>OX352773.1:245248950-245912843 GCA_947095535.1 Poecilobothrus nobilitatus | reverse complement strand
TAATTTTGCAAAATTCTTCTTAAACGAAAATAGTTGCAATAGAAAAATCTTAGATCCTTATGCGTTTTAAAATAAAAGAGATACTTTAACAAATTATAGAATTTTTTATTATGAAATTTATATCGCATATAGTTTTTATAATGTAACAAGGTATAAAATAGATGGTAAATGTAATAAGAAAATATTGTTCAAACAATCAAAAATGTTTTTTTAAATTATATTTTTAAATATAATCGGATTTAAGGAAGAAAAACATTGAATATTCTTCTAAAAGAAATTATGTAAACACAACAAAACGAAACTAAGATGTAAAAGAATTTTTAAAGTGTAAGAATAATAAAATTTCAATAACAGTTTCTGCAAAAATTCTATTATTTATTTATTTATTTATTTATATTAATATTACATACATTAATGTAGTGCAATATTATTGAACCATCGGCTACTAAGGCCATTATAGGTTTTTATACTATTATTAAATTATAAATTAATATTATGTATTTTGTTTATATTATATACTATATATTTACATTATATTTGGTCGTAAGGGGGTATTAAAGAAAAAAACACTTACGACCTGTGCAGGGATCGAACCCACACTCCTTCGGTTAATACGCCACACGCCTATCCACTAGGCTACCGAAGCCCCCAAAAATTCTACTCTTAAAAAGAAAATAAAATATTATTTAAAATTGCATACGTTAAGGCGCAATCCATTTTTTGATCCATTCTTAATTAACAAAAAAATTCATTAATTGTAAATAAAATATAAATTGTAATTCTAACATTATTTATTACATATTGGTAATAAACCACATTTTTAAGTTAAAGAATAATAATAAAGAAAAAAATAAAAAAATTAGGTCTGTGCTTTTTGTACTTTAATTACGCACGCGAAATAGTTTAAGTCTATGTAACGCCATTTAATCAATCATTTTACAAATTACATTTTAAATATAAAAAAAAAATACAAATTATATATTTACTTAAAATATAAAAACTTTTATTCTATACTGTGTCTAATCTTAAATAGTACATCATCATTTAAGTTTTTTTTATAAGCTTAAGATTAAAATCATTAAACTTTATTTTAAATTTTTTTTTTTTTTTTGAATTATAAAATAAGAAAAAAAAAATAAACAAAATTTTGCTTAGTTTAACTAATAATGAAAAAAAAAGCACAAAAAACAAAAATACGAAAACCTTAACTAATATTCTCAATTTTTATAATAACTGATTAAGTTAAAAGATCCACCCAAAAAAATTAAAAATACAGTAATAAAATAAATGATAAATACTTATATACTCATCTCCAAATTTTGAAAACATAATCATACCTATGTATATATATACTAAAATAACTTTTATATTGTATCTTTATTTATATGTAGATGTATAAGTCTGTAAATTGTCCTACTTATGATCCAAAAATTAGCGGACCAAATTTAACAAAAAACAGAAAAAAAAAAATTTAAACTTAAAAAAAGATTTTGTTTTTTTTTTTTTTGGGTTCTAAAAAAGTGGGTCAACGGTAAAATAAATTTTTTTTTTTTTTTTAAGAATTCATCCAAAAAAAATAAATAAATAACATAAAAAAAAAAAAGAACAACACTTAAACTGTACATGACGTCACCTTAACGACTTGTATCTTGGGGCATGGTAGTAAAAAACAAAATTTTTTATTATATATAATGAATATTATGTAGGTAAGTGTAAAACAGTGGAACATATTAGTTGATGTGGTGTGGTGACTAACTTAAAAATATTGCGAACCACAAGAGGAACTTTATATCATTTGGTTTTTATATTACTTGAAATATTATATGCTCGATCTATTCAACTCCTATACCGAATTTTTTTACTTTTCTTCACAAAAGATCAACTTGAGAATTTTTAAAGTGACCATACGAAGAAAGTAATAAGAGAAAAAAAATACACCTTTTTTTTACTTTGAAAAAAAAAAAAAAAAATTGTGTCAGAGGTGGGTAGATGAGTTGTTATTTTTGGTGTTGTTGTAGTTGCGTTACGATTGTTTTATCTCATATAAGAATACATGGTACTATAAAAGAAAAAAGAAAAAACGGAACATATCGAAAAAAAGGTACGTAAAAAAAATTTTTTTTTGCTGATTTTTCTTATTAAAAATATAATGAATGACAAAATATATATTTATTTCTTTTTTATTTTTGTTTTTTTAATGAATATTACAAAATTTCATGTAATACAGAATTTGTTTTGAATTGTGATCGTTGTTAAAAATAATTAATTTTTTTTTTTTTTTCAATTTATATTATGTTAACATATTACGTACACCTTAAGTTGATATGTAAAGGGCCCTAAGTATATATAAAAGAGAAAGATCAAAGAAGTGAAAATAAATAATTAAGAATAAATTGCAATTTTCAATTCTGTTCTTGATCCATTTAATTTTACAATAATTTTTTCTTAAAAATTTTTATACTTGAATAGTAAGTGAGAGATTTTATAAGATTTTAAATTTTTGAAGTAACGTTATATGATTATTTAATATGAATTTTTTTTGATTCGTATTTAACTGTTAAAAAAAAACTGGGAACTCACCCATTGTTGTATGAAAAAATTGCAATGTTATATTTGATTTTTTTTCATTTAAGAAAAAAAAAGGTAACGTTATGTAAAGATTAAAAAAATGATGAAATATCAAGATACACTTTCTTTAGTTTTACAGAGATCCCAAATAATTGAGAAAAGCCCGTTGTATAAGAATATAATATTTTGGTTTTAATTTTTCAATCTGACTTTAAACGAATTTACATTTTTGATCCCTAATAGTTCTTAAACGAGAGCAAGTACGGATATTTTTTCTATTAATTAGAAAAACTATACCTCCGTAATAGATTCGAGTGTTCATGATTAAAATTCAATTGTTCTATATTAATCTTTGTGAAAGTGTTGTAAACGGATCAATAAATTAACTATTATTTTACATTAAGTTTTTAGTTATCCAACTATTTATAGAAATTAATAGCTTTAAAAGAAAATTATTTTTAAAATTTTTGTCTTTTAAATAAATTTCGATGTTCTTATGAGTATAATCATAAACCCTACCTTCTCGCTGTTTTTTTTAGAAAATTGACATATATTTATTTGAACTTTTTCATGAGTTATACTTAAAAAATAGTATCATATCATATAAAAAATTGTGTTTCGTAAAGAAAATTATAGAACTTCTTCGTAGTTCGATATAACCCTCTTACCAAATTTTATATAATTCACTTACAAACGTTTTTTTCTCTTCTATTATTGAAAGCAAAAAGCATATTATCTCTTCAGTCTGAAAATAAAGCTGTGGAAACATAAATGAAATTTTGAAAGCTGTGGCAATAAAAATAGTTCAAAGTTCTTAATTCGTTTTTTTTTTTTTTGTCTTACTATTACAGATATTTCATTTACTGTTGTGTTCATATATTCTCTGAAAAAGTTGCAAAGCTTAATAAAAGCCATTTTAATCTAAGATTTGATGAAAATAAAATTCACATTAAATAAATTCAAATAAATTCACACGCATCCAAATAAAGTTCATAACTATATACTAGTGGTAGAAGATGGATAATACAAAGACTTCCCAACAGTTATTTATTCCAACCCTTAGAACATTCATTTCTTATGGACAGAAAAGCCGCATTAACTTGAAATTGTAAAAGGCAAAGGACCAGACAGGTAAGAAAAAAACACATAATTACAATTTTCAAGAAAATATTATTTTATTGAATAAAAAGGAAGAAAGATATACGCGTTTCTATGAATAAGAAAGACAGCTCATCATCTTTTGGTCATCATTTTAATAAACTATTACTTCAACACCAGATCTCTTTAATAGAATCTTCAAGAAAAGTTTAGCTAAGTTTTAGCAGCGTTTTACAAAAACAAACAAAGAAAATAAATACAAGTAATACCTATGCATTAAAAAAAATGTCAGGAAAATCAAAATTGCTTTTAAAACAAAAATTGAGGTCAAAATGAAAATTGGAGTAAATAAATTATAAGAAAAATTTGTTTTTTTAAAAACAAAAAAAAAAAAGATGTAACAATACTTTACATTAAATAAAGGGTCTATGAAAAATAATTTGTAAAAAAAAAAAAAAACCTAAACTAAAAGAATTGAAAAAAACAAATGTGAAGAATAGCATTATAAAAAGAAAATTAGTAAGGAGGTCAATTTACATCATATTAATGACAAAAAAAAACATAGCAAATCTATTTTTTTATTTATGTCATAACCTAATAACGTGCAATAGTAATGGCGACTCTATTTAAACGTCATGCTTCTTCATTCCTTGCGTTTTATTCAAAAATATTTGCTTTTTGTTTTTTTTTTTTTTTAAAATAATATTTTTAATGAAGAAAGTTCTTTTTAAAAATTGCATAATTGTGCGTGATCAGAAATAATTAACACTTAAAATATTAAAATAAAAAAAAAATCACAGTTTTTTTTTAAAGTCAATTTTCTGTTTTTTTTATTCTTAAGTTATTAATAACGTTTTTGTTAATAGAAGGTAAAAGTGCTGAAAACAATTTAATTTTTTTTGTTTTTTAATTTTATAAGTCACTGTTTAAATAAAATGATATTATTTATGGTTTATTTATTTTTTTTTTTTTAATTTCATTAAATTTTAAGAAAGTGGAGATTATTTTGGGTTTTTTCCTTTTTTTTTTTGTGTTTTTAATTTAAGCTTTCATTTTCGTTTATGACATTTTGTTAAAACTGTGTATGAATGAATATTAAAAGTAATTAGAAGAAAAGTTAATTTTTGTCACAGTTAAAACAAAAAAAAAAAAACGACGAAAAAGAGTGTAAAGTTGGCTGTGTCAACTTTAGGATACGCGTTCGAACATAATATATGCTGTTTCCATAAAATTTATTCATCTTTTAAAAAAATTAAGATGTCTAACTTTATTAAATACTTAGTTTATGTTTATGATTTATGCGTGACAGCTAATCAATACCGTTGCAGCAAATTAACCAAATTTTACACAAATCATTGCCATAAAACATAACTTCTTTTGACAACATTTCATATAACTAGCTTAATTAGACGATTGACCGAATGCATAAAAGTGAATTTGAATCCAAATTGTACATTTTCAAACAAAATCTACGAGGTCAGATGTAGTTTTTGTACGATATCTTTGAAAAACATCTTGAAAAAAAAAATCTTGAAAAAAAAATATTGAACAAAAAAAATCTTAAAAATAAAATCTTGAATTAAAATTAATATTTTTTTGGAAATAATAATTTGAAAAGAAAAAAATGGGGCTGCCGGCCCCAAACGCTAAACAAATTACTGGAAACCTGATTTTGTAACCATCTATAAAATCATATCTATAAGTATTTTTTTTACATATACATATTTCAACAGCAAGACATTTAGAGAAGGAGAGGCTGCCGCCCCCAAACCTCCGCTAAACAAATTACTAGAACCTGATTTTGTAACCAAATATAAAATATATCCTAATTATGTTTTTGCATACATATTTCAATATTAAAAAATTAACCTATATATTAAATATATAACACCAGATTTCGAAACATGAGATTTTGACACGCGAGATTTTGACACGCGAGATTTTGACACGCGAGATTTTGACACGCGAGATTTAGAAACGTGAGATTTATAAAAGCATGAGATTTCGATATAAATACATTATAATATCCTCCCTTTATAAATACATTATAATATAAAAATATAGTTTTAATTAAATTATCAAAACGTATTCTTTTGAGAGTTTACATATCAAGTAATTAAGCACGCACGAAAATAAATATTCAGCAAATATATATCAGCTGAATATATAAATATTCAGCAAAACGGAAATATCCTAATTTTTAAACCAACTTTAAAATCCCTCCTAATTGAGAATCTCGCACATAAATTTAAATAAATATTCTGGAAAAAGCGTATAACTCTGCTTTTGAATGCAACCCTAAAATCCGTCCTAATTCGGAATCTCACATACACAATTCTGAAAAAAGGGCAATCCTGATTTAGTTTTTTCTTTTGTTGAAAAACTTTTAATTTTGTTATTTTTTTTAAAAGACATATAATAAAATTCTAAAAAATATTTTATTTCAAGATTAAATTCAACAATTTTTTTTTTCAGAAATTTTTTTTCAGAATTTTTTTTTGAAAAGTTTTTTTTCAAGAAAATGTATGAAAAAATAAGACTTGAGTTCAAGATCATTTTTATGCATTTGACCCAATGAGTTATTCTTATATAAACAAAAAAGAAGTTTTATTTCAGATATTAGAACCTGCCGTTCGAACTTATTGTTCAATTTCAATAGGGAAACTGGTCTTTCTAGTTATAAAAATGAAATTGTAAAATTTTCAAAATCTTAGCTCCATTATTTTTTTAAGTTATCGTTCGAACGGACAGATCCATAAACCTAAATCGACTCAAAGAATATAAATGTATCTACTACTATAAATGTATTCGTCTCCTTTAAAATGACACAAACGTTATGGCACATTTATTATACCCTTGAACATAATATCCTCTATTATGTTACGGGTATAAACAGTTCTAAATGTATGCTTAAAAGAAAAACATTTTTTGATAAAAATTAGTAAAAGTGCTTAATTTTGCGCGGAATTAACATATGAATCTTAAAATTATGTCAAATTATTTTGATGTTTTTTTTTCTTTTAATATGATCTACTTTTTGTTTTACATTAATTATGATTGTCATCATCAGAATTAAGTCCACTTATGGTGGATATCATATGTTTTTATGATATTTTGTCAGTGCTTAAACTTATGATATTTTGTCAGTCCTTTTTACGGCAATGTGAGTTGAAATGATTGAACAATAAATGAATCGTAAGTTTTTCGTAGTTATGTAAAGTTTTTTTTTTCAATCTTATTCACCTTTTTTTGAATTAACGGGAAGAATGGAAACTTTGAAACTTTAAAATGTTAGACGTAGGATTACGAGTTAAGAGAAATAAATTGAAAAGACAATTGGCAAGTTCTTTCGAACAAAAGTTGTAATACCCTGTGTAACACTACAGTTTTAACACACTGTAGTACTTAATAGGCTTATTTTTTTGGGAAAGTATCCAAAACCCTTCAAACAATGTGTGTGTATTAAGAAAATATATAGAGAGAAAAAAATCTTTTTCACAATTTTTTTTTCTTATGAACAAAAATCTGTGCAAAACAAAATTGACTTCAGCCTTAAGTAGAAGGAATTAATAAATATGATGGTTGACTATTTTTAAATTAATGAAAGGATTTTTTATAATTAAATTGACTGTTATAATTATTGTAAGTTAACATTGTTCTAAATTTTTTCTTTTTTTATCATTTAAAGCTCTTAAATATAAGCTTAAGTTCATTATATAATGATGTTCGCGTCCGTTCAAAATATGATAGGTATATTTGTTAAGAGGAAATTAAAAAACTATATGTCCAATTTCTCTGATGAAACCATTTTTTAAATATTATAAAAATTTTAAAGAATTACAAAACAATCAATCATTTCTAATTTTTGCAAATTCTTTTTTTTGTATTATATTTTATGAGTATATAGGTATACATATATATTTATAAAACTGTATACACATATAATATTGGTATATAAATTTAATTTATTTTTTTTTGGTAGTTTTCCACCTTGTTTTTTATTTTTATCTTATAAATTCTTCAACATACATTTTTTTTTATTAATAATTTGTAGGTCAGTTAAAAATCGGTATTTCCAACTTTTAACAATAATAAAAAAAAAAATGTTCTTTAACTTTAAAGGAAATTAATCTTAAAATTAAATTTGAAAAGTCTTTTTTTTATTTTGTTTTTTATTATGATTTGAGTACAAACGAAATCTTTCTATATAGTAAAAAATTTTTTTTTTGATTTTAGACAGTTTTTTTTCGTTTTTATTAAGATTCTTGTCATTCATTTAAATTTGCTTAAAATATCTATTTTGTATTGTTGTATAACTAATAACCTTTATAACTAAGAAAAACCGTTAACACACGTAAAAATATATTACTGGAGCTTTAATTTTTATGTCTTGCCGAAGAAAAATTTGTACAGGTGCCGAAAAATAGCAAATTTTAAATTTTTCAGCCGTAATACCTCTTAAACAGGAGGTGGTGGAAAAAAAATTTCTAAGAAAACTGATTCTAAAAGTTCTTTCTTGTCTCAAAATTTCAAGCCTCTGTCTAAAAGCGTGCCGGAGTTATGAAAGTAGAAAAATCATGCAAAATTTGGTTTTCACATAACGGTAAATTTAAAAAAAATTGTGTAATTTGATATTAATTTACAAAGCTAAAAAAAATATCTGTCACATGACGTTTTCAGGTTGAAAAAATGTTAAGCGGAACATGAAATATATGCATTTAAAAATAGGGCTTTTTCAAAGTTTGAGGGGCTGTAGCTCCGTAATGAATGGGGTTACATGAAAAAGTTGTTCCACAAAATTATTTTTTTTATGAAACCTACCCATGGTTAAAATTTGTTTTATCTATCTTTAACGGTGTAGAAGTTTTGTATACAGACGGACGCACGGACAGAGAGATTTTTTATATATTTAAATATAATCTAACGGATGTTTGTACCCATGATCTTTTTAAATTAAAAAACCCTCAATTAGAATTTAATAAAAGGATATAAAACAGGTAAAAGGATAATTTAGGCTTTTTGTTTTTGAAAAATTGCTACTAGATGTTTGCAATTCTATGCCCTTAATGTTTTGTTAACTTCTGGATAAAATACTATTATTTTTGTGATGATCCATTTCCATTTGCACTAAATCATCGATATTTGTCACACCTACTGTTCAAGTTTCTAATTTTACCTGACAAATAATATTTGTTTTCTGGTCATATGTTTCTATACTGGATTTATTCTTACACGATGAATTCGAGGATTTCGTATTTTGACATCCCATCACGTGGCCAAAGTATTAAAATTTTATACGTTTTATATTCATTATTTCTATACGTTATTTATTTGATAGAAGGTCTCGGTTCTGTAGGAAGAACTTCGTCATTTAAAACATGATCTGCCTATTGAATTTTGAGCATTTTTCTATATAACCACATTTCAAATGTCTCAAGTTTATAAGTTCTTTTTTTTTTGATATTTCAGTTATTTTAATTTAAATATAGACAAAAAGAAACTTAAAAGACTACATTATCTTATTGTATCGAATTCTTACTGTCCCTCTTTGTGGCTCTCTGAACATTTTTTTATTATATTATTTTAATTTTAAGTTTTCTTAGTTTTTATGGCGTAATGTTACTGTTTAGTGTTTACATTTTCATTTAATATATTCAATTGGAAAAATCTGAACAAAATCAATTTTTATTTAAAAATTTTTGTTTAAAACACAATAAAAACTTAAACAAACTTCTAAAACTTAAACAATTCTAAAAAAAAAAACCATATCCAAAAACTTACTTATTCTTCATTGCCACGAAACCTATATAATATGTATTTTATTCTGAATCTATTTCCTTTTGTGGTTCTTTTTGTAACCACCAGTAGTCGTTAACACTTTCATTTCTGCTCTTTAGTTGTAATATAATAGTCGAATTTTATGCTATCTGGGTTTTCATTTATATCAATATTTGGATTATAACATATTCTTTTATCGGTAGAGTTTCGGTTTATATACTATAAGATTTAAATTTAAATATCTGCATCAAATAACATCCCTGTATTTATTAAACGTGCTTCTCGCCATTTTAATTCGATATATTATTTCTTGTTGACAGGTTCAAAATTCCAATGTATTTGAAACTGGAGGGCAACTAAATATAACTGAATCTAAATCGAACACTATTGACAGATGACGAGATTAAACCGTTAGTTATTAATATTTTACATTAATAAAATTTTGTAATTTAATTGAAAATTTGTTTTATTAGAATGTTTAGTTTTATTTAGTGTGTAATCTTAAATTAATAACAATTAAATTTCAAGGTTAGGTTGATAAATTAAGTAATAAAGAAAAAAATATTAGCTATATTTTAAAAATTAATTTTTTTTTCGATACAGTTAATTTAATATTCAAAATAAAAATATTAGGCAATGTAAATTGTTTTTACAATGTGTGATTAACTGGTGTTAGTTTATAAAGCTAAAAAAAAAAAAACAAAAATATCAGGTAATTCAACTTAATTAAAATATATTCGGATACCTGTAATATGCAAAATATATATATAACAAAAAAAAAATTTTTTTATTTAATTTTTTTTTAATTTTTTCAAAACAATAAAAACATGGTAATTTACTTCCAAATAAAAATTGAGCGCACCTGACTTACTTCATATATACAATATATATTTTGTTTTTATACCCGTACGATAGGATCGGGTATAATAAAATTACTCCTCCGTTTGTAACACCTCGAAATAAGCGAGCTAGATATACCTTCAAAGGTATGGATCGGATCAGAAAAAAATTCTAAGACTTTTGAGCCATGTCCGTCCGTCCGTCCGTCCGTCAGCACGCTAACTCAAAAACTAAGAAAGTTAGAATCTTGAAATTTACACAAAATATTCTGGGAGTAATTTGTAGGTTCCCTATTTTTTTTGGTTGAGTTTGGACCAAGCCTTAGGGTAGCTCTCGAACACCTAACTTTTAGATCCCTACATTTTTTTTGAAATAGAGCTATGAAATTTTAACTGCTGATAGATCTCACAAAAATATTAATTTTATTTTTAATAACTTTTTTTTGTAGCCCCACCCGTTACGGAGCTACAGCTCCCCAAAGGTTCAAAAAAGCTCTATATTTAAATTGTTATAGCACAAGTTGTGTAAAGTATATCTTCATTTTGAAAACGCCAAACGATTACTACTTTTATGAGCTTTAAAAGTATATATACAATAAATATATATTTGTGACATACGGTGTCTTAATTTACCGTTATGCGAAACTCAAATTTTGCAAAATCCTTTAACCCTTCTATCTTCTAAACGGTTTAAGATGGAAACTTGCAATTTTGACAGAAGTTAGATCTTTAAAAATAAGTATGAGTCATTTCAGAAATTTTTTTGTATCACCCTCCGTTTAGGAGCTGTAAGGGGTCAAAAACTGAAAATTTTCTATTTTTAAACACCTGTAACTTGAACACCTGTTAAAATTTTTTTGAAGTAATACACAAAAATTAAAGCTTCAACATTATACTCTTATTTCTGTTAACAACTTTTTTCAATAATATAGGGTTACTTTATAATTGACGAAAGTGTTACTTGATTTTTTCAAATTTTCTAACAAATTTCTTCAACAAATTTTTTGCATTTTGTTTTACTCGATAATTTGAAATTGTTGAGGATATAATGCGTAGTACAAAAAAATGTAAATAAATAAACAGGATAACGGTTGCTTGAAGAATTTTTATTTATATGATATTGATATACATACTTATATAATATCATGTTTATTTACATATCGTATATGCCACTAGTGAATGAATGATAAGAGTATAGATGTATATTATATAGCGCCGTATTTACATACATATATGTATTTTATTGTACTTATAAGAAATTATTCTGTCAATGGAATATTTAAATACAATATAATATAATATTTAAAATTATATTTATTATTTTGTACTAAGTAAATTTAATATACATTTACCGCTTAGTATTAAATGGTACTATAGAATATTTGAAAAAGTTTTGGATTGACAATCGTTATGTGGAAGGTTAGAATCTGCTTTAGAAGAATGTACATATAAAGATAGAGTTTGAATATATGTACAACCCATAAGTTCTAGAAATTATAAAATTCACCCAAATTATTTTAAAATACTAAAATATTAAAAAAATAATATTGTAGGCAGATTGGCTGTGAACATACTAACGGTTCGTACGGGTATCTAAGAGTTGACAAAGGCAACTGTATTCTTCCTCGTTTTATTTATTTTTTTTCTTTTTTACTCTTTTAAAATTTCGTATTGTATACAAATTGGTTCTAAAGTCAAATCATTTGGAACAATTTTCAATTTAATTTGTATTAAATTAAATAAAAAAAAAAATATATTTTATTTTAATTTTTTTTATGTTTTTTTTTAGAATTTCCGCAAGAGTTCTAATTGTTGTTATTATATTGCGTTTGTTGTTTGTTTTATTTTTGTTTTTGTCTTTTTATTCTTTCTTATAAACGAAGCCACCATCAATTTACCGTTGTACAAGTAGTTGTTTGGTTTAGTCAGTTACAGTTTTTTTTTTTCTGGACTTTTAATTACATTAAACCGGTTAATTTATATTTTTTTTCTTTTTGTTTTTTGTTTTATAAAGGTATGTAAATATATTTGCAAATTGCATTATGACCTTTTTTTTTTTTGTTGTATTTAAAAAAGGTCTTTATTTCAGTCTTTAGCAATTTTATGCCTCACTAATTATTCATGTTTAATGAATATTTATATTTAGTGTATATATATATAAAATGTATATATAATATTGACTTAAAGTAAAGTAAGTAAGTATTAAAATATTATAAAAAAAAAGAATATATGTTTGTCCGTCACATTCGTAAGAATAATTTAATTTTAATATAATTCTTCTACTTGTTTCTCCTATTATCCTATATTTAGAGTGTAGCGAGATTCTAGGTTTAAATATTAATATTATGAATATGTTATTTCAAGGCTTTTCAATATTTTTTTACGCCAAAATATTGATTCTGTTGCTGTTTTGTCGGTGAAAATTTTTAAATGATTTGTCTACCCAATGAGGGAACAAATTAAAATTACAGTAATAGCAAGATGAGTGAATGGAAAAAAAGCAAAGCGAGAGAACGATTTCCTATACGTCTGTTAGAGCAACTGCAGTTGTTTTGTTAACAGGAAAAATACCGACAGAATCTTATCATATAATAATGTACTTATACTACGCTCTGTATAAGGTATTGGAAGAAGAATAAGAAGAGCGAATGTCCGCTGAATCTGCTGCCATCTACTCTTCTTTCGACAATCAGTTTTATCAATCTTCATTTCCGTATGGCAATTTATCTGAAATATCTAAGATAAAATTGAGACAAATTTTTTTCATTAATCTACTCTTAATGTTTAATTCGTCGAGTACCGTAAGATTGATGAAATATTTTCTTCAGAATATTCTAAGCATTTTTTGATACACCCACAGTTCGAAAATATCTAAATTCTTTTCTTGTCGACTTGTTTTTATTGGCCACGATTCCGCATGATATTATAGTTGCAATAGGTAGTATAAGAAAATTAACCATAGGCAGATCTTAGTTACTTCAACCCTTTCATAGTTTGGTCAGCTTTTTCGTTTATACTATATTGCTATTGTGGTGAGTATTCAATTAATTTCTTCCTATAGCACCGATTTCATGATATTCTATGGGGTCAACTCTGTAAGTCGTAGTTTGCGAAATGTTGGGCTTGTTATTTTGTGGAGATCTATAATGAAAAATTATATATTTTTCTTGATTCAAGCTTACACCTCATTTTTAAAGCGTAAAAGTATGTGTACATACAACCTATTTTTATTTTGTCCCGTATCTGTTATTTTTTGAAAGAAACTTCTTTTGAACAGCTTGATTGTCTACCGATCATTTGATCAAATCATTTATAGTAAATTAAATAAAAGTCAATTTAATTAACTAATATTTTAAAAATTAATTATAGGTAATTAGTATTGTAATAAAAAAATTTTTTTTTGTTAAATCTTTCAGTTCTTTGGTTTAAAAATATAAAAAAAAAAAAAAAAACAGAATTAAGTTTTGTAATTTAATATTTAATAATAATTATTTTATTTCCAGTCTAAATGATTTAAGTAAATGGTATAAAAACTGTATTCTTAGTTGTTGTTTTTATTATGTATAAAGTTCTTAAATGGAATTTTTTATAAAAAAAAAATTTAAAATACTTATATTATCATATACATAATAAATATAGTGATAAGAAGTAAAAATTTCAACAAATTAACTGAGATTTGTTTTGTAAATTCTTTTCAAACTTTATATTTGTACATATATACATGCATATATTTAATATTTCAAGGTACTTAACTAATTAAAAATAAAAAAAAGAGTTAATTTTTAAGGAAGTTAATTAAAAATTAATTCAAATAAAATTTGACTGGAAGTCGGAAATTGTTTCAATTAATATTATATTTGTTTCATTCTTTAGTTCTTAAAGGAAAAAAAAAAAAAAACAAAATAGAAACAAATAAAACGACAGATTTAGGTCTTAAAATTTAAAAAATATAATTCTAGGTGGCTGAAATAATGTCCTACAATTCTATTTTATTACCGTTTCGACAAAGAAAAGAAGTAGAATCGGCCAAATTTTCGTCTTCCTAATATTATATTTTTTATCTATTTTTCGGTTTTGTATCCAGAAAATGTTGTTTTTTCCGCTTCTTCCAGAAACGTTTTTTGATGTTTTTCGGAAGTCTTTAAAAATGAAAATGTCTGGATTCGGGTTGGCTACAAATGTTTGTATACGGATATATTATTATCATTTTCCAGAAGCAGTTTTAGTAAATCTAATTTTATGGTAAGTTTCTGAAAAAAAGTGATATACCTCTTTCATGATTTCGGACTGATTTGCCTGTCAAAAAGAAAATAAAACCGATTCGCCCATATTTCTTGGGACATTATATCTGAACAGTAAATTTTATACTAAACTTAAATTTAATTATTATAATTAAAAAAAATAAAATATACTATTTTATTATATATTTTATAAGGTTTCCTGTTTATTAGGATTATCTTGTTTGAATAATTTTATCCTTTTAAATTTATATATATATACATATATTAAATTAATTAAAATATAATTTAAAATAGTTGTTAATAAGTAAAGTAATTAAAGTTTATCAGATAACTAGAATAGACAAACATTAAAATTGGTTAATAGGTGGTAATTAATAGGTATAGGAATTTATATTAGATTTACCTTAAAATTTTTTTTGTTCTAATTTTAAACATATGACAATTTTAATATGGATCTATAGATTGTTAAAAATTGTATTAATTATAATATCTAATAATATTAAAAATTAATTATTTATCTCACTTCTAATATTGCAATTCAAATTATTTTAGAAGTGAAAAACTACAAAAAAGTAGAAAACTATTTTAGAAGTGGAAAACTACAAAAAAAACAACCTGGTTCATTTAATTGATTATTGAGTATTGAAAGCGTTTATTAGAGTGTATATGTAACTTTCTGACTAATTTAACTTCTAATTGGCTTGTATTCACATCTGAACCAAGTTATATCCAATATTTGTTAGCATCGTAATATAAAATGAATAAAATAGAATTTTTTTTTACGAGGAACGGTGAAAAACATCGAAAGTCAATCAAAAAAACTGCACGAGGTTTCTTTGAGTAGTGGTGAACTTTAACCAACCAAAATAACCCCTTTAAAACCAAACTTTGCGATAGGTCCTTTAATACATAGTGATATAATCTACAGTTTGATTTTGGGGAAAAGAATAAGGAAAGGATTACTTGGGAAATTACGTTTGAGATAATTAGGATTATGGAGCATGAAGGAAAAAATTCGGAGAGTGATTTGAAGAAGGATGTTAATGTTCTTCTTAAATTTCGGTATTTTGTTTTCCTTGTAAGTTATATCGTGCACATTAATTACCAACTTTTGGGAACACACGTGTCGGCATAAAGGTTTCATAAACGCGACTTGTGCATAACAAACAAATACATTGGACAACAAATAAATGAGACAATCATAAGTGAAACATTCGTAAATGCAAAAAAGGCTTATTAAAAGAGATTCATTATTGTTTATTATAAAATAAATTAGCCTATTAAAGATATTCATTATTAGATTAGACAAAAGGGTTCCATTTACCAACTATATACTTCCAACTGATCTCTACTATACTTTTGTCATCTAAAATAGAAACGCACACATTTTTTCATATAAAATAATATTGACTCTTGCATAAATAACTCTTTTTAAACATAAATATTCAATATATGATATATATATATATCAAATATACACGTGACGTAAATTTACTAGACGTGTATTTTTACAACAAATTCTAATTTGAAATTAAATTAATTTTTTCCCGTTTCCACTCCCATTAAAGAGCCAAGAGGTATCCGCACTAAGTCATTATTTTATTTATTCATGTTTGACTAAGCTTAAGTTTTTGGAATTATTAGTTTTACTAAGCCGTTGATTAATTGTATATAAGACTGAAATACAAATATTTTTATTCCACCCGAAACTTTTAGAATGGAAGGCTGGTGTCTTAACAATTACACCATTGTAGTACTATAATTGGAAATGTTAAATAAAACCAAAATAAAAGAATTTTCCTTAAAATAATATAATAAGTTTTTTTATATTTTATATTTAAATAATAATAGGTTTTTTATTTATAAAATCAAAGCAATTATATTGGGTGCATTAAATTTTAGATGGAAAAGAAAAGAAAAATGTATATACGTTAAAAGTATATATATATATAACTATATAATTGAATATAAAGAATAAAATATGCGTATAACAAAATTCATTAAAGAAAATCTTTTACTATATTTATATTAAACTTTATTATTGATTTTTTTACATTTTATTATACCTATGTACATGTTTAAGTCACAAAGATTTGACACATATTTTATCTGTTGGAACTGTCACATACCCATACATGCGTTCTTTTCTTTATGGTTTATCTAAATTTGTTTTTTCAATCATTGATATTAACTATTTCTACTATATTCTGATTTTGAATTGTATATTATATATATTTTAAAATTTCTCTTAAAATATTTTAAAAGTCATACTATTATATACATAGATACAGACTTATGATATATAAAAATAGAATCAATAATTTATTAAAACAATAAATTTCAATTGTTCTAATTTGCAATTTTTTTTTGTTTTTGTTTTAAGGAAATATTATTATATTTTTTTTAAATATTTATATTTGATTTGTTACAGTTTGCCTTCTTATTTGATTTTAAACAAGATACACACCCACATTGATAGCCGGAGAAAAAAAAAACTGTATACATATATATAATATGCAAATTACTTTCTAATAAATAAATCTATTAAGTGTGAACTTATATAATATTATTTTCTTATATACATATATGTGTGTATATGTATTTAAAAAAATTTAAAATCAATTTTTTTGTAATGTCAAAGAATAGAAAAAAAAAGAAACAAAAAAAAATTACAATCATAAATTTTTATTATAAAATATAATTATAAAAATATTAAGCTAATTTAAATATATATTCATTATAATTCATATAATACTGTGTGTCACGTTAGTGATAAGGTAACTTATCAAACTACCTTATAATTATCTGCGGTTAGAAATCCAACAAAATCGTAAGTAAAGTAGAAAATAGAATTCTGACAATCGATTATTGATCACCGGCGAACTTCGCTTCGTCCAAATGTGTAGCGACACTTAAAATAAAAATATAGTTGTTTATATTCAAAATATACGAGTTTTTAAATTTTGTTGCTTAGAGATAAATGTCAAACGGGACTATCACAAAAATAATTGAAAATATCTTAATCTCGGCCATGACAAATTTTTCATAAAATCAAAATGAATGATCATAAAATCTCTATTCTGTATAAATTGTGACATCAACTCTTTTTTAATTTTAAGGTAAATTTATGACATCTATGCATTGAAGATAATCACAAATTATGTTTAATTTTAAGAAGAAAATTAATTTAAAATCAGATGTATACGTATTAAAGGGTTATAAATTATTATAGAATCCTATATATAAGCACCTAAAATGAAACAAAACAACCAATTGATAATTCGTGAAATAGAATCGATTTCCGGAACTGTTATAGCCCTTTTTTTTTATTTTTGTTTTTTTCTCCCCCTTTATTCGCTTAGGGAACATAGGGCTTTCACAAATCCTCTTCACCTTTTTCTGCCTTGCGCTATTTGTTTTAATTCCAGCCCAGGATTTTCTATACTTTGTTCTATCTCATTCTAGACGCTTCTTCTTCAAGACGCTTTAAGATCTTCCCGTGTTTTTTACTCCTTAGAAATTCGAATCCAACGGATGACCTTCGACTCATGTTATTGGACGTCTGAGAATATGACCGATCCATCTCCATTTTCTTCTTTAAAATTATAGCTTTATTTTTACGTAATTATAAATATATACCTACGCAAGTAAATATCAAAATTTGAGGAATCCTTTTACTTGACAGACTCCATGAATATTTTTTTTTTTTTTTAATATATTATCATGTTTTTTTTTTTACATGTCGCAACAAATATAATAAATTTATTTAAGAACAAAAAAAAGAAAATACAAATTATTATCTTACAATGTATATTATATTATATACATAAATGTATGATTAACAAACGCACCCATTTCATCAATAAATTTTAAGAATTTAGCTATAGAAGTTTAGAAGAAAATTTTTATATTGAACGAAAATAAAATGAAGTGAAAAAGTTAAAAAGAAAAAAGAAAACAAAAAAATTGATTAACTATACAAGAATCTTTTAACCTACATTTTTGACTGATTTTCTGTTTTTTTTTGTTTTTTGTTTTTTGTTTATAGATCTATTCGACATTTATCTTTTTAACAAGAAGCTTTTCAATATGTCAATTCAGTCAGACTGAATGATCTCTAGCTCTAATGATTTTTAAATATACACGTATATACATAATAATAATATATTGTATTATATTTGTATATATTAACTTTTATGAGCTCAGGTAATACAGGTAAAATTGCTAATATTTAATAGATAAAGTCTACATCATTTTTTCTTTTGTACATATATGCGCATAGTTTGAATATACGAAAAAAAAAAACAAAACATACATGAAGTTCTTAAATGTTGTTGTTGTTGTTATTCTTTTTATTTGTGATTATCAGTTAAGAAAAAAAGTTTTTAAAACGTACCCATTTTTTGTTTTGTACAAAATTCTTAAGGGGCCAATATTTTAAAATTCATATTTTAAATTTATTCATTAATTTTGTAAAATATAAAATCGTAAATAGAATTGTCAATTATTATTTTTTTAAACTAAATAAAAGTAATTTATTTAAAATATGGTACTTTTTAAAAACAAATTTTTTTTTGTATATTATGACCCCTAGTACTGATAATGTGGTATTTGGATATGTACATATTTGCATTAGGGTATAATAAAAAGAAAAGAAAATATAAAAGTTGAATATTAAATAGCGTCTCTTGAAATTTACAAAGTTTTTTTTTTATTTAAAATATGTATGAAATGTTAACATTCAAGTTTTTGACAATATAGGGATGAAGGATGTAGGGACATTGGGATGCAATTATAACACTTTTGGAAATACATAACATATTAGGAGCTAACTGGAAGATATTGAAAAACGTTACGTTTACGTTATTAATTTATTTAGAAAAAATATATATCAGTTTAAAAAAATGACTTGTTGATTTGTTAAAATATTCAATTTTAAAATGTTACTTTAGCATAAATTGTTTATAACTTCTGAGTAGTTTTTAAATATGGTTTTTATATGAATAAATTTTAGCCTTATATTAGAATCATTATTCTTCTTTTTATTTTCTCTTTTTATTATCTTTTTGGTTTTGTGGTTTTGTTTATAGTATATTCATTTATGTTAGTTTTGAACTTACCTCTAGTATCTTAATTGATGGGATTATTGATGTAGTTGATTTAATTTATTAAACTAAACCCATCTTCCCAAAGAATTCTTTTCATATCCTTAGCTTAACTGTTCTTTATGTTAAAGTTTGGTTTAACAATGGGTGGTTTTGGTTGGTTAAAATCCAGCACTACTCAGAAGAACGTCGTGCAGTTGATTTGAGTCACTGTTGATATCTTCTACCGTCCCTCGTTAAAAATATTTTTTAGGGTTTTTTAATTATTCGCTCATGTGTGAGTACACATCATTGTTTGGCATGACAAAACTCTTACCGAATTTAAAAGCTCTCATTCCAACAATCTGAAAATCATATCTTTAAAAGAAATTCTTAAATTATTGTTCTAATCTAAGTATTGTCTCTAACAGTTGATCTAAGACGAACGTTCAAATAAATTAAAAGAAATATTAAAAATAAAAAATAAAATAAAAAAAATATCTTTCGTTAAACTGTATTTTTTTTTATATATCTATATAGATGTCTAGATATATATACACTGATATCAAGATACTATCAATATTCTGTCAATCGATGAAACATTAAAATCTGAACGTTATTTTTAAAGTTAATACATATTTAACATCTATATATATATTCTAAAATTGTATATATGTAATAAGAATGTAACACATTTAATAATTTAAAAAAATATTTTGCAGCATCCAACAAAAAAATGAATTTATTGTTGTTTTTTTTTTGTCATGTAAGTCTGCATATTTTTTTATTTTTTTGTAATTTTTTTCTAATTTTCATATTTTTAAGGGCATCCAGCTAGGCTTTTCATTTTATTTAAGTTATTCATGGAGACACATAAAAATTCTTTACTATTTTATATTTTTGTTTTTTTCTTTCATGATTTTTTTTTATTATTTTGTTTTAATAGAAAATAAAATTCAATTCTTCACTTATATTTTGTTTTGTTTTTAGCCCCTTGGGCAACATAAAAATTCAATTTAGATTTTATAAAGAAAAGAAATTTAAGAAAGAAAAACAAAAAATAAAACAAAAGAAAATAAAATATATTTTTATAGATAAATAATAAATATAAGTATATATATGTATTATAATATAGTCAGGTTCAGAGATAACCTAAAAACAATTTATATGTAGGTGAATATATACAAAATGTTATACCTAAAATATAAAGTTCCCTGTTTACGCATATTCTTTGGGAGGTTTTACACAAAATTTTATGATAATATGTGATGAAAATTTTTAAATTTAAAAATGAAATTAATAGGATATATGTTTTTTTTTTTTAGTATCTATCAATTAAAATATGCAATAGTAGTCTTTAGTTTTTTTTTTTTTTAAAGATTATTAATCTGTCGGGTCATAAGTATGATTATGTCCACCAGTAAAATAAATTTTCTAGTTATTCAGCCCTTAGTTGTAAAGTCTTAACTTTAGGGAGCTTTTCAAGAGTACTACTAAAGAGAATTCGCGTGTTGATCTCAACGGTATTTTTCGAGATTCTCGCCTACTCACACAAAAAAAAGCTTATTTACTTAGAATTAGATATTTATAATACATAACCGAAAAAGCATCTCACCTTTCCCACCTATTTAAAGAACATTATAAACTGAACCTTAATCTTTAATGTACTTAAGCCATAAAAAAAAAATAAAACAATTTGAGATGTAATATAATGTGTTATATGATGCGGCGAAAAAAAAAATGACTTTGACCAAACCTTTCTTCAAACAGAATAAGATAAATGTATATATATATATATATATAAATTATAAATAAACGCTATAAAAAATCACTAAATAATAATTGTGATGTTGATAATTGTACTGATAGAATTGATAATGATTTTTATGATGATGATAATAATGGATAAAACTTGATGATAATGGTAATGATAATGAAGTATATTTTTCTTATATATAAGAATATAACTTGAATTTGTTCTGCCATTGGATTTTAACCAAAACATTATATTTGGTGATTGGTATTGACACGCGTTTACATTTTGTTTTTTTTTTTTTTCTATTTAATTTATTAAACATAGGTATGTATATGTATGTATATGTATCTGCTAAAAAGTATAAGAAAACTTATATTTATACGCACATTTATATATATATATATATATATATATATATATATATATATATATATACATCTATATATATATATATAAAATTTTGATCGTCGCTTATCATTACCGTTATATAAAAAAAAAACAGATAATAAGATAAAAAAAAATTAAATAAAGGTTTGGTTCGACCATATTTATCATATAAAGAAGAAAAATATTTAAAAAAAAAAAACGTATAAAAAAAGGCATCTTTTAATAAAAATTCATGAATATTATTTATATTTATGATGAAATCTTTTACAATATATTTTATTCTTTTTTTTTCTCAATTGTTTTGTTTCATTTTTTTTTTTTTTAAATATTTTTGATATAAATATTATGTGAGAACTTACAATTATTGAATATGATGAAAGAATACAGGTGGAATTATTAAAGACAGAGTGATTATTTATGGAGAAATGGGAAGTTATTTTGTTTTTTTGTGTTCATTTTTTATTATACTATTCTAATAATTAATTATAAGTTTTTAGAGATTGTGGTGACATCTTAAAACTTAAATATATTGTTAATTATTTCTGGTCAAGGTTATTATAAAAATACTATTAATTTATATTAATTTTAAACACAATAGTTTATAGTCATATTATATATATGTTTATAGTTTTAAATGATATTCTGAACATTTAGAATAAAAAAAAAAGATTTGATTTTAACATTTACATTTCTTTAATAAAGTTTAATGCTGTGCATATTAAGTAATTTTATCTTATAATGTAAACAGCATTTATTTAATGGAAAGTCAAACAAAAGGTATTACTGACCACTTTTAAGTATCTATTACAAAAATAAATCTTTTATTATGGTATCTCGCTTTTTATTTATTTTTCTTATTTCGTTTACTCCCTTTTGAATTGAAGATATTCTTCAAATATAAGTTTAAATATTTTTGATGAAATAAACTTTTTATTCTTCTTCTTTAATGATATTTATATTCGATTAATGAGAGTCGTGGCCCATATTAGCTATCATAATTCTGTATAAAACTTCATGAAATAGAATTTTACACTTGATTTATTATGTGTTGTATATATATGCAAAATAATATTGAAAAAATCAAAACATTCTTGATCTAAAACTTAAGCTCTTCTGTTTGCAATTTCTTTTTTCATTATTATAAATCAATAACTCAATTTTTTTAGTTTTAAAGCATATTTTCATTAGAAGTACATGGAAAACCGAGTGTACATATTTACTCGAAGCATATGATCTATGTATGAATAATGATGTATTTTTCAAAGTTAGTATTGTTGTTTCACTAATATTAGAACAGTTTAAGATTCATATAACATATGAACTTATTCATATAAAAATACTGAAAAACATAAATTTTTTTTTATAAATAAAAGCCTTTTTCAGTCTTATAAACGCTGATCGTTCTGTTTTTATTCGACAGTTTGAGTTTTCCCATTTTTAAAATTTTTTAAAATGTACATCGATTTATCTTTGCTCTTTAAGATAGATATACATGATTAAGTGGCCAGTCCGCCCGTATCACATAAAATACTAATATCAGAAATTAAATTTATTATAACGGATACAAAAACATCAATCTTAAAGCTGATAGTATTTTGTAGGCTTAAAAAATCAGAATCAGAAAAATAATAGCAAGAATTTTGTAAATTTTTAAACAACTTATAACTTTAGATACGATTTTCATTCAGTCAATAATAAATATATGCTGTTGATTTTTTCTTTAAAAAATTCCAAAAAAAAAAAAAATGTTTTGCAGAGAAAAACTTTAATTCAAAGTTCAAAAATGTTCACATAAACAATTTTACTTTTAAAATTATTTTTGCTCTTAATTATATTGTTATCAATTTTCAAAACGGGAATTAAATTTAAAATAATACCAATATGTATTTAATTTGTATAAAAAAAAAATTTAAAACTTCCAATAAATACATACAACAAAAAACAACAAAATATTGATTTTTTTTCCAAACTAAAGACTTAAACGAGAAACTTGTTTCAATTACGAAAATTGTATATTATTTATAAAGTTATTTTTTATGAATTAAGTACTTAATTGCAATTTTTCGTTTAAATTTATAGAAATTGCATCAGCAGAATATAATGACTGAAATTATTTCATCTGCTAACTATTTATTTATGTAACAAACCGTAGAAAAAATAAAATACATATTTAAAATATTTAAACAAAATTATTTGCACTAATAATAAAATATTCAGAAAAAAAAAAAACAGAAAAATAAAACATTAACTAACAGTTTGAAGAAAGCAAAATTATTGTTCAATATCACGTAATATTTTAACTTTAAGGAAAAAAAAACATACGGACACACACACACAAAACCAACAAAAGACATCTTTTTAGAATAAATATTTTAACAAACATTAATTTGCTGTTCTATTCAATATTACATTTTTCCTTTTTCATTCCAAAAAAAAAAAATGTATATAAACAATAAAAATCAACTTTAGCAACATTTTATAATACTATGTCTAAACATTTTATTTTTAACGGATGTAAACAAGATGAAAAATAATAAGAAAAAAACAATAAAGACACATTGTAAAAATAAAAAAAAAAAATTACTTTTTATAAGGAGCGTGTAACAAAAAGACCTCATTACGAAAAAAGTTTCTAGGTCAAGTTGCTAGTTTGCAAAAATATCATATTGTCTCATTTTAACAAACAACATTCTCCAATTATATTGTCTCTTTCCATTTCTCTGAATCAAATCCCAAGTCAAATTATAATACAATACAATTAAATTAATTTATTTATTTGTATATGTGTCCTCCTTAATGTAAAATTAAATATTTACTCATAAATACATATTTAAAAAAAAAATCATTCATGATCAGCACATCGTGTAATTCAAGTTATTCCGAATTAAAAAGAGAGGAGAAGAAAATATATTTTTTCATTTTTCTTTCATTCCATTCTTTCCATTCTATCTGAACTGAACACTGAGTTTCATTTAGATGTCTAAAAATAAGAAATGAGAGAAAAATTTTTGCTAACTCTCTGAAGATTTTTTTTTTTTTTAACGCGTATTCATATTACCATTTCTTTTTTCGTATGTATGTAAATATTAATAAAAAAAAAAAATGTATTTGGATTTGATTGTATGAAAATAATATATACGTCACTAGGCTAATGACAACGCGAAATAAAGTTCAATACACTTAAATGGCCATGATCCGATCCGATGTTGAACATGAAATAAAAACCAAGATCGATGATTGTTGTAAAATGTAAAAATGTTGGAATTAAAAATAGAAGCAAAATAAAAAAAAAATTTTTTTTCTATGTAAGTTTTAAATTTTATTTGTAGGAAAGAGATGAGTTTTAGAGTATGAGTTAATATTAAAAAAATTTAGAAGATGTTTTAAGATAGTTTCATTTTTTTTATATTATAAAAAATTTATGATGAAGTGGATTCATTCTGAAAATTTGATATATATATGTACATATTATTAAATTTTAAAATTAAATTAAAAGTTATTATTTGAAAATTTTGTGAATTTTATATTCTCTCATTAATTTATTAAAAGATGAAATTATATAATTTTAAATGAAATCTTAATGATCATTCAAATTTCTAGTTTTTTGCTTGTTAATTTGCTTTTTTGTTTATATTTGTATAGTATTATCTACACTTGTATCACTATGTATAAAATGTTGAACAAAGTGTTCTTAAACTTAAAGCCAATTTTTCATACAATTAGGTTTCGTGTCTTGAATTATTTAATTTTGTTTAAGCACAAAAAGCTAAATTTAATTTATTTATTTATTTAGTAGTTTGTACCATTTAGTTTTTACAATATTTGTTTGTTCGTTTCCTTATTTCTATAAGTTATTAATTAATAGTAAAAAAAAAAATTATATATACATAAAATTAAATTTAACCATAAGTAAAAGCTTCACACAATTTTAGACAATTTAAAAATCAAATATGTAAAGAAAAAATAAATGACTTATATAAATAACCATGCTAAATAACTTATTGTGTGACAATAGAAATAAAAGTTCTACAGTTCTTCGTGCTTTCATTTAATAATCAATTTTCCTGATAAGAATCACAAAGGGTTAAAGTGGTATGGGTGATATATTGCTTAAATTAATATAAAGATTCGCTATTAAATTTAAAATAAAATTGATAAAATAAAGAAACTGAAGGGATATGAACATAACGATCAAAATTATTTAAGTAATAACGATAACGTTATAAAGATTAAAAGTTAGATAAAGAATAATTTAAAATTTTGTATTTAGAATTTTAATTTGTATAAATATATTTAAAATTTATTATGTATATAAATATATAATATATATTGGAATATTATTTATCACAAAAAAAAATTTAACATGTTAAAACAATCAAAATTTTAGTTTTACAATTCTTATACCTATAAGAGCTTACAATACAATATGAAATTAAAATTGACATAACTATCGGCAGTTAAAAATATAGTACGTAAATGTTTGCTTTTTGTTTAATTTTAGAAGAAACATCTTTTCTTTGAGAGCCTAAGAAAATCTGATTTTTATTTATCTCCATTTGCAAAATATCTTTTTGCTACAAAAACTTCCTTTTTAAGAAAAAAT
Source organism: Poecilobothrus nobilitatus (assembly GCA_947095535.1). Classification (NCBI taxonomy): domain Eukaryota; kingdom Metazoa; phylum Arthropoda; class Insecta; order Diptera; family Dolichopodidae; genus Poecilobothrus; species Poecilobothrus nobilitatus. The sequence continues at coordinate 245,886,489 of OX352773.1, read as the reverse complement.
CTCTCCCTTTTTTCATAACAAAAAAAATACTTTGAGGCCTTTAGAGTTAGTTATAAAATGAGACTACCAATATTTTATTTAGTGGGGTTTGTGTCATTTTCATTTTTTTTTTAGCTCCAAATTCCAAATAAAGGACTTCAAATGATACAAAATGCCAATGATATATGTTTTTATGCATTTACAAATTTCCAACCCACAAAAAGGGTTTAAACGCTTTTCCAAAGTAAATATAAGTACAGCTATTTTATTATATATATATAGATAATTAAAGAAGATTTTGAAAAAGGAGATTTTGAACAAGAATATTTTGAAAAAAGAAGATTTATAAAATGCGATTTCGTAGTACACTCCTTTTTTTTTTTTATTACTCAAATAAGGTTCTTTAAGCTTAAGATTTTCTTTATTTTATTCTTACAAAACCTTCATTACGGTTATAATAATCAAACAAAGTATCCTAGAAAATTTTCTCGTCACATTTTTATATAACAAAGCAAACAATACATAGTACAATTTATATTATACTAAATAGAGTTTCTTATATCAAAGATACAGTAGACAATAACTAAAATATTTTTCTGAATTAATGTACCTATACGAAACAAGAACATAAAAAAAAAAAAAATTAATTCCAACTTTAAAGTTTATTAACCATCAAGTTAACCACTAACACAGTTATACAGAACAAAAAAAAAACAACAACATTTTTTTCTTTTACAAATTTTACTGTTCTTTTTTAAATTTTATTTTTATTTTTAGTTTTTTTTTTTTTTAAGTTTTACAGTTTCCTCTTTTCATTGATTTTCGTTCCATGGTTGATGAGGTTGATTTTTTATTTCATTCTTTTTTTTTTTTTTTCGTTTTTTTTTTGTATTCTTTTTCTTTCTTTCTTCTTCTTTTTCTGGAATATGATATTCAACAGTTTTTACCTTGTTTATTACATATTATATTTTTTGTATATTGTTTTGCTGCTTACACTATTTTGTATTTTTATTGTTGTTATTGCTGTTGTGTAGTGTAAAAACAAAAAAAAAAAAAACAAATCTTTTATTTCATTTTGGTTGATGATTTTCAAAAAAAAAATAAAAAAAAAAAATTTTTTTCTCCATTTTACACTTTTACACTGTTTTACGGTACAACAACAACAACAATAACAATAATTAAAAAAAATTGCTTGTGCTGGTGCTGCATACCAGTAAATCTGCAGAGTTTTACCATTTCCTTTGATATCAGTCAATTTTAAGTCGTTGACGTGTTTGGATTTATATTTTTTGGGAACTCTGTCTGTCTGTAAATAGTTATAGTTCTAATAAAACAATAATAAATAAATAAAAAATTAAAAAACAACAACAACAAAAATAATAATAAAAAATTTTTTTTTCTTACCGACTATTTTTTTCGTTTTTTTTAAAAAATTGTTTCGTTTTATAATCGTATTATAATTACATCGGATCGGATTTGTCCTACTTTTATTAACACCGCACAAAAAAGGATTTTTTAATTATATAAATAATTATTCTATATACAATTAAGTTAAAATACCGTTTAATTACCCGTTATATTAAATATATAAACAGATTTTTGGATAATTAACAGAATATATAAAATAAAATTGGGATTATTAAGAATTAGTGTTAAAAAAAAAAAAGCATACAAAAAGGATATACCGTTATAAAATATATATATAAAAAAAGGATACACTAAAAAGATTTTATTATAAATTATCTGAATGTATTTTATGTTATTAATAAAATGCATATTCGTTACATTTAAATTCTAATTAATTTTAAATTTATGGATTACAATTTAAAAAAAAAACAAAACAAAAACACAAATTAAAAAATAATTAAAATCAAATTAAGGATCGCAAAAAGAAAAAAAAAAATAAAAATAATAATTAAAATATATATTGTGGAACATGTGTGGTATAAAGTAAAATTGTTTATTAAAAATGTGGATTAGAACAAAATATTAATGTTAAAATAAATTGCTTACAACAAAATAAAAAAAAAAAATAAAATAAAATAAAGTGGAAATTAAAAAAAAAAAGAAGAAGAAAAGAAAAAAATATTTCAATAAGTGATTTTATAAAAAAAAAAATAAAAATTCAAATTAAAATAAATATCATTTAATTATTTCATTAAAAAAAACAAAAAGACTTTTTTTTATTAACAAAAAAAAAAAAAAAATAATTTAACATTCAACGAATACAAGAAATTGTGGAATATTTGTTTTTTTTTTCTTATTTTGCTTGTGTTCTCTCACATTGATTCAACTTAAAGAGTTTTTATTAATTTAATAATATTTATTATTTTAAATTTTTTTTTTTGTTTTTACTTTATTTATAAAATAAAAAGTTAAATTAAGATCTTTGAAAATAAAAAAAAAAATAAATGAAATTAAAATCATAAACCTTCAACTTAAATTTTTTTTCTATATATTTATGAAAAATCTTTTGTAAATATTTTACTTCTGAAATATTATTTTATTCGATTTAAAATATATACATAATATATTAATATTAAAAAAAAAAAATATTTATACTAAAACTAATATTGTTTTTGGTTTTTTGTTTTTATTTTGTTTTATAATATTTTTTGGACTTGTAAATAAGAAAATCGGAATTCTAAATTTATAAAAAAAACAAACAAAAAAAAATCTATATAATTTCAAAGTTAAAAAATTTTGATTTTTTAAAAATAAGATGTTGTTTCTTGTTTTTAAAATTTTTTTTCTTTGAAATGTTTTGTTTGTGAGTATTTAACCAAAATTTTTATTTCTTTTTTTTTTTTTTTTTAATTTTTATTTAATTATTTTGTATTTTTCATTTTTATTATTTAATTTCATTTTTTTTAACAATTTATTTAAATACATCTTTTAATCAAATTAAAAATAATCACATACATATATGAAACAGAAAAAAACAATGTCAATGTTTCTTTTATTTTTTTTTTGTTTTTTTGTGGGATATACCATTAGTCATTTTTCGAATGAAAAATTGTAATATGAGTAATTTTTTTTTTGAATTTTCTATTCACTATTTAAAATGCATTAAATTTTTTGGTTAATATATCCTAGCTATATATTAACATTTCTATTGTAGCATTTCTATTGTTTTATGTATAATAACACGTTTTAAATATCATTATTGTAAATGTTTGTATTATAGTTAACACCGATTATAGATTTAAATTTATTTTAAATTAACTTTAACAATTGACATTACATATTTCCAATTTGATTATTTTTAATTTGAAATTAAAGTATCTAAAATTTATTTTTTGCATGATAAAAATTAATTTTAACAATATTATTACTTTAACATTCTCATGTATGTGTTTTTTTTTTCATTTATTTTACAATTTAATCTTTGATTTTTTAACAAAATTTATGTTTTTTTTGGTTTAAGTGTTCTTTTTACTTTCAACTTTGTTTTAGCTTTTATTGTCTATGACATTTATGTTATGTTATTTTTTTATTTTGCATTTATTTTATTGAAGGAGTTGTTACTTTTCATTTTTCTAAAAACTGTCTATGGTTATTGGTGAAAAAACATATCTTTGGCTTTGACTCTTTTTCTGTTGAAGGTTTCCAGAAAAAAATAAATCATTGACATTTGATAAAATTATTTTCGAATAATCGCCCTATTAAAAACTTATTATCAAAAAAGAAATTAAATATTAATACAGTGTTTCAATTAAAAAAAAAAAAAAACATATAAATCATAAGGAATATAAAAAAAAAAACATCGATATTATTATTTGGATTAAAAATTTTTTATTATTCCAAGGATTTTATGTTAAAATATACAATACAAAAACTAAAAGGATAATTTATTTTAGATTTATATAAAACAAATGGATTACTTCTTTTATTAAATCAAAATGAAAAGGTCTGTATTATTACCAAAAAAATTGCGAAATAAATCAAATAAATTTTAATTTATATAATATTAAAATTTATTATACTCAAGTTATGATTTCTATTTATATTTTATAATCTATTTTATAAATATTTTCTAATCTATTTTATATTTTATGTAAAAAAGGATTACAATAGAAAGATTTATTTATAGAAAAAGAATTGTTTAAAGATAAGCTTAAAGGTGTAGGAAATGCAACATCCTTATCATTAAATTCCGAAAAATAACATTTGATTTCGAAAAATGAAAATGTTTTTTGTTCAATTTCAACGACAAAATTAGAAGACTTTTTATAACGTACCTAATGAAACAGAGGAGGGTAATGTCTAAAATTTGCTTACAATTTACTGAAACAAGAATGGAAATTGGATTTAAAATGAAATTCACATTTAATACAAATTATCAGAAAAAAATCGCAATAGTATGAAAAATATATTTCTTGAATTCGAAGTTTCTCGCTTAAGTTTTTCGTAATCTCTAAAATGATAAATTTGCAAATACTTCATATAATAAGATCAATTCAAAAAAAAAATGGTTAAACTTAAGAATAAATATAGCATGATTAATTGTAATTGATTGATTGACAAATTGGCAATAATAATTTATACTCCACAATAATTATCGGATTCCACATTATTGCTTATGATTGTGTAATTCCATTTAGTTACTAATCCTTAAAAAGCTTTAGAATATCTAACGTTAAAATAATAACAAAAAAAAAAACAAAAAACTAATTTATAACATAAAAACAGTTATAACCAAAATTGGAATTATAATAAGCAATGAAGCAAAACAAAAAAACAGAAAACGAAAACATTAACCCCAAAAAATTCATTAGTCATAACACAAATATTTTTAATTTTTTTTATTTTTTTTTTATTTTTTGTTATTAATCATTATTAGCACTTCACGCAATCATTATTATATTGAATAGAAATTCTATTTGAAGTTCTAAATTTATTAATAATATTACATTTACTATTTATTTAAAAGATATTTAAAAAAAAAATCCTAACTATATAATAAAAATATGTGTGGAATTTTTAAGAATATATTAATTTTATCGTAAATTTTTAATTTTATATATTTATGATGGATAATTACTAAAAACAAGTTATTTTTTAAGTTATTTAAAAAATTCCAAAAGATTTTTAATTACTGACATAAAAAAAATAAAAAACTAAAAATAAAACAAATAAGAAAATAATATTAAATGAGTCTTTAAATAATAAGAGGATGATAACGATTATTTTTCTGTGCATTAGTTGTGTAGTTGTCTTTATTTATTTTTCTTTTTGATTTGAGAACAACCCAATGTCTTTTCTAAAAATTAAAGTGACACTTTGCATTTTGTCATATTTTTTATATATTTATGTTATTATATAAGAAATGGTTAAATGGTATTTTTACCGTAGTTTTTAAGAACAGTTTTAAACAGTTTTAAGAAAATTAATGTCAAAATTTAATTTCTGATTTAAAATCTATTCAAAGCAATTTTTTGTTTTTTGCAAAATAACGGTTCATCTTCTTGTTTTTTTTTTTTAAAGATTACCTAATAAAGTCAAACCTTACTTATTTATTAAGCCTTAAATTTACATATATTGCCTTAATTATCTAATATTAAACATTTTTTAAACATTTTAAATAACCAAACATAAATACAATTCACACTAATAAATTTTTTACAAATCTATGACCTTTTAAATAAGTTCTAGTCTAAAGAAAAATTTTAACTTATCATTTTAAGAACTAATTCTATAATAATTTTAACTTTAAATTTTTAAATAGTTATTAAGTTATTAAATAAACAAAAACAAAAACAAAAATAATTAATATATTTGAACATAGATGAACCGACGCCTCTTACTGTTTTACCTATATAATAAAATAGTGACCTTAATTTAAAATGTTTTTTCTTTTTTTTTTGCCATATGTAATTTTAAATCAAATTAATTTTAATTTGATGTTTGATTTTTTGAATTTTTCTTTCTACATTCGTTTCTATATACAATTACATATTTTAATTTTTCATACTAGATGTACCTTTATAGTGTTAAAATATTTTTAAAGATAATATGTTTGCATGCTTTGTTTAAAGTTCAAAAATGTTAAATGCCACCAAAGCATTCTTAACATTTTTGTTTTTTAATTCTAAGGTAATTAATTTTTTTTCTTTTTTAGTTTTTTTTTTACTTCTCCTGTAAATTCTAATAGATTTAATATAAAACCGTTTCATCTTAAAATTTATTATCTTATTTTGCAAAAAAAAAAAAAAAAACTATTTTTCACCTATTTTTATTCTTTAATTTGAAAAAAAATTTTTTTTTTTTTGGCTTGTTGGGAAACCACAAAAATTCCGTAATAATATGAAATAAATTAATTCAAAAATCTCAGCATGGATAATAATGGATCTTGTTAAAAATTTAAGATTCTTAAACCAAAATGAAAAAAAAAAAAAAAATCTGAAAATCGGTTATATTTTTTTTTTTTGCCATACCTAAATTTACCGTTGTTTTTTTTTATTTTTTTTCTGTTCATTTTTCTTTCTAGCTTTTTTAATTTAAATGTATACACACACATACAATTAAACAATACCCAAAACAAAAATAAAAAACAAAAAAAAGCAGAAATACAAATAATTACATAAAAACATAATAATTTTAAAATTTAATATCAAACAAGTATACAAACATAACTTAAATACAGTGTGAGAAGAAAAAAATTTTATAAAAGAACAACAATTTTTGGTCCATTTACGAAAATTGTTCGTTAAACTGTTTTGTTTTTTGGTTATAAAAAAGCTTAAATTTTATTTTTGGTAGTTTTATAAATTCTAAACTTCCCCGTATTAGCCTGAATATTTCTTTACCAAACTTGTTGAAGCATGTGAAAAAGAGATTTTAAAAAAATTTTACCACAGCCGAAAAAAAAAAATAATAAAAAATAAATAGTGTTGTTGTATTTTAAGAATACAACAAAAAAAAATGTATCTAAAGTATAACGAAATTAAAACTACAAAAATATGAAAAAAAAAGCATTTCACCTGTACAAAAAAAAAATAATGTGATAGGTTAAAAATAAAAATAAAAAAAAACAATAAAAATATGAAGAAAAAGAACACGAAATATAACGTACACATAAAAACAAAAAAAAAAAAAACTAAAAATAACTGCAAAAAACTGTAAATTTTTGGCGTAACAGTTTTGTTCTTATGTTTTTTTTTTTTTTTGTTTTTATTGTATTTTGATTATTTTGTTATACAGTTGTTTTTGTATTGTTATTGTTGTTTTGGAAGGAATGGAACCATTACCTATCTCTTTCTTTTTCGAACATATTTTTTTATTTTTTTTTTTATTTTTATGCGTGATAAAATCAAAAATATAAAAAACAAAACAAGAAAAAAAATAAAAAGTTATTTTTGTAAACTTTTTTTTGGCATATTCTGTCTCTCTTAAATTCGTGAATTGATATGTAAGTAATGTTATAAGTTCCAGAAAAAAAGTTATATGAATGTTTAGTGAATGGTTTTCATCTAAAAATACAAATAAATATTAAATTTAGTTGGTCTGTCTATTTTTACGTAAATTTAATATATATTTAAACATTTGTTCGTCTAATTTGACATTTAGGCATTCTTTTAATTTGTAGTTCATCATTTATTTTTAATTGAAGCAATTACCTGAAGCAATTTACACTTTGATCTCCGCATAATATAACCAAAGCATGCATTCTTTCGTCCTTTTGCTATTTGAAGTAGTTTCCTGTTGGTGTAAAGGATATTTTTAACATTTTACGATAGATCCATATTTCAAACCCCTCCATTAGATCAGATATTTTAATATTCTGGGTTAATTTTATTAGTAACTAGTAGAATTAAACCCGGTTTAAAATAAATAAAAATGTTTTCTATATTTTAACCGAAATTGAACGTGCCGAAATGGGTTAATAGATTTGTTTTTGTCAAAGAGAATGGGATCTTCAAATTTGAAGTTAACTGGTCAAACCATTTGTATTAATTAAGACCAGAAAAATTAAAAAAAAATTAAGAAGCACTTGTGTCACATCGGTTCAAGGGAAATCAATAAAATATTTTATATTTGGATTTTCTTGTGAGTGAAGGAAGGCCTGTTCAAAACTGAACATAATTTTCTTACAAAGTTTTTTCGATGAATCGTCGTTCTTAAACGGGTTGTATCAGTTATTGGATCTAGCTACTTTGCTGCCACATTGAATTCTTTCTGCAATAGAAGAATCGGAAAACGTAAAAACTGTTGTACAGAAAACTGATTGCCATTAACTAACCAAAATAAAAAAAGCGTGTGCTTGTGCTTTTCGAGGGGCAGAGGATTACGTTTCTAAAATTTTGTTTTAATTCGATGTACGGTATTCGTAGAGGACAAACAAACATGAATTCAATTTTCTATATAAAATAGAATTTGGTACTAGTAACTTACTCAGATATTTCCATAATTTAGATAATTATATAAAAATGGAAGTTAAAAACAAATGTTATTAAGTAGGTATGTCTTAATTTTAAAACTTTCTTTATTTAAAACTAATATTGCAAAACTTCTGATCGTATTAGTATAGTCCTTTTTGTTTTATTCTTTAATTAGATTTTATTTTGATCCTTTTTTTATTACAATCTTAAAATTAACTTAGTCTAGCCCAATTAGTACAGCCCTTTTTTTTTTATTATTAATAACTTTTTATTTATACCTTTAAATACAATCTTTAGTTTAGAAAAAGTTTATAAAGAACGGCCCTTTTAAACTTATAAGTTTATTATTAAAATTATTTAACAAATTGCATAAATTAAGGCACATTTGCTATAAAAAAAATTGAAATACATTGAATATTTTATTTCTATAGTCAAACAAATTTTTAGTTTAGTTAAATATTTTTGATATTATTTTGTTATTTTGTTATTTTAATTAAGAAGGTTTTTATGTAATTCATAATTTGAGTATAATTATTATTGAATTTATTTAAACTTTTTAATTTTTTTCAATATTTTGTTTGTCGGCTCCTGTAACCCTTTGATTTGCTACACACAATCGAATGCAGAAAATTTAGTGAAAACTTTCGACAATTTTAATAATATGTCGAACTTCCACTAAATAACACAAATCAGTTTGTTTGCTAAAATTTTCACTATCAAAATATCCCCGTTATAGATGACAGTTAATATGTCAAAAATTTTTTAAATATTCATCCTAATCTAAAAATTAGGAATATACAGAACCATTTAATATCAATCGAAAATGTTTTAATCTATTATGCCTATATTCTATTTAATTTAAAAAATTTCAAAATATATAAAATAACAAAAAATAAAAAAATAATAAAAATAAAAATAGGAATAAAACAGTAAATTACAAAACCCACAAAGAAGTTTAGAAAAAAAAAAACGAGAAAAATATTTACCAAAAAAATCTCTCAAAAATTAAGAAAAAACTTTTAACATAGCCAGCAAAAAAAAAAAATTAAAATTTTATTATAGCGTATATATATATATATATATATATAAACATATATACAAAATGTTTAATTTTTTCTTTCTTCTTTTCTTTTGTACTTCCAATTTTATGTTATTTCTTTTTATGCCGAAAATTACTATTTTATAAGATAGTTAAAAAAAATTGTTATGATTGTGAGTGATGTGGATTTTTGTTTATTTTTATGTGCTGAATTTACAATTAAATTTTTAAAGTGATTTTTAAACTTTTTCTTTCGTTTATAATGGAAGTAAAAAAAAAAAAAAACTTTTTAAATTTTTTTTTTTTTGTTTTTGTTAAAAACGGCACTCTTGTATACAATTTAAATGAATTCATAAATTAATTAAATTTGAGAATAAATAAATTCAAAGCTTGAAATTTAATACGCCTATTTAATAGGATTCGAATTTTTTTATAAATTCATTTGGTTTTTTTTTTGTTCTTTTCTATTGTATTTTATTAAATTTGTAGGAAATTAAAAATAGCTGTTGATACCATGGGTGCTGATAGAAATGGGTGGTGATCATTTGACTACAGCTTTTATTTATTCATTTTATTTTGTACTGATCTAGCATCATACTATTCGATGTATTTTATGAACCTTTGATCTATTAGAAATATAATAATTATAAATATTGACTTGGCTTGATCGAAGTTTGAATCTGAGACCTTTTGATTAAAACTGCATTAATGCAAAGCATCATTGATCAGATTATATTCGTATTTTTTTTTTTTTTGTATCTCAGACATTTTGGTGAATCCAAGCGTCTTCTGTTGTTCATTTAGTCAACTATTACAATTAACTGCTGAATCATCATTGAGAATCATCATTTAAAAGTTATAAAGGCAGTGCATTTTGCATTATATATTGTAATCTGTGCATATCCTTTTTTATTACAAAGATGTTTTTTTTCTTACTCCTATTGGTAGCATAGTACTACCACTTGATACCTCCATATCATTTACATTTAGCAAATTCTTGATGGATTGTTCTACACCATATAGTGTTAGGGCAGCCGCATCTTCTTTTACTTTAAGCGTTTCACTCTAAGGTCATTCGTGCTATGCTTGTGTTTTTGACTTTCTAAGTGTATAGCCTGTCCATTTCAATTTTCTGGCCTGATTTGTTTGTCTATGAGTTCCTCACCGGTTAGTATCCAGAGGTTCTTATTTGAAAATGTAATTGGCCATAATATGTGACATATTCTTCTGAGACACTTATTAACGAAAACTTACAACTTATGGTTTAGGCTGTTAGTTGTAAGACAATATTAACATTTATAAAATAAAAAGTTATCAAATTTTCCATTATCCGATAGTTTGTCAAATTAACTATATATAATAATTTGTTCCACCATTATATTTAATTTAAACTTATATTTAGTTGCTTTTTAATTTTTAAAAATTTTTATTTGTTTTTGTGTGTTTTATTGTTTAGATTTTTTGGATAATTAAAAAAAAAAAACTTTCTTAATCTATTTTTTGATTACATTAAATTCTTAGATTAAATTACTTTTAAGATTTCAAATTTGATGGTTACTTTGGTTTTTTTTTTAATCTTTTTTTTTTAATTAGAGATACAGTTTTTAATTTGAGTTTTGAAGTATATGTGTACCTTTAGGTATCTAAACCTATTTTTATTATATAAATCTTTCACAGTGACAATAATTACAAAAAAAAAAAAAAGTAAACAATTAAAAAAAATTATATGTATCTATACTTTATAGTTTATACTAAAATACTAAATATTTAAAAAAAAAAAACAACAAAATCTGCAATTAATAATTAATCTGCACCAAAGGATACCATCTTCCCCATTATAAACTGTAGTCAACACGTATAAAATAATTAATGTTAAGCATATGTTTTAGTGAGTTTAGCTAATCTATAAGCACTAAATCTAATCTATTAATTTTTTGAAATTTTTCTAATCTAATCTATAAATTTTATGAAAAAAAAAAAACTTATAATAATGATATAAAATTTAATTTTTAAAACAAACAGTAAAAAAACAATAAAAAAAACTTTCAATTTAATTTATTACTTGAAAAATCATTTCTTGAGATTCATTTTAGTGTGTTTTAGTGACCACGACAAAAAATTCGACATTTTAAAGTTACAAAATTCGAAATATAATATGCATGTAAAAAAAATAATTAGAAGCGAATTAAGAGGTCGTTACAAAATCAGATTATGATTTGTATATACGATTCTGAATTAGGCAACATTTTAAAGTTGAATTCAAAATTAAAGTTATACGCATGTTACAAAATATTTGTATACCAATTTGTATGTATGAATGTAAGATTCTGAATTAGAATGGATATTATAGTTGGTTATAAAATCAGGGTTTTAATAATTGATTAAGCAGGGGTTTAGGACGATGGCTTCCACTATTTAAAGTTCTTACCATTAAATTTTGAATTTTGGAATTTAAAAATATTGTTTTTTTTTTGGAATTTCGTACCCAACACATTTTTTCTACTACAAATCAGGAATTTTATATTTTATCAACATATGTATTTAAACAAAACCACATTGTATCGATTCATTAATAAAGTATAAAATTTTAAATTATAGATAATATAAATTGTTCGAACATGAGTAGGAAAATGAATTAAATGTGAGTTTTTCAAAAATATGTTATTAAAATTTCAAAAAATATTTGAAAACTATTTGAAATTAATTAATTTTTAATTTATACAAACACAAAAAAAAGTTAATATAATTTGATTTTTAGTATTTATAATCATTAAAGAACTGTGAGTTTAGTATATTTGTTGAAATATTACAAATTTTTTTTTTTTTTGTTGATTTTGCAATGTTGTTTGCTTGTGTGAGGATTTTTTTTTATAAATGTTTCATATTAGCTATTTATTTTTAAATATTGTTGTAAATGATTTCAATTAAATCGTTTTAATTAAAAAACGAAATAAAATAACATAAAGAAAAACAACATATAAAATGTAATAAAGTAAAAAAAAAAAACAGAAACAAAAAAAAATTAATTATTAATAACAAAAATTATTCAACTACAAAAAAAAAAAAAAAAAAAAAAAAAATTAAAAAAATATCACTAAACACGTACTAAATCTACTTATTTATTGCTTTATATGCTCTAATTATAAATATAATTAAAATAATTTAAAAATTAAATCAATTTCATATATATATATGTATATATATATATATTAATACGTACAACATTGTTGTAATAAATAATATTACAAAATTTTATTTAAAAAGCCTAGCAACAAATTAACAAAAATGTTTATAAACATTATTAAATTTTAATATGGTTTGCTGTTTAATTCTTTTGTATAAAAAAATCTATTTTTTCTTTTTGAAAAATTAATTGACAAAAATTAAATTTTTTTTTTTTTTATTTTAAATTTATAATTTTCAAAATTATATTTAGTTACAATTTTATGTTAAAATTCGTGATTTATTTTCGTTTTTCATTTTTGTTTTTCTTCAAAATTATCAAAATTATTTATTTAAAGCCAAAAATATATTTTTTTTTGTTTTTAGATCGTGGAGAACAACTCTTTTTTTCTTTTTTTTTTTTCTGTTGTTATATTTTATTTTATATATTAAAAAAATAAAATCGTGTTCCTCTTTTTGAATTGAAAATTATAAGTTTAAAAAAAAAAAAATTTAAAAATGTAAGATAAAATTCATTTATGACACAATTCTACTTTTACTATCTAACAAAAATAATAACGATAATAAAATACGCTAACGGCGAATTAAATATAAACAAAATATTTTATTATAGGACATCCTGATCTAATAATCACGAAAATTGTAATGTTAAAAAATAAAATAAAAATCACAAAACATAAAAAAAAAAATAGAGAAAACAAAAACAAAAAAATAAAATAAAATAAAAAATTTAATGTCTGACATACCTAATAACATGTTTCCTTCTATTTTTGTTTTAAGTTCTACCAGTTTTTCTTTTCTGTTTTTTTTGTTTTTTTTTTTTTTCTATTTTCTTTTCATTTTAAAAAATTTTATTTTTAGTTTAAGGTCTGATCTTGTACTTGATTTTTCTATTTTTCTATAAAATAAAAGCATTAATAATAACAACAAAAAAATAAGCAACATTTAAGATACCGCTTGATTACGAACAATTGTTTTAAAGAGGTGATAGCGATATGATTACGAACAGAAATAATAATAAAACAAAAAAAAAAAAAAACACTAGCAACATTATTACAAAAAAAAAAAACACAAAAATACTGGTATATACATACATTGTATATACATATATTGTATATCGAGATCGGTTTTTCATTTTGTTGTTAGACTTAGAGTAGCTTTGTAAAATATAATTTTCTTTTATACAGATATTTTTCATTAGTATGTATGGACATAAGTACAAGTGTATCTTTTCACCCTCTTCCAACTCTGTTAAAATAATAACGATAATACAAGTAAAATTTTGCCTAATCAGTAAATCATTAAATCACCAACTTAATTTTTATGTTTTTTTTTTCCCTTCTGTCTTGTTCAGTTCTCAGTTTCATTAAAAAGCTTTTGGATATGAAATTGGTTATTTTATTTTATAGCAGCAGTCAGCAGCACCAATCACCATGAATAAATATAATAAAAAAAAAAAAATTATTTTACTCATTTATTGTGTAAATCAACTCATTTAAATTCTCTTTTTCTCGCAGTTTTTATTATTTTTATTATGTTCTCTCTTTCTCTCTGATTTAAAGATTGTGAATTAATTTTCAACTCTGATGACGATGATGATGATGATGGTGTGATAGGTATTTAACTAGACCATGATTCGATTTTATACAAAAATGATCATAAGCAAAAAAAAAAAATAATAAACTTCAGGTCCCTTTTAGTTATGTATGTAGTACAAAAAAAAAATTATGTATATGTATGTAGTAAAGTGTAATTAACACAAAAGTTTTTATTTTTTCTTTTTGTTTTTACTTTAATTCATTATTAAAACAGGCAGGCATGAGATACAGTGTATCTATATTCGTCGCATCCCATTAGTAATTTTTTCACTCTTTCTTTCATATTGTTGGTTTTTAAGTTGATTTTTTTAAATTCAATAATTTAAGCTTAAATGTGTGCGTGTATATGTATTAGTTTCAATTCAGTTGAGAAATGAGTTGAGTGCGAACTGCGGATCTTGTGGATCCATTTTTATATTCATATATAAATATACTATGTAAAAAATATGTACATATAATATATATATATATATATATATATATATATATATATATATATATATATATATATATGTATATAAATATAAATGTATATATATAAATATTTGTGTGTTGTATAAAAAATAATTCAATATAACGTTTTGTGTAGTTATAAAGTTAAAAAAAAAAAAAAAAAACAAAAAATAAAATTCATGCCATGTGATTACGGAAGTGTGTCAGCAGGTCTCTCAAATAACGGTAAAAAGTATAAAACCATTAATGGTATTTTATTATTAGTGTTTTTGTTGCTGTTGTTGTTGTTATTGTTGTTGTTAATATTATTATTGTAATGATGTCTTTTGATAGCTGTGATGTGTATTGTATTTTAGAAGAAAAAAAAAAATGTTAATAATAAAATGAGAAGAAAAAAAATTAAAACAGAATAGTCGTATAAGAATAAACACGAGAATTCAGTGTTTTCAACACTGTTTCAATTTTTTTTCATTATTTGTTTTTTTTATCTTGTTGGATTAAAACTAAATTGTTTTTGTTTTATGTATTTTTTGTTCATTTCTGCAAAATTGTTAAATTGTCGTTTTTTTTTTTTAATTGCAAAAAAGAAAAGGAAACAAAGTTGAAAAGGTTAAAGGTTTTTATTTAAATAAAATTTTAAATAATTAAAAAAAAAATGTTTAAGTATTTAATGATTTCATGACTGTTACCATAATTAGTTAAACATGATTTTTGCTTGTGAGTTTTACTCTGTCTGTTCGTCTTTTTTTTTTTTTTACAAAAGTCTATACCGTTTAAGATTGATATTTTAAGCATTGATAGATCTTATTAAAAAAAAAAAAATGAATGTAGATCCATTTCTGTTTTTAAATTTTCTGCTTAAAACGTCAGGAAATGTTTTAGGCTTTGTAAATCAATGTAAAAATTATAAAATTTTTTGCAATTTTATATTTAAAAAATAACCGATAATGTAATAAGAAAATTTTGCAAGATTCTGGTTTCTATGGATTTTAGAAACGGTTTTAGTCAGAATTTTGAGAGAAGGAAGTAATTAGCATAAGTTACCTCAAAATATTTTCTTGTATTTCTCTTTGTTTAAGATCTATTCGAGCAATTAAATATTTTAGAACACCTGTAAATGGGACACCTGTGAAAATTTATTACAGTGCCAGTTCTTTAAAACTGAAGAAGGTATTCTTTAATGTTTCCTTAAAATTTTTCACAAAAATGGTAATCATAATTCTAAAATATTCTTTTTTAAAATGTGCGCATTTAAAAACCTTTTCTTTTATATACTTGTCTATTCTTGGCTTGTTTATTTATTAACCAAATTGGTTCTAATTTTTCTTCATATTTTTAAAATAAAATAGGTTCAATTTTATTTTTATTAAATTTATTTTTTATTTCTGCAATTTGATTTAAAATAAATGTTAGGCAATTAAATTTTTATAAATTTTCTTATTTTCAATTATAATTTTAATTTTGAATGTATGTGTATACATATTTGGTTTTTATTAACAATGTGAACATAAATGTTTTAATAAAAGTTTATGTTAAAGAACAAACTTTTAAGTTATTGTAACTTCAATCATCATTTGTGAACATTAACTGTAAATTAACCCTTAATTGCTATATTTTTACTTAAGAGAATCGGTATATGATTTAGACATTTATTTAAAAATCTCAAACAGTCATAACTATAAAATTTTTTTCCTGATTTATCATAGGCTTTATTACCAGTTAATTAATTTTTCCAGACCTTTCGATATTTTTTGATCCCAAAACAAGGAAAAAAAATATCCTTGAGAGATCTATTTGAAGGCCTTATTGTTATTGGGAGTCCTCAAATATGAATTTCCTAAATTTATGTAAAATCACCCCATACAAGAATATAAAAATATAAAAAATTATTTAATGTAATTTTTTTTTTTAGTTGACACTTAAAAAATTTTTGAATAAGAAATTCAAAATTCCTTTGCAACAAGGCTTAAGGCTTAATCATGGTTATGATTGATTTTTGTGGTATTAATTAATATTTTAAGGAAAATTTAATTTTACATCGTAAAGTTTTTATTTTATTTTCAATAAAGTTATATGTAATGTAGCAGTTTATATATGTATTGCAGGAAGAATAATAAGAGTATATATATACGATATACATATATTTAAAATTGCTTTAATTTTATTAATTAAAAAATATATACCTAATAAAATATTTCAAGCAAAACTTCAAAAAAAAATTTTTTTTTGGGATTAAAGGATTGTTTTGTTTTTTTTTTAATTAAAAATAAAATTAAATTGGGGCTTCGGTGGCTTAGCGGCTAAGAGCGTACAACATACGCTGTAACCACCAAGAGAATCTGGGTTCGAATACCACATACTCCGTAAGAATAATTCCCCCTTATGACATTTACAGCCACGTCTGAAACATTTATGTGGCCTGGGAATAACCAAAAAAAAAATTGAACTTGGAAAGAAATGCTATAAAATTGAAAGTAAAATAAAATTTAATTAAAATCTAATCAAATATATTATATACCTGTATATAACATATTACAGGTATATAACATATTACTTTGTAATTATGGAAATTTCCTAATTTTTTTAATTTATTTCTTTATTTATTTAGTTTTTCTTTCTTTATCATCATTTGTTCATAAAAATAAAAAAAAATTTTTTTTCCATATATATGCATTGTCAATCGATAGTAATTTATGAAGAAATGTTATTTTTTTTTTTTTTTGTTAGATGACCATAAATGATCGAATGAATTATCGATCGAAACACTTAAATCGATTTAATTTTGACAACAGTTCTACAAAACGTTTAAAAAAGTTTATACTTTTTTTGTTTTTGTTATTTATTAGTTAGATTTTTTGGATTGACATAAAAAAATATGTTTTTTTTTTTAAAAACTTTCGAAAAAAACAAAAAAAATGAGAAGTACATATATGGTACATATATATATCATAAAAAAAAAAAGCTCGAGATTGAATAAATTAGGTGAGGTGCTTTCTCAAACTTAAAATTTCTTTTTTTTTAAAATAAAACTTACAGAAACACATAAAAAAAAAAATTAATTATTAGAAAAATAAATTTCATATATATAAAAAAAAAAAAAGTAGTGTGTGAATTTGATTGTATATGTGTATCTGTAATTTTGTTTTTCTTTTTTGTTTTTCTTTAAATAGAATATTTAACCTAATTTTCATTTCTCAGGTGAAATATATTTGGTATGTTTTGTTGTTTTTTTCTCTATAATTTCTTTTTTTTTTTTCTCTCTTCCATTTTGTTTCTTTTTCTTTTTCCTTCTCTTTTTTCTCTTTTCCTCTCTTTTTAACTAATATTTATTTCATTGTATATTTATTTTGTATTATTCATTAAAGTATTTATGGATTATAAAATTATGTACGCGGATTTTAAGGTAGAAAAAAATGTAAAAAAGTGTGAACGTATATAATATGTATGTATATATATATATATATGTATATAAGTATATCTGAATTTATAACAATTACGGTAATAGCATTTTTTAAAATAATAATATGAATAAATAATGGTATAATTAATAATCATAATAACGAATGTGTTAGGGAAGAATATTAACATTTTATGCAAAATAATTTCGGATATATTTACAATAATTTAAGTATATATATAAATGTATATACAAGTAAATATAGATGTGTATATAACTATAGATTATCGTATATATAATGATCTTTATTAGAAATTTTTTAGAGCTTAAAATAATAGTAATAATATGTATTAATGTACATTGTTTTTTTTATTGTGGTTTTAATTTTTTATTTTTATTATAAAAGCATTTTGAGGTTAAATATGCGTTCATGAATGCGATTCAATTTATGTATCATATATTTGTGTGTGTGTGCAGTGTGTATTGATATTTAAATTATTATTATAAATTATATTGAAAAGATTAATTTAATTGTTGTTTTTTTTTAGGATATGGTTTAATTTTTTTTGTTTTTTTTTTTTATATTTTTTTATATTTTATAACTATTTGAAAATGGCACTGTCGATAATTGAGATATTTTAAAAAATGAAGAAAAATAATAAAATAAATATTTTTAAATTAATTTCATGTATACCTATACATGTATACATTCATGTATACACATACATACTTTGGTACTGTGATTTTTATTTTATTACTTTTTAGTTTTTTTTATAAATGGAAGTAAAAGTTAAGAACAATTTAGTTATATATTATTTTTAATATTATAATCTATATAAATTTTAATACGAATTATATTGTGTAATAAAAAAGTAATATTGAAAATTTTTTATGTGTTTAGGATGTAATGTTTTTTATTTATCTACCTATATTTAATTATATAAAATTTTATTTTCTTAAAAAAAAAAAATATTTTTTAATTAATTAAATTATATTTTATATTTAAATGTTTTTAAATTTAAAATGTATGTACATCCTTTAAAACGTATATTTAAAAAAAAAAAAAAACAAGCAGGATAATTAATATTAACAAACAACTTTTATGTAATATTGAACATAATCTGAAGTAGGATTATATATATTTTTATATATCCACTTATTTCATATATCATAGGCAATTAAGTGGAGAATGCTAAAAATTATGTGAAATAATTTACTAGTTTTGGTTTTATAATGGTTTGTGTCTTATCTTGCCATACCTTCTTATTTTTAAAAATTCTTGGAAATTGTTGGTGACTTGGTGGGTTCGATTTCCATACACGTCGTAAGAATAATTCTCCCTTCCGACAATTACATCCACACACCAGCAAAGGAAAGGCTGCGTAATTTCCTTATCAGGGTCAGGGGCTTACCTAAAAAAAAACTAGAGTAATACCTAAACAAATTTTTTTATGACTTTACTGTTTTAATTTTTGGCTATTCTATAGTTCATATATTAAAAAGGTTCGTGTATTAGTTAAATCAAAATTTTAGATATCATTTTTACTTTTTGATTAAATTTTAACTTTGTTTTGGTTTAAAACAAAAAAATAAATTTTAAGTCTTCAAGATTTATATATAGATTCGTATATTGTATATGTAAATAAATAAATTATATTGGTTTATTTAATATTTAAAGTATTTACTAATAGAAAGCTAAGATTAACCTTAATATAAATCCATCATAATATTTTTTTCACCATAATTCAGAATAATTTTATAAATTTATCATAATTCAGATTAACTTTATAAATTTTTTTTTTAATCGAATATACTTTAGGTATTAAACAAAATTGCGAAATAAAAAGAAAACATTCATTTTTTACAACACTATATGATATGCAACATTGAAATATAATGAAAATATTTATGTATTATAACAATTTTATTGTCTAACTGAAAATCACATCAAAAAAATAAAACAAAATCTACCATAGTAATTGCAAATATTTTAATGATAGTTAAATGATTGTTAAGTGATAAATATATTTTCATAAAATCACGGTATACTACTAAATAAAAATATTTTAATCCGGATGTAAAAATTTTGTAACTGTATCAAATATTCCATATTAAATTAAATATTTATTAACCTTAACAGTGAAAAGATACTTTTATAGATAAATATAATTTTATGACAAAACAATATTGATACCTCCTAATTTACTCAAATGGAATTGCGCAGGAAATACAAAAAAAAAAAAAACACTGTGCTACTATTTTATAATAAAGTATTTGAAAAATGGGTTTAAATTTTTAATATTTTTGCGCAAAATAATTTAAATTCTTAAAATCGGTAGAAACAAATGGATAATATTTTAGTTAGACATTCATTCAAACCAAAATGTATCGCTTTGTTGTTCACTATATGTTGTTTTTGTTTGGTAGAAGTGATAGACAACTACCCTTACACTTAGATGGTGAAACTCGTTGTGCATCTCAACTCCATAAGACGTTTGTTTATCTTCGAGTCAAGCAATGCGCCAATACTTTCAATGTAGAGATATGCTTTTTATTCTAGCATTGCATCACTTCTTTGAGAAATGTTAGAGGTTACATTGCCACAAGAAATTGGTTCTGAAGAATTATAAGTTTGTATACAGCTTGTTTGCACATTTGGTATATAAATTTTACGAAAATTCGGCAACAAGTTTTAACAAGTACCTTACTTTATTTTTATTTATTTGGAATTATAAAATTTAAGAAATTTTTCTGTTTTTTGATGTATTCAAATCAGATTAAAAGAATAAATATGAATCGTATAGATACTCAAAAAATTTTCAACTTCAATGGGATTCGCCTTTGGTTAAAGAGTTCAAAATGCACGCCCTAAACTAAGACAATTCTTTATGTAACAACCAAATTTTTAATTTTATATGCAACAGTGTAGAAGGTTTGAATAATGATGATCAAAGAAAACCTTATAAGCATTAGATATTACATATACAACGTCCAAAGATTCAATAGGAACAATTTTGTTTACAATATGCCTGTCAATACTTTGCTTTCTTTGAACGGGCGTATATGAGTTTTAAAAGATATATAGGCCTATTCTTTGGTCAAAAAATGTAGATCATGTTTAGTGCGTTAAAGTTCCATACACTCATAAAAGACTCATGTTTATTCCACACTTATGTCTCTCAATGATTCCCACCATACCTTGTCAAAAAAAAAATCATATTTTGTCAAAATTCATTCATAATTTTGTTAAAAAATATAATATTTAAAAATTTTATATAAAATTTTAGTTATTATTAAACTTATTTTCAAATATATTACTTTTTTTTACTATCATTTTCTTAATTATTAAATTATTTTTAATAAGAACTTGATGTAATTTTTAATTTTTGTTAATTTATTATTAGAAACATTGAAGTAGAAATAATATAAAACCAATATAAAGTTAATTTCAAATATATTTTAAATACTAACAACTATATATTGAAAATGTATTCAATTTTTATATAAATAGACAATTATTACAAAAATTTGTGTCTTTAACTAATTCAGAATTTTTTTTTTTTTTATCATTTCAGAAACAAAAATGTCCCCATCAAAGGTGAAAAAAATTATCAATAGAACGCATAATAAAATTTTAACTAATTCATGACATCAAGTTGAAATTAAAAATTTACAAAAAAAAAAAAAAAAGATTTTAATTCTTCAGTGAACTGTTTTGAAACAACATAAACAAAAAACATTAAAATCAAAAAGAAATTTATAATACAACATCAAAACACAAGAAAATCTTAAACATATAAAAAAAAAAAATTTTTAAAAATTAAACTGCAAAATTATTTTCCAAATTAAAAAAAAAAAAAGGAAACGTTTTAATTATAATATTACAAATATATAGAAAAATTCAAATTAAACTGCACTTATGATGAAGTATTGCGGTATGAATGTTCAAAGTGAATCAGAAGTTGAAAGTTTACTAATGAGTCCATGCTGGAATCAAACACAAAATGTTAGCGCTGATCAATTTTTATTAGATGGTCATAAATTATTATTAGATCATGATTTGGATTCATTACCTGGTGATGATTCCGATCAAAAGGAATCACTTTTAGATAATTTATTATTAAATTCATCAACATTAAATGGTAGCCTATCTGATTTAAAACCTTTACCACCATTTACTGGTTATACTGGTCATTTATCAATAAATGGTATATCAGGACATCATTATCATGCTATAGCACAAAGATTACCAGATGATAGTAATAATAATAATCATAGTAACGCTAATAATAATAATAATAATAATCATAATAATAATCATAATAATAATAATAATTCAAATAATAATAATAATAACAATAATAGTAATAATAATAACAATAATAATAATTTTATGCAAAGTCCATTTCATCATCATCAATCAAGTCATCAAGGATCTGGTGGTGGTGGTGGCGGTGGAGGTAATAATGGAAATGGAGGAGGAAGTGGTGGAAGTACGAATGGCAATAATGGAAATAATGGAACAACAAATAATTCAACAGATCACAATATAGTCTCATCATCTACATGTTTACCTGATAGTGTACTCAGTTCAGATTGTGGTACAGATTGCCTGCAAGATGTTAAATTATTTGCTGAAAGTCCAATTGAAACCAAATTATATTCAGTAGCTGATAGTTGTGTTATGTCAGATCATAGTGGTGGTGGACCAGATTCAGTAAGTGGCGGAGGTGGTGGTGTTCGAATATATACAGATACAAAAGATATAACGGAATATGTTGATATGAATTCAATTGATGATATTGCTGCTATTATTGGTTCAGCAATTGCTGATACAACTGTACCAAATCAAATTGATAATGATGATGCAAATACATCACGTGATTCATGGATGGATATTGATGCATGGATTGATGGTAATTGTATAACACAACAAGATGCTAAATTAATTGTTACACAACATCAAGATGCTTTAAATGATTTTATCTTGCCACATTCACCATTACATCATCATTCAAATAGTAATTCATCAACATTACAAAGTTTATTAACACATGGTTATATGCCATTATTACAAAATCGTTTACAAAATGGTCCACCAACAATTAAAACTGAAACACCATCATCTACATCATATTGTAATGAATTAAGTTCAACAAATAGTCCGCCTGGTTCAGTTGTATCAACAACAGATAATTTATTAATAAATGGTAGATATTTAACAACAACAAATTCACATCATTATGGTGGTTTATCAATATCTGGTTTAAAATCAGATGGTTTATGTAGCCCTGATCATTTATTAGGTAATGGTAATAATAATAATAACAATAATAGTAATAATTATCCTCATACAACAACAATAACACCTGTATCTGTACCAAAAACAAAACGTTCTAGAACACAAAAAAAACATCAACAACAACAATCACAATCACAACAACAACAACAACACCAACAACATAATAATGGTATTTTACAAAATGGTGGACAACAAGTAACACAATCAACTGTTAGCTTTAATAATGCAAATGATTTATCTGGTTTATTAGGTAAAGAAAAACCTGTACACCGTTGTAATATTTGTAATCGTGGTTTTCTAAATAAATCTAATATTAAAGTACACTTAAGAACACATACCGGTGAAAAACCATTTCGTTGTGATGTTTGTTCAAAAGCATTCCGACAAAAAGCACATTTACTCAAACATCAACAGATACATAAGAGAATTGGGCGCGATTGACGATTCTAAATTTTTTCTTAAGTGTGATATTTTATTGTTTTAAAAAAAAAAAAAAAAAAAGAAGAAAATTACAAAAAAAAAAGAAAACTTATGATAATAAAATTCAAATATTAAATTTAAGTAGTTAGGATTATCTCTGTAGAATGAAAAAAAAATTTTTTCTTTTCATTTTTTATTTAACAATATCTTCAAAATTATAAGTGGTGAATTTAAAACAAAACAAATTTTTATTTTTTATGTCAATTTGTAGTTCTTTGATCTGTAGAAATTTTTTGATAGTTCTATACGATACAATGAGTATATTGGAGAAATGTATTTAATATATTTTATAAACATTTCTGTTTTATACTCATTGATTTAGTGTAGAATTATCAAAAAAAAAAAAAAAAAAACAAAACAAAAAAAAACGATTTAAGATTTCACCGCAATCATTAACTTAATTAAAAATTATTTCAGACCCACTGGCTACTCATTTTCCTTAGAACATTTTTTACCTTTAACTTTTATAATTTATATTAGCTTTTTTCTGTAGAACAGTTTATATTATTTAGTATAATTTTGTTTAAAATTTTAATTTTTATATAAATTAAAATCACTAATGAATCACTAATCATATATATATATAGTATTTTTATATAAGTGAAGAGTACTGGTATCACTTCATTTGTATAAATATACGTTATGCTTTGATTAAAAAATTTGATTTAAAACTTTCGAAGAAATTTGGTCATATTGAATGAATCGCATTTCTGCTGTGTATGGTTGCTTCTCATTATAATTAAAATATTTATAATTTAAAATAATTTACTTAAAATAATTTTTTGAAAAGGGGGCTCAGTCGCCTAGTAGGTAAGAGCGTATAAAATACGCTGTAAACACTGAGGAAGTGTGGGTGTTTTACGCCACACACGTCGTAAGAGTTATTCCCCTTTAGGACATTTATCACTCCTGAACAAGAAAAGCTGTGTAATTTCCTGTCCACATTTATTATTAATAATAATTTTTGAAAATTGAAACTTCAATAGATTTTTTTTAAAATTTTTTATTGTTATAAATTTTAAAATTTCATTAAAATCAATTTAAATTTTTATCCTTTTTTAATCCTTTTATTGATATTAAACTGAAGTTCACTTTAATTAGTACATGGGGTATCGGCGGTCTAATGGATAGCAGCGTATAAATTACGTTGTAAACACTGAGAGAATGTGAATGTGAATCCCACATAAATTGTTAGAATAATTTCACCATACGTTATTTACAGCTACACTTGGAAAGGAAAGGTTGTGTAATTTCCTTGTCACATTTATGTGGCAGCGGAATAAACTAAATAAAAAATTTAGTAACATAATTATACATAGATAAAATATTTCATTTTAATCTTGATTAAAATACAATTTCCCATATATGGTAACCTTTATAAGGCATTACGGTATTAAAACAGCTATGCTAAAAATAATTACTAGGTTCGTCTGACGACAAATTTTTTTTAAAAATAATTATATTTATTATTTATTTTTATTTATAAAATATAATTTTATAAGACGTATCAAAAACTTTTCAAAAAAATCTTATATGCTTACAAATAATACTGTATCAAATATTTTTATATTTTGCAATATTTTCACTAAAAATTCAAAATAAATTTTTTAATATTGTAAAAAATGACAAGTATAACAAATTAACCTATCTACATCCATACCTATATATAGACATTTATTAAATAAAACATATAAAACCATATCTGAACCATAAACACAAATAAATGTTTATAGAAAAAAAAAAAATTTTTTTTATTGGAAATTTTTAATTCATACTTTATAACTCACATTCCATACATTTTATATATAAAATAAATACAAAAATTCATACAATTTTTACATGGGAAAAAAAAAACTCAAATAATTTTTTATAAATATATGTAATAATTGAGTGATAAAATATTTGACATAAATTCTATAACTATACAAATATTATTAGTATGTATGTAGTGTTTATTACAACATTTATATGCACCTAAATAGCACATAATTATAATATTTTATAATCAATTCAATGTTGCACAGAAACTGATAGAGAAAAAAAAAAATATTTATAAATATTTTAATAATAATTTTTGTTGTAAGATTTTTTTTTTTTTAAAAATCAGAAAAGCAACCCTAGACAGTAGACCGTCCATTTGTCTTATTTTGAATCTGTTGTTTTTGTTATGAGGCAATTGTGCTTAATTAAAAAAAAAAAAATAAAAATAACTATTTGGTATTTCAGCAGTATACAAAAAAAAACAAAAAAGTGGTTTAAAGTATATTTTAAGAATATATATTTTGAAAAAAAAAAAAATTTTATTTTATTTCAGAAAACCGTCGAACGGAACTATATTAGATAGGATAATACTTAAAATATTAATTATTAATTAAAAATTTTTAATAAAAATAAAAACAAAAAAGAAAAAAAAATTAAAAATCTTGTAAAAATTGTTCATTTTGTATAAATATATAAATTTTGAAATGTAAACAATTTATTTTGTAAGTAATAAACCAGATTGTAATAAAATTTAAGATTAGGAAAAGAAAAAAAAAAAAAACAAGAATAAAAAAAAAAAATTTTTTTAAATAAATAAAATAAAATAATTAAGTTGTACAAACTTTTCTTTCTAATGTATAAATAAGTAATAATAAATTTTTGTTTTAATTAATGTATAATCAAAAAAAAAAAAAAAATTAATTTTTTTCCTTTCTTTTCTTTTAATAAAACTGGGATCTTTTCTTTAATTTATTTTTTATTTTAGTTATTAATATATATATTAATAAAAATATTAATATATAAATATATCATTTTTATATATATACATGGAAATTTTATTTTCTTAATTAATATCATATAGAGGAACCGTGTATATAAGGCTTATATTAAAAAATTAAAACAAAAAAAAAAAAAAAGAAATATCATTAACTATAAATTAAAATTTTCTAATATATTAGAGAAAAAAACAAAAAAAAAAAGAAAATAAAATAATAAAACAATATTATTATAATTTAACAAAAAAAAAAAACAAAAGAATATCTAAAAATTTTCATTTTATATAAATATTTATGTTTCATCCTATTTAATACATGTGCAATTATTTATTGTAAATACATTATCTAATTATTATTTTTATTTTAATTATAGTTTTATTTTTTTTTTTAATTTTTTTTTTTTTTTTTTAAATATACATTTCACATTAAATTAATTTGAAATTTATTTTTTAATTAAAAACTAAGGATATATACAGTAGTTACAGTTGCGATTTTTTTTTTTTGTTTTTTTTGAAGCGTTTTGATTTGCGTTTTATTTCGTCTCTTTTTTTTTTTTGGAAAATTATTAAAATTGTTTTAAGTATGTATGTAAAGAAAAATAATTTTGAGAAAATTTAAAAATTACGCAAAAAAAAAGAAAAAAAAAAAATTTCAAATGTATATTTCGGATAATAGAATCTAATCAATCTTTTTAAATATATATGTATATATATATAGAAAAAAGTTTGTTTTGCAAAATATTATAATTGATTTTTAATATTAAAATAAAATTTTCCAAAATTTTTATTTAAATATGCTTTAAAGAATATACATATATAGAATTGTTACCTTTATTTTGTTTCAGATTTCGTCCATAATGACAGTAGAATAACTTATTTTTAAAAAAAAAAACTGTGTTTAAAATTATAAATTTTAAAAATCTAAAAAAAAAAATTTTTTTTTTCTGAATTTATTACTAATGAAATTTAACTATCTTTAGATTGTTGGCGTATTCTATACTTTGAAATTGTCTTGAATAATTTTTGTACAAGAAAATTTTTTTTCGTTTACTTCTCTGCCATATTAATGTGATGACGAAATTACACTTTTAATGTATCATTTTAAAAGAAAACAATACTTTTGATGTGTTTTACCTGTGGGATTCGAATCCACATACTCTCCCGATGATTGCAGTGCACTTTATGCCATATGATTTTAGCGTATTCTCCACTTTTAAATTGTGGTGGATTATTTTTT
The DNA here is from genome assembly GCA_947095535.1 of Poecilobothrus nobilitatus. NCBI lineage: Eukaryota > Metazoa > Arthropoda > Insecta > Diptera > Dolichopodidae > Poecilobothrus > Poecilobothrus nobilitatus. The sequence continues at coordinate 245,858,685 of OX352773.1, read as the reverse complement.
CATAAGAAAAAAATTTTTTTTTTTTGTTATTCCCCTGTCACATTAATGTCCCCCTCAATGATTTTTATTCGGGACCTCCCGGAAAACTTTCAATTCTATATAGAATGCTTTTATTTAAAAAAAAATTTTGCAAACAATTGTCTATGTATTAACATATAAAAAAAAAAATAAATAAAAACAAATATTTTCTTTTATATAATATATTTTTTATTTATTTAATTTTTTTTTTTTTTTTTTACCTCAGTTTAAATAGTTTTTGAGATCTCGTCTTAATTATCAATTTTTAATTTATAATTAAAAAAAAAATATTTATATTAACAAACAATAAAAAAAAAAAAAAAATTTACTGTAATTATTTTTTATATAAATTAATTAAAAAAAAAAAAAAACAAAAAAAAAAAAAATATAGTTATATATTAAGTTAAAATGTAGTCATGTAAAATAAATGAACAAAAATGAAAGACAAAAATTAATTAATTGCCCATTTAATTTTTACAAAAACAGAAATTAAGAAGTTAAATGTAAAAAAAAAAAAACAAAAAAAACAACAAAAATAGAATTGAAATAAATAGGAAAAATTTTTTAAATTATTTTATACGTACATTATATCAAATAGAATATATACATATAAGATAAAAATTTTTATATATATATATATATATATATATATGTACATGTATATGTATTTATTTAAGTATATAATTATGTAGTCTTCCCAGCTTTTTGTTGATTTATTTTTGCTTTAAAGTTTTTCATATCTTTATTTTTTTTTTTTTATTTCTATTTAGTAAATAAACAATTAAAAAAAAAAAAAATTAGAGAAAAAAAAAATTTATTATGATTTTTGTATGTAAATTTTATTGTAAAAATTATTATTTAAAACTTAAATTAAATAATTTTTAAAAATTTAAAAAAAAAAAAATAAAATAAATGTTTTTTTCATTTTTATTGCATACTTTTTTAAAATTTTCAGATACGTACCTGTTTATATTTAATTCTTGTATATTTAGTTATTTAATTATTACTTTTTTTACGCTTTAGACAGACAAATCTTTTAAGTGTGTAACAAAATAGTTACTAAGATAGAAAAGCTGTTAACTAAAAAATAATACAAACAAATTAATTCTAAAGCTTAAATATTAAATGATGGTAAGAAGAAAATGAAGTTATAAAACTAAAATTATTCAAGACTGTCTCATACCTTTATTGTATTCTCGACAGATCTCAGTAAATTTTTTGTAATCTAACGGTAAATAACGCTTGGTAAATAATTAAAAAGAAATATTAAATAGATATTTTAACAAAAAACGATAAACCTCGGAGACGTTCCCTATTCCGCTCAACGATTTACATCAACACAAGGTTGAATCAGTTTAATCTTTTCGATTTATTTATTTATAATTTTTAATTTAAATTTCCTTATATCAAATAAAAATCTTCTTTTTCTGTAAATACTTTATTATACTAAAAAGTAATAACAAATTTTATTATTATAAAATAACTAATAATTTATAAAAATCTAAATATAATTAAAAAAAAACAATTCAAACAAACAAATTCTATAAACAGATATTTTCCTAAGACACAAACCACTTAAAATAAAAAAAAATGTATTTTACTTTTCAAAATTCCATTTATTTCACACATGTAAGATAGTTTTCTTATATAGTTCTTTATTTTATTACATTTAATTTTTTTTCGGATTATTATTCCCGGGTATTTTGTTCTAAGAAAGAGTAGTCCCATTTTTAGCACATTTCCAAAAAAAATTTGAAAAAATGTGCTTATTAGTTTCACTCTGTCCGTCCGTCCGTCTGTTTACAAAACTTCTACACCGTTAAAGATAGAGAAAAAAAATTTTAACCATGGGTAGGTCTCATAAAAAAAAATAATTTTGTGGAACAACTTTTTCATGTAGCCCCTCCCATTACGGAGTTACACCCCCTCAAACTTTGAAAAAGCCCTATATTTAAATGCATATATCTTATGTTCTGCTTAAGATTTTTTCAATCTGAAAACGTCATTCGACAGGTTTCATTATACAATTTTCGTCATTCGTCATTATACAATTTTTTAAAATTTAGTATTTCAATTTACCGTTATGTGAAAACCAAATTTTGCATGATTTTTCTACTTTCATAACTCCGGCACGCTTTTAGATAGAGGCTTAAAATTTTGAGGCAAGAAAGAACTTTTAGAATTAGTATAAGTTTGCTCAGAAAATTTTTTTGGACCACCCCCTGTTTATGAGATATGAGGGCTTAAAAATTTAAAATTTGCTATTTTTAAACACCTGTAACTTAGGAACCTGTGCACATTTTACTTCTGCAAGATATAAAATTTAAAGCTACAGTAATATATTTTAATGTATGTTAAAGGTTTGTTTTAGTTGTAAAGGGTTCCAAAGTTGCAGCTCTTCAAAATTGCGAAAAAGTCCCATTTTCAGATGTATATATCTTAGCCCTGCGTAATAGTTTTGCAATTTAAAACCGCCAGAAGATCGAAAATTTTATTGTCTATATAAAACAATATCAAAATTATGCAATATTTTGTAATTTACTATTTAAATTTACCGTTATGTGAAAACCATATTTTGCATGAAATTTCTTTTTTCATAACTCCGGCACGCCTTTAGATAGAAACTTGAAATTTTGAGACAAGAAAGAACTTTTAGAATTAGTACAAGTTGTCTCAGAAAATTTTTTGGTAGCACCCCCTATTTAAGAGTTATTACGTCTCAAAAATTGAAAATTTGGTGTTTTTAGACATCTGTAACTTAGGCACCTGTACAAATTTTTCTTCGACAAGGCATGAAAATTAAAGGTTCAATAATATATTTTTACGTGTGTTAACGGCTTTTCTTAGTTATATAGGATTCCGGACTTACAGCCCCTTAAAATTGCAAAAAAGTAGTCCTATTTTCACATTTTTTTTTTATTATATGAAATTCTAAGAAAATGTTCAAATTTTTGTGCAAGTCAAAATTCTAAACAGTTTGTATTGAGTTTGGAAATGTGCGCTTTTAAAAACCGTTGGTTTATATTCTACCTTGTTATAATTATATTTAATCTTATGCCCGAACAAATTAAAATTAGAATTCTGATATTCCAATTTTTTAAATAATAAAATAAGGTTTTTTATTTAATTAATGACAATTGAAGTAAGTCTCGTTATTACTCGGAAAAATAATTACATTTTCTTAAAAATTTATATAACGCTAATTTTAAAAGGATAGATTAAGGTTTTAATGATTATCCTGACAATTCTTAAAAATTTACATTTTATTCGTTAGTTATTCGTTACATTTTTATTATCTGAACAAATTTTTATAAGTTCCATTTTTATACCAGTACGAACTATGTTCAAGGGTATAATAAATTTGCCATTACTTTTGTGACACCTTAAAGGAGTCGATCGATACTATAGTATCAAAGGTATGGATCGGCTCAGAATTGAATTCTGAGTCGATTAAGCCATGCACGTCCATCCTTTCGCCCGCCCGTCCGTCCGTCCGTCCGCACGATAACTCAAAAAATAAAAGAGCTAGGAGGCTAAAAAATTTTTATAAGTTCACGTCTCTTTTACAATTGTTAGTTTTGCTATTTAAATCCAGCTTTTGTGGCCGCCGGGTTCGAGTAATACAAGCTACCATACAACTTCTTTCTTTATATAGAAATAACTCAGTGTCTATTGAAGCTGGGTGTCTCAAATTTTGCAAAATCGTGTCGAGTTACAGGCCAATAACACCTGTAAAATTTGATTGTGCTGGGGCGACAAGTTTGGGCAGGTGCCATAAAATTTCTCTTTTTAAAGATAAATAACTCAATGTCTGTTAAAGCTAGGTATCTGAAATTTTGTTAAGAGGTGTCGAGTTACATGCTAACAATTTTTGTAAAAATTTGTTGATCTAGAGCAGCCGGTTCAGACTTTTTGCATCTCTTGGAACTTAATGAAGCTAGGCGTCTTCAATCTTGCAAATGAAGCTCAAGTTTTATGGCAACAACTTCTGTAAAATTTTATTGTATTTGGGTAGCTGTCAAAAAACTCCACAATTTACATAAATATATCCCGACAGTTATAACGCCGGTACCAAAACATCTGATATTGTTTAAAAGATGATCAAGTTATATAGAAACAGGATATATTACGCTCGAGTCTACTCTACTGCACTCTTCCTCGTTCTTTTATATTCTACATCTCCATCTTTCTTCATAATTTTCTCTTTTACTTTATCTTATACATTTTTCTTTCTTCTCGATTTTTCTTTGAAATAATATGAAAATAATAAAATAAATTATTATAAATATTTTTTAAAACATTAAAAACATATTAATGGTGAGTATAGATATACAATATAATATGTATTTAAATAAATTTAGTTCATGCATAAATACATATAATGAACAATAATTTATTCATTTTTAACTTAACATATCGTGTTAATGCGACATCTTAAGTACATCACGATAAATAAAAATGTATTATTTAAAATTTTATATATTATAGATTTATCTAAAGTTTTATAAGTCTTGTAGTATAAAAAAAAGTATAGAGAAAATATTGAAGTTGCACTTAAATAGAAAATTTTTAAATAAAATTTTCCGGCTATATAATATACACTTTAGGTTTTGAAACTTGTATTGGGGTTTTTTTTTTATTTTTTGAATGATTCAAAATTTATTTTCTTTTAGTTTAGGAATGGGTCTTATGTGATAAATAGAATGATATTTAAATTGCAAGGATTTTAAATAAATTTAAGAATAAACTTCATTATCCCATTATCCCTTTATACGTAGACCAGTCCAGAAAGAATTAGGAAATTGTGGGAAAACATGATCAGGAATTAAACAACAGGCGTAAAACTAGATTCAAATTCAGAAGTTTTGTGGAAGTCCTATGCTCCTAAGGGAAGTAAAATAAGGAAAAGAAAAATCCCTTTATGTAATCTAACAAAAAAATAGTGTAAAAATTACTTAATAGAATTCAAATAAACTTTTAAAATATATACTTAACGAGACGAGCTCGTAGAGATGTTTTCTTCCTTCATATTCAAGAAAATCTTATATTTATTAGATATTTTTAGGACCCTTCTGCCTTAAAGCATGTGGGCCATCTCGATACAAGTATTAAATTATAATTATATTTAATATTTTGTTTACATTAATTTATTATATTTTATATATTATTTTTTGATCTGACCGGGGTTTGAACCCGAGATCTCTCGTCTGAAAGATCAGTGACTTACTCATTGCACCATTGGTCAGATAGGAAAATGCTATTTAATTAAAAAAAAGTCTTTTATATATGTCCACCCGTTACAAAAAAAAATACTTTAAATAATTAAATTGCAATGATGTTTGAAGATCAACTTGATGGAAATACAACAATGTATTTAATATAGGGATGTTGACATTTTACAAAATTTTCGTATAGCATAACAGGTTTAGTCAGCACACCTAAAAATTTGAAATTGTGTAAATATTTCTTGGCGACACATAACAATAAATTTAAATATTGATTTCCAAAAAAAAAAAAAAAATTTTATATTCAGATTTCCTATAGTTTACCGTTTTCAGAGTAAAAAATTAGTTATTAGAGCTTCAACTTCTTGAATGTATAGAACTTTTTCGATTTAGACAATCATATTCTGAAACCCTCTAAGATATATTATTGTTATAGTTAACATTTCATTTCTTTAAAATAAACGGTGTAGAATTTTGTAAATAGACAAAGGAACTACATTTTTTTTTTTTTTTTGATTCCCCACCACAAAAATGTGATAAAGAAGTAAATTAACATTTACTTTTCAGATATCGTTTTGGTAAGTACAAGTATCATGTATAAATTAATTAAATTATAAATTATATTACTATACATTTTTACATAATATATCTGACGGGGATTTTGAATCCGATACCTTTCCCATGAAAAAAACATTAACTTAGGCAAGGCGACATTGATCAGATCCGACTTTTTAAACAAAAAACCATTTATATTCGAAATAATCGAATTGGTAAGTAATGGTAGTTTAACTGAATATATTTAATCTATGTATAACGATATAAAAAGATCCTCTTTTATAAAATAATTAAAGATATGTTATGTAATATTATATTAAATGAAATAAATATATATATATATATATATTGTATTATAATTTAATAAAATATTGACAATTCCATACACGAAAACTTAATCCAGCACTATAATTCAAGGAGACAAACTTTTAAATATGTTTTTTAAAATAATTTATTAATTGGTAAAAGAAACAAAAAAAAAAAAAAAAATAAATCCCTTAATGAGGTCAAATTTCCTTTATATTAAATGAATTGATTCAGAAAAACGACGGATATATTCTCTTATTTTAAAATAATATGATTAATCCACAAATCTGAATTTAAGTGCATAAAAATGAAAAAAAAAAAGAAAAAAACAATATAACATATCCCAGTTTTTATTTTAATCATATGAATCAATTTTATAACTATTATCATTATCATTTAAAAAAAACAATATTTTATGATCATACAGAGGAAAAAAAAAAAAAAAAAATAACACTTCTTAAATTTAAAATTGAAAATTCGTGCTATACTACAAATTCAAATAAAATATAATTTTTTTTTTTAAATATCATTTAACCTCAAATTGATTAAAACATATTTTGATAGTGCTACCACCAAGTACCAAGTCAACTGTTAAAAAGTTAATACCCAGACACTATATATATTTCTGCGGTTACTTGTTTTTTTTTTTTTAATTTTTTTTTGTATCTAACAGTTTTTTTTAAAACAATCATTTTGATTCTATATTTTGAAAATAATTCCAATTAATGTGCGGCGGATTCAACAGATTTAAAATAAAATTGAGTCAAAATTAAAAAACAAAAAAAATAAAAAAACAAAAAAAAAGTAAAAAAGTGAAGAGGGAAAAAAAAAAATATATATATATATATATATAATAAAACAAGAGATTTCCACTTAGATGCAGGAAAATCTTAAAAAGCTAAAACAGCGTTTTTTTTTTTTTTGTTGTAATAAAAAATAAAAAGGAAAAACATTTTTTTATTTTTTGTTTTTATTCTTTTTCTACATTTTTTTTTCTTTTTTTTTTTTTATAAAAACGTGAAATGGCTCATAGAGTCATAGTATTTGAAAATTGAGATAAGTAGGTCAATGGCACACTTTCCTAGCTAACAATTTTTGTTGTGCTGTTTGTGAAATGTTGTGCTTCATGTTTTTTCATGTTGTACTGATTGTTGTTGTTGTTTTATTAATAAAAAAAAAAAAATATTGTTGTTGCATATTAGAATGGAAATGGAGGAGCGAAAAAAGAAATTTTTTTTTTTTTTATTTATTTATTTATTTTATATTGTATTTATATTTTTATATATATATACGTGTATATATATAATTGCAATAGTAGTTGTATACTAAGTAGTAGTTATTTCTAGTCAGTCAGTTTTTTTTTTTTTTTTTTTTTCAGGTTATGATTTTTGTTGTGCTGCGTCAAATATTTACCACTAATGCTATATTAGTTGCTGTATACTCTCTATATACTACTATATATACTAGTTAACTGGTTAATAGTTAAGTATTATATGAACAAACTCTGTTTTGTGTTCTAGTAAAAAAAAAATAACTGAGTATTTAAAAATTGAAAATAAGTAGAAATGAAATCACGTAGGCGCACTCAACTATATTTGATAAAAACAAAAAACAAGAAAAAAAAATGTTGTATAAATTATATATATTTTCTGTTGTTGTTTTTTTTTATTGTTGTTGTTGTTGTTTTTGCATTAGTGTATCTGACGTTATAAAAAGAAAGAAAAAAAAATATGTATATAAGTAAGAAATTTATTTCAGCTAGCTTTCATCGTCACTTCTGCTTTTGATTTATTTTTTTATTTCTTAAACTTGGTTTTCTTTTTCTTTTTTTTTTTTTACTATATATTTAAAAAATTTTAACATTCAGAGACGGATTCAAATTGTTTAGGAATCGGAATAGAACAAAAAAAAAAAAAAAAAAAAATAACAAAAAACAAAAAAAAATTAAGATCTATTTTAATTTTAAATTATGCAATTCAAAATAAATGAAAGCAAAAGGATGTAAATTTTATTAAAATGTATTGTAGGTAAATATGTAATAATAAAGATGATGATCTTTAAAACAATTTGAATTGAATTGTTACACATCACCATTTTAATAAATTTTTGTATTTCTTTACCGAACGTCAAATAAAAATGAGATTGAGAAAATATCCAGAGCAATTTTTAAATGAAATAATGTTGAGAATGCTATATACAGAATAAATCGGATATGATGGATAACAGAAGAATAACAACTGAATTATTGTCAGGAATTTTTAAAAGACTCGATTCATCTAAACGGAGAAAATTATTTGCCAATCACACTCTCAGAAAGAGATAATTCCATAAGTAAAATTTTTAATGTACCAACCAGTGAGGATGATGATAAGATCAAAAATTTCAACTATATCTAAAAAACATTTTGCTCCCAGAAATTTATCAGTCGAGTTTATTAAATACAGTTTAGATTATTAAATAATAAGTAATAAATAATAAGGTTAGAAATTCAAGAAGCTGAGAAATAGGGTATTATTAAATCTATTCAAAAACTGACAATCTTTGTTTGAATGAAATTGACATGCAATTACACTACTAAGTATATACAATTAAAATGTCATCATCAAAAATTATCCTAGATTAAACTTCTATGACAAGGAACAAGTTGATTTTAGACTATGCAGAAATCCAGTTTCGTTCATATTCATATTATTACTCTAATAATTATAATCACAGTCGAACAGTCGACCGAATGAAAATTTCATTTATTTCTACTTATACCTACTACATCGATTCTGAACGTGTATTCAACACCATTTTAAAAAATATAATTTGGGAAGTGCCATATACAAATGAGGAATTCCGTATTGTTGTATACAGATATAATAGAGGATCGGCAGTCCAAGAGTGTCAGAGCATACCCTCAGAACTACATGTCATATCCTTAGAAAATCAGATGTTAACATTGTCAAAATTGAATTTGCATAGAATGTCCATAGTTCGCGGGAGAATCTGCAACATCTACGTTGTTTGAACAATCATGTATTGAATTTATAAATGCAACTGTAGAAGTAGTTAGGTCAATAAAATCAGGTCAGTAAGAAGTAGTTAGGTCAATTAAACAAGAAAAACAAATAGTTCCAAAGCAAAAAAACACAAGTTGAAATTGATGCATTGATAAATTGAATTTTATGACGTTTATCTTTTAATCAAAAATAATATGTTTTTTAAATGGAAATTTTTACCCTTAATATATTATACATCTATATGTTATACATATATATAACGATTTGTTACCCTAAAAATTTATTTTATATACATATATATATATATATATATATTTTTAATTCATTTGAAAATCAACTCTGTCATTTTTATCATACCATAAATTAACAGTACCATACATCACAGATTCATATTTTTTGAATCTTTTTTTTTTTTTTTTTTTCATTTGTATATTAGACAACATGCAAGTCATGCATCACTATGTACTATTTAAAAAAAAAAAAATTATGAATCCGTCGTACATAAATAGATTTAATTTTATCTCGTATGAAATTTTTTACCAAAGTTCTTATTTTTTTTATATTTTGTGTTACATGCAATCTTTTAAAAATCATAAAACCACATTGTAATAGATAAATTTGTATTTTTAACCGTATACGACTCATATATAGTCAATGGTATATTAAAATTTTTACTCCATTTGTAACATAGAATTTCTGGCATCCAGTTTGGATATCTAAAAAACTAATAAGATAAAATTAATAAGTTATGTTTCTATAGTTTACATCTCTAGCACTTCCGCAAAAGTTTAAAATTATTAGGAGAACATAAAAATTTTTGAATCTGGTTTATATATCTTCGGAACTAATTAGGAAGTTGAAATTTTATTTTTAAAATACGCAAATAAGGTAAACGAAGATTTGGGGTAGACCCATACAAACTTTATATTTAAAGAAAAAAAACAAAACGTTTACAAAATAAAATTGTAATAGGTAAAATAAAAAAACATCGTTTGAAGAACTAAAGACAATAAATAGAAATTGAACGAGGGGTCTCGGTGGCCTAGTGGGTAAAATATACACTGCATAAAATACGCTGTAAACACTATAAGGAAGTATAGATTCGAATCTATTTATTCCCTCATTTTATTCCCAAATCCCACTTATTCCAACTTATTCGCCCTTACGACATTTACAGTCACACCTGAAAAGGAAAGGCTGCGTAATTGCCTTGCCTCATTTAATACTATAAAAAAAAAAAAAAAAATCGAACGAGATAAAAAGAATTTATCGACGCCCCATTCGTATGACATATTTAGGGGTTAGAGGATCCAAAAGAAAAAGAAAAAGAGTGATAATATATTTTATTTTAAACTAAAAACTGCAACGGATTTGTGTGGGTATTTTAGAGTTGGCAAGAATAACTAAATTCTTTCTCGTTTTTTTTTTTTTTTTCTTAATTTCAAATTGCATCTTAACAATTTAAATTATATATATATATGTATGCCAAAAGTGTGTATATATATTCAAGTATAATAAATAAATAATAGTAGGTACGTACATATATATATAATTATATTTAGTTAACTCTTTTTATTATTTGTAATATTAGTAGTAGTATAATAATAATAGTTATAAAATTGTTGTACTTTAATGTAGTCTAGTGATCATCTATTTCTAATTAAATAATATGTTTGTCTGGATATTGAAAGAAATTTATTTGTTATTTAAAATTTTTTTTTCTGTACATATTGAAATAAATTAATTGTAGCCTGTTCCTAATAAAAAGGCATTTTATAAACCAGTTAACCAGTTAACTAAAAATGTTACACAAGTTTTAATGATTCTTCAAAATATTCTTGTTTATTTGATACATATAAGGACTTGAATATCAGCTTTCGCGTTCTCTTCAATTACATTTTTTTGTTTTTATTTTTTTATTTTATGTATGTATATATATATATATATGTTAACTTGAAAATAGGATAAGAAAAAATGACGTTCCGGAATAATTTCATTTTACAGTTGGATAAAATTTAGACTCACTCATATTATACGAGTAGTATGGAAATTTAATGCTACTATAGGATAATAATTATATGTAGTTATAAAAGTAAATTATAAGTACATATAAAAAAATTTTTTTTTTTTATTTTAAATTACAGGTAAATTAAATTGAAAATTTTAATTGAGTGTAGGAAAGTTTTAATATATTTTCTATATGTATATATGATATTTATGATATTTTATTGGTAATTTTATGGTATTAATTAAATCAATATATATATATATATATATATATATATATATATATATAGGGTGTTTCCGACTAGATGGTTTTCCTTGAAATGGGTGATCGGGCATGTCGAGACGAATAAAAAATTGTATTGGAGGGGGCGATCTATTCTGGACGCTTTTCGAGATATGAGGGGTTTAAGATGTTTTAAAGACTTTTTATAAAAAAATCTATAACTTTTGACTTGGTCTAAAGAGATAAAAAGGCATTTTGTAGAGTAAATTGCCGGCTTTAATTTTTCTGTACTAATGATCGTCATATACCCAACAGTTACAAAGTTATGAAGGTTTAAAATGATTTAAAATGAAAAAATTATGTTTCAATTTTTTTTTTTGAAATACCCGGTATTTGGGATACTTTTTATAGCATATTTCGAAACAGCTTTTCAAGCCCTATAATTAGTACCTAATAACATTTTCTCTATTGTAATTTTTGAACGGCTTGGTCTAAACAGATAAAAGTGCATTTTGTAGAGTAAGTTAACAGCTTTAATTTTTCTGTACTAATGATCGTCATATACCCAACAGTTACAAAGTTATGAAGGTTTAAAATGATTTAAAATGAATTATCTCTCTATAGCAAGCCGTTCAAAACGTATAGATTTTTTTATGAAAAGACGCTAAAACATCTTTAACTACTCATATCTCGAAAAGGATCCAGAATAGACGTCCCCTCCAATACAATTTTTTGTTCGTCTCGACAAGCCCGATCACCCATTTCAAGAAAGACCATTGAGTGGGAAACACCCTGTATATAGAACATAAAAGTAATCAATGTAAAATGTTAATTTTATATTTATGTTTTTTTTTTGTTTTTGTATTGTATTTTTAACGAAAATTAAAATTGTATTTAATTTAAGTTAAAACTTTGTTAAATTCATTAACATTTTAAACTTTATTATATAAAAATTAAGAAGGCATGAAATTTTATTGAATTTCTAATTAAAAATATTATAATCTTAGAAAAAAAAATAAGATAATCTTTTTGATTTCTTAATTTTATTTTAATATCTTTATGTGTTAAAGATGTTATGAATTTGATTGAGATATGAATGTCGGATAATAATTTTTATATCTATATATAAAAAAAAAGTTAAAAAATCTTCTACTAAAGTTATGTGTCTGCTTCTGGGCAGTACATATTAAATTAAATTTTGATGGGAATGAGAGGTCTCGGGTTCGATTCCCGGCTGGGTACAATAATTATAATATAAAAAAAAAATATTCATATATCGCAATATGTAAATACTTTATATATCATTATTAAATACTATCATATCACGTAGACCCCACATTCCTACCAGGAAACAGGGGTTATAGCTACCTGGCACATTTATGTGCCACGGTACCTGAATATAAATAAATAAATAAATTTTGATTAATATTTTGCAACTCATTTTATTTATATATGCTTATTTATTGATTTAATAATAAATTTTAATATTTATTTATTTAGATTATGTTTTAAAAATGTCAATACAACAACAAAGATATCTAATTATTATAATTATTAAACTGTAGTTCATCTAAGTATCAAATCAAAAAAGGAAATGTAATTGAACCCCTCAGACATGAAATATTTAAAAAGAATTAAAACTTAAGTATAAAAATACCAATTGATTTACCTATTATACCTTTTTAATCTCATCTAAAGACTTTTTTACTTTAAGTGAATATTTTTTAGTTTAAGAGAAGATATTTTTACGTTCTGTTAAGAGAAGATATTTTTACGTTCGAAAACATTTTTATTTTTATATAAGACCCACATCATTTACAATTCAACCCTCAGGTCAGTGATATTCCACTGAACATGTTCACCTTAAACCTCAGCGAAAGTGAGGTTCCACTGTATATCATCTTATTTCCTTCAGCTGTAATTTTTCTGCTAGGTAAGATAGCCATCACTCAAATCTAGATTTTTATTTTGTATTTCTGCCTTTCTCTTTCTATTTCGTATGATGTTTCTTTTTGACTGTGTACATTTCAATTTAAAAAAAAGAATATGGAGAAAGTCAATAGCGGATCAGATTGAAGTCAGGAATAAAACGTGGACAAAAATTAAACAACTTGCTCACAACAGAGTGCGCATGCTTTGTAAAACAGAATGCTTTCGGAAGTCCTATCACCAAACCAAACAAAACGCTATATGTTGATATAAGACAAGAATAATTAATTATAGATAATTATAAAAATTTGGTTTATAAAGTTGAAGAAAGTTACAGTCTTTTAAGATTTTCATATATTGCAAAAAAAAACATATTTAACAATATGTAAATGGAGTGACGAATGGGTATTATAGAGTGTGTAAAATAAGTAAAATCCATCGTGTAACAAACTAAGCAGTTCTAACATAAATTTAAAAAGAACAAAAAAACAAGCAACAATAAAGTCTAGAGGGTTTTAACATACTTTTAATACAGTTTGAGGTATCCAGACAAGTTTTAATTTCTGAAAGTTATCCTTGAGGGCAGAATTGAGAAAAGTGAGGTTCGAGCAGAAAAAGAATATATTGGTTTTAAAACCTACCTCAGTGATTCAACAAGAGCACCAGATATCTGTTGAAATCAGAGGTAGACAAGGTCATAATTAATTTCGGACTTCGGTCATCATGTTGACCAACGTCTAAAGTGGATAAGCCACCGAAAGAAGAGAAGAAGGGTGAATGATGAGAAGATGAATAGATTGAAACTAATATCCACAAATTCTATTATTTTAAATTGTGCAACTATAGATAATAGCAATTGATCAACTGAAATAAAATTACTGAAATAACCTATCAAATAATTCTAATTTACTATTATAGGATTTTAAAGGACTCAATTTAACTATATGGTATTTTATTAAATGTTGAAATTCATTTGTTGTCAGAATTCCAAAAATTTAAAACTTATTACTTACTATAATCTAATGTGTTGAATTTCAGTAAAGTCATAGTGCATTTATCTTCAAACTCTACTTTATCCTAATTTTTTCTCATCTTTTATGCCATTCCATATAATTGCAATTAGTTAGTCATAGAGGACACCTATTTAAACAGGTAATTAGTAAAAATAAAATAATGATAATAATATTAGAAATAATTTAAATGAAAGTATGTGTATTCAATTTCAAATTGGTTTTAGAACATCATAAAATATGAATTAAAGAAAATAACCAAAAAATTCATATTACAAAAATTTAGGTAAAAAAAAGTTATTATAAATTATAGACGATAGTCCTGGCACCTAATGATAAAAAAATTAATTGTATATTTTGTAAATATACAATTAATAAAAATAATAATAATTATTATTAATTACTTACATAATTATCGAACTCAATTATTATTTATGAATTGTTTATAAAAATAATGTACTAGTACTCAACTAAGGGATAAGAAAGGAATCATTAAAACTAATTACATACATTTATGTTTTGTTGAATATACTTAAGGACTCATTATTTCAAAATTAATTTTTCACTATATCTTTTATATAAGTATGTTTATATTTGTTCAATAAATACTTGTTGTCAAGTACAAAATTCAGAATAATTAATAAGTTTCTCTGTACAAAAAAGATAATGACTAAACATTAATACTTTGCGATTTGGAATGTTGGCCGCTGAAGGTATTGTAATTGTAAATTAATTTTTTAGCAAAATTTAGCCCCTTTTTAAAATTCGATAAGTACGCTAGGTGCATACTGACTAAAACATCAAAGTTGGATAAGTAAAAATATTTTATGCATTGACTTTCATAAATTTCACTCTACATGTCCGTCCTTTTCTTTTTTCTGTTTCTTTGTTTATCAGTACATCAATTTGTACACCATTTGAGAAAAAGTAATGTAATTTTTACTGTAAATAAATTTCGTTAAAATAAAAGAAAAAAAAACAAAATTCAGCTTTAAGTAAGTATAGCTTTATTTCTTACGGAGCTACATTTTCCCAACTTTATGATTGAAGAGTAAATTTTTCATTATATAAAACCAAAATTTTAAATCTTCAATGTATTTTCTTAAAGCTTAAAAATACAGAATTGAAATTTGATCTTTCAGAGTGAGTTCAGAAAAACTGTGAAAACTGTAAAATGTGAAAATAAAAATCTTTAACTTTATAATTTTTAAATATTATGTTAAAAACTTTTCTTAACAATAGAATCTCTTTAAAATTGAAAAGTAATTCCTAATTTTTTGCTATAATTCGTTTTTAGAACATTTTCAAAAAAAAAAAAAATTGAATTGAAGGGTAATTTATTGTAGTCTCACCCATAAAGTTGGAAAACGCAAAACAAAAAATTTCTTCAAATATTTATATTTCATGTTTTGCTTCATATGTTTTTCAATTTAAAAAATGTAAACGCCCCTTTCAATTTAGTATTTAAATTTACCGTTACATAAAACCAGAATTTTGAAAAATTACAAGTTCTCAGCTGTATCTCCGGAATGTTTTCAGCCAGAACTTGAACATTTTGGGAGAAAAAAGATCTTTGAAAATTAGTGTGAATTATCTCAAGAAACTATTTCTCAACTTCCCGCTGCTTAAAAATTATAGGGGATCCAAAACTGGAAATTCAATATTTTAGAGATTAGTAACTTAGACGCCTGTAAAAGTTTGTCATATAAATAAGAGATAGAAATTAAAGCTTTAATATTACATTTTTCCATATTTGAACGGCTTTGATGTTGGTTTTTGGTATAGGGGGAATAGATAATTATAATAATACATATAGATCCTGCGACCGGTTGTGGCTTTACTTATTAATATATAGAGTTTACTTAAAACTGAAGAAGACGTTTCCTGATTAGATTTTTCATACATAAAAATTTGAAGGAAAATTACATTACCTTATCTTTACAATAAAATTACATTACATATTACCTTGTCTAATATTAAAATTTTATTTTAAATAATAATTTTAAATTAGACATACAAATTACATATGGTGTTAGAGGCATAAAGGACAATTTTCGAACTTCTTTTCTATAATTGATGCGACTTCCTAATAAAAAATTATAGTTAAAAATTAAAATACTAACCTAATTATAAAAGAATTTTAAATTACAAAAATAACTAATATTAAATTACACAAAAAACAATTAACAACTTAATGAGATTGAAATTTAAAATCTTTAAATATTTATTAATAATGGTAAGAAGAAGTCTTAATGAGATTTTTTTTTGTTTTTTTCAATTTGTAATTCTTTTTAATACCACACACGAAGGTAATTTTTCATATGTATTTATTTTGTTTTTTTCTTTATTTTGATTCCTTTATTTGTAGGTATCATTAAAATGTATATATATATAAGTATAGATATATATTAACATGCTAATGAGTTTCTAATGAAATGAAAAATCAAAACAAAAATATGTAAAGTAAATTTTAACATATTATATAAATAAATACATTATATACTAGTACAAAGTACAGTATGAATTTTATTTAAATAGTTTATATTTAGACAACATAAAACGAATATTAAACTTATAGAATTTTGTTATTAAGTATTGTGATATTATAAAATCATATCAAAATACTCAATAACAAATTATTATTAACAATTATTAATGCTAAAATTAATTTTCTAAAATAAAATTTATAATAATACTAATTGTACATAATAAAGTTAGATTGTGGGTACAGTTAAGTATATAGATAACAGATAGCTATATTATTATTTTTTTTAATGGGTGGATTAAATGGGTGAATACTCAAATACTCAACTCAATTCAAGGCACAACTCAAATAACTCATACTTTGAGCGATTAACGAAACAAATGCTTAACTCAACTTAAGCTTAACTTAAAGCACAACTCAAATAATGAGGTTTCTCATACTTCATTTTGCGCGATAAACATGACGAACGCGATAACATAGACTAACTCAAACGTTGAGCAAGTCTAATGTGAGTTAACCACAGATGTATTAAATATATAAATGGGTAGCTTTAAAAAAAATTGCAGCCACTTTTAAATAAATAGGTGATTTTACATAGTTTAGTTTCTTCCGCTAATTGAAAATTTTATCGCTAATAACGAAAATTTCGTGCTATTTTTGACTTTTCAAATGATAAAAAATATAAAGTAAAGTTGTAGTAGTGATTGATTGCTTAAAAAAATTTCATTTATGTTTAAAAATAAAGAGTGGGTATACATATTAATAAAATAATAGTGATTATTAATAAATAAAAATAAAGATTAAAAATTATTATTCTTGCTATATAAAAGTGGTGTTTTAGTACATACAGAAAGTGTAAAAATGCCTCAGGCGTTTCAAGAAGGATATTTCTTTGCTAAGAGCTTGTCAAGGAAAAATGGATTTTTTTTTTTTAAAGAAACCATATATTTCTGGATAGTATTAACAATTACATATCTATTAAAAATATGTAAAAACCAGAAAAATCATATAAAACCATATAACTATATTAATAAATATGTACTATTTATAAATATAGATACAAAAAAATAAAAAATATTTTATACTTATTGAATAATATAAAATATTTTAAAATAATCTGTTCTATAAAATTTTATTGTTAAAATTCTTTAAATTGTATGAAATCAAAACATTTAATTTTACTCTAGGTCCAAACATCTGTTCATTTTTGACATAAAATGATTGAATAGAAAATACATTAGAGAGAAAGAGATGCTGCCAATCTATACTCTAATAAGTCTATAGAGATAACTCAAATTTTGAGTTGAACTTGATTTGAGAGCATTTCAAATTTATTTAGGTGAATATTTAATTGTGATAAAGAAAAGAGAAATAAAAAATAAGTTAGAAAAACCACAAATTTATAATTTTTTTTTTATATAAAATAAAATATTTATTTATTTTTAAAACAAAACAATATTAAAATGTAATCATAAAAAAAATTTCATTTTTTTAATCAAATATAGTTTCTTCTTTCATAATATTTAAAATTTAATATTAAATTTTGATTTTAAAAATAATATTTCGTCAATGTTCTTGCAAATAAAAAATGGAATAAATTAAGACAAATATTATTTATATTTTAGAACAGAATCTCTACATATAAAACCTTATGAGTTCTTATTCATAAGTTTTCCGAAATTTTCATCGTTTATTTGACATTTACTCGCATAGTCAAAACTAATTTAGCAATTCTAAATAAATCTCTCTACAGACGTACTGTTTGGCAAAGCCATGTTGTTTTCCATAAAAAGAATTTTTATAGATGGAAATCTCTCATTTTTTAAAACTTTTAAATTTTTTTATAGTCTAATTTTATAATCTACCATATTTCCGTTATTTGATCTTCAATATTTGTGTCCCAAAAATGATGGTGGTTTATTATAAATTAAAAATTATTAAATAAACTCATAATAAAAAAAAAAAGTCATTGAGCTAATTTGAGGAGCTTTCAATTCAAGCTTAACTCAAAATTTTAGATAGCTCAGATTACTCAATATTTAATATACGGGTGAGCTGATGTGTATTTCTTAAAGTATGAGCTAACATAAAATTTTAGTTGAGCTATAAGTTGAGTCGAAATTTTTTAAACTAATCTAGATCTAAAATAAATTATTAAAAAAATTTATATTAGGTATACTATTTGTATATATCAATATTCCAAGTATTCTTTAAAAGAACATTAAAGCCAAACACATTGTGGTTTAAATGAATTTAAAGTTTTTATTTTTTTTTTTGAAGTATAAACAGTAAAATATTTTTAAACGCCAATACTGCTGTTTTTAGATCCCTTTTTAAACTATAGCCGTATAATCTAATATTTAATTATTTTACACATTGTTTTATCATTAAAATAAGGTTACAATATAAATTTTTAATGATCGACGTAAAGATCAAACCAAAAAAAAACAAGGTAGAATGTAAATCAACGGTTTTAAAAGCGCACATTTTCAAAAGACAATACAAACTGTTTAGAATTCTGACTTGAAAAAATGTAAAAATAGGACTTTTTTTTAAATTTTGAGGGGCTGTAAGTGCAGAACCCTATATAACTAAGAAAAACTGTTAACACACGTAGAAATATATTACTGGAGCTTTAATTTTTATGTCTCTTAAGTTACAGGTGTTTAAAATAGCAAATTTTAAATTTTTAAGCCCTAATAGCTCAAATACAGGGGGTGGTCCAAAAAATTTTTCTGAGCAAACTTATACTAATTCTAAAAGTTCTTCGGGCCCTAAAAATTTCAGGTCCCTATCTAAAAGCATGCCGGAGTAATGAAAATAGAAAAATTATGCAAAATTTGGTTTTCACATAACGGTAAATTTAAATACTAAATTTAAAAAACTTGTATAATTTTGATATTAGTTTACAAAGTTAAAAAAAAATTCCTGTCGAATGGTGTTTTGAAAAAATATTGAGTAGAACATGAGATATATGCATTTAAAAATAGCGCTTTTTCAAAGTTTGAGGGGCTGCAGCTCCGTAATGGATGGGGCTATACGAAAAAGTTGTTCTTCAACATTAATTTTTTCATAAGACCTATCCATGGTTAAAATTTTTATTCTTTACCTTTAACGTTGTAGAAATTTTGTAAACAGACGGACAGACGGACGGACAGAGTGAAACTAATAGACACATTTTTTCAAATTTTTTTTGTAAATGTGCTAAAAACCTCTTTCATATCTATATTAGTAAAAAAAAAAAAAATTTTTTTTTTTTAAACCGTATTAGTCTTAATTTGTTCATCTTTCGGTTTGAAATTGATGAAAAACAAAAATACAATTTTTTTTTTTTTTTGTGGATGATGAATTTTTAATTAGTCTTTCATTTTAATCCTCCTAATGAGATTTTATGGATTTAGTTATACATGCATATTAAAATACATATATATTTTATGAATTAACAGTTATTTAACCTTTATAATATTATCTATTAAATATAGTTTTATGAATCTAAAAATTTGTATCAGATTATTTTTATATGATACAATATTCTTATGTATATCAGCATATAGGTATGTATATCAGCATATACATAGTATTATATATTATATATTATGTTTTTATGTAGTTATGAATTAATTTTAAAAATGTATCTATTAATTATGATAACTTTATTGTGTTTAAATTTTTGAAAGCAAAAAAAAATGAATAAATTTATTTTGATCCCTTGTAAAGACGTTTTTCAAAATTTATTCTAAGTATTTTAAAATATTTATTATAGATGAAAAAGTTTCTTAGGTTATTGATCAAAGTAAAGTATTATATGATTCAGTTTACTACTGAATTTATTTTGGGTATTTATAGGTACCTATATATATTTTCTTTTTTTTTTAAATTTTAACCCATTTGCCATAATTAATGATTTATTGCTATCACAAAAACTTTCTAACTAATTATTAAGGTAATATAAATTAAAAATAGGTTAATTTTACTCTCGGGTAACAACTTAGGAAGTTCTTGGATTTTGTTTTTTGTTTTTTTTTTTAAATCTGAACTTTTGATCAATTTTATATAAAAAATTTGTGATGTAAAATTATATTTAAGTTATATTTAGTAATAGTAATGTTAAATGTATAATAAAATCTAAAGTAATATACAAACTATAGAGTAAAGGTTTTGATATTTCAGTGTCTATATTATTTCTTATTTGCAATAATATACCAATAATGTAATGGAAAATGTGAGGAATACTATAAGATAAATCTAACAACATGAATTTAAATTAAACACATAATAAAAATTGTTCGTTTAAGGGTGCTGCTCCTTAAATCCCAGTAAATTATTTACTTTAATCGGGATTACATTCTTTTTCTTATGCTGCGTATCCATATAGTTGAATATTGGCGATTATATGATGTTTTCTACTATATATTTTTTAAACTGTCTCTTATTTGTTATAAATTGGATCAAGTGACCTAAATTATAGTTCAATTTGGCTTATTTCACAACCGCATAACAATTTTTATCCTCTGGATACTACGTCTCTCTTTAATTTCACCAGTTACCGTCAAAATCTATATAATTCTACAAATGCATCTACAATTATAGACTGTAAGACCCAGAAAGTAACAAAGTAACAAAGAATGGTAGTTTGTTTATAACCCTGAAAAAAGGTACCGCAGTAATTTAATCTAACATAACAGGATAACATTTTATTAACCGTACCATCCTTTAAATTTCTTAATTTAGCTATCATTGTTCGTTATAATGGTATAATTAATGACATATGAAGTTACTTTAATTTTACAAGTGACCAAAAAATTTTTTTTAACATTTCATGGGATTTTACCAGTTTTTGCAATGTTTAGATTCTGTTTTATTTTTAACAACTATTAAAGGCAATTCCCCGCTTGCAGTTATTTTTTTCAATTAGAAGATCTCGAAAGATCTCTTTGTATATCAATGCTATAATATCTATAATTATAGTACTTATAAATATTGGGGCTGCTAAATGGGGTTCTGATAAATTTTGTTGTTCTGCTCTTGATTGCATTATTGCATTATTGCATTGCATTAATGATTGCATTATTAAAAAAATTTTGATCGAAATTATTATGAAAAAATCTTATAACTGTACTTAAGATCATTGTTGTACAGAACTGAACGTAGGAGTCAAGATTATAAACAACAAATATTATATTCGAATTGGGAACACTTGCTGCATAAATTAAGAACTTTTTAAAATAATTTTTTTGTTTTGCTCTGAAAAAATTTAAGGTTTTTTTAAACAAAGAGTTAAAATTAAAATAAAAATATTATTAAAACCAAAGAAAATTGATTTTTAATACTGATTGTAAAAAACGGAAAAAAAAAACACTAGAAGTCAATAAAAAAAAAAATATTTTTTATAGCATTGAATGCAATTTTCCAGTTGATTGATCAATAAGTCTTATAAAGATAAAAAGTGTTGCAAAAAAGATTTAAGACCTTAAATCACCCAAAAATTATTTAAAAAAAAAATTTAATAACATTAAAATAAAATCTAAACCGAATATTAAGGTTAAAATGTGGAATAATTATTATGATAAGAGAATGCATGAATTATTTTTAAAACAATTAAATTTGTAGTTAATTTTTTTTTTTTATTTTAGAAAAGTTTAGTAAAAAAAATTAATTAATTTAATAAATTATTTTATTCATAATCAATTAAGAATTATAACAAGTTTTACTTTGACATTTTAATATAATTTTATTAGGTTATTTCAAAATATTCTAATTAAGGACCGATAAATAATTGTTGCATATGTTATTAAATGTTAAATGTTTTGTTTTTTACCACCAATCAATTTATTTTTTTCAATTTCTTCAAATTGTTTTTAATATATTATTAAAATATTTCAATTACCTTAAATTAATTATTTTATTAGAATTTATATTAAAGTTTTTCAGTACATTTTTTGCACAAATTTTTTGAATAATTTGCTTATTAGGTTCACTCTGTCTGTTCGCCGTCCATCCAGATATCTGTTTACAAAACTCTACACTGTTAAAGCTTAACCATGGATAGGTCTTAAAAAAAAAATTAATGTTATGGAATAACTATTATGTAGGCCCACCCATTACGGTAGCGCTCCTATAAATCAATATTAAAATAATACAATGTTTTAAAATTTAGTATTTAAATTTACCGTTATATAAAGATAAAATTTTACCAGATTTTGGTTCCTTTATATTTCCGGGACGCTTTTAGATATAATCTTGAAATTTTAAGAGAAACTCTTGTACCTTCCCCTGTTTAAGAGGTCGAAATTTGAAAATTTGCTATTTTTAGATACAGGTTTAGATACATTTTTTTTTTTTTTAATTATTTTTAAAAAATTAAAGTTTTAAGATTAGCTGTGTTCTTTGGCTTCGGTTTAGGTCTAGTTAAGCCGTTTACTATAATAATAAAATTACAACTTAAAACTCACATAACAATCTGGATTTTATCTATGTTTAAAAATGTTAGTAATGTCATCCGTTACAAGTGGCACCTTCGTAGTGTTTTTATACCCGTATGAACTATGTTCAAGGGTATAATAAATTTGCCATTACGTTTGTGACACCTTAAAGGAGTCGAGCTAGATATAGTGTCAAAGGTATGGATCGGCTCAGAATCGAATTCTGAGTCGATTAAGCCATGTACGTCCGTCCGTCCGTCCGTCCGTCCGCACGATAACTCAAAAAATAAAGGAGCTAGGGGGCTGAAATTTTTTTTACGTCACTTTTGCAAAATTGTTAGTTTTGCTATTTAAATCCAACATTTTCGGTCGGCGGGTTCGAGTAGCTGCCATACAACTTCTATCTTTATATAGAAATAACTCAGTATCTATTCAAGCTAGGTTTCTGAAATTTTGCAAATGATGATCAAGTTTTATGGCAACAACTTCTGTAAAATTTGGTTGTGCTGGTGCAGCGGGTTCGGGTAGCTGCCATACAACTTCTCCGATTAAATGAGAATAACTCAGTGTTTATTGAAGCTAGGAATCTGAAATTTAGTAAAGAGGTTTCGAGTTACATGCCAACAACTTTTGTAAAATTTGGTTGGTCTAGAGCAGCCGGTTCAGGCTTCTTGTACCTCTTGGAACCTAATGAAGCTAGGCGTCTGAAGTTTTGCAAATGATGATCAAGTTTTATGGCAACAACTTTTGTAAAATTTGGTTGTGGTGGTGCGGCGGGTTCGGGTAGCTGCCATACAACTTCTCCGTTTAAACGAGATTAACTCGGTGTTTATTGAAGCTAGGAATCTGAAATTTAGTAAAGAGGTGTCGAGTTACATGCCAACAACTTTTGGAAAATTTGGTTGGTCTAAAGCAGCCGGTTCAGGCTTTTTGCACCTCTTGGAACTAATGAAGCTAGGCGTCTGAAATCTTGCAAATGATGATCAAGTTTTATGGCAACAACTTCTGCAAAATTTGGTTGTTGTAGTGCGACGGGTTCGGATAGCTGCCATACAACTTCTCTTTTTAAATGAAAATAACTCAGTGTCCGTCCGCACGATAACTCAAAAAATAAAGGAGCTAGGAGGCTGAATGTTTTTTTACGTCACTTTTACAAAATTGTTAGTTTTGTTATTTAACTCCAGCATTTTCGGCCGTCGGGTTCGAGTAGCTGCCATACAACTTCTTTCTTTAAATGAAAATAACCCAGTGTCTATTCAATCTAGGTATCTGAAATTTTGCAAATGATGATCGAGTTTTATGGCAACAACTTCTGCAAAATTTGGTTGTGGTGGTGGGACGGGTTCGAATAGCTGCCATACAACTTCTTTTTTTAAATGAAAATAACTCAGTGTCCGTCCGCACGATAACTCAAAAAATAAAAAGGCTAGGAGGCTGACATTTTTTTTACGTCACTTTTGCAAAATTGTTAGTTTTGCTATTTAACTCCAGCATTTTCGACCGCCGGGTTCGAGTAGCTGCCATACAACTTCTTTCTTTAAATGAAAATAACCCAGTGTCTATCCAATCTAGGTATCTGAAATTTTGCAAATGATGATCGAGTTTTATGGCAACAACTTCTGTAAAATTTGGTTGTGATGATATGATAGGTTCGGATAGTTGCCATACAACTTCGCTTTTTAAATGAAAATAACTCAGTGTCTATTGAAGCTAGCTATCTGAAATTTAGTGAAAAAGTGTCGAGTTGCATGCCAAAAACTTTTGTAAAACTTGATTGGTCTAAAGCAGCCGGTTCAGGCTTTTTGCATTTCTTGGAACTTAATGAAGCTAGGCGCAATAGATTCGGGTAGCTATCATACAACTCCACAATTTACATAAATATATCTCTGTAGTTCGGTATTAAAACATCTGAATGTTTTTAAAAGATGATCAAGTTTTATAGAAACAGGATATATTACGTTCATATGGGTATCCCAGAGTTGACACAGTCTACTCTACTGCACTCTTCCTCGTTTTTTTTTAAATATTGCTAGTTACTATTAAGATGTTTTTCTTTTTCTCATCTGAGCAGAGTCAGAGCTGTCAAGCAAAAAAATTGTGTTTCTTTTTATGCTCAGATTATTCATTTTGTGTTTCTTTTTTTTATCTCGGAGTGTACTCAGAGAGCAATCTGTGAGTTCGTAAAAATTTCACAGAGTTGTCAAAAAATAAAACGTCAAATTAAGAATAAAATATTAAAACATTCATTGCAAAAAATCTTGTGCATTGATCAGCATTTCTTTTAAGTTTTTTTTAAATTTTATTGAAATTTTACAGAAATTAACTTTATTTTATTCTATATCTTAAATAAATTTCTTTTACAACAAGTATATTATTACATTTAAAATAATGAAATAAAATAAGAAATAATGACGTTAGAAAATAATTTGAATAAAAATTGACAATTTGTGCTCTAAGCGATTGTTTTTAAACTCAGTTTGTTTTTTATTCGCTCTGAGCGCTCTACATCTGCTGTGAGCATTGATCTGATGAGTAAAAGAAAAACGTCCTTAATTGATTTCAGATCGAATAAATGATATTTTCAAAAATTCTAAAAGTAAATAAACAAATTTGAAAAAATCCATTTTTCATTATTTTTTTTAAATTTTATTTTTGTTTATATACAATTCAAATTATTTTTAAAAAACAAATTTGATTGACAATTACAAAACTTAATTTTGTATAGACTTCTTATATTTATTATTAATTTTCAATTAAAACTGATATGTCAGAAATTTGAACGGTATTTTTTATAAGTCAATAGAGTTTGTCAACTAACAACCTTTATCCAGATCATTAACCCGCAACGTTCTTTTGAATTTTATAAAACACTGACTTTGAACCGAATTAAAAGAACACAGCTATTACATTTTTGCATCTATATTATAACAACAGCTTATTTCTAATTATATAGAGTTTTCTTAAAATTTCTGAAAACAAAGTGTCTTCATACTGAATCTGCTTCACAAATCCCACTCACGTTTACACCGGTTTTACACCAGTTTTACACCGGTTTCTTTGAAAACCCGTTATTTTTTTCATTACTTGTTTATAAAAAATTTTAAATTCAATTAAATCAATTCAATTCAATTTTCAATTAAAAATAAAAAAATTTGTAAAGATATATAAGGACAAAAACATGTTTTATTCTAGAATAGATTCAATTATCAAACTTTTAGTAATATTGAATTAATTTCAGCAATGTTGAAATGGCTTGCTAATAGCCTGGCGAGATTTGAATTTTTTTTTTTTTTTTTTTGTTATCGGAGTATAGATGGTAAGATTCCAAGGATGCTATTGAAGTTCGGATACATTCATCTGACAATGTGGATCATTACCTCACATTACATTCCTTTTGGCTTTCTAAATTTAAAACTATTATTTTTACAACACATAACAGGAGGTGCGGTAAAAGACATCTGATCTTTTAATAATGATACCAATTTAATGAAACTTATCACAAGAAACAGTTGGTCAATTCTATTTAAAAAAGAACGAAACAACTTGAAATCTTTTTATTTAAAGGATGATAAAATCGTACAATCTAACATCACTTAAAAGAAGAATTCCAACCTTCACTTAAAGGATAAAAGTCTAGTATAAAATAACTTTAAATGCAGTATTTAAGATTGAGATTTGAGTATACAGTCAATCGCTTAATCTTCAAATTTTAAAACTTAAAAAGTGTTATATGAAAATAAATAAGTCGCGAAATACTAATACTGTTTTATATTCTTATTATACAAGTTATAAAATATATTATTAGATACTTATTAAGTACCTAATTTTTAATTTTATTTTTGGCTTAAAAAACTATTTTTTAAAAATATAATAAACTCGAGTGCAACATTTTAATTTTGCATTAAACATATTTTAAATATTTAAAGTTTTTAATTATTTATTTATAAATAATGTTTGTTTTTTAATTAATAATGTAATTCTTTTATTAGTTAAAATAAAACAAAAACTCAACCACTGTTAAATGAGACAATCTATACGATATGTAAGTTAAAATATTTTTAGTGCATGCAAAATTTGACTTATTATTGAAGCGTTACAATAGTTATGTTTTTTTTTTGTTTTAAATTAAAATTTGATAGAAAATCTGTTAAGAAAAATATTTCTTGTCCCACTGTTCCTCTATTTAAGAAATATAAATAAATTACATAAATATGTAGTAGGTAATGAATCAAAAATATTTTAAACTTATATACATTTAAACTTATAAATTTATATACGAAAATGTTACATACATTATAAAAATAAATATAAAATGAAACAACAAGGTTGAAACAGGAACAACAAGGTTGAACAAGATTGAAATGATATTGTGAAGTATAGTATGAGGATCGAAGTTCAAATCCCTAAATGAAAATTTTAAAATTTTTTTTTGTCTACCTATAATCAAAAACTTAAAAAATAGGAACAAGTACTTTTTTTAGTGTACTAAATTTTTCAATACATTGTACTAGTTTCTATATTATATAAAGGTTATATTAGAACCTTAAAACCTGCCTTTTAATCCAGTTAAAATATTAAATATTAACATCTCACACATATACCTTTATCATATTATTCATATTTTTTCGAATTTAGATCTATGAATGAATCTTGTAGATATTATTCGTAAAAATTATCATGAAAATGGATTATTGACAATTCAGCATACGGAATACTTTTTTATTCGTTATATTTTTTGTTTTGCTTTAATTCAATTTTGGTGTTTATAAGTTATAACTTTATTATTAGCAAAAAAATTTTTTTTAATTTAATCATTTATATTATACATATATATATATATATATATATATATATATATGTATGTATATATATTATTGTTTTGTTAAAAAACCAAAATAATTTTTTAAAATTCATTCAATTACTGCGTATTAAATTTTAACGAACAAGTTGAAGATTTTCTTATGAAATTTAATATTAAATAATAAAATAAAATCATAAATCTAACATTTAACATTTAACAACAGAAATGCAATAAAATTTAAACAACAAGCAAAATAAATTCATGTTAAAAGAACACGAATAAGAATAAAATCAGTTTTTACTTTTTTATACTCATGTTTGTTATAAAGAAAAGAATTGAAATCGTAGAATAATTTTGGATCCGAGATTTTGACGAAAATTATTATTTAAAATCATGCTAGTTAAGATACACGATATGAACTATAATATTGTGTAAACGATATTTGTATCAAGATTCTGATTGTGGATGTCAAAACAAAAAAAAAGATCTATTAGAGACTGAAGAAATCTGTCTTCAAATCCAACACGAAATACGGAAGTCTAAAAAATGTTGATTGTGAAGGGTTAGAATTTTGTGTATTTCCTTCTAATTATAATTGTATAGGGTTAAAAATCATTCCACAACCGTGATTTAAAGATTTTGTTTGTCTAAAATAATTTAGTTTATCCAATCTAATAATTTAGTTTATCCAATCTAGGATAAAAAGTGACCTGAACGATATATAACACTAACACAACGTACCTATTCTATGTTGAAGATGATGAGAGCTCTAAATTAAAGCTCTAAAAATCTTAATTAAAAAACATAAACTTAATTTATAGGATTTATTTAAAATGCTATACAAAACCGAACTTTTTAAAATATATTCTGACATCTTTTGTAGTAACAGCTATAATGCTATAAATAAATCGGTCGCGTAGAACATATTTCAGGCGTATAGATATAAAAAGACTTGTGAGAAAACTGATAATTTATAAATGCAAAATACTTTGATGACGCTTCTTGAAGAAAAAAATTGAAAATTTTCGCTCTTCAAGATCAGGTGAACTGAAAGAGAATGATTAAAGAGACGAAAGTCCGATAGCGAATTGTACAGCTATGGAAAAAGAGAACAGATTCCAAAAAAATGCGTCCAATTTGTTTTAAAATATAAGTATACGGAAAAGTCAGTACTGCAACACTTCCCCTTTATTTATTTCTAAAATGTTTATTTGTTTATAAAATTTTATAAAAAAAAATCCAATTTCCAAATTTTTAAATTTCAAAACAGTTACAGCAATTAAAATTAACTATAAATTAAAGATAGACAGATAATAATATAAATACAATATTACGTCATTTAGAACGGATATTATTAATAATTATGTATTGTTTTTACACTAAAAACCTCATATCGTATAAAATAATAATCATTTTAATAAACATGTTAAGAAGAAATAATAAATGTTTTCACGCAATTTTCCATTATTTCCAAAAAATCATTATTATTTTTTTTTTTGCAATTACAATAATTCTGCGTTCAACTGAATGTAGCGCTGTGTAATATGAATTGCAGCGGTATAACAATTAGCGCTGTATTGTATTGTATTGTATGTGTATTGTATTAAACATTTTGCAGTAAAATTTATGATTACATTTGTTGTGTATAATTACAATGATGTTTATATAAAAAACTGTTTTTAAAATTTAACTTTTTAATTTTAATAATTAATTAAAAAATCAAAATCTCTTCGCTTTTCATAAAATTCCAGAAAAATATTTAAACAAATAATTTTTACATCAAAATGTAACCAAATAAACGTCAATAAAAAGTCTCTACAAAATTAAGCATAAATTTTATTTAATGTAAAATCCATATAGCGTTATACTTTAGCGGCAAATAAGAAACCGTTACCGTAGAAAATTTGCGCGAGCACTGTACAGTTATTTTCCAGTGCTAGATTCAGATAAACACATCCAATATGTTATATAAATAGTGAAAAAGCAGTTTTTTTAAATATATTTTCTATATTTATTAAATTTGTTTTAACCCTATCTGTGACTTATAAGTATAAGTTAAAATTAATGCTTATAATTAGATTAATTTTATATTCATATTATATTTTTTATTATTGTTTCATATATAAAATATTAAAAAAAGTTAATGAATAAAAATAAAAATATAGAAAAATGTCAAGCTGTTTTATTCAATGCTTTTTAGCACCCTTCCAAAAAAAAATTTTGAAAATGTGCTTATTAGCTTCAGTAAGTCCGTCTGTTTACAAAACTGCTACACCGTTAAAGCTAGAGAAAAAAATTTTTAACCATAAATAGGG
This sequence comes from Poecilobothrus nobilitatus, assembly GCA_947095535.1. Lineage (NCBI taxonomy): Eukaryota > Metazoa > Arthropoda > Insecta > Diptera > Dolichopodidae > Poecilobothrus > Poecilobothrus nobilitatus. The sequence continues at coordinate 245,828,384 of OX352773.1, read as the reverse complement.
AATAGGTGAAAACGCCATTCGACAGCAATTTTTTTTACCTTTGTAAATCAATATCAAAATTATATATATTTTTTTTAAATTTAGTATTTATGTGAAAACCAAATTTTGCATGATTTTTCTACCTTCATAACTATGGCACGCTTTGAGATAGAAACTTGCAATCTTGATACAAGAAAGAACTTTTAGAGCTAGTATAAGTTTCCTCAGAACATTTTTTTTGTACCACCCCCTGTTTATAAACTATTAGGGCTCAAAAATTGAAGAAAATATGTTATTTTTAGACACCTGTAACTTAGGAACCTGTACAAATTTTCTTCAGCAAGATATAAAAATTAAAGCTCTAGTAATATATTTTTGCATGTATTAACGGTTTTTCTTAGTTATATAGGGTTCCGGATTTACAGCACCTCAAAATTGCAAAAAAGTCCTATTTTCACATTTTTTCTTATATGAAATTTTCAAATCTTGGTGAAAATCAAATCAAGTCATAATTCTAAACAGTTTGTATTATCTTTTGGAAATGTGCGCTTTTAAAAACCGTTGGTTTACATTCTGTCTCTTTTAAATTAAAATGGTTTTGTTCAGTGGGATGCTATAAAACCTTTTGTACTAAAGCCTTGAATACTTTATTTCACATTCAGATGCTAATAAAGCGTTATTCCCAAAAAGGTCTTATTTCTCATGCGAATATGAAATAACTCCTTAAGACTTTATTTTTCAATTAAAATATTTGTCTAATATGATTATATGATTTGGTTTATTATGTAGACATGCGGGATTTCTAATAAGAAGGAATTTTATAATTGGTAACAAAATAAGGTAATTCCTTTTTTCCCTTATGTATCTAAAAAGAATAATTAGAAGGATTTTAGAGTTGATTGCAAATCAGGATTATACCCTTTTTCCAGAATCTAACTATATAAAGCCTCTCCTAAATCAAAATCTTGCTAATACCTATTATGCAGGTATACATACATATTTTGGATTCAATATTTATATAAAATAAAAATTGGCGTACCAATAATGCAATGGTGACAAATGTGTTAATTTCTAAATAAATAAATAAAATATATTATACAATATTTACTTATAACAAGATTTATTTTTTTAATTGTTGTTATATTTACATATTAAAATTTAGAATTAAATAAGAAAAAAAGGCTTTGTTACTGAAATTTGAAAAAAAAATAATAAGATTTTTCGCCAATAAGGTCTATTTCTAATTACTAGACTTTTTTTTTGGGCGACAAACAATTAATTTTACAGAAAAGGATTTTTTTTTTCGTTTAGAAAGAGAAGAACAAGAATGACTTTAAGAATCGCTGTTCGACTATTCCAGTTGTCATCGGAAAACATAATAATTCTAGAATTCGAAATAAATTTAAAATATATTTTTATATTTATAATATTTATTTTGACAGTATCAAATGTCATAATGTCAACCAATATATTTTCAGAGAGAGAAAGAGAGAGATAAATTAATTAATCATTTCTGTTTTATTGATATAGTTATTCATGCAACGAAACTTGTCAACTTTCATATTAGATTAAAATATAATAATTTTAAAAAAAATTAATTTTTTTTTTTTTTTTGACGATCATATTTTGATGACACGAAACTTAATAAATTATTCGTATAATTGAACCAGCCCAATTTTATTTTATTATTATAAAAGAATTTAATCAAATTTATTTTCATACAAATTTCTTTTTGTTTTCTTCTTTTTTTTTCCCATACAATCCTTTAATTCCTTTTTTTGTTTTTCCTGTCTTTCAAAACGTTACGTTTTATAACACAAAACAAAAAAAAAAATAATAATAATAATTTATGAAATATCCGTGATCGGAAGACTGACCTAATTCTGCCATATATTAAAGAAAACAAAAAACCTTTAAACGTCATAAGGAAAAAGTCCAATATATCATCAAAAAACAAAAAAAAAAAAAAAACTTAATATTTTGGAGTTTGGGATTCATTTTTAAACCAGAAAAATAATAACAATAGCAATAAAAATTTGAAATAATAACAATTTAATAGCTTCTTTGATAAGTTAATAACACTTTTTTAAGAATTCCAGACTGGTATAATAATTTTAACAAAAAAGTACATCTTTTTTTGATTTATTGCATCAAAATCAAAATCAAAAAAAAAAAACACTAAAAAAAAAAAATCTTTTCATCTTATCTTATTCGATTCATTTTTTTTTTTTTTTTTTTTGAAAATATAAATCAAAACTACAATTAAAATTTATTTAAAAAAAACAAAAGGAAAATTTTAAAATTGACATTCAATAAGATAAGAACTTATGTATATTTAATGCATAAAAACAACAACAATTACTTTTAAAATAAAAATGACTGAATTATTTTGGTCTGACAACTGAAGGATATGACGAATAATGTAAAATTTAAATGTCATTCTGTTAGAATCAATAATGGTGGCTTAAAATGTTTCTAAAAGCTTGGACTTGGGCTTGGTAAAGGACTTGGTGTCTTTTACTTATGACTAATTGTATATGAACATTATTTACATTATGTTCAGATACAATTAGTCGATTATAAGACATTTGTAAGCTATACTACAAGATGTATTATACATGTATAACTCTTTGAGAACTTTATATTATCGTTTAGATATGAATTATTTGTTAATTGTGCTATAAATTTAAATGTAGCTGGATACTTTAATTATCCGAAATCGAATAGAAATCTAAAATGATGCGTAAATATAGAGGATCGTCTAAATTGATAATTTTAACAATTAAAAAATTAATATTTATCTTTTCCGTATATTACTTTCGTAAAAGTTTCACAAGTTAAATTAATTTTTAAATCTGATGAGAGATTTCCAAATAAATATTTTCTTAAGTTTCGTTTAAAGTTTATACTCATTTGTAGTGAATTGATCCATATTGCGATACATGTTTCCAAAATATTAAAATGGTTTGATTTTTTCATACATGTTGAGATACATGTATTCCGTTTTTAGTGTAGTTGATCTACCTATTATAGTATAAAGTTTATAAATAAATTTGTTATAAATTTATTTTTACCGACGTTCAACATACATTCTTTTTTTTTCAAATAAAGTTTGTTGCAAAGTATCACTACAAGTAACCCTATCTGTAGCAAAAGAAGCGCTATCTGTAGCATGTAAGTCCTACATGTTTCGCTACATATATATCTCCGCCTGTACTATGCATACTATTTTTTATCTAGACAATAAGCTTGAAATTTTTACATATACGAGCAGTGTTTTTGTTATTATCTGTTCATGTTTTTTAGTTTTTTTTTTCCGAGTTGCCGAGAAATATCATCCAGAGTATCTGCACGAAGTTCTTCTATGGTAGAAACTTAATCAATTAAAACCAATCCCCTCAGAACGATACTTTAGGATCAGAAGCAACCTTTAATATAAATGTTCAGTTTTGTTTTCGGGATAAAAATGCATAGGAAGTATGTTTGGGGAATATGGTATTAATAGTGTTTAATATTTTTTCCTATACTTTTTTCTACTCAAACGAAGAATTGCAGACATTATATAACCTTTAGCAAAGCTTTTTATATTCTACATATACCCATAATCATTAGTAATTAAAAGCTGGAATAGAAGTCACTTATGACAGGGTAAAGTGACTTCTATTCCAGCTTTTAATTACTAATGATTTACAAAATGTGGTATATATAATCCATATCCTTTATTTCCCTTTTCTTAGGATCTATAATAATACTGTCTTAACGTTTTAGTTCGCGATTTACTTTGATCATAAAAGTTACTAAATAATTTCGAAACATTTATTTACGAATCTCATAATTTTTGCTTAGTTCTTCATCTTCATAAATCAACTATCGCAGTACTAAATATTTAATATCCGAATACTTAATATCCGTTTAATAATAGCATAAATTGTTAATTATAATTAATTAAAGTAAAATAAAATATTTCATAAACGGATTATCAATAAAATATAACACTGCAGTGCCCATAATTATGACGTAAATGAAGGATTCAAAATTTCGCGAATCATATATACATACATATACAAAAAATTCTACGCGAAAGCACAATAAAAAAAAAATCAAGTTTATTTTGTTTTCATTATGAAATTATTCAATACAACAACAAGAGCTAAATTTCTATTTGACCTAACAAAACCTTAAACTTGGCCTCTTCATGCATTCCAAAGCGTTTTAAAAAATTTTTTTTCTTTTATCATACAATAATAATATAATGTTGTATTGTTGTGTGAGGTGTTTCTTATATATATACGAGTATATATTTTTTGTTTTGCCTTTTTTTTTCTTTTTAGTTTTTTAATGAATTTTTTTTTTCTTTGTTTTTTTTTTATATTTTTGTACTCATTTTATTTTTCTTTTGTCTTTTATTCGTTTTTCTTTACGAAAAAAAAAAAAAATTTAATTTCCATATTGTTTTTCACGTCTTATTCAATTACTTTTGACTTCACAGCCAATCAAGTATATTTAATAACGAAGTGAGAGCAAACATAGACCGAAAAAATAAACGCTTAAAAACGTTTTTTTTTTTTTAAAGTAAAAATAATTTACTATAAAAACTATATCGATTAGAAGACATTTAATTTGAACAATAATTTTCTTGTAGTACTTGTGATTTGTGAATAATATTTCTAAAAAAAAACAAACAATATAAGGCCGGGATCTCAGTGGCCTAGTGGTTAGGAGCGTATAAAATACACTGTAAACACCAAGGAAGTGTGGATTCGAATCCCACACACTACGTAAGAGTTATTCCCCCTTACGACAATTACAGCCACGTCTGCAATGGAAAGGTTGTGTAATTTCCTGTTCACATTTATGTGGCAGAAAAATCCACAAAAAAAAAATATATATATATATATATATATAAGCCTAAAATTATGCAATGATTTAAATAAATTTTTATTGATTGATTTTTAAACAAAAATAATACTCAGCGTAATTTAAGAGAGTTCTAGCTGGCTGTACAAAACTATATGGCTTTTTATATATAATTCTTATGTTAGACTTTAAATCTTATAAATCGGATTGCATTAAAATGGATTCGTTTTATTATTTATTTTTATTTTAATTATAAGATTCAAAAGAGCATTGAACTATTTCAGCATATTTTCGAAATAACATTATATTTCTGAATTACTTTTAAGTTCCGTATGCATTCAACTCTGGTTCACCCAATAGGTAAGTTAACCGTATTTGAAGCGGATTGACATTCACATCTGATTTGTTGAAACACAGAAGTTAATCATGTTTTAAGCACATTAATAATCGCATTAACAGCCTATATATAAATCAGTCATATCTGCTAGTTGAATCCATAGAATTTTGCTAATTGTAAGAGGCGTTAAGGATTAAGTCGAATCAAAAATAATGAACCAATACAACAAAACAATATATAATTAATTATATTAATAAATTTAGTAAAACTGTTAAAACCATTTCTTTGCCAAAATTACCTTAGTTTTTATATCTTCATACTAAATATGATATCTATAAGTATATTCCTAAACAGTGAAATTAGGCCTCCCATTGTATTTTTTTTAATGTTAATGAACTGACTAAAAATTAAAAAAAAAAAAAAAAAAGATTTAATAACACAAAAAATAATTTTTGGCGCGCCAATAACATCTTATTTTTATTAGATTTACTTATAAAGCTCTTTAAAAGCTTCATCAAAATATCATTGGAAATATGTTGTCAGTTTTCTGCTCGAAATGCTGACTGGCATATAATATAACTTCAGATTAATGCAGTGTAAATTGAAAAATTTTTTTTTCTCTTTGCTTTTTATTTTTCTTGTTACTTTTAGACGTATAATAAATCATACTAACAAAAAAATTTTTAATAAGTCAAAAAACGAAAAAAAAAAAATTTAAAACTTCCTACCACCCATTTTTAACAAGAGAATCTCATCAAATATCACGTTTTCCTGTTTGTATACACATATATATATATATATATATTTTTTTTTTGCACTAAAAAAAAATGAATATGAACCCTGGCAAAAATAATGATGAAGTTTTATGTATTGTCAAAATAAAAAAAATAAAATGACGAAAAATAAAAAAAATTAATACAACAGGAAAGCCTGATTTTAGCGGCATGTATATTAGAACAGCATGTAGAAATGAGCCTTTTATGCAAAACTATTAAAAAGCGCGCGAAATAAAAATAGGCGTGCTTACCTATATATAACTTAGTCTGTTAGTTCTTTTTTTGTATCTGTTCTTAGTTTTTCATTTGTTTTTTTTTTGTTTTTTTTCTTGCTTTATAACAAAACAATATAAATCTTATCGCAATGTCGTGAAGCAGTAATGACCCACAGATTTTTAGATTCAATGAATATTTGCACAAAACAAGAAAAAAAAAAAACTAAAAGCTGTATTTATAGTAAATTGTAAATTTTAATATTATTAAATATATATACTCGTATATGTATTCGTATACATAAGATGTATATATATATGTCTGCATTTTTTTAAGTGGGCTTCATAGGAAAAACAATTTTCATTCATTGAAAAATGTATAGAGGCTTTTTTTTTAAATGCTAAACTGTGCTTGTATATGCAAATAAATTTGAAATAAAAATTAGATATTTATTATTAGGATTTTCATAGATTGGTAGTCACAATAATAGGATATTTAAGTGGTAAAAATTTAGATAAAAAAGAGACAGGAAAGGAGAACTTTGTTTCTTTGTATAATTAATATATTGTTTGTTAAATTTTTGTTATGTCATAGTTGTTCAAACTCCAAAGGCCCTAACTACAAACAAAATCTATTTTTAGAATTAAATATATGAAAATACAAAATTCTGTAGCTGGGAACAAGAAAATTAGCAGAATAATAGCTTTTTGAAAAAAAAAAAAGTAATATAACATAATATAACATGATAAAAGACTAAATAGTGATTAAAATCTGCATTGGTAAACCTAGTATAGGTTAAATAGGCGCACTAGAAAATGATGTCGAAATTCTAAGAGTAGGTACACAATTACAATACATTAATATAAGAAAATATATAGTTGAACGGTGAAAGATTTTGAAGGAATGATTGAAAGTTTATCTGATCTTGAGTTCAAACTCCGGTCAAGTCATATAAAATAAAACAAAATGTAGTAGTTTTATATCATAATAAATGAATATCGTATAATTAATAATAATAATAATTTTTTTTTGTTCGAGCAAAGGAAATGCATTTACATACAAAGTGTCGAATCCCAGCTAGGATCAGATGGACTACCGGCTAAACGCCCCCCCCTTAACTCCAAGGGCACCTCCTTTTCTTAAACAATAATAATAATTTCTGCTACAGTGATGCTATCTTTGGTTATATCATGCAGGAAGGTGTTATATTCTACTGCACGTTGTAATCCTTATTGTTCCCTTACAGTCCCACTCCCAATTCAATGTTTCCGCATCTTTGTCCTATTCTTTTCTATCCCTTCTCCCTAGCAAATATACTGCGTTAACAGATAGTGGTTTCATTCCATTATATTGGCTAAAAGGGGAGGTGGTTTAATTAGTAAGAATATAACACTACCAAGAAAGAATTCTTAGTATTTGGAAGACCCTCCTCAGGAAAAAAAAGGAATATTTTAAATAAAAATCTAATTTGAAGCGATTGGCAGATATGGGAATTGTTTACACATTATTTTTTTTGATTTATAAAACTTTAAAAATTTTCTTTTCGTTTCAAAATTTTTTTAAAAATATTCTTTCTAAAAAGGTTTTATTTAAAGATTCTTGCACTTTATTCATAGTATCGTTAACATATATTTGCAAAAGAAAACAAGATTACTTTTCCCCCCCCCCCCCTAAGGGAAGTGGGAATCTTCCAAAGACACCAAGAATTTCCCTCTTGGTAGTGATTTCCCTCTTGGTAGTGTCAGATTCTTACTGACTAAACCCACCTGACTAAATACGAACGCAATATATTGGCTAGGGAGTGGCGCTGACTTTAAATGTAAATTAAACAAAAAAAAATTATTTACAGATATTTTATAGGTATTATAAATGCAGTTTGCTATAAACATATTCTTTCGTTTTGTTTTTTTTTAGTTTATTTCCTGCCACAATGTGACAAGGAAATTACACAACCTTTCTTTCTCAGGTCAGGTTTCTAAATGTCGTAAGGGGGAATTATTCGTACGGTGTGTGTGAGATTCGAACCCACACTCCAGCATTATTGTGTGTTGTGTGTTTACAGCATTATTTTATACGTTCTTACGCGTTAAGCCAACGAGGTACCCTAAACTGTAAAAATTCAAAAGAAAAGATTTTCCATATTTCTTTTTAAAATATTCAACTCCCAAAATAAAAAAAATGAAATAAATATAGTTTTTCTTGTTTATTTTTATAGGTTCAACCATATACCACAATTTAAAATGTCGAATTAAAAAACAAATTTGTAAAATAATAAAAACAAATAATAAAACAAAGAAATCAATGTACCTACATTAACAAAGGTGGTGGCATTAAAAGTTCTATTGTTTTAAAGATGCTGGTCTAGATTTTCTTTTATATTGTTTTTTTTCGCTTTTTTTTTTTTTAATAGAGATTTGAATAGATCGATTACCATTTACCATATATAAATTATAAAAGAATAAAGCCAATTTATACAATTTAACTGTAAATCATTAAAATGACATACAATTAGTATCTTTTGTTTTTTTTTTGTTTTTACAAAAGAAGTTCAAGTTTAGTAATCGCATACTAATTTGTTTTTCCTTAAATGATTTTTATTGTTTTCACCATTAAATTAAAAATATTGAAAAATTTTTGGCATATTTTTTTTTTATAATTTTGATGATTTCGTTTTTTTTTTTATTTTATTGTGAAATTGATATTGAAAATTACGTTTGTAATAAATAAATCTAGATAATTTAGGATTCTTTTGTATAATTTAGAAATCATTGTTTTACGAGGTTCTATATAACATATATGTAGTCAAAAAATAGTTAAATTTCAATCGTTTTATCAATATGTCATCAATATTTTATTCATAATCTATGCAATAGCTTAGAATTGCAATTGAATAAAACATAAAAAATTGATAACGCTTACATTTTTTAGCTTTACTTATTAAAATTTTTGGCAACTTTTGAATAACATGTACATTTTTATTCCAATTTCTTACTATGTATTTTCATTCTTACCACTAATCCTTAATTCATGTTTATGCTTTATGCATATAAAAATGTTAGAAAACATGGATGAAAAACATTGATAACCAATTTTGTATGTCCAATTGTTGATACCCAAACATTGATACCCAAATATTGATGTCGAATCATTGATGTTCAATCATTGATATCCAAATATTGATGTCCAACTCTTACAATAATAATCATTGATGTTCAACTCTTAAAATACGAAACATGATAGTGTATAATTTGTTTATATAATTGAGTTATCATATAGACTATAAGGGAATTAAAATTTAAAATTAATGTAAATAGTTTAAATTAGCTTAAGACGCTGGTATATTTAATTGCCAATCATTAAGAAAACTGAATGGTAATGTAAAATTGAAATCTTCCAAAAAGCAAACAAATAACTCGAAATTTATGATTTTGGCCTTAAAACCTTTTCGAAAAAAAAAAATAAAGTCTAATTTGGATAAGAAATAAAGTCAAACTTTTTTCAAACTATATTTTCTAAATACATATATAGCTAAAATTAACAATATTAAAATTAAAAGTTTTTTTTTAATGGTTTGGGAGAAGAATCTTCCATTATACAAAATCTTGCATGACATAATATTGAATACAAAATATTTTTTTAGAAAATTTATCACTACACATTGTAATAAAATCTATAATGAAACTTTTTAAAAAATCTTGCATGTAAATTACCATACAATTGAAATCAATTTCAACATCAGGTTCAGACGCTAATGCGAATCGTAAACCCTATATAATCGGATCACGTACATTTGTACATTTTAAATAAAATTTTGTAATGTAATATAAAATCAATTTGGCTTTATAACATTTGGCTCTATTTCAAACCTCCTATAAAACCTATTAACAAGACATGGTAATAATAGTATAATATATATATATATATATATATATCAAATTTATGCAGAGAAGCGAAATTTATTTATAATAAATTAAATAAATTAAGTTTTAAGCTTTTCGTGATGAAGTCGACTTAAGTTAAAATAAATTTAAATTTTTCATACAATCCCCGTTTATAAAAGTTTTAAACTATAAACAAAATAAATTTCATCCAAATTATTTATTTTCAAAGTAGAATTAAATTTTTAACTGAAAACAACAATTTTTATTAATTTTAATTTATAATCTTATAAAAGAGAGGCGTGAAACAAGACCCTACGAAATAAACCTACTGGTTGTTATTTCACATTTAATGAAAAATTATACCTTGAAGTCTTATTTCTTAATTACCGTCCGAAAATAAAGTCCGAGATGTTATGTCTCTTCCAATTTTATATACAGCTTCTTGAGAAATAAGTCATATTTCTCAATTACCTATGAGAAAAATGCGCTTAATTATTATTTCTTATAAATGTTTGGGATTTTTTTAAAACCTCGGGGGTTTGATTTTTCAGGGTCTTAATTCACAGTGCCTTATAAAAGACAATGTAATTAAAAAGGAAATTATTTTATTAGTTCTAAATTCTTTAAAATATTACCTGTGATAGCAATAAATCATAAAATTAATTAATTTAATATTACACTCCAAGATAGTATAATTTCGTATAGCGAATATGAAACTATCTTTTATCCCATGTCTTTCCTAAAATTAGCAAGAATTATGTAAACAAAATCAAAAGATTTTATAATAAAAATTTAAGAATATTATTCCTAACAATTTTAAAAACAATCAATATTATTTCATAAACTTAACTTTTTCTTGTTTAATATTAAAGATCATGTTACATATCTAACCTTTAGATCATGTTACATATCTAACCGCTAACCTTTCAATCAGAGTTAAAAGGTCTCGGATTCAAACCTTAATCAGGTCATATAAAAGATTAAGTAGTAATTTTATATCGTATATAATAATAATAATAACTGATATACAGTGGAGCTACCTGTGGTTACATTATTCAAGCTATTATATACTACTGGCGCTTGTTGTAATCAATTGATGGCCATGATTCACTCGCAAAATAATAATAATATTAATAATAAAAACCAATACTAATTAGCAATTAGCTTTAGCAGTTAAGTGTTTCACCCCATTATATGGGGTAAAGAGGAAGGTAGGTTTTAGCTAGTAAAAATCTGATACTATCAAAGAGGCATTTTTGTGTGGGGCATGTCTTTGAAAGATTCCCACCTCCCTTAGAACAAAAAAAAAAAATTGTGTCGTCAAAAAAGAGAAACGGTGTTTAGTGTGTTAAAGTTCCACACACTTATATAGTATTTGTTCTTAATTTACTCCTGTATAGTGTCTTTAAATGATTTCAACCTACGTACAGCAAAAAAATAAAAGAAATTTTAAACAGGCTTACTAAAGCAAATTAATAGATCCTTAAGATTTAAGATAGAAACATTTGTAAAATGTAAATATAATACAAAATTTTCACTTTTTTCCAAATTTTATGTATGTATGTTTAAAAGTAATTACGTTATTATTAACAAATTATTAAATGTAATTATGAATATTTAATTAAATGCAATTAAATATAAAAAAAATTAAAAATTAAAATTTTAGCCTATTTAATGTTTAACATCCGAATCAAATTTTCTCCTATTTTATGATGAATGTTTTACGCTTATTTTATCATATCTTTGTTTTAAAATTATTCAAAATAAATAAGAATGCAATTAAAAATATTCTTTTTGTTTTTTTTTTTTTTTTTTGTATACTTTAACTAATTTTTGATTTATAAACGTTTTAAATGTTTTTTACATTTAGGATAAAAATCTTTCAAGGTTTTTGTTTTTCGTTTCTTTTTTTTTTATTTTTATTGAAGGTGGAAAATTATATTTAATTTGTAGGTAACCTACAGAATATATTTTTTTTTGTTGTTGTGATGATGCATTCTATTGGTGTCAGTCAGTTGTTCTTTGTATTCTAAATTAAAATTACTTGAATTATTCATTATTTAAAAAAAATAAAAAAAAAAACCTACTTTACTCTATCATCACTTTTTTTGTTTTTTTCCTTTTTTTTTTTGTTATCTTTTGTAATGTTTTCAGTACTTTAAAAGTGTCTGCAAAATTAATTTAATGGCCATCATTGTTGATTGTTGGATTTTCTTTTTATTAAAAAAAAAAAGAACAAAAAAAAAAAAAACTTATTTTGTTTTTTAAACATCTCTTTTGTTATTTAAATTGTTAGTTGACTTTTGTGTTAATAATCATCGCCATTATAAATTAACAGAAAAAAACACAAAAAGCAAAAACAAAACAAATTTAAAGGAACTTAGAAAATCTTTATTTATTTAACAGTTGATTTCTCTTAAATACGATAGGGTATCATTGTGATATGAGATATCATTATTATGATCATTATAAAAGAAAATGTGTTTTAACACTTTCAAAATGGAAAATTTTTGGATATTAGTGTATAGAATTGAGATAATTTCAGAATAATCCAGGTATATTAAGGCAATTTAGTTTTAAAAAGTATTTTTTTTTTCCTAAAAGAGGTAGGAATCTTCCACAGACACTAAGAATTTCTCCTTAGTAGTGTCAGATTCAGATTGACTAAACCCATCTCCCCCTTTTAGTCAATATAATGGGGTGAAACCCTTACGTGCTAGCGCAGTATATTGGTTAGGAAGTAGGGATAAGAAAAGATAGGAAATGGACGCGGAAACATTAAATTGGGAGTGGGATTGTAAGGAAACATTACATTCCCACTCTTATTATTATTACTATTTTGCTAACAGTGACTATAGCTGTTACAACATGTAGTAGTATATAACACCTTACTGTATGAGGTAATTATTGAAGGTAACCCTCACTGTCGCTGTAGCAGCTATTATTATTGATATTAGTATTACTATTTTTATTAATATTATTATTACAAAGTCATGGTCATCAGTGGATTACAACGTCCAGTAGTATATAACACCTTTCTGCACGATATAACCAATAATAGCTCCAATGTAGCAGCTATTATTATTACTATTATTATTATTACTATTAATTATACGATATATATTATTACGATATGAAATTATTACATATTTTTTATTTATATGACCTGACCGGGGTTTGAACCCAAAACCCTCTGCGATTGAGACGTTGCCGACTTAACCACTACGCCATGAGTCAGATAGGGTATTTGGGATTATTATGTTTAGAAAATCACAAAATATAACTTCTGGTATTGTTGAAAACTTAATATGAAAAACCTCTTGCCACTTAGGTTGCCAAATACCGAATTTATGGAAATTATTGCTTTAAAATGAAGTTTTTATGCCAAATATTCCATTTCACTAATTAGTAAATATATACACAATCATTTTTGAAAATATAAAACTAAGAATTAGTTGTATACTGTATAATAACATATAATCTATAATTCACTTAATAAATTCCGCGTAGAAACAAATGATGATCAATGTTACATCGAAAACTGAATATTTTTTCATATACAAGGTGCTTCATTATTTAGTGCCTTGACAGAATAATACGTAAATAAAACGTTTGTATGGTGGCATTATTTCGATTTCAAGAAGAGATTAGATGCATTCTTTTGTCGAAAAATACCCATAACTTCTGCTTCCAATAAAATTAAATAATTCTGTAAAATATTTTATAAGTATGATTAACAAGCTTTTCTAAAAGTATTCATTTAAATCTCTATCTTTAATAGTTTTCCTTTAAAACGTTTTGAACTTAAAAAATTTATATTTTCTTCATTTTTCATAGAAGAAAATACCATTTTTCTTAGTGGAACAATATGAAATTTTTTTGCAATCTTCTTTCTTCATTTTTTGAAATCTCCTTTAAGATCTCACAGCTACAAAATGATTGGGTGCACAATAGTAACCCTATCCAAAAGTTAAGTTAATACATTAATCTCTAGATGATGGTATATGTCAATTCATTAATGAATCACCCTGTATATGTATATGGTACACTTTAGACATTTTATATACATATGTATAATAACTATGTGTAATGATTATTATACATATATATATATAAATACATTATATATATATATGTATAATAATCATTTTAGACTACAAAGATATTTCAGTAGAAATTAAATGTATATCCTATTTACAATTCCGAAATATTGATCATGTCAATATTTGGCAATTGATTGACAATATGTCAAAACAGATTCCTTGATCTCAGGATCCGTTAGATTGTTACGTAAAAGACATTGATTATAAAATTCATAATAGATCCTATTATTATAGAAACTAATAAATAATAAAATTAAGAATTGTATTATAAACTTATACTATCAGAACATAACTTATGAACGTAATTTCAATTATTATATTACCAATACAATAAAAACATTTTAATGTCGATATTTAAAAAAAAAAAAAATAAAAAAAATGATCATAGAACTATTAACTACCGCGCTACTATACAAATGTTTTATAACATTTAAATGTCAGAAGATAAATATCCAATGGTGTTGAATCAAAATTGCAACCATTATATTTTTAATGATATTTATGTCAGAAAGAAGAACAAAGCATATAAGAAAAAAAAAAACTCTTCTTCTACGTCTTCTTTTTTTTTTGTTTTTGTTTTTGTTTTGTAATACAAAAACAAACAAATTTTCAGAATTGGGTCAATTTTTTTTTCTTTTTTTCTTCTATACTTCTTCAACTTCCACTTAATACTTTTTTGTTATAAAGTAAAGTGTTTCTATAAATGTGATTTCCCTTATATTCAAGTCAATAACAAGCCTTGACCATCATTTGGCCTCTATGTATGATCCGTTTTCTATAAGTTTGTGTTTTTTTTTGTTTTATTTTGGTCTCTTCTCTTCTGATTCTGAATTGGAATTGGCAGATATTATCAAAATATTTTTGCATTTATTTTCGTTTTTTTTTTGTCGATTGTTTTTTCTTTTATTGTTTTTTTTTTGCGTAATTTAATTTCATGGCTTTCATGAATCTTTAATGATCCCAACAAAAGTGCTTTGTTTTCTCTTATTTTCGTTTTTTTCGTTTTTTTTTTTTCTTATTTTAAAATGTTTTTCCTCTTTCGATTGGTATTTATGACCAATAACACGAAATTGTAAAAAAAAAAAAGGAAGAATTGAAAAGAAAATCTGAAGTACAGAAGTTGATTGTATATATACGATATACTATTTAAGTAGCAGCAACAGCAGCAGCCGCGGCAGGAAAAGCAACATTCCATTTGAAATTATTTAATTGACAGAGGCAGTCGTAGATGGGTTATAAAAATTTTTAATGCAGTATGATATGCACTATTTAACTTATAGATAGAGTTGAATAGTTGAGTTAAAATAAAATCAGGTTTAAAAATTTTGTGTATTTTTTTTCTATAGAAATTGAAGATTTTTTGGTCTTACCGCGGAAATAGTTAATCTATATTGTACTAATGTATTGAAAGAAATTGTAAAATTGATGAAAATAAATAAATATGAGTCTAATATAAGCAGAAATTTAAAAGATAACTGGAATAGAAGGCTTAAAATAGCTGATCTTAAGGAAGGTTTGATACTATCCATATAAAATCTTAAATTTTAAAAAATAAAAGTGATATCAACGATAGGAAAAATTACATGTGATTAAAAATCTAAGAATTAATTTTAAATGAGTTGATTGGTTGAAATAAAAATGGTTTTATTATAGTTATCATTCAATGATAGATATACAAAATCAGAGTATTGAAAATTGTGATAATGATTATCCATATGAAATAAAAATGTTGAAGTAAAATGTCATTATAACACACAAAAATAAGATACGATATCCTTAAAATTTCATTATTTTAATATCCTTCTACTTCAACACTATAGAAAAGTCTACTATAATAGAACTCGAGACAAGAAAGGGGTGAGGGAGACGATAACCTTAAAATCTCATTATTTTAATATCCTTCTCCTTCATCACTAGGAAAGTCTACTGTAATAAAAGCAGGGGCGAGAAAGGGATGCGAGAGAGAGTCGTGCCTATTTTATGTCATAAAAATAAAATTGTTATATGCATCAGAAAAGTTTGAGATTATGTTGGAACTGTTTTGAAATATTTTGACATACATTTATTTTTAGCTATAGACATAAATGGATCTTAAAACAAAATTATTATCTACAATTTTTTTCATATTATACTATATGACTTATACACGATCCGATCCTGTATAAAAATATTGTAAAAATTCTATACTCTGTTAAATGTGCGAATATACATGCATAATATATATTTAAGATTAAATTTATCACGATTTTAGATTATACAAAAAAAAAAAAAAGGAAAAGAAAAACAAAACAAAAAAAAAAAAATTTAAAAGTCAAATTCTTTAGAGAATATATTGTGGTGTCGGTGAATAAGAAGATCAAAATATTGAAAAAAAACAAAAAAAAAAAAAATTACATACTTAAATCGTATCGAATTTTAATAGTCTCATAATATTTATATACGCCTATTCAAAATATATCTTTAAATATATGTACATACATATACATATATATGTATATTATATAGAATAGACGCCTTCACAATCTTGTAATTGAATTTACCAATATTAAATCAATCTGTTCTAATTTTTTTTTTTATAGTATATAATATAAATAGTTTAATTATGGTATTGATTTTATAAATGGTAAATTTAATATAAAAAGAATTTTATTTTTAAAAAATTAAATCAGTCTGTTTAAAAGTTATCATAAATTAAGAAATTTTAAATATATTAAAATGAATAATCAATAATCAATAATATCAATAATCATTATTTATTTAAAGCATAAAAAATTAATGAATTAATATTATATAGTTAAAGACATTAATGTTCATTATGTATTTAAATATTAATTAATTTGTTATGGAATATGAAAAGGTGCCTGATAGTAAAAGAAATTATGATGATCAGAACAGAAAAAAAAAAAAAAAAATTGAGATTTTAACTTATAATTGAAGAAAAAAATATATACATTATCATTTTTGTTGAAATAAAAAAATATTTTCATGCTTTTATAAAATATTAAAATAATTTTTAATTAATTATGAAACATTTATTTATGCTATTCTAAGTATTGTGATTTGATTTTATTTTAATCAATTAAAAATACGAATCGTATTTAAATTTAATATCAGACTATTCAACTGATTCTGATTCTGTTGATTCTGTCAACAATGCTTTAAATTCGTTGTACACCGATTGTATAAAATTGAATAATCAATAATGAAAATATTCTTCAATGATGTTTGATAATTAAAGAGATTGCATCAAAAAAAGAGGTAGCTCCACTTTTATCACTTTATGTTTTTTTTATATACATTCTAATTTTGTTCAGAAAAATCAGCTCTTTTGATTGGTGCAAAAACGATGTTGCTATAACCCTTTATTTCTAATACTTATAACTAATTGGAGATATAAATCTCCTACTGTGGAGATACAAATAACTAAATGGAGATACCTTTCAATTATAATTTTGAATAAAAAGAGCTACCTCTTTTTTGATGCAAGCTCTTTAATTATCAAACATCATTGAAGAATACAGATACACTTTATTCTAAAAATTTGATATAAATGTAACATTAACACCATTATAAATATTTAACACATGTATAACATGTATAACACCATTATAAATGTTTTTTTTTTTTTGGCAAAATTGAGATATTTCAGACAAATTATTAATAAAAATGGAAGTTAAGAAAATATGGCAATTACAAAAATAAATTGAATGTTGTAACACGAAATCTTTAAAATTTAATGAAGCAAT
This sequence comes from Poecilobothrus nobilitatus, assembly GCA_947095535.1. NCBI lineage: Eukaryota > Metazoa > Arthropoda > Insecta > Diptera > Dolichopodidae > Poecilobothrus > Poecilobothrus nobilitatus. The sequence goes on along the minus strand of OX352773.1, from coordinate 245,810,492 downwards.
TAAAAAATTAATCTATAGATGTATAAAAAGTTTCTAGAAATACATGTCTCATATGGAATTATATGAAACAACATATATACGATATATAGTAACTATAGTAATTAACCTCAGACTTTATTGACCTCAGTAGTTTAGTCTAGAATCTCAATATTGAATTACAATAAAACGAGTAGCGATTTAAATACCGAGTGAATCATAAATGTATTCTTCGCAATGAAAATCGCAAATGAAAAAAAACTATAATTTTCTTCAATTTTACAAATTTTTTTACCGTTGTGATTGTAATAATATTAATGGACATAATCTATAATAGGAAAAAAAACCTAATACTGAAGTATAATCTGAAAATATTTATTTATAATTTTAATTTTTTATATATTTTATAATGTACTTAAACAAATAAATATACCTATGTATTTATAAAGAAGGGTATAATTAAACAGAACTTATAGCAATACAGTATATTCTATTATAATGAATGAGTATGAAAGAGTTTTCAAGTTAAATTTCGATTATTCTTTTAATTTTATATTAAAGTTCTTTTTACTAATATCCTATTCTATACACTTACATACCTACATATAATAAAATTTGGAAAAAGGTAAACTTTTAAGACAAACCCACCTCCTTTGAAAAAAAAAAAAACAAGTGTGTTGATTTTCATTTATTGCTAAGTCAAATTATTTGAAAGTCAATGTAATTTCAATCGTTATAATATGCCAATTTTGCTTAATTAATTTTTTTTCTTTTTTTTTTACGATTTCAATACTATATTTATATATACGAGAAATTAGAAAATAATAAATCATAAAGAGGAGTTAAGAAATAATTAAATATAAGGAAAAAAAATATACAACTCAAAATTAATAAATTTGCTTACTAAATTCGCTTTAATATTACTTATTGTGAGACATCTGGCGGAATATATTTAAATTTAAAAAAAATAAAATAAAATTATTTATCTACGATATTAAGTAAAATAATTTATATTATATAATATTTATAGTGAATATTTTTCATAATAAAATAACGTTACAAAATAATTTAAACAAAAACAAACATCAAAATCAAATATTAATTTCGCCGTAAAGTGTCTTAAATTTTCGCTGTGATCTTTTTGAATTTTAGATTTTTAATCTATTGCTCTAAATTTATTGCATATGTTTAGGATGTCATATATTTGTTATGTGGGATCGGTAAAAATAGGTAAAATTAAAATAAATTGATGCAATTTTTTTTTAATAATTGTATTACCAGACATAGGTTTTTTTTTTATTAATAACCTTTTATTTATACTTTTATATACAATCTTAAATATATCTTAGCCTAGAAAAAGTTTATAAAAAACGGCATCTTTGCTTATTTTTCTTTTATATTAATATTTAAATTAATCCTTAATTTTTATGTTAGTTTTGTATCTAATTTTCAATTTAATTTTCTAAATAGTATTTGTATTAAAATTAATATTCTATTCTTCTTTTTTTTATATTGTAAAATTTCGGTTTTAAAAATCAATATTTCTCCTAATTGTTACAATAAAAACAACTTAACCTATGCCTTACCCCACTAATCCTAAATTGAGTTACTTAGCCTATAAAACATATCACATAGGATAATATACCATTACCAGAAATATTACTAAAATAATATGGCATACGATTGCATACTTTTTCAGTGATTTTCCTTTAAATTAAAAATGCTTGCTGTCTACTCAGGACTTGAGTCCGAATTACCATATTGCCCGACCTCATTTAACCTAAATTAACGAATGCTCTTATTTAATATGTGCTATACTCGGCTTCCAAAAATTGTATTTGACCAATAAAATTTTAACTACTAAAAATTGCATAAAGTTAGGCGAAACATTTTAATTTAGGTTTAATAAACATGTACATTTTAATTTCTTAAATCATAAATTCTAAAAAGAAGAAAATATGTATATCGTTTTTCTTTGGACGATGCTTTTGTAAAACAATACAGAATGCACAACATTTAAATTGTATTGTAACTAGGTATGTATTTTTAATGCATTATGTTTTAATTTTATTGCCAAAATCTAATATTATAACACCGCAACACTTTTGAAATTTAATAAAATCAATTTTAGAAAGGCTATTAGGAAAAACAGACCCAATTACTAAATCTATATAAAAAATATCATAATATCTACTATAAATAAAAACGAAACAAGTAAGATGTTTAGCCTGTTCCGATTTGAGTTAAGTTTTTTTTCAAATTCAGCATTAAGAATCAATACAAATAAATTAATTGAAATAATTTTTAAGAATTATAAACGCCTCAATTACTGTTTTTTCTTAGAAATTTTTTAGATCTTTATATCCTTTTGAGTCTGTTTAGGTTAAAATTCGATCTGGTTTAATTGTTTTTTTTTTTTTTAAGAAACATCCAAATTTTACAAAAATTATTAAAGGGAATTTTAAATTTATATGACATTTGTGTTAATAAAATATTGCAGTATTATAAACTTTCGCTATTATAAACTTTCTTTCCACACTAAGTCAGCCCATTCTTATGCTTTAAAAATTCATAAAACCATTTTACAAAACAAATATCATGTTAACGCCATAATTCCAAATTTTTGAATTTCACTTTGACCGCAAGCATAAAGTCGCCAAGGCAGTTCTAATAAATATTATAGTTTACATACTAAACCTAACTTCAACTTACATGGAACTTACAATTAACTACGTAGCTCAAGGTAAAATAATGGAAAACTACAACAGTTAGCTATATATAATAATTAAGTTAATTTATTATTAATATTGGGTTAGAATTATTTATTGTGCCATATATTTAACATTACTTCGATATTAAGAATTTCTCTTTAAATGGAACAGATCTATTTTATCCCCTTGAAACTTGGAACAAATTTAAATTGAAAACAAGTAAATGTAACAGTAAGTCGATGCAACCGACTTATTTATACCCTACACCTAAAAAATTCTAATTAAATTAAAAATCCATAAGTTATTTTAGTTACGTATTTAATATAAGCTAAAAAAAAAATAAATGCTTTTATGACCTTTGTACAAAATTTCAGGTTTCTATCTTTATTAAATTCGAAGGTATGCTTGTTAGGTCTTGGGAAGTATGTGAAGGCACCCGGACCACCACCACAATTCATCTCAAATTTTAGAGACATCATCAGAACAGGGTAGAATACTCTTATGTCAAATTTTAAGTTTTTATATTTATTAATTTCGAAGATATGCTTGTTCGGTCTTGGGAGTTGTGTGGGAGATACCCGACCAACCATTCCAATTCATCTGAAATTTTAGGCTGATTTGCCTCTTTTGGCTGATTTGTTTTCTGGATTCAGGAAACAACACCCTCGTATCAAATTCGATAATAAACTTTCTAGCTGATGAATACTTCATATCTGTAATTTTTCTCTATATGAAACTAATTTTCTATGTTTTGTCAGTTAAAACATATACCTTCTCACCTGAAATTTTTTTTTTTTTACCTTTCTATTTTGAACGAATTTAATACCATTCATGATAAAAAAAAATATGTTAATGAAATTTAGATGATTTCAGAATATGTTTGTTTGGTTTAAAGTTCTATATATGCAAATAATTATGCATTTGATATCTGATCGGGGACGTAATATTTGGCAAAGCTCAGATAACAAACGTTTATTTCGCCTAAATCCATTTAACAAAAAACTCGAAATTCTAAAAAAAAAAAAACAAGCTAATTACTCACTCAAGAAAATTGCAATTCGTAAATATCGAATTTTTCAAAAAAGCAAAAAAAAATGTCCCTCCAACAAAATTGTAGATAAAAAAAATAACAGTATTTACAAATTACCCGTTTGTTTTTTTTTTTTCTTTTATATAGGAAACATCCTACAATTTTTCTTATAAATCCATTTGTCTAAGCGTTTCTAAAAGTTTCCAGTAAAGGGGTAAAAAATTAGGGAAATGTTAGGTTAGTTTTTTTAATAATTAAATAATAGTTATTTGGAGCGTAAGTCATAATCCCAAATCACATAATTCCAAATTTTAAAACCCCAAATGCAAAATTTCAAAATTGAAAATGTTCGATGAAATTATATGTAAACAAAATAATAAATGAGAAAATTGTCATTCATAGAAATTGTCAATACTTTATTATTGTTATTATATTTGTAAGAAAATAATTGCAGAGATTTTAGAGTTGGTTACAAAATCAGAGTTTCAATAATTTATTTAGCGGGGGTAATATTGACATGTTGACATGACAGAACAAAAATAATTTGAAGGGACTTTGTAATTGGTCACTAAATCAGAGTTTTACTCGTTTTCATATTTCATCCTGTGTTCATATGTATACCTAATGTACCCTCATATACATACTATATATAATTTGATGTTATTTGAAAATTTGCCAAACGGATGTTTTGTAAAGTATAAATTTGACATTTAGATTTTTTTGTTAAATTAGTTTTTGCGAAACGGTTTTTTTGTTAATTGATATTAGGCAAAGTAGATACATTACAGAATACAATTGTTCTATATCCAGTTTATTCACATTATATTATGTATATGTATAGATAACTAAATTTATTGCATGGGGTGCCGTTAGTGGTTTTTTTTGATTAAATTAAATTTAAGTTTATTTTTGTAAATAAAATGTACACTTGTATTAAAATGTAACTATATAGTTTTCAATTTTTTGTTATAAATTTTCGTCATTTGCTTGGGATTCCAATTAGAGAAGTTTGACTGTATAAATTAAAAGTGTTATGAACCTGGGAACAATAAAGATTTTTTGAATTCTATATAGAACTGTTGAGAGGAATGCATACATATATAAATGTACTGCCCAATCTAATTCTAAAGAAAAAATAATGAAATTTATAAATAATTAAAATAATTATAAAATAATTTTTTTTTTTTTTTTTTTTTATTATTTTCTTTTAATAATTTTTACTTTATTATTTTTCTTTTACGTACTAAAATACATAACATGTTTTTTTTTTTGTTTTTTATTTTTTGTTTTTTATTTTTGATTCAATTTTTTTAAATTTCTAAATTCATATGTCAGTTTAATTAATGGATATATAAATTTAAATTTTTTTTTTTTTTTTTGTTCTCAATTAATATTTTAATTTTAATAAAAAATTTAAATATACAAATTAATATAAGGCGCATTTAAAAAGGTACAATTTATAGTATTTTAACTAGGAAGTTTCATTTATTTTTTATTTTGTATAATTAATTATTTATAATTTATTATAAATGATTTTAATTAGTTTTTGTTTATATTTAATTATTTTTATATTTTTTAATTTATTTTTTATTTAATATTTACAAAATTAAATCTTGTCTTTTTTTGTTTTTTCTTATGTTGTTTTTGGGTTATTTGATTTTATTAATAGAAATAATAAATCTTTAATTATTTAAATTAAATTTTATTTCAATTATTTATACCTAGATGTTTTTTTTTTTTAGATTTTTTTAAAAAAAATTTAAAGTATTTTAATTTATTTCAATTAAATTTCTACTAAAAAAAAAAAACGAATATCTATTAATTACAATGAAATTAAAATACATATTTATATATAACAATATAATTTTGCTAATTTCCTAATGAATTGAATAGAATTGGTTTTAAAATGACTTCCTTATATTTTTTTTATTAATATATATTAATGAATATAATATACAATTAATATATTCATATATATATACTAAACCTAAGATTTTGTTTTTGCCTAAATATTATAAAAATTATTTATTTTTATATATATATATTTTTTTTTTTAATTTAAAAACAAAATAATGGAATGACTATTAATGGTAATTAATATCTATATGTATTATTTATATTGTATATATGCATATAATTATTATTTATATTAAAAAAAAAAAAAAAATAAAATAAATTTAATATCAATAATAATAGAAATTTTAACATCAAAAAAATAATTAATAAAATATTAGTTACTTTTGGTGTTTTAAGCTGTAAAATATGAATTTTATTATTTTTATATATAAATTTTCTATTAAATATTAATTAATTAAATTAATTATTTATTTTTAAAATTTATTTTTTATTATTATTGTAATAATATAACTGATGACTTGGATGATGATGAATTTGTTGATGATGATATTGTTAAATTTTGATGTTGATGTTGATGTTGATGTTGGTGTTGGTGTTGATGTTGTTGATGATGATTATTATTTATATGATTATTTTGTGAATTTTTTTTTGGTATAAATTGATCTTGAAATTCAACATAACCAGATTCATCACTAAATTCTGAATCAGAAACATCACCATTAAGATTATTTTTTGATAAAAAATTTCTTTTTGATGTATGATTATGATGATGATGTTGATGATTATGATTATGATAATGATTATCATAATTTGAATCTTGATTATATTTTATTTGTTGAATTGTTGAATTATTTTGAGTTCGATTTGTTGTACTATTATTATTATAAAAATTTGGTGATTTTTGATGATTATTAATATGATTTTGAAATTGCATAATTTTATTACTAATTTTTATTTCATTTAATTCATTATCATCATTTAACAAAGATTGATTATCTCTTTGGTTAATATTATCATTATTAATATAACATAAATTTTGATTTTCATTTGTTGATATAATATTATCATCAGATGTCATTATATTTCTATGTTTATCATCATTAATATATTTTAATGATGAATCTTCACAATTAGCTGTAACTGTACTAGCTGTTTCACAACCACTTGATATTGAACCTTCATCACTATCCATTAATATAATATTGTGCTGATGATGTTTTAAATCATTATTATTTGAATTATTATGATGATGATGATGATGATGATGATTTGTTTTATCAATACTATCACCGCTATCATCACTACTCATTGATAAATTAGCTAATTTACGTAATGAATTTCTATGTAATAAATTTAATATAGCTGTTTGCCTATAATATAATTCATCTTCTTCATCATCAAAATCAACATGTGCACCACAATCACCTTCACAACCATCACTACAATTATCTAAATTTTCTAAACTGATTGCAGCTCTTGGTCTTGGACTTGGATCAGTTGTTAATGATGCTTCATAAAGTATTTGATCATTTGTTAAATCATTTGAACAAATATCACTATCATTTTGATCATCATTAACATCATTATTAATACTTTCACATAAATCTGTTAAACTGCTTGTTTTTGAATGAAGTTTCATATCAAAATAGGATAATAGTTCTCCGGCCAACGGTGATAATGTATCATAATTATTATGATTTAATAATTTTTCAAAATCATCATCATCTGAACAAAGACTAGTGGTTGATTTTCTTTTTGTACTATTTTCATCATCTTCTTCTTCTTCTTCTTTATATTCATTTTCATTATTTCTTGTATATCCTTCCATATTATTTTCTATTCTTTCATCGTTATGATTATTTTCTTCGTTACCAAGTAAATTATTTATTTGTGTATTTGTTTCCAAACATTCATTTGATGTTAATTGATTATCACATAAAATTGATGTTTTATAAGCTCGACCAGTTCGACGAATCGAATGACCACGTCTACATCTTCGTCTACCCAATGTCATTGCTGGATATAATGAATCTTTTTGACAACATGATCTCATTTCTGGTTCATTTGTTTGTTCTACTTCTTCACCATCTTCTTCACCAATAGCTTCTTCGATAGCCATTAATTTTGGTGCTGATTTTGAACGTTCCATTGGTGGACGATAATTATTACCACCGACACTTAAAAGAATTTTTCTACGTGGTAAACTTGGATTTTCATAAACAGAATTAGCTAAACTGAGACGTGCATTTTGTTTTAAGATTTTTTCTCTTTTAAAATCGTGTAGAGCTCTATCAAGATTCTCCTAAAAATTAAAATTAAAAAAGATTATTTTTAATATAAATTAATTAAAAAATAAAAAAATTAAAATATATTTACCCTTAAAGTATTGCATATCTCTTGTGCTACTGATTCTTTACTACATAAAATTGCATGACATCTCAGTTCATGTTTAAGTTTTCTACCTTCATGTCGATATATCCAACAAAAAACTCTAGAATAATTCTTTGGAGAACAGCAATGTGTTATACGATTAGACCAATATTCTGTTAATCCATGCTGTCGAGTTGTCGCTTTTAATCCCGATGCACAAACTCTTACTCTCATTATAACATCTGGTTTATGATTTTGAGTATAATTTCTCCAAAGTGTATTTAATGGTTTTTCAACACATCCGTCACCTAAAATCAAAAAAAAATAAAAAATAAAAATTAATTATTTATTTCAATGTCAATTGTTTTTTAGCTACTTCTGAAGATTTTAAAATTCAATTAATTATAATGTAACAAAATAGTGTATCATTTCTTATTACGTTCTTAACAATTTTGCAATTGTTCGACTATATTTACTTTAAGCTAATATAACCTTCAGATTAGATACAGTACTAATTTATTAGCAAGGACTTCTATAAAAAAGTATAAATTCTATTGGAAAAAGCTTAAGATTTTAATAATATGGCGCCTACCCTAGAAGTAACGAGAACATTTAACTTATAAATTTTTTTAAAAGAGTATAAAAAATATTAAAAGATAATATTTTTTGCGCTTGGCTTAAGTTATCATCCACTATCGCCCAATCCAATATGATAAGGAATTTTTTTCAAATATAATTATGAATTATAACTTATATTATTATAAGTTATAACTTATATAACTTATATAATTATGGACTTATCAACATTATAATTAAGTGAAAAAATTTGAATGATTGTGTTAACCACTAATAAAATAATTAAATTAATATTAAAACAATTAGTGACTAGACTCTAATGTACAAATTATTAAAAAAAAAAATTGTTTTTTTTTTTTTGCAAAACTCGCTAAGTATACAAACTTTAAAAATGAATCACAATCTTTATAATTTGAATGGTTGTAAGTGGTTTCCCACACAAAAAGAAAAACAAAAAATTAATAATCACTTGATTTTAGTGTATAGTTAAAAGATAATTGATTAAAATAACATGTGTATAACTTATAATAAAGTATAAGGATTATCTATAAATACATTTACATATCTATAGTATAAATTGATTCATGATTTAATTCAAAATAATGAAGGTGTAACAGGTTTTTATAATTTAAAAAGTGTGTAGGTCCATTTATTTTATAAAAAATACCCTTGGAATTAAATTACCATTCTTTTTAAATAGGTATTGTAATTATAGAATTATTTTAATTAATTTTATGAATTAATATTTAAATTGTATGGTTGAAAATCTTTGATTTTTTTTATGATTTAATTAATATTAATTTTATATTATGTTTATATGCAGTTATGTATAGAAGTTTTTCAATTCTCAAGAAGTTTAGAGGTTTAAGTTTTTCTTGAGTTGTAACCAGCTCAAAATATCGATTCAACTCAAAAATTTTGAGTGATACATATGAGTTTACTCGTTGTTTTAACTCGAATATTGAGCTAGCTTTAATGTGAAATTATATTCCAGAAATATTTTATAACCTTCCATATTTTTCTCGTCTAAGTAATCTTTCATGTCTTCGTCGTTTGAGTTTCAAAAAATATGGTGGTATATAACTAAAAAATAATTACATTTTTTTTTACTTTTTTTTTTTTACTTAAGTCATGTATTATGCATATTTGATTATAGGCTTCAGTTTCTGGAATCGTTAGTTTAACTAAGCCGTTGATTACTCGGCTGTAAGTAAAATTATTAAATAGTTATGTATTAATTTAAAAAAAAAAATTAATTTCAGCTAATTTCAGGTGCAAAACTCATTGTCAACTCAAACTTTGAGTTACTTCTTTTTAGAGCTAACTCAACATTTAAGTTAGTACAATATGTACGCTCATGTGTATTGCACAACGTATAAGGTAACTCATTATTTGAATTGACGTTTGCATTTAAGTTCACTCATTTATAACTTTGAGTTTTTCATTATAATCGCTTAAGTTCCATTAAATAAATAAAATCAATATATAGTTAAGAAGCGAGCACATTAGTATAGCTAAGATTGCACATATAATATAAATTGAATTATTTTTAATTAGTTGGGTTTAGTAAATATAGAAAATGATAAAATCAAATAAATTCGAAACCTCCGAAATTCCAACTGGATTACCACATGGATCGTCATTAGGTTCGTTGCTTTTTTTCGATTTACCTATACCAAATTAACAAGATTACCAGCTTTACTAATGAAATGATAGAAATATATTTTACTCCCTTCTTTAGTCGCAAATGACATCTTAAGTAACTTTAAAAATGGCTATAATATACGCAACTATTTCAGAAAGTTAAAAATTTTGATAAATGAATTAAAAATCGAAGCTATGTTTTTCATACGAAACAAGCCATTCTATATTTTCTACACAAAAGAAACCCACTTAGAAGATATATCTTGGAAAAATGAAATAAAATACCGGGATATTACATTGGATCAACGACTGACTTAAAAAAATTAGATCGAAAAATCATTAATCAAGGCAAGCAACTCCACAAGGTTTTTGTACTCACTATAATCAGTAGAAACTCTTTGATGTTTATTTTATTAAAACACCTTTTATTTTACAGAACAACTTTTTTACAAACTCCACTCTTATAATTTAGAATTCTCCCCTTCAACCAAAAATATTTGTAACTATTTTAAAATAAAAGAGAATAATTTTAATTTAATACAATTTATGACAATTTATAATATTCTAATTATTAAAATACAATCAATATACAATTAAATAAAATGATTAAAATATTATGTGTTTTACAAAATTTAAAAAAAAACCTGCCGCTAATTAAAAACTATTCAAAAAAAAAGAAAAAAAAAAAAACAAAGTATCACAGCTGAACAGCTGAAGGTCATTATCACAAAATTAATTATTGAATTTATAATTCAAGCTGATTTTAAAGCTAAAAACAACAACAACATCTTTTTTACTCGTATAAATTCAATATTTTTATTGTGGCACCATTTTTTACCACTTTTCTAATTTTTTTTTTTTTTCTTGTTTTTGTAATTTATTACCCTAAGGACAAAAATCTACCTCAGACATTGCAAAAAAAAAATTTAACAAAAACAGCAAAACAATGAAATAATTTTTTATTTATTTATTTTTTATTCCCAAAGGATTGCGATGTGGTTCTCAATTAAATTTTTTTGCTAAGGTATTTGATTTAATTTAGTACAGGGTGCTTTTAATTTTTTTTTCTTGTTTAAATCTGGTTTTATTATTATAAAGGATTTACAAGGATTGTAATTAAAATTTATTTAATTACGTACAATTCACAGCGATTATATGTACAGTTACATTAATTATTGTTTATGTTCCCAGATAAATGTATTCTACTACTATTGGTTCTAAAAAAAAAAACCGATAAAGTATTTTCTGATATAAACAAAAGAGACAATATTATATAAAAAGAAAAGAAAAAAAAAAAATTCCGTTGCTAGGAAAGTTCAGATCTCCTGGCGATAACAACATAAAAGCAAGATATATAAAAAAAAAACAACTTAGGGTTATGTCATAAAATACACCCAGTATCTACTTATTATTTACAAGCAATTCAAGTTAAGTAATTTTTCTTTTTTTTTTTTTGTATTTTTATTTTGCATTTAAAAGTCGAAAATTAAAAATTTTACGTAGCCTTTGGCGGCGTCAAATAGTCTTAACATTTTCACATTTTATGTATATACTCGTACAATTTCTAAGATAAATAAAGTACTTTTGTGTACAAAACAAAAACAAAAAAAAAAGAATAAAGGATCTTAAATACAAAACTGGAAATCGGGTCTTTTAATAAAAATAAAAAAATTTTTTTTTTTTTGTATCTGAAGTTTTATTAAATTCATATATGATTTCATATTTTTATTAAACGGATTTTTCATTATAATTACAATAATTTTAACCAATATCTGATGTATTAGGGATAATAAATTATAACATGATATATATATATATATATATAAATATATAAACATATTATTATATTATATGTACATAATATGTATATAAGAATTAAATATGTACATACTTTGGCATTCCAAACATTATTATTTTTTTTTTGTCTTTTACTTTTAATTGAAGAACTAGTTTACACTTAAAAGAGTTTAATAGGACATAACGTATATATTCTCTTGTTTGAGAATAAATTTAAAAAAAAAACGTGGAAAATAAAGTGGAAGATGTATGACCATTTTTTTTTTAAGTAAGTTTTATTTTTTTTTTTGTAGTTTTTATTCTTCTTCCTCATATGTATATAATTATCAGCAATTAAATTTAAAAGATAGGAATAAAAAGAAGATTGTTTTTTTTTTTTTTTTTTTTATGATTAATCTTGATTATAGTTTTGAGTATCTTATAAAATGGAAAATCAAAAAAAAAAATTAAAATAAAATAAAATTTATATAAGCATCATTTATAGAAGTTTATAGATGACAGTAATTCAATATTATAAGAAATGAGTGTATAATAGTCGGATATTGTAAATAAAATATGTTTATATAAATTGAATATTTCATTTTATAATTAATTAATGATGTCATAATTCTTTCAATTATTCAATTTTTTTTTAATAATATTTAAATTGAATAATTAATTTTTTTAAGGATTCACATATTATATCCTTTTAATTTCACTTTTTATTCATAAAATTTATATTTATTTAATACGACATTTATTATATATTTGTATAAGACAATAGATGGCGTACAAATAAAAAATATTTTCATTTCATACAATAGATTACACAATAGCTATGTATAGTTGAGAAATTAACGGCTTATCGGAACTGAATAATGATTGCAGAAACTGAAGTTTAATATGAATAATAAATGCCATATGTACCTTATAGGAGTGGAAAAAAGAAACAAAAATAAAAAGCTTTAACTCTCAGTTAAAAACGGAAAATATTTTAATTTAAAAAAATGGCTAAAGAGATGTAGCTTTAATTTAAAATTTTAAAGTTTTTATAAACCAATTATTTCATGGTATATTATAAAATGTTCAACAAAATTTAAATGTGGATACATTACCAGTTTACCAGTTTTAAATAAGATTATTTATTTATTTATTTATATTAAAATTACATACATAAATGTAATACAATATTATTGAACCATCGGCTACCAAAGGTCATTATAGGTTTTTATACTATTATTATAAATTATATACAAATATTATTTATTTTGTTTATATTATATACTATATATTTACATTATATTTGATCGTAAGGGAGGTATGTAAAGAAAAACACTTACGACCTGTGCAGGGATCGAACCCACACTTCTTCGGTTAATACGCCACACGCCTACCCACTTAAAATTTAAAAAGTAAAAAAAATTGATTACGAATGAATTTTTCGAATATGCCAAACTATTATGCTTTTTGATTTTGTGATTTTATAAGGTGTAGTTAACACATAAAACTGATTAGAAATAGCTTCAACTCAAATCTGACATTTTCAAACAAAAACTACCAGTTGAGATTTAGATTTTATTTAACAAAAAAAAAGTGAGATTTGAGTTCAAGGTCAGTTTTGTGCGCATATGACCAATATATGTTACATAAATTAGGTCCTATAAAAGCCAACTTTTTTTTTAATAATTACTATAACTAACAGCTTATAGATCTAACATAATAACTTGCTAAGACTAAATCATCTACTCAGATAGAGAACAAATTATTGTAATTACATTGTAATAACTTCGAAAAAAAAAAAATAAAACAGATTGAGAACACTTTTTTGATGGTAAAATGAAATTTTCTTTGTAGATTAATTTCAATTTCCGCCTAAAAAATCTTATATGGATAAGAAAGAATAATTAACCACCCCTTAGGTTAAAGAATATACAAATACATATATATATATATATACTTATATTCACTTTTAAATCAACGAAAATTTGAATTTAAAATTTTTTATTCAATTTGAATGCATATATATATACTTTTACGATAACACACTAAATGATTATTACATAAATAAATGTACATTTAACGTCATAATACATTAAATATATATATAAATACATATTATGATAACAAAAAGTAAAATAATAATAATAATAATAATAATATAAACAACATTTTATTACATATTTAATAATAAAATAGATAAAAAACTATCACGTTTTCCATTATAAATGTTTTAACCATATATTGTTTGTACGTATATATCTATACGCTGACGCATTTAAAACCAATTATTCTACATAATATTAGTTATAGTAACTTAATTTAAACATACATACATTAATAATATCTATAAGATAGTTATTATGTATTTTACATTTTGTTTATATGATTTAATCATATTTTAATGTTTAAAATAAAAAAAAACAAAAATACCTCCATTACATATGCAAGTTATATTTTTTTAATTTCATTCAAAATAAAATACATAAATAAATAAAAAACGAAACAAAGCAAAAATTATAGATATGTTACAAAAAAAAAAAAAAAAAAAATCTCATTAACAGTGTACATTTATAGTGAAGAATGGCATCAGTAAAGACATTCCACACACTTATCTATTAAATGGTGTTGAAACAAAAACTATTTAATCATTAAAAAAAAAATATATATATATATACATATATATATATATCATATATTATAAAGTGATCTTTTAACGATACATTCATTCATAATATACTTAACTATAATTAATAATACGAGTATATGTATGTACTATACACATTTTAAAATTATTGCAACTAAACTATAAAATTTTGTATTAAAAATAAATAAGTAAAATTTAATTTTGATAAATTACTTTGAGCTAGTTTTACTATTAGTTTTATTATATTTGTATATAATAATATACTATATTATATGTATATATGTAATACAAAAAGATAATATCTTACATAATCATACATTCATCTATATAAAAATTGCTTCATTTCAATTTTTTTTTTTTTTTTCATTACTTTCAAAAATATTCGATATGATTTTCTAAATAAATTAATGTAAAATTGCGTAAAATGTATATTTCATATGGTTTATGTACAGTTAATCGAATTTTAAATTACAAAACACCATTTTGTCAAAGTATATACATATACATATCTTTTGACAAAAGGGATATTTTTCAACATTCCATTTGGCATATACTTACACTGCAAATAATTATGTATGTACGTATACTTATATTGTGGAAAAAGCACCCTGCTCCCTGCACCATGTAACCCTGATTTTCTACTCAACCCTAAAATTACTTTCTAATTAATTTTTTTTTTTTTTCTTACATATGTATATGTATATTTCAACAACAGCGCTTTTTTACGAGGGTTGGTTGAAAACTCGAAAGTCAAAAAGAGGAACTGCACGTTCTACCTCAGGGTAGTGTTGGACTTTAACAAACCAAAACCACCCCCCTTTTAAAATCAAACTTTAGGATGGAACCTTTAATACAAATGTACAGTTTGCTTTTTGGGATAGGGATGAGGGAAGGATAATTGGGGGAATTGGAATTAGGAAATTTGGATTATGGGGGAATAGGTAGAAAAATGTGGAGGGATTTTTGAACAAAGATGTTAATTGTCTGTTTTATAAATATTATTTTGTTTTAAAGATTTATTTTTGCAAAATATCCTTTTCTATTCCTTGAATCTTATTTTATTTTCTTTGATTTAATTTCTCAAAAAGACATTTCACCTAATGCTATATTTGACAAAAACTCTTTATATTCGTCCAAGTCTTTTTGTAAAGTGACAATTTATTTGCTATATACTTATAAAGAATTTTTTGTCAAATATTATTTGACGAAATGTCTTTTTGAAAACTTAAATAGGATAAATTATCATGTTATTTTTCCATACAAATAACTCTAAATAAATTTACAATCAAAAATAAAAAAAAAAAAATAAAAATTATTATGTTTTCAAATTGATAATAATGATGATGAACAATAATTGATGAATATTCAATATAATATTGAATATTTTGTATATATATTAGTTATAAGAGTATAATTAAATCATAATAATAATATAGTCTGGGGTAATAACTTTATGGGTTCATTAAATCAATCAGAGGTTAAAGAAACAAATCACGTGCTTTTTAATAACAACAACAACTATACTTCCACATATTATGTATTTTATGATTATATTGTATTGTATGTATCATGTTCCTCTTCCTCCTCTCTCACTCTCTTACTCTTTCTATTTTTATTAAAAAAACAAAATTTCTCCATATTTATCTTTGAATTTTTTAAAAGTCAGGTTTTTTTTTTTAAATTCACAATAAGTATTGAATATATATTCATTTTGTTTTGATTCAAATCATAAATTATTGTGAATTGATGTAATATATATATTGCACGTATGTATTACATATATGTAAGGTATGTATGAATGTTTATAACTTATAATTTTATAAGATTGAATATATAGATTTAAATTTGATTTGATGAGTTTTGATTTTTTTTTTTTTCTCTTTTTAGTTTTTTTTTTTTTTTTTTTTATTGTATCTTAAGATTCTCATGTATATATACTTACTTACATTTATACTTAAAGTTTTACATCATAAAATATAAATTACATGCATTTTATAAAAATGGAGAAAAATAAAAATATTGATCTTAATATAATCATTGACGTAAGAGAAAGTAATTTGGTGATTACTGATTAGGTATTTTTATATTTTATGTTACTTACATACATACTTACATACATGTATATACTTATTTATTGGTTTTGATTAGATTTTATTAGATTTGATTTGATTGTATAATTTATAATGGTAAATAATAAATTTTTTTTTTTTTTAAATTATAAGTTTAAAGAGGAAAAATATTTAGTTTTATTTTTTATTATTTTTTCTTTCTTTATATATATATATATGTAATATATATGTATATTCTTCAAATTATAGTTTTGTATTGTGTCCGAAGGCTTATGATAAGTTGCGTTATTTCATTATAAATATTTGTGTACATTGATCAAAATTTAAAATTAAAATAATATTTTCTTCTAGGTATAGATAATATTTTATATCTTAGTGTATAGGGAAAATTAAGAAATTCATATTGGAAAATATTAAAATCAGGGGTTAAAGAAATACATTGTAGTTAAATATAAAAAAAAAAAAAAACAATTTTTTTTTTTATTATTAAAATAAATTATTACATATACTGAATCAATAACCAGCAGGTTACAATTACAAATAGTGCATATTAATTTAAAAAAAAAAAAAAAATATTGAAGTCAGCTACGCCGGTGGTTAAAAAATAAAAAATCGAACTATAAACAAGTTTTTGTTGCCAATGCGAAACTAAAAGAAAACGTTTTTTTATGCTTAGTTTAAATGTTCTATATATATTCCTACTATTTAACTATATACAAGTATATATATAGAATATTCATATAATTTATTCCTTTGAAATTCCATTTTCGTAGAATAATATTTTTTTTTTGTTTTGTCTTTTGTATACATATTTAATAAAAATATGAAAGATATTAAATATAATTATTACCAATTGTTTATTATTGATCTAAAAACAAAAAGAAAAACAAATGTAAAATAAAATGTTGTGTAAAACGGTTTTTATTAAATTTATTATAGGTATTTAAAAAAAAAGACATTAATTTATGATGCATATACTTATATAAAAATAAGATTTGCCCCGGATTACAAAACTGGTTTAAAGGATTTCCAAATTACTTTGATTTGTATTTTAAAATTCGGCTTCCAATTTATTGCCCATACTTTAATTTAATTTTATTTTATGATAACTCTCTTTGTTTGGCTGTTTCATTTATTTGTTTGTTTATTTCTCTCATAAAATTCTCGTTTAATTCATCTTTGAACATATTTCAGTTCGTAAGGCAGTCTAATAAACTAAAATTTGGTACATCGGTTTTTTTCGCCTTATTTAAATTTGAATCTATCAATTAGACTATTTTTAGCAATTTAATTGCGATTTTAGGTAATGTAGCCTTGGAGGGAACCCGTAAAAAACCTAGTTTTTTTTTTTTAAATGACTTGTTGTTGTATATGATATTGTTCGTGTCAATTACTATTCAGATTTTTCTTTTAGTTTTAATCGAATGTTATATTTACGTTATACCTAAAATTGAAAACGTAATTGCGGCGAGAATATTTCAGATCCGAATTTATTCCCGCCGTAATAATTTCACTATCATTGAAAATACAAGATATAAAAGCGATACGGTAAAGATTTTTGACATTTAAATTTTTCAAAAAATTTTACCGCATATCTAATTTACTTACATATGAAGGTAATTCAAAGAATGGAAAAAACATGAAATCTCTCTTAGGCGCCCGTCATAACTATCATTGAAATGCTTCCGGAAAAAACGTTTCATTGAAAACTTATACTTTTTTCCGTATAGGCGATTATAGCAATCAGAGATAACTGTCAGTTAAATTATCTGTCAAATGGCAAATGGCAATAATGAAGGCAAAATAAAAATAAATGTAATTTAAATTTAAATTGTTATTAGCGTTATTTCGATGTTGGCAAAATAAAGTTTTATTATTTTAATTTATTTAATTATTATTGGTAGAAAATGGTAACTAATAAAGAATTAAAAAGATTTTTTTATTTAATAATGAGATTGGCTGAATTGAGATGAATAAAAAAGTAGAATTAATTTTTTTTTGTTTCCTTTTTTTTGAAATTTCGAATTTAAAACAAAAAATTTGAAAACTAAACTTAAGCAAAATAATAAAAAAACAAATTTTAAGTCTAAACTCATTAAAATACAAAATCATAATGAAATATATCAAGAATTGCATCAGAATATTTTTCAATGACAAACTGAAATGAGAAGAAATGAAACATATGTCATTGGAACAATTTTGTTTCATTAGCAAAATTACTGATCAGTTGTTCAGGAAAATAATTACCAATCCGGAAAATGATAAAATTGATTTTTTTTTTAAATATTTAACTTAAAATTTAAAAATTCGTAGCAGAATTTATTCTTTAGAAAGTATAATAATAAGTATAATTAACAGAATAACGCTAAAAAATTTTTATTAGTAAACTCAACCATTAAAAGATTTTATTAATTAAAATTTTTTATTTAATTTCTAGATTATTAATTTTTATAAATTTTAATATTTTTCAATTGCTATTACATCAGTATTTTTTTTTTTATAGATATTATTGTTATCCATTTAAGTAATATGTTCATAATTAAAACTTGTCGTTTTTTACTATATATATACAAGTTAGTTTTCTCTTTTCCATAATACATACATTCCATAATAATAATAAACTTTTTGCTGGATTGTTCACCCAATTTGATATTCAAGCTTGATATTCCAATTATAAGAACCAAACGCAGCTTAAAATGTTAATTATTTTTTTTTTTTTTTTTGCAAATATCTCAAGGTTTATTGACATCAGTTAAAAATTAAAATATACAATGGTGAACTGAATTGAAATTTTTGAATAAAAATTAGCAAACTTGCTGAACTCCATAAAATAATTAAATAAAACCGCGCAAAAAAAAAAAAACAAAAAAGAAAAGAACAAACTCAAAATTAAATAAAAAAATAAAAAACAAGAAACAAGAAATATAAGAATTGTCACAATTATATTCAAATTTAGATACTCGTGTATTAGAATTCTTGTATTGTGAATGATGCAATTATAGTCAAAAAGAACAGACACTTAAGTCAAATAATTAAGTATATATATGAATATAAGGCGCCATTTAGAATTAAAA
Organism: Poecilobothrus nobilitatus; assembly: GCA_947095535.1. NCBI lineage: Eukaryota > Metazoa > Arthropoda > Insecta > Diptera > Dolichopodidae > Poecilobothrus > Poecilobothrus nobilitatus. The sequence continues at coordinate 245,790,765 of OX352773.1, read as the reverse complement.
GATAGGTAATATTTTTTTTTAGAAGAATTTTTAAAAGAGCATAGCAGAAATATAAATTATTATATTGTTTTGTGAAACAGAAGTGGGTTTTCACCTTATTAGATAGGAAATCTAAATTATTCTTAATTAAAAAATTTATTTTATTCATATACTTATAACGTATAAGTAATATGTATATAAGTACTGTAGTTATATTTTGCTTTCATATCGGAGCTTACAATTGTTTTGCAATATGGGTATATTAAAATTGAATATTTGTAATGAATATATTCAGCATTGATTTTAAAACTTTTATTAAAAGTAAACCGGCCTATAAAACTTTGCATTTTTGTACAATATAAAATTAAATTATAATTAATATGTATTTTTATACCCCATTCAAAATACCATAAACAAATATTTTAAACCAAAAATTAAATATCTTATATTTTCTTCTATATCAGACAATATAAAGAAAATGCCAAAAACATTATATTTATATCAAATAGACTGGCTATACAATCTTCCTGTTACCGACTTATTTAAATCTAAAATAATGGAATTAAAGTTTTAGTTTCTTAAGTGTTTGTTTGAATGAAACCCATAGTTCTTTATTGAATGGTTGCTTCGACGTATAGAACAAGATGATTAATTTTTATTTTAATCATGTAAATTATTTTAAATTTAGAATTTATATTAATAAGTTTGGTTGAAAAAATTTGTTTCGAATTGACATAAAATAATTAATAAATGTATAAGTAAATAAATAAATAAATTTGATGGCTATTCCGATCCGATTAATTCAAAATCAAAGCGTCTTATCCTTCAGGAACATCAGCTGAAGGATCAGTCGTCTTTCATCTATACTCTCTTTTTAATTTTCATTGACGAATAATTAAGTGTAACCTCCAATTCATCCCGTGCCTAATTATGCAAACGACAGCAATTTCGTTGCCTCTTATGAAAACACCTAAAACAAATCGTTTTTCGAAATCCTCACGGGAAATGAATACTATGATCCCTATCCCTACCTCAAGTATTGATTTTGGAACATACTGGTGAACAGAATATTTTGGCTAAAGAAAAAACAAAAACAATAACCAAAATCTATAATTAAACATTAAAATAATTTTAGTAATTTTTTTTTTTGTTAATTATATTTTAATGTAATTTTAATAATGAAGTACAAAAAACAAACTTCAGTAATTATTCATCTAATTATGCCTAACCAGATTTCAATTTAATATTTTTCCGATGACATTTCAATTATCTTTTAAAAAGTATAGTTAATAATTTGGTCATTTTAAAAAGTCCTAAAATTTAATTCAGATTTCGACAAAAAAAAAAATTTTTTTTTTGAAATTAAATTAAAAAAAATAACAAATTAAAATAAGTTAATTAACTAAATAGTAAAAGTAATTAGTTAAAAAAAAAAACAAAAAAAAAATTTTTTAATTTATTTATATAACAACTTTTATGAAAAATAATAAAATTTTTAAATTAGAAAGTCGAGTAATTAATATTAATTTGCAATTTTTTAATTTTTTTATACTTTTTTTTTATTTTTATTTTTTTTAATTAACTTAAAATACTTATTAACGGAGTATATATAACTGTATTTGTAATATAAAATTATTATATAAAATTTATGCAACTATAATGAAATATCTAATATAATTTTTTTTATAATACTTTATTTAATGCATTTCATATTTTCATCGTTACACTAATAACGGTAAATATATTTTATTTGTGCAATATCTAATAAAAATCTTTCTTTAAGAAGTCCCTCCAAATTGCCTTACCCATCATACATAATACTAAATTTTTCCAATCCCTCTTTCTCAAGAATCCTTCCGTCATCCCTCTATCCCGTAATTCAAATTCTATATTTTTGTATCAAAAGTCTCAACAAACTTTGGATTTAAAAGGGGGTGTTTTTGGTTGGTTAAAGCCCAACATTATCCGGAAGAATCATGTGCAATTCTTCTGAATGACTTTTAAAATTTTCCATCGACCCTCGAAAAAAAAAACCAAAAAAAATTGTAATTTGGAAATCTGACTAATGAGGTAGTGGAAAAGTCACCGGCCTTCTAAACAAAAATTTTCAGGTGCAAATCCCGGTCATATGTCATATTCAATATTAGTAATTTATATCGTTGTAAATAAAAATAAATAAAAAATAAATGATTTTTGTATTAGATAACAGATGGCGCACAAACATAGTATTTTTGTCTCATAATATTGTACAATAGCTTGAGCCGAGTAATAAATGGCTTAATGAAGATGTAATGATTAAAGAAATTGAAGCTAAGTTAAATTTAAATAATAATCGATTTACTGAATTCTCTATATGCTCCTTAGGAGTGAAAAAGACAAAGAAAAAACTTAATTAGGAATAAATGTTTAATTAAAATTTAAAACTCGTAATTTAAACTGAATGTTACAAGTATAAAAATAAGGTAATCCGTAATATATCGTAAATTTATTATACTAGATTATAAAAACGCTAAAATCTAACAAAGCATTATTATATGTATAATCCGAAATCATCATCAAAAACTTAATTCATATTGAAGTGTATCGATAGATGGCCAAATTAAATTTAGCCAAAAAACTATCATTATTATTTTTGAAAAAAAAAAAGAGTTATTATATATTATGTAAAACATATAATTATAAAATTTCTAAATTTCTTTTGTAATTCGCCATAATCAGGTTTAGTTCATTAAAAAAGTTCACACAATATATAGCAATCATATTATTAAAACACCCAAAATAAATAATCTTCAATAAAAAATAAAAACAAAAAAAAAACAATAAAATTTTGCTGAATCTCGAAAATATGAAACAAAATTTATAACAAATCAAAAAAAAAAAAAAAAAGTAAAAAAAAATACTATAAAAATGTTTAAAATTTGTTTTAAAATGAAATATTAGTAAAAAAAAACAGAAATAGCAAACGATTAAAGTTAACAAACAAAGTTAACAAAAAATGATATCTGAAAAATGTTTTATTAATTTATTTAAAACAAAATGCTTGTATAAACAAAACTTCAAAAAATACAAAAAAAAAATAGAACACCGATCGAAATCTAATATGAAATTTATAAATTATATAAACATACATAAAATAATAATAAAATGAAATATATCTTGTTTTTTTTTTGTTTTTATCACTGGACAATATTTCAGAATTAGTATATGTATGTATGTATGTATGCCAGTATCTATATACATACTTATATTTAAAAATAATTAATCACACGTTTTAAATTTTAATATAATAATGGAAGCCATCTTGAATTTAAACTGAAGAGATTAATTTATATTTACATAACTATATATATTAATATTAGTATTATAAAATATTAAATAAGTATAAACCTATGTATGCATTTATATTTAAATTTATATACAGTTATTCGTATTTTTAATTACAAAACGTCATTTTGTTTTATATCTTTAGTCAAAACTCAAAAGGTACATTTTGCAAATTTCCATTTGATATAATAAAACACTTTGCAAAAAGATATTCGACTATCATAAACTTTACAAATGTTATATATATAGATAATACACGTACGTATACACACATATATTCTGGAAAAGGTGTATATAACTCTGATTTTATAATTAACTTTAAAATTCTATTTAACTAATTATTTTTGTTTTCCATACATATTTCAACATTAAAAATCGCTTCATTTCAGCAGACTATATAATATGTATTTTGCATATGTCAGTCGTTAAAACAATTATTATCAATATATGTATGTATATTGTACATAGATACATATACATAGGTACATATATAAAAATAAAAACCAATTTTTGGACATGTTAAAAGACATTACAAATATATACATTTTATTTTAGAACCAGTCCTAAGAAATTCTATCTAACATTTTATATGTATTTTTCCTATAACTATTCGTATAAGTATAAAAAGAAGTGTTTGGTCGCAGATAATTTCTATTAGTTCCAAAGAAGCTGTCAAATTAATTTTTTATTAATTATTATTTATGTTATATTTATTCATGAATAATTTTTGAATATTTCTTAAAATAAATTCGACAAAAATAAAATAGTTTTTTTTTTTGGTTTACAAAAATTTATTTTAAAAAAAAAAACAATTGTTAAAATTGTCAGATTGGTGCAAACACAGAAAATCAAAACAATATGGAAAAATCTACAATTTATCCAATACATAACTGTTTTTGTTCAGATTTTTTCTCAGATGTAAAATATCTACATACCTATCGTCTGAAACGAATTTAAAACATTGTTTTGATTTTTAAATACATATACTATTTTCTTAAAAGTTTTTTTGTATTAAGTCTTCATTGTGAAATGGTATTAGGCGAAATGAATTTAGACAAATTGGCAAACTCTCATATATTTACTGTCTATTAAAAGTTAAAGAATTTTGTATTACTCTAATATACTTCAGAAAGTATACGAAATAATTTTTTTTTTTTTTGCAACTTAAATTTGTGAATGGCGTATTGTTAAAATTACTGCAATGTTGCAGTATACTGTTTAATATATCTATGTATATTATATATGTTATAAATTACAAATTACTTGTGTTCAAATTGTCGTTAACAAATCTGAATAAAACGGTCAATAAAAAATTTTATCTCTTAAGTTCACATGTACTTAATAAAAATTTTGCTGAATTAAATTAAAATTTTTGTTTAAATAAATTAGAGTAGTAATACAATATAAAAAGAGTAGGTTTTTAAAGCTTACTTTTGTTTTTTTTTTTTTGATTTTATTTCTTACTCTTTCTAACATTAACATTTAATGAATGTTAATTTAGCTCTTTTGAACTCTTAATGAATTAATTTGACACCCATAGCGTTTGAAACAAAACAAAAAAAAAAAATAAAGAGATTTTTTTTTTTTATTTTAGCAATTTATATTATTTTCAAAACTTATTTTATTATCTTATACTTAATCACCATAAAAAGCCCCTCTAATTGACTTTTAAAGTGCCTAGTATAAAAAATAAAATAAAGAAAGGCTTAAATTAAAATTACTAAAAACCAAAAAAAAAAAACAAAATTCGAAATGATTGAAAAAGATTTTGAAAAATTTGTCAGTTTTATTATGCTTTAATTCAAATTAACTCATGTTTTTTTTTTTGTTTTTTTCTTATACAATTTTTGCATTATAATAATAATGGTATCGTTATGTATTCGATTAATGAATCATAAAAAAAAAAAAAAAAAACTTGAGACAAAAGATAACTAATATTACAAAAAGAGACAAATAAAATTATGTAATTTGTTTCCTAAAAAAACAAAAAATTTTTTTTTTTAATTTTCACAGATAGCAAAATAAAAAGAGAAAAAAATACGAAAAAAAAAATAAATTAATGGAATCATAACGAAAATCACTCAAAATTTATGTAAATTAACTTAGTTACTATTTAGTAACGCAATGAACTGTCATATTTTTTTTTATTTTTTTTTTTTTTTTGTATAAATAAGAAAAAAAAAAGGAAAGATACAATTTTTTTGTTTTTTAATTAATTTTCAAATGAATAATTATTTAATACTATGACCTCTTGTAAATGCAATTCCGATTTCAATATTATGTTATTTTAAAATGAGTGAAATTATATTTTACTTATAAATTTACATAAAAAAAAAACTCAAATTAAAGTCATGTCTAAAAATTACAAAATCAAGTACTTATTGCAAAGTTTTAATAAAAAATTAAGTTTGAGATTAAGAAAAATATCATAAACATAATCAAATATTATAGATAAAAGATATTGTCCTAGACCAGCATTGATCATTTTTGCCAAAGAAAAACATAAACAATTTACACTCAATTTATAAAAATTTTACTCATATGTAATATATTATATAATATTGTTTGTATATATGTACATTAAAAGAACTTATTTACTTAATAAAATGCTTAACGACTTATGTATTTATTTAAAACATCAAATTTAAATAACTAAAATTTAAAAAAATGAATTATTGAAAGGAGCTTCGATATCCGAATAGTTAAATTTCTCACTTATTAATCGACGTAGGTTTAAGTTGTGCACAAGTAGCAAGTTTTTTTTCCAATTGAAAATAAATTCTCTTTGCTACTTTAGTTGCCAAAGCTTTATACTACTTGATATGTAATTTTTTTTTTTTTTTTATGCATTTCTCTGCCACACAGCCTTTACTGTTCAGGCGTGGCTGTAAATGTCATAAGGGGGAATAACTCTTATGACGTGTGTGGGATTCGAACCCGCACTCCCTCGGTGTTTACAGCGTATTTTATACGCTCTAATCCACTAGGTCACCGAGGCCCCTTGATATGGTAATATGCTTTAATAAGTATAAATAAATAAATAAATTATTGGATCAATTTTTTTCTAAGTACTAGACTTTGAAAAATTCAAAATTAAATGTGAATAAGATGAAAATGACATGTTTGGTTAGACATGAAATTAATGACAAAGAAAAAATTAGTATACATTTGATAGAAAACATCACGGAAACATAACTAATGAAAATTCTATTAAAATTGCAAAAGTATCAGAAACTATTTTTATCATTTGAAAATTAAAAAATTGCATACTTTGAGGAATAAAATATGGAAAGAAAATAAAAGAAAAAGTTTAATAACTATTGGTGGAAAAAAATCATGACTTTGGAACATTTAGAGAATGCAGTATCGCCTATTCAGTAATTAAGCGAATAGAATTTTCAATAAAAAAACTAATAATTTCAAGTTAATATGCAACAGTACAGATAGGAGTATAAGTGGCAAAATTTACGTTGGAAATATAATTGATAAGGAAAATTAATATTAAGATGCAAAGAAATATTTCATTTTAAAGGTAAAAAAGAAAAAAAAAAAAAACGAGTTTATGATTAATAGTTTTTGTTATTTTTAATTTCCCTAATCATCAAAAAATTGCCTATTAAATGTCTCAATTTCAAATTGATTAATTTAACTATTATTAGTTATTTCCGACATCTTTACAATACTTGTGAAGTATAATATATATATATATGTAATAGATATAAAGGTATGTGAAGGTATGTGAAGGTATTTAACTTCTTATATTTGTAAAGTCTCAATTCCTAATTGATTAGGTACTTAATTAAATAATTTTTTTTTTTTCTTTTTTTGTTTATTAACACTTTTTTTTTTTTAATTTGTTAATGACAGGGAGTGGAATTTATTAAAATTAGAGAAATTCTAAGAAAATGCTGTACATATAGGCACAATATATTAAATTAAACACAATGTTTATTTAATGGGTTGAATTTTTTATGTTTTAAAGAAAAAATATTAAATTTAAGCTGAATAATTTTAATTTATTTGTAGAGTGATGTAATGCTTTTTTTTTTTAAATTTCTTTTCATTAAAGATTAATTTCAAAAATTTTAAGTATTTCAAATATATTTTATGACATAATTTGCAGAATGTATGTATGTATACATAATATATATATACATATTTCTATAAAAAAAAAAAATGTTTATTTATAATTATTTTGTACCGATCTGTAGGATTCATATTACTTAGTATTTAATTTAAAAACGAGGAAGAATACAGTTGACTTTGTCAACTCTTAGATACCCGTACGAACCGTTAGTATGTTCACAGTCACTCTGCCTACAATATTATTTTTTTAATATTTTAGTATTTTAAAATAATTTGGGTGAATTTTATAATTTCTAGAACTTATGGGTTGTACATATATTCAAACTATATGTTTATATGTACATTCTTCTAAAGCAGATTCTAACCTTCCACATAACGATTATCAATCCAAAACTTTTTCAAATATTCTATAGTAACATTTAATACTAAGCGGTAAATGTATATTAAATTTACTTAGTACAAAATAATAAATATAATTTTAAATATTATATTATATTACATTTAAATATTCCATTGACAGAATAATTTCTTATAAGTACAATAAAATACATATATGTATGTAAATACGGCGCTATATAATATACATATATACTCTTATCATTCATTCACTAGTGACATATACGATATGTAAATAAACATGATATTATATAAGTATGTATATATATCAATATCATATAAATAATAATAAAAATTCTTCAAGCAACCGTTATGTTGTTTATTTATTCACATTTTTTTATACTACGCATTATATCCTCAACAATTTCAAATTATCGAGTAAAACAAAATGGAAAAAATTCGTTTTAAAGAAATTTGTTAGAAAATTTGAAAAAATCAAGTAACACTTTCGTCAATTATAAAGTAACCCTATATTATTAAAAAAAGTTGTTAACAGAAATAAGAGTATAATGTTGAAGCTTTAATTTTTGTGTATTACTTCAAAAAAATTTTAACAGGTGTTCAAGTTACAGGTGTTTAAAAATAGGAAATTTTCAGTTTTTGACCCCTTACAGCTCCTAAACGGGGGGTGATACAAAAAAAATTTCTGAAATGACTCATACTTATTTTCAAAGATCTAACTTTTGTCAAAATTTCAAGTTTCCAACTTAAACCGTTTAGAAGATAGAAGGGTTGAAGGATTTTGCAAAATTTGAGTTTCACATAACGGTAAATTAAGACACCGTATGCCACAAATATATATTTATTGTATATACTCTTTTAAAGCTAATAAAAGTAGTAATCGTTTGGCGTTTTCAAAATGAAGATATACCTTATACAACTTGTGCTATAACAATTTAAATATAGAGCTTTTTTGAACCTTTGGGGAGCTGTAGCTCCGTAACGGGTAGGGCTACAAAAAAAAGTTATTAAAAATAAAATTAATATTTTTGTGAGGTCTATCAGCAGTTAAAATTTCATAGCTCTATTTTAAAAAAAATGTCGGGATCTAAAAGTTAGGTGTTCGAGAGCTACCCTAAGGCTTGGTCCAAACTCAACCAAAAAAAATAGGGAACCTACAAATTACTCCCAGAATATTTTGTGTAAATTTCAAGATTCTAGCTTTCTTAGTTTTTGAGTTAGCGTGCTGACGGACGGACGGACGGACGGACGGACATGGCTCAAAAGTCTTAGAATTTTTTTCTGATCCGATTCATACCTTTGAAGGTATATCTAGCTCGCTTATTTCGAGGTGTTACAAACGGAGGAGTAATTTTATTATACCCGATCCTATCGTACGGGTATAAAAACAAAAATTATAATATTGATTAAATAAATATATAGAAATATGTTTTGTAATCAATTATTAAAAGATGGTGTTTAAAACCATATTTATTAACAAATTATTACACTGCACTGGTTTAAATAACGTAAATGAATACAAAAAAATCTAAATTTTCTAATGGTATTTTTTTCAGTTTAAATTTTTTTGTGAGATCAAGTTATCGAGTTATATAATTAAGAGTATGTTTAGAATAATCTTAGGAAGGTATGTAGGTAGAAAGAGGTTACAGATGCACATCTAAGCTAATTTAGACAAATTGGGAACTCATTACAAAGCCCGGTAAATCCATTAAGTTCACCTCTGACAGATCGAAAGGGTTATTTAAGAAAAATTTCCACAGAAATTTTTTTTTTTTTTCAAAGGTATTCACATAAGAGGTGAAATATTGATTTCAGGTCCTCATCTTCTTCATGTTTGTTACCTTTTCTTAAAGTCATATAAAAGAAATCTTAACAAGCATGTGGGTTGATCGGACAGTAACTCATTAAAAATCCTATTACATTTCCGATATCACGACGACCTAGGAATAGTTGAACGTTTAAGATCTAATACTAGCCAGGGTCTGTTTGGCAACTGCGTAAATATGAAGAGAAAACGACCTATGATTTGTGGATGTATTGGCCTTTTAATGAGACACTAAGTTTTATTCCTGGAGTAATCTTGAAATTAATGAATCTTTATATATTAAAGGTTCATATACCATATATTGAGGTATGTATTTCAATTAAAAAACAAAAAGATTTCTAAATTTTGTCATGCATGTAATTTGGAACAATTAATTTCTATCATCATTTAGTTAATGAAAACATTTTGTTTTTTTTTTTTCAAATATCTAACCGATTTATGTATATTTATTTATTTCTTATACTGTTAAATAGCAGTCACGAATTATTAATAAAATTAATAAAACTGATTACATTTAAAATTAATTATAGAAAATTTTTTAAATGAAATTCCAAACTTATTATTTCATAAATAAAATTAAACTTGAAAATTACTTAACTTTCAATTATTGAATGAAATCAATATTGAAAATACAAATAAATGAAAAAAAAAAAATTCAATAAGTATAGTATCTTCTAGTATGTTAGTATGTACCTACATATTACATAATACATGTGTTATGAATATTTGAATATGAATATTTGCACTTCACCTTGTTCACTATATATATATTTTTCTGGTCTTATTAACATTATTTATATTATATACAATACATATATACATATATTGATATATATATATATATATATATATATATATATATATTTAAAAAATTTGTGTTTAGCTTAGATTCTATTTGTAAATACATATATAAGTAGTTTAAAATTAAAATTTAATATTTATACCCGTACGAACGTATAGTTATCAGGGTATAATAAATTTGGCATTACGTTTTTGACATTTTAAAGAAGACGAGAAACATTTTTTTACCTGTCAAGAGTATATATAGAAAAATAGGTGAACTGATGGGCTACATATGGCAAATTTGCTAAACTGACGTTTGGTCACTTTAGCCAATGGTCCGAACACCGCCAATATAATTCTTGCTTAAAATCGAATATTGAGTCGATGAAATCATGCACATATTCACATTTGTTAAATTGTTAGTTTCGCTATTTAAATAATTCAGGAAGTACAACGGACAGATTCAAGTAACTATAATTTCTTTCTTTATATAAAAATAATTCAGTGTCTATTGAAGCTATACGTATCCGAAATGGTCAAAAGTTAAAGTTTCATGTTAATAACATCTGTACAAATTTGGTTGCTCTAGCAAAACAAGTTCGAGTAGCTGCCAAATAATTTCTTCTTTCTTCTATGAAAAAAACTAAATGTTTAAATATAAGTTGAGTATTTGAAATTCTGTCAAAAGAAGTTAAGTTTTATGTCAACAGAATCGAGTAACTGAGTTTTTCAACTCGAAAATTGACATAAATATTTTTCAGTATTACTTAATTAAGCATGAATTATTTTCGTACTTAAGTATTCTTATAGTTGAAACAGTCAATAATGCACTTTTCTCAGTTTTTCAATGAATTCATCTAATTACATATCTAAAGTATATACGTTGTTACTAGGTATGTATATAAATAAAATAATCATTAGTATTGAATTAATAATTTAATAAACATGCACCTGAGCATAAAAATTTTTTTTAAAAATAAACTTTTAATTATAAAAAACTTTTAAGTTAACTTTCAATTTTTTTTTTCTTTTATTTTGCTTTGTTTTAAATCACGATTTCAATTCTACTTTGTTTTTCTTTTTGGTTTTTTTTTTGTTTTTTTTTTAATTATTTTATTGTTGTAATAAAAATAAATTTTGCATTTTAAAATTTAGTTTAAATTTAGAAACTTATTGCAAAAATTAAAAATATTTATGTTTTATTTTCCAAAAAAAATATACTGTTTTATTTTACAGTTTCATTTTATTGTAATTTGTAATCGAGTTTTCTTGTTCGATTTTACTTGATCGATATTACTTATTCGATTTATTTTGTTGAAATTTTATTTTGTTTTTGTTTGTTTTTTTGTTTTTTTTTTTAGGTTTATTCCAATTACAAAATTAATTACTGTTGAAATATTTGTTTTTTTTTTTTTTTTTAAGTAACTTTTTAATCAACCTATAAACCAGGTTATAACTAAAGAATTCCATTTAAAATATGTATAAAAATAAAAAAAAAATAAATTTTTAAACCATTTATAGACCAATCAATCAAAAAAATATACTTGATGATAATTAATATTGCTACTACGAATATTAACGATTGAAAATAAAATGGGGTAACTATTACATGTTTGAAAAAACCAAAAAATTTAAAACAGTCCTTAATTTTGTCAATGTAACCCATATGCATTTTTTAAATACTTGTGCCCATATTTAGTTAAATTTTTTTTTGTTAATTAATTTAATTTTGAAACGCTTCTTTTTAGAGAAAATATTTTTAATTTTTTTTTATTTTTATTTTAAGCTGATTTAAATATGTACATATAGCATTTTAATTAGTAAAATATAAGTGTGTTTAATTACATACATATATTTCTAAAATTTGTTTTAAATAAGATAAGCTTTACTGGAAAAACAAAACAAGGCAGAAAAACTAACAGTTTTTATAGGCGCACATTTCCAAAAAAAAAATAAAAAAGGTTTACTGGACTGTGACTTATACCAAAATTTGAAAATTTTCTTAGAATTTCATATACTTAATAGAAAAAACGTGCAAAATAAAGAAACACTTTCATCAATTTTAACAAAACTCTATATAATTAAGAAAAATTATTAACATATTTATATAAAATTATAAAGTTAAAAGGCTTTAATTTTTGCCTTTTATTTTGAAAAGATTTGTACAGGTGATTAAGTGACAGGTGTTTGATAATAGGAAAATTTAAATTTTTGAATCCTAATAACTCTTAAACAGGGGGTAGTACAAAAAAATGTTCTGAGGTAATTCTAAAAGTTCTTTCTTATCTCAAAATTGCAAGTCGCTATTCAGAAGCGTTCCGCAGTTATAAAGGAAGAAAACTCATGCAAAATTTGGTTTTCTCATAACGGTAAATTTAAATAAGTACTAAATTTAAAAAAAAAAATTGAATAATTTTGATATTGATTTATATAGTTAAAAGAAAATTCCTGTTGAAAGAAAAGTCCTGAAGAAAAGTTCTGAAGAAAAGTCCGGTTGAATGCCATAAATTGAAAAAATGTTAAGTAGAACTTGAGATATACACATTTAAAAATAGGAATTATTCAAAGTTTGAGGGGCTGTAGATCCGTACTGGATGGGGCTACATGAAAAAGTTATTCAACAACATTAATTTTTTTATAAGACCAACCCATTGTTAAAATTTCATTTCTCTACCTTAAACGATGTACATAGAGTTTTGTAAGGGAACGGACAAATGGATAGAGTGAAACTAATAGGCACATTTTTAAAATATTTTTTTTTTTGGAAATGTGCTAAAGACTAAATAAAAATCAATAAAGGTAACTGTGTTTAATTAATATACAATGTCGGTTGACATTTTTAATAATATCATTAATACATAATATACGATCAAAATAATTAATTGTAATGATATAATGATATAATGAATGAAATGTGACTTTTAATAAAATTAATATAATTATACTTAATATCGTATATGATCAATAACTAATAACAAAAAATAGGATTTTGATAATTGAATTGGTATAACATTTTAAATTCCATATAATATTATAATATATACCTTCAAAAATACATTATATGTTATAGATACCACCCACCTATACATTAAAAATTTTCATATCTATACACTTTTACATTTTAGACACATTAAATATTTTTTATTTTTTTAATTTAAAATTTTTTTTAGTGTTTGGGTTTTTTTTTTTTTTGGAATTTTTTTCTTTTATGGTCGTGAATTGAATAAAAATAATTCTGTGAACCTGTGTTTTACCTTGACTATATAGAAATATATTTTTAAGATTTTTTTTTTTTTTTTTGTTTTCATTGTTATTTATTTTGAAAATGCACAAAATTAACTTGAAAGAACATCAAAAAATGTATCACGATATTTAGTTATATAATATTTAGCCGGCTTTATTTAAAATTTTTAATTTAAAAATTAAATAAGAAGCGTATATACATATTAAGAGTAACAAGGCTGCATTTAAAATCAAGGATTTCAATAAATCTTTTATATAAACGCACAAATTCCAAAATTTAATATAAATATGTAAAATACTCTGAAAATTTGATTATTTTCTCATAGGATAGAAAAGATGTTAAAAATAAAGAAACATTTATCTATTAATTTTGAGAAAATTTAAGGTTTAAGTATAAGTGAGGTTTGAACTTTAATTTTGGTGTCCAACTACTATTTATTTTCTAATATATGTATATGTATCTGTTGTAGGGCCCTTCTAACAAATGAAGTTATACACAAAAATGTTTTTGTCTTCTAAAATATTTAGTTTATATTTTTTAAATAAAATTAATGAATGGTTTAGACGGCTTTCTAGACAATTTTATGAAAACAAACAAACGGCCGAACAAAGTAAATATAATTTTCATTTAAAATATATACTTACATATATATATACTAAAAATGGAATTAATATCTTTTTTCGGACATTAGAGATAAAACTTTAAGTAAAATTATATATTTTTTTTTGTTACAGTTTTTTCCATTTTTGGCCATTTTTGTGATTAATGAACTTTCCGGATGATTGCTTCAATCGGTTTGTTCATGATTGACTGTAATGGATTTCAATGAAATTATTAAAAAGTAACAAATACTGAATACAATAATAATATACTCATAAATAAAATAATACTCAATGCATTGAACAAATTTAAAATAATTATTATAAAAGTTGCCTTATATAATATTATTTTAATAAAAATATACTAAATTTATTTTGTTCTTATTCTAAACAAAAGATTTCTACATATAAAAAAAAAATACCATTTATTTAAACTTTGTTTTGCATTTATATTTTTTTGCTAATAAGTATATGCAAAATATTTGCATATCTATTTATTACAGAATAATATCGTAATTAATTTTTTTTTATTTAACAAAGACTATAAAATATTTGCGCATTTAAATCTAAATTAAAAACTAGATTAAATATTTAAGAATTTTATTATAAAAACTTTTTTTTAAAAATAAAAATAAATTTTTATTAGATATTTTATAAATATAACATTGTTATTTTTTATTTGTCAGGGGTTTTTAAAAACAGATCCAACAATTATGTACTGCAAGTTGCAACCCGTTATACTTCTATCTTCAGTGATTCACTCGTCATTTACAGCGGTATCTCATCGAATCAATCTATTTGCTTCATGGATCATGATTAGTATAATTTTTCCGTTAAGTTTTTCAAAGAAAAACTCTACTGTGGCAGGTAAAGTTCTTACTCTTTTTCTGCATTAAATTTTTTAAGAGTTAGTACTGCGTAGTGAATGAAATAAAGTATTAATAGAGTGCCAGATTTTAAAATTTTTTTGGATTAAATAGAATTTAAAACGTTTTTTTTTTGCATTCTTTTAAGAAAACTTTTAAACATTTAATATTTTGATTACTTATTTCTGATTTCTGTTAATAACTCAATAATTAAAGATCATTAACAGTATGGGTTATTACTCAGTAATGATTATTATCGAATTAGAGGTTAAAAAATTAAGTAAATTATTGTTTGATATTTTTTAAATTAAAAATAAATAATATATAGCTATACTTACATATACATACTATTGTTTATATTTATTCAAGGTCCTTAAAGAATCTTAAAGGTTTTTTTTTTCAGCTAAGCATATACTAGAAATTATACTCAGTAATGATTATTAGCATGTGGTTTATAATGATAACTAAAATTTTTAAATTATCTTGAAAGACTTCTTAGGGGTTCTGGATTAAAAGAATCCAACTGTTTAAATATGCAAGTCTTTTGATAATTATTGTTTTTTTTTTTTATTACATACATATAATGTGTACACCTTTTTAAATTAAGTTTAAAATAAAGTATTTATAGTAATTTTTCTTTAACTCCAATATTGTGGTAATTAATTTTTGGATAAAATTAATTCAATTTTTCCTTTAAAAAAATATCTATTAATTGAGTACATAAAACAATCGATGTTTGATTATATGATTTTTTAATACAACAATTAATTTAAGCATACAACTCATTTAAGCATATATAGTTATAGTTTAATCCAAAAAAAAAAACAATCGATTAATTTCGAATAACGTTAAGTAAAAAAAAAAACATTATCTTGAAACTTATCTTGTATCTGATAATATGTAATTATTTTTTCAAATCGGTTTTTTCAAAAGAATGCATAATTATTTTATAAGACAACGACAAGAAAAAAAACCAAATATTTATAATTTAATATTACAATTTTTGTTCAAGGTCATTACAAAGTTAAAAAAATCTAAATATATACCTATACTGTATACATGCAATCAAATATTTTTCTGAAGCACACCTAAATAAATTGCAAAGACAAGTGTTGGAGTTTTTTTTTTTTGGATTTTTTGAATAAAATGGGGCATTTTATTTCTTTATTTATTTTTTTTTTTTTTTAATTTTTTCTTAACAAAATAATTTTTAAAAAAATACACACCTTCACGGTATTATAAAAATTTTTTCTTTCAAAATGTTAATTTCTTGTAATCTGAATTTTGCACCGCCACTTTTAGGTGTGCTGTTTTTTTTATTTTATTATTTTTTTTTTTAAAAAAGTTTTTTTCTTTTTTTTAGAAGCTTCAATCAGCTATTCATCACATGATCTTTTTAGAATACCATAATTCATCATTTTTCGCATATATATGCATGTACATTTATCATATACCTTATTATAAAAGAATTAAATACAAAGAGGTAGATTTGAACATATACAAATATACATCTATACATAAAACATACATATAGTTAATATATGTATATACAACCAACTTAACCAAGTGTCAAGTAATAGGTAGTAAGTGTCATATGATTATTTTTAGAGTATAATCAAAAATTAAAACAAAGTTATAACTTTAAATATGTACATACATACATACCTATATAGGCACATGTATATTAATTTATTTATTCTTTAAAATGGTGCCACCAGAGTGACATAAAAAAAGTTTTTTTTTTTTTTTGTTTGTTAAAAGTTTTATTTTTTTAAAAGTAGTTTAGCTTAGCTTTTTTTTTTACAAATTAAAAAACCAGAATTTCAAAAAAAAAAAAAAAATTGCGAAAAAATAAAACCAGTTATATTTTTCTAAAAGCGTAAATAACTGTCATACTAGAAAATTTTGCTTTATGTTTGTTTTTTTTTTTTAGAACAGTTCTACTTTAACGTAAAATATACACAGTACATATATAATAGATATATAGATACAACTTACAACTTACAAGCATGTTGTTAAATGGAACCCAGAATTCAGAACAAGAAAAAAAAAACGAAAAAAAAAACAAAGAGACAAAGTAGTTATAAGCCAGTATAAACTTGAATTTGTGTTAATCTTAAAAATTTAAAATGAAGCAAAAAAAAAAAAGAAAACATTAAAAAATCAAAAGTTAATCAAATAATTTTGAGTTAATTTTAATTTTTAAAAAAAACTTGTTCTCAAAATTAATTTAACATTTTTTTTTTTGCTTTTAAATAAATAAAATACCTATTTTGCACCTTTATTTAATATTTAGAATTTTTCTTTTACGTTTTGTTAAAGAACTTTTATTTAAATATAAACTGTTAAGCAGGTGTCAAAAGTCATTATAATATGTACGTAAGAGATAATAAATTATAAGAAATAAGACATTTACAAGGTCATTTTAAAAAATTGTTAGGAGGGACATAAAAACAACAAAAAAAAAAAAAATTTAAATTGAATAAAGTTTTTTTTTTATTTTCAGAATTTTCATTAATATTTAAATCATGATTTAGATATTAAATGTAAATTATATTATCGCACCTATATGATTATATAGGATTATAAAATGTTTGTACATTTTTTATTACGATTAATTTTTTTCTTTTTTTATATCTACTTAATAATTTTTAAAATATAAAATTAGATATTTAGTACTTATATAAGAGTTAAATTTTAAAATACTTAAGTAATTATAACATTGAATGTTCATACATATTATATGTATGTAGTACGCATGTACATATGAAATTTTTGTTCTTTTATTATTCCCTTTGGGAGCATAAGGGTGGATTTTCCACGAAACCTTTGTATATCTGATTCTGTTTTGGGCTAATATCATAATTTCTGATCAATTGCTGGTTGGTGCAATTTCTTTCATTACTGACCTTCGTCATGTATTTTTTGGTCTACCCACCCTTCTTTTTCCTTATAGGTTCCAATTAAGTGCCTGTTTGTGGATATCGCACAGTCTGCTTTTCTTAATGTGTGACCTATCCACATCCACTTTCTTTCTTTTATGGTCATGATTATGGGGTGTTGCCCTGTGTTTAGGACTGTTCTCGGACATAAAACTCTATAGATTATTCTAAAACACTTATTTACATAGTCCTATATTTTGTTGATGTTATTTGTATCTATAATCCATGCTTCGCTACCCTACTTACAGGTTTATCGCTATCGTATTGATTTAACGCAGGAGTTGAATATTCTGATCTTTGTATTTTTGGCACACATCTTTTATATACATAATTATTTAGCACACATAGCCTTTATACATAATTATGTAAAATGATAATTTTTTTTTTTTTGTCAAAATTTAAGTACTGTCACAATATTTCAAAATTTCATGACATTTGTGACAGTAGTTATTTGTAATAGTTAAATAAAATAAAGTGAAGGAAAAATTCACAAAAAATTTCAATTCAGATAGTTCTTGGATAAAATCTGTAGCTGTGGAGCGTTATTCCAAATATGACTGTGTTCATGGACAAAGGCGTTAACTTCTTGAACTTTAAGTAAGTAAATACTTTAAAATATTTCAAGAAGTTTAAAAAAAAAAATGTTGACAGCAAAAGTTAATATAAATAATTAAAATTAAATTGTTTTTTTTGAACCAATGATATAGAAAATTAACTTTTATAAGTATAATACGATATATTATTTATTTACATTAAACAATTCGCCTAAAAATTTTTACACTCTTCGTTTTTTTATAGTAAGTATTTAATTTGTTTTGTATGGGTTTTAATTTTTTGATTATATGATTGAAAAGCCGGGAGAAACTCTGAAATTAATACAAACAAAAAAAAAAACAATTCTAGGATAATCCAAATCATTAAGAAAAATTTGATTATATTGTCACATTTTATATCGAATTTTTCAATAACAAACTGTCAGATACAATAAAAATTTCATTATTTATATATAACCTCAAAGTACTAAATCAGACATTAGTAAAATGTTTATAATTAAATGAGATACCCTGTATAATGTAAACTTAAAATAAATAATTTTTTTTTTTTTTTGAAAAAACTTTCCCCACTTCATCTTACCCTGAAAAGGCCAAATTTTTATATATAATTATCCATAAATACTTTTATAACAAACATTTTTATAAAAGTTTCATAAAAGAAAAAAATATTTTATATTCAAATCAGATCATTAAATAATAATAATAAAAAAAAAAAATTTAATAACAAAGAAGTTTTTTTTTTTTACTGATTTTTTTAATCGTAATTATTTTCAATATTCAAAAATTTATTTATTTAATATGTATTTTTCAAGAACCACATTTAAATTTTTTTTTCTTTATGTTATTTTATGATATGTTTTTTAATGATTGTTTGGTAAGTTAAAGTTGGTATATTTTTGACTTTGATTTTCTTTGGAATTTATTCACTCCCAGTTTAATTTAAAAATTCTTTATTATACTTAAAGATATTTATATTTATATGTTTGTATATTAATATATATGTATACATTTATATATGATTTTTTCAAATATAATAATTAGGTAAGTACGTCTATACAACAAAAAATCTACAGATTATGGTTTTTTCGTTTTTTTTTTACTTGTAAATGAAACTCTAATACAATTCTATATAACTATGAATATAATATTCATCTATTTACAATAATTGTGAATATAAAGAATTTATAACAGTTCTGCATTTACCATTTTCCATTTTTGTTGAATGGTTTTTTTTTTTTGTTTGGTTAAAAAGTTATAAAGCAATCTATAAGATACTAAATTTTGTACTTATATAATGTACATAAGTAATCATTCATACATATAATATAGATGACCTTAATTTTTTAATCGTGAAAATTTTATTCTTAAGGCATACCTAAACTATTAAATAAAAAGAAAAAAAAAAAATCAAAACCAAAATAATGATAATTGACAAGATATGTGAAGGTGGTAAATAAATAGATATAGTGTTGGAGTTATAAATATATATATAGTTGAACAAGTTGAAAGTTTTCTATTGTGGTTTTATGAAAAAAAGTTTTTTTTTTTGGGTTTTACTTAATTTTGTTTTTTAAGTACTGTACTTTAAAAGAATGTGAGTTATGCTACAATGACTTGTAAAAAAAAAAAAAAAAAAATAAGAATTTGTTTTTATTAATTGTGCAACTTATTTTTAAATAATATGTATGAATTTTTTTTATTTTAAAAACAGTATGGTCGCATTTAAATAATGAATGAATAGAATGATTCTTTTTTATATGCCATTATAATATTCTGTAAGAATCTTTATGTAAAAGACAAACTGGTCTTGTAACGCAGGATCGGTAAAGATCGGTAAAAAATTTTTGACAAAAAAAATGTTGTTGCTTGATGTATAAAAAATAATTATAGAGATTCTATACTAAACTGACATATCCTTCAACCCTAACATTTTTTAAAACATACCAACATTTAATAGATAATTAACATTTCTGGAAAAACATCAATGAACATTTCTCTTACATTTTACATTTTGGGGTCGTTTAAGTAATTTTTAGCATTTTTGAATTTTATTTTGCTTCGATACAATTTTATGTTCATTGATGCAGACCCTTTATATGTATATTATATACTTAGATTTGATTTAAGTATATAATTTATAAAATTGAAAAAGAATACTGAGCTTTGTCAATTAATTATTTAGAATCTAATATTTTTTTAATAGATGATCATTTAGATATAAATATTTTTCAATACTGTTGCCGATAAGTGATCATTGCTAAAAGTGAATAATTTAACTCTTCGCCATTTAATTCACTTCTTTTTGTAAGATTATTGTCACTTTTGTGAATTTTTAAGGTTTTTTATTGATGAAGTTTTAATGTGTAGTCTTTTGTAGAATTCTTTAACTAAGCGTGTATCAAAGTGTATTACAATTGACGATAATATTTCGATTAATAACAAATTTCTTTTAAAATTTCTTTAATTTGTAAATCTTCATGTTACCATATACAAAACAATTGATTTAAATAAATACTATAGTTTAGTTTTGTTGAGGTTTGTAAGGTGTTGGTCTTTTTATACTATCAATTTTTCATAATCGAAAAAATAAATATTTCTATACATTATGTGCAATGTTACATCTATAATAAAAACGATGTACATATGTGTATTATGAAAATTTCTTATATACTTTTCATGTTAAAATATACGTATGTAATGCATATATATGATATACTTGCATGCATTATCATTTAAATTTTTATTTTTAATCTTAAGAAAAATATTTAATTGATAATATTATTTTTAATTTTATTCGAGATTCTACTGTGCCAAAATTATATATGTATGTAACTATATATGTATTATGTACATTATATGACAACATAACATTATTATTTAGACAAGGTTAAGTTTATTATTTGAAATTTGTTATAATATGTTATATATGAATTTAATTTTCTTTTTATGTTTTTTTTTTTTATTTCTTTAAAATTAGGCCATAATTGGTATTTTATGTTCTTTTTTTATTTTTATTATTTTATACTAAGTATAAAACTTATTACAAAAAAAAAACACACAGGAAAGAATTTAATTATAATTTCGATAGAAAAAAGTTTACTTTTTAAGGAAATTGAAAAGGTTCTCTTTTTAGCACATTTCCAAAAAAATTTTTGATAAAAAGTGTCTATTAGTTTCACTCTGTCCGTCCGTCCGTCTGTCTGTTTACAAAATGTCTACACCGTTAAAGATAGAAAAAAAACAATTTTTAACCATGAGTATTAGGTCTCATAAAAAAATTAATTTTGTGGAACAACTTTTTCATGTAGCCCCATCCATCAGGGAACTACAGCCCCTCAAACTTTGAAAAAACCCTACTATTAAAAGCGTATATTGCATGTTCCGTTTAACATTTTTTCAATCTGAAAACGCCATTTGACAGGAATTTTACCTTTATAAATCAATATCAAAATTATATATATTTATTAAATTTAGTATTTAAATTTACCGTTATGTGAAAACCAAATTTTGTATGATTTTTCTGCCTTCATAACTACGGCACGCTTTTAGATAGCTTGAAATTTTGAGGTAAGAAAGAACTTTTAGAACTAGTATGTTTGCTCAGAAAATTGTTTTGTACCACCCCCTGTTTATGAGCTATTAGAGCTCAAAAATTGAAAATTTGCTATTTTTAGGCACCTGTAACTTAAGCACCTGAACAATTTTTTCTTCGGAAAGACATTTACAATTACAATTACAACGTGTTATAATTTTTACGTGTGTTAACGGTTTTCCTTAGTTATATAGGGTTCCGCACTTACAGCTTTTCAAAATTCCAGAAAAGTCCTATTTTCACGTTTTTTCTTATTATATGAAATTTTCAAAAGTTACAATTCTAAACAGTTTGTATTGTCCGTGTGCTTTTAAAAACTGTTGGTTTACATTCTACCTTGTTTTATTTTAGTTATAACATCTAAGTTATAAGTTGTATGTTCATATGAAATTACTTATATTACATATATTGTACAATATTTTATAATTATTGTCAAAAGGTGTATTGCAAGTTAGATACACGTGATAAAAAATTTACAAAAAAAAAAAACAAAAAAATTGTTCTAGTTGGTTATTATTTTAGACTTTTTTTATTTCTAAAGTTTTTTTTTTTTTTAGAAATTAATTGAATATTTTAGAAGCAAAAAAAAAAAACAAAAAATCAAAAATTAAATAATGAAAAAAGATAAAGAAGAGTTTCTTTTAATTAATATTTTTAATCGAAAACGTATATACATACTATTATAGTCATCAAGGTTATATTGACCTCCATATTATTTTGTTAGATAAAGAAAAAGAAAAACAATACGTACATAATTTTAATATCCGCATTTTTTATTGTTAAAAGTAATAAAATGTTAGTACCTAATGTATGTAGGTAAGTTTTGAGTAAAAAAAAGTTTTATTTTTTAAGGCGTTCTGCACAACTGCATTAAAGAGAAAAATATTGAATTTGAAAGAAAATTATTTTATTTTTTTTAAGGAGTTGTGGGTACATGTTAAATTACTTGCCTTCTATATAAGTATATACAGTTTCTTTTTAAATTCTTAGATATTTTGTAATAACTAATACAGATAGATGAAAAATTATGGAATAAGGTAAAATCTATGAACATACAAAATACATGCATTTTAAATAATTTATACCAAAAGGTCAAACACAAATTTTTAAGATATTCGATAATATTTTATTATGTTGCTTCTACTTTTGTACTATAAGACTTAAGTAAAAGCTCGTAATATCGCATTTAAACATTTTTAGCGGCTGGTTAAAAAAATTATGCTTTAATTAAAAAGCGATTTTGTTTGTAATTTCAAGGTCTATGTATATTATAGTAGGTACTAATAGAATAACTATACAAGAGTAAGTACATATTTAAATATAGAAGAATTTTATTTTAATGTAAAATGGGAATCACCGTTTTATTATTGTAAAATTGATTTTTGTGACCAAAATAAGAAAACTGATACGTATATACATTATGTGTCTAGTGTTAATTCATTCTTGTGGTTGTGTACAAATTATAAATAAAATTTTTTGTAAGATAAAATTTTTAAAAAATGTTCAGAATAAATGTCAAAATAAGGTTTGTATCGTATATTATGTATCTATACGTATGCAAATAAGTATTTTATAGTTTTTATTATTTGAAGCGTTTTTTTTTTCCTTATTACCTATTTATGTAAGTATAGCAAAATACCTTAATTGCAATATTTTTGTTTAAAGTACATATTTAACTAATCCGTCATTTTAATTTTTAACCAACTAAAAATTTTAAAGCATATTATGTATAACGACTATACAATAATTTATGTAATATCCTTTAAAGTTAATTAGGTATGTATATAAAATAATTATTGAATTAAATTTTAACCATAACAAAATTACTTAAGAGTATAAATTAAGAAATTAATTAAAAAAGCTGAATTTTTTTTTTAAATACTACATATATTATATACTTACTTACTTAGATAATATTTAAAATAAATATATTATATCAATGTATAATTGACTAATATTAAGGTGCATTATTTATATATGGTCTGTTTTTGCACGATTTTTATTTAACATGAACCCGGAACACTTTTATATATATACGAGTATTTAAGTATATTTTTTTAATATACTTATATATAATCGTGAAAAACCAGACTTATATATATAATGTGGTATAATTATAATAATAATACCAAAGTATAATAATAAAAACTATTTTTTAAATATATTTTGCTATTTACTTAGTTAGTAATTTGTTAAAATTAATCAAAATATTATTTATGCTTTATTTATTTAAATTTTTATATAGATAATATTATTTAACTCTTGTGTTGTGGTTAAAAATTGAACTGAATTAAAAAATTTTAATAAATTTTTACAATAAAAAGTAGTTAATTATGAAAAGGAAAAAGAAAATTTTCCGGAAAAATAATGTAGAATAATTTATAATCCTGTAGTAAGTATAAATTAGATATATTAGCAGACATAAATCTGTACATTCTGAAATACTTTTAAGCAATTGGTTTTATCAGAACTTTTAAAATTAACACTTAATGGATAATATTGTTGGAATGATGATGATAACTAAGGATTAAATAAAAACAAATTTGTCACATATCGTATTTTAGTTTTATGGGCATTGTTTTTAAAAACGATCTTACTATAAATTATTACAATACCTATTTTATAAAAGAAAATACTTTAAATATTACATAGATACTTATTTAGTTTTCAATTTATATACGATCTTACTCATAACCTATACTTTTCCTTTTGACCAGTTTCATTAACATTTTTCCACAAACTTGTTGAAAACATGTACATATTTTGTTTTTTTTAGGAGTAGGTGGGGAAATTGAAGATACCAAAAGGAATGCGAAAGTTCTCTTTGATATAGTGTTGAGCTTGAAGTAACCAAACGTCATCACACTTTTAAACCAAAGATTATAGATTAAAACCTATGGTACTGTTTAATTTGGGGATTGGGGAAAATAGCAGACTTTTATTCCTTCTGTTTAAATTGGAATATATGGAAAGTTACTGGAAGTTGAGAACAGTGTTTAGAAAAAAGATATTGATATTTTTTTTATTTTTTTTTTGTTTATTATTTATTCATTCATCTCAAAGCAGCCTAATCGTACGTACAGAATTGAATCGATCGATCTTCTTGAATTTTACCAATATTATATACAAGTTATGATTGCCACCTTATGCGGATTTCTTTCGGTTGCAAGCTATTACACTGTACGCATTATAAATCAATTTATATGCGTTAAATAACAATAAAAAACTTAAGTTCGATAAATAAAAATCACATTTTTTGTATAGGTATATATATGTTTAATCTTTATGTTATAAAATGTTAACCTTTTAAAATTCAAAATATGAGATTTGTTTTTTTTTTCTTTTAATATTTAAATTATAATCCTTAGAATTTGATATGTAATTGAAAACAGATGGTGTTTTCTAAAAAAAAAAAAATATTTAAAAAAAAAAAAATAAATTTCCCACGGAAATAAATAATGATTTCTATGAAAGAAAATCCTTCATAACTAATTATTACTTCTCTCAAAATATTTTACGAAATACAATTTTATATTTTTATTTATTAAACATGTTGATTTACACTTATATATATTTTATTTTAAGGAGTATTTTACTACTTCCCTTTCGCATTAGCACTAACTTCCTTAAATAGTAGTTAATTTTTTTTCTTTTTAACAAAATCTTTAGAATTCTTGTTGAGAACACAAACCTATACTATTAATAATCAATTAAATTAAAATTAGTTTTAAGGCAATATTTTATGCATAACATAATGTTTTTTTTTTTAACAATTTTCGGAAAAAAATCTACAAAAAAAAAATAACAAAAAATATTTTTTTAAATCAAAATTCTCATCATATATTTTATGATCATTAGTTTATTTTGAACCCTACATATACATAAAAGGGATATCCCTATCATATATCTCAGAATATCCTTTTTCTTTTCATTTTGTATTTAAAAAAAAATTATTCACAATTATTGGTGTAATTTCCATGAATAATTTGATAAAGTCAGCAGGTTATCAAACAAAATACCTGGGAAATATAATTTAATAACAACAAAATCTTTTCTTTTAAAAACATGAAAAAAAAAAACAAAATATTTCCAAAAAAAAACTTAAAATGAGAGAAAAAAAGAAGAGGAAGTATATATATAATAATCAGATTTATCCTCATAAAAATTATATACATATATACCTGTAATATATTTTTTTTTAATGCTTACCACACCTGTAATTTGTAAAACAAAAAATGAAAAAAGATAAAAACAAAATAAACGAAAAAAAAAAAAAAAATTTGCTTTTTTTTTTTGAAAATGAACTTACTGTGTTTGTTTGGTAAAATAAAAAAATAACTCAAACGTGATGAAAAATTATAAAAAAAAAAAAATTAAAAATTGAATGAATGAAAGAATGAATGGATGAATGCATAGTAGATACTTCTTCCGCAGATACACTAAATTTTATTGTATTTTGTTACTTAAATACTAAATAGGTATAAGTTAAGTATAGTTAGGAAGCACCGGAAATGATTGTATTTTCAGTTTTGTTTTATTTGTTGCCTTCTCTTGTTGCTTGTCTTTTATTTGTATTACATATAGGTATTAAGTATCTATATATATACTGTTGTGCTTGCTATTAGTCATTTTAAAATAAAATTTTTTTAAACAAACCCTAAAATTTTTAAAAAGATTTTTCTAAGTAACAACAAAAAAAAAACATTTTCTCATGATTTTAAAGTTGTAACTTTTACCAATTTATGTACTGATTTACAGCTTCTGCCTTTAACACTGTTTTTAAATCCTCACAACAAAAAAAAAAGAAAATAAAAAAGAAAGAGAAAGGGAATAAATAAATACATCTAGGTATTATTGTACACGTTTAAAGTTATAAACATTTTTTTTTTAACAAGATTCATTCAGTTAAAAGTTTTTTTTTTTTTAATTTTTTTAAAAGTTTTGTTTTTGGTGCTTTACCTGATCCAGGCGCATTTTTAAAGTGTTTAAAATAAACTTTTGTTATTAAGAGAATAAAAGAAAGAAATAAAAGACAAATAATCTTTAAATTAAATTAAAACAAAATAAAAACTAAAATAAAAAATTTTGAATAAAGACAAATAACTACAACAGGTCATTTTACATAACTGTAAAAGTTCCAATATTATATAAATTAATAAATAGTGTTAATAGTTTATAAAATAACTTCCTTTCTCTTTATTTATTGATTATTGAAAAGAAAGTTTAAAAATACTTGTACAGGGACGGATAATAGATATAGCAATAAGTTGTTTTCGTGACTACAAAATAGACAACTTCTTAATTAACATTAACTACAATTTTAATCAAAAGGTTTTTTTAATAAAAAAAAAACGAGCTCTTCACATTTACTTCAAATTATTAATTTAGTATGGCAGGGTGTTACAAAATAAATAATCTAAAATGAAAATTAATTATAAATAGTATAACTAAATTTTCTGAGTAGTTTTCCACTATTTGAAAATTTCTTTATTAGCAGGTTTTTCAAAAAAAAAATTTGAAAAATTTGCTTATTAGTTTTATGATGTGTCCGTCCTTCTATTTACAAAAATTTTTACACCCATAAGATACACTTTTACATTATTTAGGATAGAACAATGCAATTTAAACGATGGATGGATACTCTTAAAAAAAATGTATGTTATGAAACAAATTTTTAATGTGGAAACATAAAATTTTTTCTTGTACTGAAAATTTAAAAAAAAAATTACAAATTTTGGTGAAAATACTTTGGTGCCTGTTTTTATTGCCTTTTAGAAAATGTGCATCTTTAAAGAATTTTGATTTTATATCCCGCCTTATTTTAAATTTTATTTAATGAAAGCCCATATGAAGCCTTGTATATATTAAATTATTGCTCGAATTCCATAATTGGTTCATTTCGAGTGACTAAAATTGTAGATATAGCTACTAAATAGAAAAGTCAAATCTGAATCCGAACATTAAACTGGTATTTTTTAAAAAAAATATTCAATTTTTAATTAAATTTTTCAAAAAGAATTCGAAAGGATAGAAAAACAAACTGTAAGCATTTTATTTATTGAAGAGCATTATTAGAAACATTTGAGTCCCAATTTAAATCTCCAATTAATTTATGTGAAACTTAAAATTTTAAAAAATTTATATTTTAATTTATATTTAATTTTAAGAAATTTATATTTTGCATTTATAATACAATTTAAATGCTTAAGATTTGTTTTTCTATATAAAGTTGCATATATTTCTATAGGGGTTTTCATGTAAAAATGCATTGAAAGAAAAAAATTCTCCTTTTCGTGAACGACCCAAATGTAAAATATAAATTGCAAAGTAAAAAATTACAGATGACAGAAATGTTGATTGGTTTAGAGAAATGTTTACGGGTATCTTTCCAGAAATGTTGATTGGTATTTTTAAAAAATGTTGGTTGGCATCTATCTGAATAATATTTAGTTTACATTTCAAAAATAAAATATACTTAAGTTTTGAATTCAATAATAAATTATTTTTAAATAAAAAAAATAGTTTTAAAAGCATTTGTATAGATTATAGTCGAATATGCTATTTTTATTTGATGCCACTCCCAATAAATTCCAAAAATCAAACTCCAAATTAATTCTAAATTCCGCATATAAATTCTAAAAATCGGAATGTCAAATTAAATAATACTTAAGATAGAGTATATTTTAGTCTAGGAAAAATATGCACCGATTCTCCAGTGCATATTTTTTATACATCAAACAACAACAATTTCTGTCAAAAATTTCCTCAAATCCTCCGATGCAAAACTAGTTTGCAATTTTACGTGAACACCCCTTATTTAAAAATATTTCAAAAATCCAATGTTATAATTTTACAACTTCCTGTTATAAGTGATGTTAAACTGTTTAAAATTTTAAACTTTACAAAAAAAAAATATGTGAAAATAACGCTATAAACAACAAAAAATTGAATTAACAATAAATGAAGATTAAATTTATATTCAATATTTGAAAATTTTTATATTTATTTTTTTTATCTTTTTTTAAATAAACAAAAAAAAAACTTATGAAATTTTAAGTGCTTGGCTTTGATTTTGTGTAAATAAGCTGTCGTTTTGTTAAAAAAAAAAAAAAAAATTAAATAGGCCTCGAATTTTTTTATAAAATTTTTTATAAAAATTAACGAAAAAAAAAATAATTATGTAAAATTAAATAAATTTGGAATGTAACGAATGGATTGTAACTGGTGTTTTAAGTCTGTTTTTTTTTTTTTTTTTGGTCTCTAATCAATATAAAAAGGTGAAATGAACTTCACACGATGTTTTTTAACTTATTTTTCGTTTTTGTTTTGTGATTTTTTTGTTTTTTTAATTTTTTAAGTGAAAGTAAAACAAATCTGTATCTGAATGGTTCAAAATTATGCTTCTCGTATATTAAGATAAAATAAAAAAAAAAAAACAAAAAAAAAATGTAAATGTTTTTTCTGGCCCTCTCTATGTACTAAAACGTGCATTAAAGTTTTTTGTTTTTTTTTTTTCAACTTAAATTTTATTTAGAAAGAAAATTAAACGTGACGAAATTTTATTTAAATTTATATTTTATTTTTAGCGGTTTTTCTACCTGTTATTTCTTTCTCTTTTTTTATATTAGTTACTTATTTTATCTCTTTTTATTTTGATGAAACTGTATATACCATATCATATTTCTATCTTTATCTTTTGGCTGTTATTAAAGGTTAAAGATTGGCAAAATTGTAAGCAATTCATCAAAATGAAATGAATTCTGTAATTTGCAAGTAAAAGAGAAAAATGAATATGTATAGGTATATATGTATATATATATATAGAAAATTAAAGCATTTATCAGACCGGTATAACAGGTAACACCTTTCAAAAATAAAAGGTGAATTTTAAAGAAAAATTAAATCTGTAAAAATTTAAAATTTAAAATGCGGTTAAGTAGAGAAGGGTGAAGAGAATATTTGAAATTTAATATGGTAAAAATTTGGTGAAGATTTTTTTAATCATCGGTATTCACTGTTGTTGTTGTTGTTCTTTTTTTTTTTTTTATTTTGTTGTCGGTTTTAATTGAACTTGATAGGGACCGTATAGCAAAAAAAAAAAAAAAAAACCCCCCAAAAAAATAAAAGATTCATTTTTTAAACTTTATACTTGTAAATTTATGTTTACTTGTTTGTTTGTTCAATGTGTAATTTTTTTTGTGTAACTTGGTTATTAGGTTAAGGTATTTAATTTAAAATTAAAAGTAAGAAAGCAAAAAAAAAAACCAACCAAATACAATTCAAAAATTGTTTATAATACTCATTAATGAAATAAATATTGTGTGGAATGTTGTAGCAGTTATCATATATACATAGTACATACTTATAATATATACATGGTTATATTGCAAATTTTTAACACAAATGATGAATTGGTTACGGGTACTGATCATAAAATTAAATTAAATTTCATTTTTTAATTGTTATTGTTTTTATTTATTTTGTATATTTTTAATGAAATGTTGGTAATTTTTTGTATAATAAATGATTATGGGATCATAAAAAATGATTATATAGTATAGCTGGATCATTTAATATCGTATAAAAAGTGTAATTTTTTTGCAAATTTTTAAAATTTTTGAACAAACGAAAAAAAAAAAAGTTTTTTTTTTTTTGTTTTTAATTCCTATATTTAAATTTTATTTAGTGAACATAAAATACATGTGTTAGTTATTTATAGGTATTAGATAGGTATACGTTTAAAATATAATTTAAAAATTATTATGGTTATAATTAGATTAGTCATAATGTTTCTAGTTTTTTTTTTTTCTTTCTTTAACTTTTTTTTATAACAATAACCATTTTTTTTTTTGGATTTACTGTATTATGAGGACATTAAAAAATTAAATTTAACACCTATAAAATTTTTTTTTTTTAATTGGAAAAGTGGAGAAACTTTTGTGTTTTTGCAGTATAGAACAGAACTAATATAAATAAAGAATGCCAATACAAGAAAAAATATAAATTCTAAAAATTAATTTTTTTATTTAAAAATATCTAACCAATGATGGCAGTGTGTAAGAAGTCGGGCTTTCAGAATCAAACTCCGGTCCAAAAAAATATATAAAATATTGTAAACAAATGATGATTCATATGCTTTTCAGGCAAAGGGTTCTTAAAATATAGGTATATACAAGTATATATACATAAATGTACTGGGTGTTAAGAAATAAAAAAAAATTTTAATGGTTTTAAATGATATTTGGTAGGTATCTGAAATATTCAAAATAAGTGATTCACACATTCACTTCACATAGACGCAACCGTAATATCGATTGAAACAAAAAAAGGAATGTTTTACATAAGTATAAAACACTACTTATTTTGTTTTTAAATTTGTTTTTATTAAATTATATTATATTTTGTCTAAAAAATAAAGTAATGGCTGAATTTTTAAAAACAGTTGTATCTAGGTCTCCTTTAATTTTATTTTTTATATTATAATTATAAGTATGTACATAGATAGTTTCGTTATATAACTACTTGATCTCATATACCAACGATTGATAACGTTTTACAGAATTTTCCTACTCTGAAAATCAAAATGTATACACATACATACATATCATGTGCATTCTACAAAAAAAAAAAAATCAATTCTATTGTTTGGTTTAAAAGGGGAGCCCCCCAGCATTATAAAAAACGAAATCTAGCATATAAAATCGATTACATATTAAATTTTTTTTTATACTCAATTAAATATGACAAAACAATAAAACAAAAAAAAATAAAAAAAAAATAGAATGATTTTAAAACTAAATAAGTACATACATATATGTACATATGTACAAATTAAGTACATGGAAAAAGAATTTTATTTACATAAAAAATATACACTCCTTATCACTATTTTCAAGTTTTAATAGTTATTTCATAACATAGGTTTGTACCTAATATATTAAAAATAAAATTATGCATTTTAAAATTTAAACCAACCACTCAAATTTATAGTAGTATGACATATTGATTGCTATATAAAATAAAAATTTAAATTCTTAGAGATATACTATATAGAACAAAACCATCCTACAGAATTTTTTTTTTTTTATCTTTTTGCATAATCGTTAATCAAAAACTCCTACGTTAAAAATACCATCTGTCAGAACATACCTTAATCATATAATAACATTTGTTTGTTATTTGTTGTGTATTAAGTAGTACCTATAAGTAAATGTATACCTAATATACCTATACCTATTCATTTCTATGCAAATAAACATAATGATTAAATAGTTATAACGACCTCTTTTAATATTTCTTTTATATTAAGGCTTAAATTTTAAAGACCATCTCAGCACTGTATATGTAAATCCAAATTCATGAAATTTAAAAAAACAAAAAAAAAAAATTGTATTATAGTTAGGTACCCACTTTGAATGAAAGTCCTAGTTATGTACTTTCTAAATCGATTAATCATTTTATCATGAAAAATTTAAAAAAAAAAAAAAATATATATATTTTTTTTCAAAATATCTAATTTGGTTTTTTAGTCAGCTTGTATGACATTTTCATCATTAGTGAAATTTTTATGCAAAAATATTTTATTCATAATAGATATAAAAAAATAAAATAATAAGTATGCAAAAATGCAATAAGGAACTGAATCCAAATTGAATCAAAGAATAACTGATTTTTCTATAGGTATATACCTATAATAAGTATACAAATTATTATTATTTACATTATGTAGATAGTTTTTTTTTTTTTTTATTTTTATATGTAAATATTATTGCTATTTAAATCATAATCAATATAATAATCAATATCAATATTATTGAACAATAATTCATTTGCGCGTTTATAAACAATTTTTCTTTTCATCATACAATGTACATACATATGTATCGATATGTAATATATATGTATATTGTAACAGGTAACTAAAGTATATATGAAATTTAATAACTTTTTATTTGTATGTACTTATTACGTATATTATATTATAATATAATATACATATATATAGTTGTATATACATACATATTATGTATTTAGGTATATATTCATTTTTATATTTAAAGTTTATTTGTTTTAACAGTAAAATTTTTAAATAAACGTTATACAGTATAGCAACAACGGAAATTCATCTAAGCGAAACTATCATATAACATCGGTGACGAAATCTTATACATACTTATATGAACTTTTACAATAAAACTGCATAAAAATTGTTAGTTTCTTTTTTATTACAGATTTTTTTTTTTTTTTCGTTTTTTTAGTACGTTATATATGTAGCTATTTGTTAGTTTTGTTTAGTTTCATTTTTTATCAGTTAAGTAAAAAATAAAAAAAAACAAAAAAAAAAAAATTAGAACGTAAAACGGTGATATTTTTTATGCAAATATCTAGAACACAATTTGCTGTCATAAGTGTTTTGTTTTTTTTTTTAGTGCTAAGTTTAATTTTCACTATCATAATTTTACTCAAGTTCAAGGAAATCTATATACTTTAGCTTTTATGTACATAATTAACTGTATATTATGTTAGATACCTATATACTTACATATGTATATAAAAATATTATTATCTTAAAAAAACTTTATAAACTTAGAAAAAAAAAGCTATTACTTACGCAGTAGGTAGATACTATTTAATTAAATCTATAAATATGTACGTACCTAGGTCCTAGTTTACTTATATAATAAAACGTTTTTTTTTTTGTTTTTTAATGTTTATAGGTACTAGAATTTAAAAAAAAAATTTTTTCAAAAGATTGTACATTAACTGTAAAAATAAAAAATAAAAACAGAACAAAAATTCGAATAGGAGAAAAAAAAAACTAACGACAAAATATTAAAATTTACCGGTTAACCTGTAACAAGCAATGTAACATTTCCTAATTTGTATATACTTATTATAGTCTCAACATTTATATATACCTATACATATAACGAAAAAATAAACATTAGATAGTCATTTAAACATGCATAATACATATAACCATTTCCTAATCCATAATAACAATTAAGAATATTAATAAACGTTTAGTAGTTGTACTACTATAGAAAACTACAATAGACATTTTTTATTTTTTTATTTATTTTTATTTTGTAAAAAGCGTACTTAAAAAGTCTAAAAAGCAAAAAAAAAAAAAACAACAAAAAAAAAAAAAAATGAAATATTTTATAAAACCAGTTTAGAATATTATTCAATTGTAACTGTATCATATTAAAACACGTTAACATCTTGAATTGATTTAATATATTTTTTTTTTATCAGATATTCCAAAACTGTCATAAATAGTTTGTATTAATATTTTTGAAATTATATAACTGTATATTTTGATATTTATAAAGTATAGCTCATAATTTAACTGTAAAGCGGTTCTTCTGAATATATTTTATCAACTCTGATCAATGTCCTTATGAAGATTCCTATACTGAAAATTTTAATGATGACAACCAAGACCTAAGTTAGTAAACAGGCCAAGAACTGAAAACACATGAATGTAGTTGTGAGAGAATTACAATCAATTCTCACGTATCATGCGTATGAATAATTTCATAATTGATGTGAGTCTCGATTATAGCCATATAAGCGTGTACAAAATTTTAAAGTATGAAAATAGTCTCGACATATTGATTACGATATTGAGGCAATTTATCTTAAGAAGCTTTTAAAATAAAAAATTTAAAGGAAGACAATTTTTTAAATGCATATTTATGAATGAAAATATTATATTTAAAAATATTTTTCTTTAATGAATTATGTAAAAAAGATGTGACTTTAATTTTCTCTTTGGACCAAATTGAATAAAGTAAATGGTTTTTGTGTTATTTCAAGATTTATAGTCGAGCCCCCTATTTTTTTCCATAAGACTACGTGTAAATTTGTTAAAAGCTGGCCCCTTATTAAGCTTTTACTCTCTGCACTTCATTGACTGATAATTGATGTGAGTCTCGATGACAATAGTTCCTTACTGATATATGTACATACATATACTAAATAAATTGACAAGTAGATACATAACATATAACTATATACTTCCCTCCTAATTTGTTTTTGGAGATCATAAATGTTGGCCAATTGCAATGTAATTCCTTACTAATGGATGTTTCTATATAATTCGGCTTTAGGTTTTTTTTTTATAATTTAATTTACACCGATTTCCTGTGGGACCATTAATATTTATAATATTTATTATAGTCGCTCTCTATATCCTATGTCAGTAAACTTTTTATTTTTATATGAATACGTGTATACACAATGTAAATAATATATAGTTATTAAATAAGTAAAATTATTCAGAACTACTTATTCAAAAATTGTAAATGGAACAGTAGATCGTTTGAAAAAAACTTATTTAAAATAGAGAAATATACGGTCGAATTCATTAAATTCAGCTTTATTCTGAATTTTATTTTTCAAACCAAAAGAAAACTTGACATCGGTGATGATTAAGTTCATACAATGTTATTTATTATAATACAAAATTAAAGAATATGTTTCAATATACTTATTGTATATACTTATAATAGATTTTAAATTTTGTTTTGTCCTGCCCACTTCTATAAGAAGCGTAAGACACCGCTAAGTCGCTTCTTATTCATATTATACCAGATTTTAGTTTTTGAATCATGATAATAATCACTAATACCCGTTGATTACTAGACTGTCGTCTGTAGCTATTGTACAAGATTAGGAAATATTATATGCGCCAGTTATATATTTATGCGCCATCTGTTATTATCTTATACAAGAATTATTTATTTTATTTATTTTATATACTTATTATGAAGTTTATACGATATGTATAAATTGCTCTATTATTGCATATGATCTGAGCAAGGTTTGCATCCCACTCTGATCGGTAGGCCTGTGATTTAACTATTGTACAATTGATTATATGTTTTTAAATAAAGAGATTAAATAAAGTATCGATGACAACAATTTTGAGTCATTTAAAAAGTACAATACAATAAAGGCGTAAAAAATAAAAATTTGTAGGAGAGAAATATTGCTCCATTGATCACAGACTTTTACTTAATCATTGCTCCATTGTCCATAATATTTTAATTATAAAAAACTCCAACAGTAGCTAAAGGCTTACAGTATCACAACAAATGAAAGTTAAATATCGATGAACGCCTATCAATGAACTTACGAATATAAGAGGTATAAGTAAAATTAAAACAGAGAATTAACAATCATAAAAAAGAATTCCAAGTAAGAAATAAATGATCATCTTAGAAGAAAACAATATTATTGGTTTAAAATTTTTTTTTTGTAAAAAGGCGTTAATTGAAATTTTTATATTGTTGTCATAAAAATATTTTTTGACATAAGATGAAACAACTTACTTAAAAAAATACGTAAGTATATTAACTTTTATACCAAAGTATCGTATATAAAACAAATTAATTCTTTTGGAATTTTTTAATTTGGTTAAATAAAAAAACAATGCATCCTTTGTTCGATTATCAATACCCAACAATATTATGTAGTGATTCATCTTAAAGAAATTTTTTTTTTTTTTTTGAAAATCACTTTATTTTTATTATGATTATAAACTTTTGAATCTGAATTTTTTTTTTTTTATCCAACTTAAAAATGTAAAAAAAATGCAGAATATATTTTATCTTTAAAGGTCTGATTTATACTTTTGAAAGGTTTCCGAGGGAGTCTTGAATAACAGCAAATACTATTATCATTATACCAACAGCTATAATACATTATATTGCTAATGGTGAAAGCAATAACTTAACAAAATATTTTTTTTTTATTATTATTATTATTATTATTGTTGTTTGTTGTTTTTCCAGTACAAAAAAGAAAAGATGACAAACAAATAAATTTCAATAACTTAAGATATAAATATGTAAGATACAAAAGCTACCAAATGGATGAATCTATCTGCATTCATGCATAATATGTTTCAATATATGTATATATATATTTTTTTTATACTTTGTTATATGTATATTTTTTTTTTTTTTTAATATCATAACATTTTTTTTTAAGCTAATATACATACATAAAAGTATAAATAAATATATGTAAGTATATAAATATTATATACTTATATCATATATATTATGTATATTATAAGTATATGAAACAAAAAAATATACATTTCGATATTACATCCGTAGATAGTTTTAACAAGAATATAAGAGAAAAAATAAACACTTAGCGGATCATATATATGTACATACATATATATGTATAACTATAGCTGTCGTGTGCCCAAAGATGAAATAATAAATATCTTAATGTTATGCTATTCTTTTTGTAACTATACTATATAAAAAAAAAAAAAAAAGAAAAAAAGATAGATATAGATACATTTACCAGAAATAGTTCGTTTTTTTTTTTTGTCTGCATTAGCTGCTGCTGCTTGATCTGTTTTCTGTTATAATAATCATTATCATCAGAGCTAGCATGTGGTTTTATATTGTATACCTCTATTATATATTACAAGATCTTTATTGAGATAACTTCCTTTCTCTTGAATTATTCTATATAGTTTTTTTTTTTTTTTTTATTAAGTATTATTTGTTTCAATGTTTTAGCTTAAAGAATCTGTTTTTTTGTTCTTTTTTTGTTTTCCTCCTGCAATTTGAATACATAATCTATGGTGACGGTCAATTTATAAGATGTGACCAGAGATGGCCTTAATGACATTTTTCAATAAATTTTTTCTTAATTTTTTTTTTATTTTTTTTTTTATTTTTATTTAAATTTAATTTTTACACGGATATATGAATATCCAATAAATATGTTAAAAAAAAATGTATATAAAAACAAAAAAAAAATCCAAAAAGAAACTAAAGGTTCATAACTTTTATTAGAATATGAGAATTTAGAATAATAAAGTCCCAATTACATAAATTCTATATGTATTTCTCAATCTATGTGTTTTTAAAGTTGAACTCTTGAATTAAATTTATACATTCTATGTATTTTGATAACATATTGGTGTCATATATTTTTTATTAACAAATAGTTTTCTGAGAAATCTAAATTTTAAAATTTTTATTACAGAATACTGTATATACATAAAAAAGGAATGTACATTTTTTGGTTTAAGTACATATAGGTATGTAATATGTATCAAACCTATTTATCACATCGCAACTATTTAATAGTAGCGCAAACAAAACAATACTTTTAGACAATCTGAGATTTTTTTACAAAATACTAAACAAAATGAGTACTGAAGTACTTATAGCAGAATGATTAAACAACATGGTATTCTTCACTGTAAGTAGAGTGTATAGTATACTTTAGACTCAGATTTTGATAAAACAAAAAAAAAAAACTTGTGTCTGAATAAATGAAGCGGATACCTATGGTAATAGAAGATTTTTTTTTCTTCTGTTTTTCTAAACAAAAAAAAACTTAAAATATTTTGAAGAATTTTATCTATATGTTTGTTTGTCTATAATACTCTAGTCTACCTATGCTATTCTTTATTTTAACGTGTTCTGTTTTTTTTTTTTTTTTTTTTTTGGATCGCGCATATATTTTAGATAAATATAAAAATTATGAGCTCTAGATAACAACAATATTGTTATGAAAGCCAAGCAAAAAAAAAGTTAAAAATTATGAAAAAAAAAAACAAAAAAAAAATTAAAGAAGTTTATTGAACCGATTTTCATTTGAAATGGTTAGGTATACCTACCTATGTAAGTATCTTTTTGGATGTTTTATTTAGTATTTTTATTTCTTTTTGGTATGTTTTATTTATAGTTTTTTTTTTGTATATATTAGATAGAACCCACCACAAAATATTTTTAAGGTTTATGTTACTTAATTTAAATGGAAATTATTATTATTATTATTAAGTTTTATAAAGAATTTATTGGTATTACATTAAGATAGTTATGTATTTTCTAAAAACTTATAAAGAATTTGAAAGAACTGTTATAAATTATGGTATTATATATAAAATTATGGCGGATCGAAAAGTTTGAAAATATGCTAGGAGATTAATATTATGATACGGATATAGGAATAGAATTTAAAATAAATTAAAAATTTGAAAGAATTCTAGAAATGGTTTGAAATGTATAATAGCTCTGCTAGATGTTACTATTCTAAAATCTTATCTTATTGATATAATAAAATCCTAATAAAGAGAAATTCTGTCTATAATTTGTTGATTTCTTGACTTTTAGCGCTCATAAATTAAATTAAATTAAAAAATCTGTTTAAAGTTTCGTATACTACTTATTACGGTATGAGTTTTTGAAATGTTAAAATTAAAGATATTTAATTAATACTTATAATGGTATAAAATAATAAATTACATAAAAGTACATAGGCATTCAAATAGAAAAAACTAAGTTTTAAATTTACTTATTTAAAAATTAAAATTTAATTTCATATCTAAATGGAAGTTCAATAAAAAAAAATATTATTTTTGGTTGTTTGTACTAAACTAAAATGGACTAGTATCAGTAATGCAACCTGAAGCAGTACTTCTTTTCTATTATACTGAAATTAATAGGAGAGGTGGGAACAAATTAAGCACTTTTGCACAAATACTTATATTGAAAGAACTGTTATAATTCTTCTTCCTTTCAGGGTTTTTTCATTACTTTTTCAGTAGACAGTATTAAATGAAAGTATATATATGTAGGTACTTCTTTTCAGGACTGATTCAGAACTTTTCAGAACTCTGTATCTGTATCTGTATCCGTGAATAATCAGCATTTAAAATTATTCACACAAAGAAAATTTTTTTAGTATGTACTTATATAAAAGTGTAAAAATTCCTTTGTATACATATAGTACTTACTACATAACAGGCTACTGAATTCAAGCTATTGGGGCAGTTGGTAAATAAAGGACATTTAAAAAGATTTTAATTTTAGTGTATTTACATAACTTACATTATTATATTACGATAGCTTGTTTACATTGTTTCAAGCTATTAACTTTTTAATACCTACATATACATTAAAAACTTAATAGTATTTTAACATATTTTGATTTAAATTGTTTTGATTTGAAGTGGGAAATATCTTAAAAAATTCACATAACCTATAGGTTGAATAAATTTATTTCGTTTTGTTTGATTCCCTTCACTCTTTTGTTTGACAAGTCTTTTTTTTTCTACGTTACAATTTTATCGGTTCTATATACTTTTATAAATAACTAAATGGTTTCCCATATTCAAAACAATTTAACAATTTTTTCTATATTATTGGCAAATTATCTTCTTTAAGATTTACTTAAGTTTCTTTAATTGTTTCTTTAAGTGCTTTATGTTCTATTGTGTGATTGTGTTCTAGTTACTAGAAATTTTAGAAAATTTTATATTTTATTGATATAACATTATGATAGAAAGTGCAAAATGATATGGCCAAGTTTTTTTAAATAAATTCTTGCAAAAAAGGCCTAGATAGGGCCTAGATCTGTTTGTAGTTATTTCCTTATTTAAGGTTTTAATTACAAAAATTAATTAATTGTAAAGTTGTAATAAACATACTGTTTTGTTTAATTTTGGATAAATTTCTAAAAATAAGAAATTAAATATTAATAACAACCTTAAAAATGATTAGGTATCGTTAATGTTAAAATAAACTTTGAGTGGATACTTGTCGTCAGTTTCAAAATAACTAAAAATAATTAAAGATATTTTGAAGTCAAACTCATACTAATGAATACATATAAACATAAGACATGAAAAATTACATGAAAATTTTAAAATTTGGGAGTTGTTTAGGCAATTTATCTACTCTAGTACATTCACTACTGCAAAGTTTGGTATAGTGTTAAAAAACAAGAAGGAAACAAGTCCTATATGTAAATATAGGACTTGTTTCCTTCTTGTTTTTCAACACTATACCATCTATATCATCTAATCTTTCTAATTAATTTTCATCTTTTCATCAATTCTTGCAGCGCCTCGAAGGAGCATAAGGCATCCACTAAGTCATTTATTATTCATATTTGACTAAGTTTTAGTTTCTTAAATCATTAATTTCACTAAGCAATTGATTACACAACTGTAGTTATAGTACAAGGCTATAGAGACATTTCTTTTTTTTTCTACGCCATCTATTATCTTATACAAAAATTATGGTTTTTTATTATTTCATTATATACCTATTACAATATGATATTAATTATAATTTATATAAGACATATATAACTATGTATACTTACTTATTTTTAATTTAATTACTTATGTTCTACTAATTATATAGTTATTATAAGAAAAATCTATATTATTTTAACAATTACACCATTGACTGAATAATTTTCATCTAATATTATAAAAAAATTCACAGAAACCTCCTGTGAGTTAATAGAACAAGACCAAAAAATACTATACTTATTTATTTAAAACTTTTAAACCATAAGATGGAAATGATTTATTTTTTTAAATAAAAAAAAAAAAAAAAATTAAATTTTTTTTAATTTGACAAAAATCAAATCAATTTTATAAAATTAAATAATATCTGTCTGTCTTGTAGACTTCGATTTTAATTTTAATTATTCGCTTTACATGTTAAGTTTTAAACAAAATAGTTTTTAACTTTAATAAAATTATTTTACTTTAATTTTAACAAAAAAATTCTTATTCCAAACCCAGTTTGTTTTAAAAAAAAAAAAAATAAAATAAATTGCCTACTTTTAATGAAAACCCGTTCAAAAGTCAAGACAATGCAAAAAAAAAAAAACAGAAAAAGACATATTAATGTCAAATACCATAAATATAATAACAATTAAACCACACTCACATGTGTTTAAAACAATGCAACATTCATCAACAATATTATGGCATTCTACAAAACTGCACGATAACTCTAAATTTAAATGATTACATTTTAATAACATTAAAATTAAAATGAAATTGAAGTTGATATAAGCAAATTTATTCTTTAAAAAGAAAAGTGTAGGTACCTACTGAACGTATAGTTTTTTTTTTAAATGAAACAAACTATCAATACTTATATGTCAATATCAATACTTTAGTACGTATGTATGTATATATATATACATAATAATTAATTAGTATCAAACTTGTAAATGAAAAATTGTTAAAAAGTTGCATTTTAGAATGTAAACAATAATAATAATAATCACAATAATTAATTTACTTTATATATATATATATATATATAGGTAATATATTGTACATATATGTATATTATTTACATTTAAATTTATTTGTACTTTTAAAATTAAAAAAAAGATATTGCAATGAATTTCTCTTAATTTTTTATATAAGTACTCGTATAATATCATAAAACAAAACAAAACAAACAAAATAAAATATTTACTTTTAAGTAATTTGTTTAACAATCAAATAAAAAAAAAATTTACTTATAATCAAATTTATATAATTTAAAAAAAAAAAAAATCTAAAATCAAATATGAGAATTAAAAAAATATATATAAATAAACTATAGTTAGTTTTATGTAGTTTGATTTTTTTTTTTATTCTGTATCAATTAAAAATAATAATTACAAATTGTCTCATAAATTACCAGAAATAACAAAAAAAAAAAAAATAATAATATAAATAATAATAATAAATAGTAATAATAAAAGCTCGGAACTAATTACAATTATTCAACCCCATTAACCTTAATTAAAATCTAAAGTTTAAAAAAAAAAAACAAAAAACAACAAAAAAAAAAAATACAATTTTATTTTGCGCATCCCACCCCATTATACGTAAATTTAATATTTTGATCGTCATGCAACAAAAATTTTTTTTATAAGATGATAAAATGTTTTTATATCATGTCATACGTAGTTACCTATATATGCAATATGTACATATTTATTATACTAGTACGTATTTATAAATTTCTCTCAAGAGACTTTTTTTTTTAAATTTTTTTTTTTTTTTTTGCATTTTTGCAATAAAATAATAAACAATTTTATACAAAAAAAAAAAAAAATTTGAACTAGTACTAGTCAGTTACTATTTTGTTGACTGGTAATACTAGATATTCCATTAAATAAATATTTATTTCCGACTTTCATTAATGATGATTTTTTTTTTTTGTTTTGTTTTTTTTTTCTTTCTTTAAAATAACCGGCATAAGGTAGTTAACCATAGAATAGATACCGTTTTCAAGTTCAATGTAATTAAAAATTTAGCACGTACATAAATTTTTTTTTTT
The DNA here is from genome assembly GCA_947095535.1 of Poecilobothrus nobilitatus. NCBI lineage: Eukaryota > Metazoa > Arthropoda > Insecta > Diptera > Dolichopodidae > Poecilobothrus > Poecilobothrus nobilitatus. Next base: position 245,747,483 of record OX352773.1, on the reverse strand, counting down.
TTTTGCACATTAAGTATTCAAGTATTTATTTATTTATTTAAAATAAAATTGAAATAAGAGTAATATTGATTTTTTTTTTTATTTAATTAAAATTTTATATAAATTTCACTCTTATATTTAATTTTTATTTTTAAAATATTTTAAATATTTTTAATTAAATATTTTAGGATTTTAAAGTGAATTTTTTTACTGACTTTAATTAAAAATGAAAAAACTAAAAAAAAATTTTTAATAGTTATACTTTTCATTATGTTAATCATTTTTTTTATATGAGTACACATACATATGTATGTAGATATATATAAAAACTCAATGTATGATAACACAAAAATAATGAAATTAAATATTTTTTTTTTTTTTTTTTGAATATTAATTTCACATTCACTTTAAATCGCATCAATTCAGATTAATTAGAGCTTATAAATTATATGCATGTAAGTATAATTATATATGCATGTACATATATAAATTAAATTGCTCTTAATTTAAAGTATTGTAGACCATAGCTTAATTGTTTTAAATAATAAGTAGTCGTTCGCTTAATTTCGTGTAAATATGAGTACTTTTGTATGTCATCATGAGTATATCTAGTATTTATATATAAAGCAGAAAGAAGAGACAGGTCCAGTTTACAACTGTTTAATTTGTTTGTTTATTTTGTATCGTTTCTTGTATATAACTAAGAATGTTGTTCAATTCTTCTTTATCAAAACGATTATTAATCATCCTAATGATACCTATAATAAAACTAAATGGAGGACCTTCAAATATTATCTCATGCAGGAAGATATTATACACAACTGTATGTTGTAATTACAATTGATGAATTCGTTACTGATAGCAAAATAAAAATAATAATAAATTGATTCATTGTTCTCTTACAGTTCAATTTTTCAATTCAAAGATTTCGCATTACTATGTCCAAATCTTCGTTCTTCGTCGTCCAAGACCCATTTCTTGTCTTTACCTACTCCTAACCTATTCCTATTACCAATATACTTACTTACTGCTTTAGTATAGTTAGGGGTTCCCATCCCATTATATTAGTTTGGGAGGTGAGTTTAGTCAGTAAGAATCTGACACTACCAAGGAGGTATTCTAAAATCTTTGAAAGATTCCCACTTAAAAAAAAATTGGATCGATTACTAAATCGTCTAAATTGATCGAATAACTTTAAACTTTCCAAAAGTTATGTTTGTTGTCAAAAGAGTTTTCTTAAAAATTTGTTAATCATTCGTGAATTTTGTTTTCTTTTCTCAGGAAATCGATCCGTACAATTTTTTATTAAAATCATCATCTTTCATGCTCAAACTATGAAATGATAAGGCATAAGATATAGTCATAAGTATTATATCGTATTTTCAGGTAATTTGATGATTCAATTTCCTGCCAATGCAATAAATTAGACAATTAAAAAAAAAACTCAGTTAAGTATACATTTTTCTTTTATTTTCAAAAATATTGAATCCTTAAAGAGACGATATTGAAGAAATTGAGAACGTTCAGGTGACGCACCATTAATCGTTTTCTAAATATATGTTTTTTTTACTTGTACTAATATAAGCTATTAAAGTTGGTTAAATGTAGTTACTAAGTAATAAGTGCACCAGATAAGTAGCACAAAAAGGTCTAAAATTGTTCATATATCATAAGTTTTCCTATTTTATAAATTGAAATAGTTATTAGCATAAGAAATAGATCATAAAATTTGATCTCTCTGTCAAATGATCTATCGGTATCTGCTCATAATAATCTGAATTTACTAAATTAAGATAAAATTAATTCAAATTAAAAAATCTACAAAAAGGATTTGACAATATATTTAAATGAGAATTCCAAGCTTTTTGTTCTTAATTTTTTTCTTTCGCTTTCTTATTAGAAATAAGACACCATATCAAAATTAATTTATATAACTACGAGAAAAAAAAATTTTTTTTATGAGTTCCTATAATCACTTCAAAACCCTTAAAATGTACAACAAGCCGAAAAAAAAATGCCGGTATATCTATTAAAAAGATCTATTACTATATACCATCTTGTTTTTTAAGAAATTTCAAGTTTTATAAAAATTCTTGCATAACTAAGCATATGCGGTAACTATAAGTTTGTATTTCTTTTGTTATGAATAAAATAAGGATAAGTATGAATAAACAAAACCTGTTTTTTTCATCCGAAATAACTATTTTTTAACCCATTGTATTTTTGTTCTAAGATATTCTAAAAAAATAAACAATAGATAACCCTAAATTTAATTGTTTTTACCTGATTGGTGGTATGAATATTTATTGTAACCTTCAAATTTATTTATATATAATGTCAGAAAAATGTTGTTAATTTCAAGCTTTTTATTTAACGAATTCTTTACTAGGTGTCCTGATAACCATTTTATATCTAAAATTTTTATTTTTTTTTTAAACATAAAGTTTTATTAATGTTAATATGATCTTATGTTAAAAATATTATTTTTTTTAGATACCTTTTTCCGAATTTCTAAACTCATTAAAAATAACCGCCAACTATAAAAGTCATTAACTGTCATAATTTATATCATATCATATAATTTTATATACGTTAGATCATTAGATGACATTTCATACATATATATATAACTAACTATAATTAGTCATAATAACAATCATTCGTTGTTCATTGTCAAGTTATTAGTTTACGAGAGAGAGAGAGGATATAAATCATATACATATAATCGTTAGTAATTTGACACTTTGTCCAATCATTTGTTATGACTATTTTATGTACTTAGTTAGGGTTGTCATTTTGTATATCATATCGAAAACTTATAGAGTATTATATTCATATGATAACTAACTAGTGAATATTATTAGTAAAGCGTATTTTGTAATTGTATTAATAATTAATTCTTTATTTACAGTTAGTTCACATTTTTCTACTTATCAAACTATATATATATATGTATCTTTACATAATATGTACATACACATTTTTACAAATTACCTACTTAATGATTATCTAATATTTATAATGGAACAATTTTAATGTAGCGTTAAATTTTAAAAGAAAATTTTCAAAATCTGTATATGGTATTTATTTACAAACGATGTACTAATCTAAAAAATTGAAACTAACTTGTAACTAAACTTACTAATCATTAATATATAAGTATAACTATTCATTAATTGATTTGCAAATAGATTATTAAGTATTATGATCTCATTATCAAAATAATTTCAATTTGTTTTATGAAAAAAAAAAGTCATGTTTGCCATAATTTTTAAAATTTTATTTTGATGGATTTTCAGTTTTATGATATAACTACGTTTTTGCACAATAGTGTACAGACTGGTTGGTGCTCCATAAAGCATAATTTATTGAAAAATGGCTTTAAGATTATTGTTTTTTAAAAATGTAAATTTGGAAATTTAACTTGGTCTCCATATTAATTAATGAATAGAACGTGTTACTGATAACATTTAAATAGGCATAGGAATATTTAATGTTATTGGCACAAGTGCTAGATTCATCAAACTCTATAAAGTTTTGATTAGAAAATGACCTTTTCATATTGTACCTTTTTGTAAAATAAACTGTTACGATAATTGATACCTAGTATTTAACATTATTTTTCCATTTATGGTAAGTAATAGATGTTAATATGCACCAGGGCCGGTTGTAGGTACTACGCAACATTTAAAGGATGAGTAAGTATTAAAGGAGTATTTATTGCAGTGTCAACTACAAAAATTAACAAATAAAAAGGTGAAACGCTTACGATTTTACGTGTCATCCTTGCACAAGGGTCATATCTCCAATTTTAGTATATATTCTACCGAAACAAGTGCATTATTGTACTATAGTTAATTTCTGAGAATATTCAAAACGAATTCGAAGTTTATCATACAACTAAGTACTGAGAGAAAGGCGAATTTTAAAAGTTTTTATTTTTATATGAAATAGAAAATTAAAATTTAAGTCTTTAAAATAAAAAATTTTATAAGAAAAGTTAGTTATAAACTCTATTTCACATTCGTTATACTTATTTTTTTTTTTAATTTAACAACTATACTTATAAATGTATCTACTTGTATGTATCTAAATGTATCTAAATGTATAGATACTATTAGTTTATTACCTGTTGTAATAAAGAACAAAATATATTACAAGTTAACTGTTCACTGTATATAATTAATGATGTTTAGTTTAGTTTTAACAGGAAGTGCGTGCCAATTATTCTTTTAAATTATATATATGTAAATAAAATTTTTCTTAATATACATATTATACATAAAATAATAAAATTAAAACAGAAAATATATTTTTATGTTTAGAACTTACAAAATACTTATATTATAGTCAATTAAGAGTTTTATCATATCTACAATTACAATTATTTTCATTTAAATGATAATAAAAGTTTTTTTTAATTAATTCAATTAAAAAAAAAAAAAAGAAAAAGAAAGCAATTTTCTTTATTTTAAGAAAAACATATGATTCAATAACAATTTTCAGAAAATGTTCATGACTAATATAAAAATTTAATATCAATTAAATTTTTTTTTTTTGTATGAAATTAATTGATTTTTATCGACCCAAACAAAGTACTTATAGATATTTTATTTTTGTTTTTGATATAAAAAAAAAAATTGTATTAGGTCAAGAACTGTCACAAAGAAAAAAAAAAAATTCTTATTAAATTAAAATAACAATAATTAATTAGAAATATTAAAGATAATTAGAAAAATTACATATACTTGGATACAAATAAAAATAAAATCTATTCCATTGCAACAACACGTGTTGAATAGTTTAACAATTTTATGAATAAAACCAAGTAAAATCTAATAAAATGTTTATAATGTATAAGGGTAAAGATATAAGATAATAGATGGCGTAAAAACAAAGAAAACGTCTCTTAGTCTTGTACAATAGCTACAGCCGAGTGATTAAATAGCTACAGCCGAGTAATCAACCGCTTGTGAAATTAATGATTTCTGAAACTGAAGCTTAGTCAAATATGAATAATAAATGCCCTATACTCCTTATAGGAGTGGCAAGGAAAAGAAATTATTAATTTTTATTAATTATATCTTAATTATTAAATTAAGATATTTGAAAAAAAAAAACAATTTTTGTGTTTATTAAACAACAATTTTGATTTAATTTAACAATTAAATTTTTCAACTAATTCCTTAGTTAAGTAAAAGCTTATCGGCATTTTGCAGAACAAAAATTTAAGTTTCAATTTTTAGTCAATTGCTTATTAATTAACTGCTTTTCCATATTAATCTGAAAGATCATTTTTGCATAATAACCCCAGCATGCATTTCGGCACTAAAACTTTAAATGAAAAACTGATTCATGAACCATTGATGTTAATTTAAGTGAATCATAAGTTGTATATTATAATGTGGTAAATTTTTCTAGTGACATTATTAACGTATTACTTTATTTAAAGATATAAGATATTGAAAATTTGAAATATACTTGAATTTTAAAGCAATCTTTTGTTAGATTACTTTGTTATAATTAACATCATAATTGCATCATCATTTTGATCTGGAACTTTTATATCACACATATAATAGACCAGATTAGTTATATTTTCGAATCCAAACTTAAGCTGATTCTACTTACTAAAAGAAATTATTAATTACATTTTTACATTAAATTGTTTGAGCCTACTTGTCAACTACCCTAATTGAGTCTACGTCCGAAAATAAGTCAAATTATTTATTAATTAAATTATTACAAAAGTTTTAAAAGTCGTTATTGTTAAAGTTAAGAATGGAAAAATAAAGATATAGGATTCTTTGTTTATAATCTCTTCAGATGTAGGAATACTTATTTGTCTACAACAACCAAGTTCAAATTACTTATGTAATCGGAAATGGATCATAGCTCATAGATAAAATCATATTTTACAATAACTTTCAAATTAAGTAGTAAAAAAAAGAAAATGTTTGAAAATGTGCCAGTCACCAATCATTCACAATCACACTTCCAAGAAAACAAAAACTAATTACTCGTTTCGATCTTATAAGTATAACTACTTATACATGAATTTGTCAATTAAAGTGTTTTATTACATAAACAATTTTTAGTTTATACCAGTTTAATACATTAATAAATATTATATTTAATTATAATTATTACCTTTTGCCCATCCAGTTAATACATTTCCTAAATATGATACTTTATATTCTGGATCTGGTGCACTTATTTCAACACTATGAGTTCTTTTCCACCACAATTTTCCAATACTACGGGAAATTGTACGAAAAGCTTTTGAACTTATATCATTATAATGATCATCTTGAAAATCTTGTATATTAACTTCATTATTACGATTTAATGTATTAATTTTATTATTACCATTATTATTACTATTATTATTATTATTATTATTACAATTACATATATGACTTTTTGTATTATTTTGATTTAAATTAGAATTAGAATTATTTAAATTTTGACTAATACAATTACAATTATTAATATTATTTATTGATAATTGATTTTTCGTTTCATTATTATTATGATTCGTTTTATTTTTATTCGTATAATATTTATTTATATTATTATTATTATTTGTATTATTATTATTATTATTATTATAACTAGCACTAGTATATTGATTACTATTATTATTATTATTTGTTATTAATTCATCTTGAATATTTGTGCACATTTGAAAACGTTCAATACAACGTTGATTATTATTATTATTATTATAAATATTATTATTACCACTAATATTACCAAAATTTTTTTTATTTAATTTATGATCATTAGATTTATTTATTATTATTGTATTTTTATTTTTTATATTATCATTTCTTGTTACTTGTTGTTGATGTTGTTGTTGCTGTTGTTGTTCATTATTATTTTTATATTTTAATAATTCACTTTCAATTTTTTTCGTATTATATGTATGACCAAGTAAACGTGCTATTGATGCACTTTTAACAAATTTATGTTTAACTGATGATGATGATGATGTTATTGTTGTTGATGATGTTGATGTTATAATATTTTGTTCTGAATTTGATTTTTTATTAATTGATAATTTATCTGATTGATTTTTAATAGTACCGTTATTTTGATCAATTGTAGTAACAGAACCATTATTATTATTATTTAAATTAACCGTATTATTATTAACTGTTTGATGCTGTTGTTGATGTTGTTGTTGATTAATATGATGTTTACGATTTAATGTAAAAAATGAAAATTTTTCTAAAGTTGATAATGATGATTTAAGACTTGATTTAACTTCACAATTCATTATTTTTGATGAAGATTTTTGATTATTTAAATCTTTTTGTTGTTGTTGTTGTGGCTGTTGAATTGTATTATTATTATTATGATTTGATGATGATAAAATGGTTTTTTGTGATTGTTGAATTAAAGTTGGAGGTGGATATGTTTTTGTACGAACAAAATCAACTTCATCTTTGGATTCAATATTGTTATTATTATTAGTAGTATTGGATGAATTATTAGTTAAAGTAATATTTTTTTCATCACATTTTTTATTATTAATATCTAAAGAATTTTGTTGTGTGGTTTCTTTTGATATTGGTTCATGGTGTTGTATTGTATTAGATTTGCCGGAAGGCAATGAAACTTGTTTTTCAATTTTAGTACTCATTTTTTTTGTTTTTTTTTCTTTTTTTTTTTAACTACAAATAATATAATAAGTATTTATACAATTTTTTTTTTTTTTGTTTTTTTTCTATATGTATCTTTTACTTTATTTATTTATTTCTTTTCTCTTTTATTAATTTATTTTTAAATTTTTTTTTATTTCGTAAATATTTTATTTTTTTTTTTTTATTTATTTTTTTTTAATTACTTTAATTTTTCACATTATAAAATTTAATAATTTTTTCTTTTCTTTTTTAAATTTTGAATTAAACAAAAGAAGTTGGAGCTCTAAACTTTTTGTGTACAAATATTTTTAAAACTTGTAAAAATTCCTCTGGTTAAAGAGCTCTGAATATTTAAAAAAAAAAAAGTTTTTTTTAAGTAATTAAATGAAAAAAAAAAAAATTTTTTAGTAAGTGTTGTAAGTTTGTTAATAAAAAAGAAATTAAAGAAAATAAAGAAATTTTTTTTTTGTATTATAGTATTTTCAAAACATTATTTTACACTTCATATTTTTATTATATCCATCATTTTTGGTTTTGTTTTTTTTTTTCAATTTTCTTTTAAAAATTATCGAAGTAATTTCAATATTATTATTTTGCATAAAATCCGTACAAAGGTAAAAAAAATAATCGAAATAGGTAAATAAACAAAAAACAATGTTTTTTTTTTTAATTTATAACAAAATAATAATAGCACGATTTCTAACTTGTTTTTTTATTTCTTTTTTAATTTAGAATATCAGTAACCGTTAAGTTTTTTTTTTTATTATATTATGTACCTAAATATTTTTTTTTTTTAAATTCTTCGTTTGTTTTTATTTATAATATAACTTTATTCTATTTTTCTATTTTGTTGTTTCTTTATACATTTACTAGCACTAGTTTATTAATATAGTTTTTATTTTCTTTTTTGTTTAAAAAAAAAAAATTATTTATTTTTTTTTAATTTTCTGTTTAATACCCGTTATATTTCGACATTTCAATACCGCTCTTTTAGCCGTTTCAACGTTAACTGTTTGTAGTGAAAATATTTTTTCAAGTTACTTACTCTCGACTCGAATAAAATAATAATAAAAACAAAAAACGTAAAAACAAAAAGCATTTTTATTTTAAACTACACAAATATACATTTAGGTAAGGTTTACAGTATATATCTACATTTTAAAAGGTAAGTTAAATTTTGAAAAAAAAAAAAAAAAACCAACAATACTTTATTACGTGTAGTAAAAGTTATTATTATGAGAATACAAAGAATTGTAAATACAAATGAATCTAAAGATACATAATATTTACATACATATATAAATATATATGTATGTAATATAAAATAAAGATAAGATACAAACTACAATCTACAAAACAACATATTATTTATATACCCTACCCATGATACTACTATAATACATCTACGTCTACCTTTCAAAATATTAAACTACAATCAAGCTACAATACGGAACAAAAAAAAACAATTATAATTGAGAATATGTAAACTATACTGTAAGTCTGTAACAGTGTAGCCTGTGTGTACGTTCGTTTAGAAAATACATATGTATAAAGTTGTGTTTGTATACCTATCTAAAATTTGAATTTAACAGAAATAAACTGCAAAATTAAAATAACACTAACAGCAATAAGTTATTTTAAAGCTACACCACAATTATAATACTGCAAAGTAGTCAATGTTAAAAAAAAAAGTAAAATACATGTGTCGCTTTAACAACTTAAGTAATAATTACCTTTAAGATTTTATGTACATATGTGTATAATATATAATCATAATGGTAGTATACAATAACAATATATTCCTTAAATAAATATAAGATAGGTACCACAGGAATGTTTAAAAGAAAAAAAAAAAAAAATGTTTACAGTTTTGTTTAAAAGTAATTTTTAAAAACAAAATATATATTTACGTAAAAAATATAAATAGATATGTATATTAATATGAATGTAGTAGATAAAGAAGTATTAAATATTGAACAAGGTTATGTAAAAATAATGTACATACATATTTACCTATTATTAGGTTTAGCCGTTTAGGTATATTGTAAAAAAAAAATTGCATTTACAGAATACACAAATATAATATGTTTGTTTGTTTGAATTTATATATACATACATGCATATATAGTTGTATATAATATTATGTATAGTGGCATTTTATATATGTATGGGCTTGTAAACTACAATAAAATACCGTAAAATTTTCAAATTAAAAATTGAATGAAATTTTTTTCATCATTTTTATTTGTGTTGTTATTTTATTAAGTTTTCTAGATTTTATTTTCTTTTATTAAAACAATTGAAGAATTTTATAGATCTTTTTTTTCTTCTCCTCTGTTTTGTTTTGTGTTTATTTATACTTAGTAAATTCTTTTTATTCTTTCTTTCTTTTTTTTTGATTATTTTATTTTTTTATATTATTATTTTATATTATTTTATTTAAAGTTAAGTTGTTAAAAGTATTTTATAAGATATTTTTTTTTCCTATATGTATCTACATATGTATGGTATTATGTTCAGTTAGTATTTTTGACTTTTATCTTACATATTTTAAATGTTATAATATTTGTTTTTTTTTTTTTTTGTAAAAGACCGATGATTTTGGATATGATGATGCTAGTTATTTCTAGTTATTTCTTTGATTGTTGCAGCTGTGTTGTATTTATTATTATAATATTATGTTATACTTTATAATATGTACATATTTTTATTGTGTTTCGTTTTTATTTTGTTCTTGTTGTAAATTGTTTTCATTCCAAATCGATTTGATTGATCTTTTTTCAAAAATTTTATATCAAAAAAATGGGAAAAAAGTAAATTATCTAATAGGTACCTTATATTATTCAAAAGTAGGAACATAATGAAATAATAATATTGATTTTCACTTGATTTTCTTGAGTTTGTTTATTCACTTTATTTTTATTTTTTTTTTATTTATTTCGGATAAATAAAATTTTTTGTAAATAAAATGATTATATTTGTAACAATAATAATGTTTTTCATGTAAAAATTTATTTAAATAATTTTTTTTTGTTTTTCAAAAAAAATTTATTCTTTTCCAAAAATTTCTATGATCTCATAAAAACTTATATCTAGTGTAAAGTTGTAATTTATGAACCGGTTTCATTATAACATTGGCCTTTAATATTTTTCTTTATTACTTTGTTTTTTGTTTTTTTGTTTTGTAGTTACCTAATTATTATTTGAAAGCAGTTATTTTAATTTAATTTAATTTAATTTTAATACAAAATATAATTTGATTTTCCTTATTTTTATATGAAAATATTATATATTATATTTTCTTATTCTGGATCCAAAAATAATCCCCTCTTTCAGTTGAAAACTGGTGTTGTGGTGTAGATTTACCATGTTGTTTTATTTAGACATACAAATCTAAATTAGCAATTTATGTGACGTTTTAATCGGTGTAATAATGTAAATTGATTTGAATTCATTTTTATGAATGTATGTGTTTTTATTTTAAATTGTGATACCGTTGTCCTTGATGTGTTGTGGTAAGGAGTTGAAAATTCGAAAATAGCAGCAGGCAGGAGACTCCTTTTGTGTTTTTCAGTTTTACTTAGTGGAATGTTAAATAAAGATGCGCATCTGATTGATCTATTAGTTATCTGCAGTCTTCTAAATAGACTTATGTTGTGCTAGAGTTATATTGTGCTTCGTTTTATTGTTCACAATTTTATAAATAAAGGTGGCCTTTTCCAGCATTAAAATACTTTTAAAATATTTGTTTCCTTCTGTACACTGGTAGTACTATAATCTCTGGGATACTTGAATAAACATTTAATAGCCTTAGTGAGTAGTTGATGACATTAATTGATAAGGGCTTCTAAGCAAGAGGACCAGTTGATAATGTTGTATCTGACGTGAGATAAAACATGTGAATTTAAGAGTATTCTTGCTATGTTGGTTGGTTTTATATGTATGTTGGTTAGTTCTTCTGATGACACCAATTAAGGGAATGATTTTTGATCATATGTGATCCAAATGCCTGCTCCATTGAAGTTGCTGGTCAATTGATAAATATTGTATCTGACGTGAGATAGAACATGCGAATTTAAGAGCATTCTTGCTATGGTGGTTGGTATTATAAGGTTAGTTCTTCTGATGACACCAATTAAGGGAATGATTTTTGATCATATGTGATCCAAATGCCTGCTCCATTGAAGTTGCCCCCAAAATGTTTCGCTTCCCTTACCGTTTCAAGTTCGGAGTTGTTCAGTAGTACTTTGAATTGGATTCAATAGCTGGTTTATTTTTATTAGAGAACACTATAAATTTGACTTTACTTTCATTGATACTCAACAGGTTACCACTTGTCCATTTTGCATATATACTGAGATCCTCGTTGATTTTCTTTTCCAGCTCAGTTCTATTCGCTGCCTTATATAGTAAGCAAGTGTCATCTGCAAATATGTTGTAGTAGCCATTTAATCCTGCTTGCTTGATATTGAGGTTATACAACAGATATAGTGTCGGACCCAGGTTGGACCCCTGTGGAACTCCGCATTTCATTATCTCTATATTGGTAATCACCTCGTCCACTTTGGTCACGACTTCTCTTTTACATAAATAACTCTTCAATAACTGGTTCGGTAAACCTCTGATGCCCAGCTTTTCAATACGTTGAAGTAGAATGTCATGGTTGGCAGTATCAAAGGCTTTGCTCATATCGATAAATATAGCCGCAACATAATTAATTGCGTCAAGATTGTCATTGACATGGTTGATCATTTCGGCCAGTGCTGCTTCAGTGTTTGTTGAATTTAGGAAGTCAAATTACCTCTGGTCGAACCCGTCTCTCCCCCGCGTCGTTGATAAATTTAACTAATCTGGAATTAATAATTTTTTTGAAATATTTTGGCGAAAACACTTAATAAGGAAATTGGTCTGTAATTCGAGATTTCACTTTTTTTTTCATTTGTATGTATAGGGATGATTATCGTCTTTTTGAGCATGTTTGGAAAGACGCCAGTTAATTGCATATTATTGATGATTCTGTTTAAGTGAACCAATATCACATTTCTCTCATTTTGAAGGTCCTTAGGGGTAATTCTATCAATTCCCGGCCTAGCGTTGTTTTTTAGTTCTAATAATTTTATCTATTTCAATTGGATCAGTTGGTAGTAGAAACATTGATGCAGTGTTAATAGCGTTAGCTACGCATTGCCCTTTAGTTAAATTTATTGGCAACTAGCTTATCATTGGATAGTTCAATATTGTTCTCTTTGATATCTGAAATTGGATCCTTTTTATTGTTCTGCTTACCTATAATGTTTGAATTTAGCGTTTCCCATAGTTTTCTGCCATTACCACAAGCCTTCCCTAATTGCGAGTTAAAGAAGTTTTGCTTAGCTCTCCTAATCAATGATGGTTGTGTTTCTTGCTTTTTTGTAAGTAGCGCTTACGACAGCATTCATTGGATACTTTGTTTTTTATACCATTTATTTCTTTCTCTGATCGCTCTTATTATTTCGTCATTTATCCAGTTGTTACCTCGCGTTTTTATGATTTTTATCTTAGTAAATCGTAGCATTGACCTTAGCCATTTTTATGATCTCAAATAGATAGTCAATTTCAATATTTGTTTTGTGCGCTAAGACTATCCTGACCAGATTATTCATTTTATTATAATTAACGATATTAATCCTTGTCTCAGTCATTGGAATTGGAGTTTTTTTTATTTTCTCAATTTTTATAGTTACTATTTTGTGATCAAAAGCCACTATGTCATGTAACTCCATCTTTACAAAATGATTAGAAATTGATATATTCGTGATAAACATGGTCGATTATGGTAGAAGACGTACTTGTAACTCTGGTGGCATGTTGATTGTTGATGGTGTTGGCTAGCCACGCAGGAGAACTATCTTAATCTTTTTATTAAATTTTAAGGGTTATACATTATTCTATTTTAGTTATTAGTTATTACTGATATAAAATATTTATTACTTATTTATTTAATATAAGCTAGGTGAATTTATGAAATTATTCTTATGAAATGTTGATTTACAGTTGCAATCGCTAACTAGTTGAAATTTTATTAAATATTTGGTAGTATACTAAATTGTCATACTATTTCACGAAGATCGAAAAAAGATATTTATTTTTATTTGTAACGGTTTATTTTGAGTTACTTAGGTTTTATACGACAGTTTACGTTATTAACAGCAAACAAATCTATTAAGTGAGCAAAAATGATATTTCATTAAATGATCAAGTGACCATTAAGATCAATAAGAAAAAAGTCATAACCAAAATTCTAGATAAAAATAATAAATAACATTTTAATAATAACATTTTTTTAAACAGTATTTAATATTTAAGATTCGATGAAGTAAAAAATTACAATATATAGTGGACAACCTGCTTTTTATATAGTTACTCAATAAACAGGCTCTGACTGAATTTTTTTACTTTCCACTTTACAGAAGTAAAAAGCATCCACTAAGCTATTTATTATTAATATTTGACTAAGCTCTAGTTTTTGGGATCAGTAATTCACTAAGCGACTGATTACTCGTCTGTAGCTATTGTACAAGAGTGTGAAACATAAATATTTTTTATTTATGCACCGTCTTTTATCTTAACAAGATTTATTTTATTATATATTACAATATGATATTAATTTTAATAGGATATATGTGGATATATGCATATATGTACATATTTTTTATTAATTTGTGTTAAAATAGTTATATATTATAAGAAAATGCTATATTATTTTTTATTAACTACATTAAGATTTAGTCCAGGTTTGAACCCGTGGTATTTCGAATAAAAGACCGGTGTCTTAGTTTTTAGACCATTGTTATTAAAATTATTGTATTTTTCTATAGACAATTACAATTTTAACGAGAATCAGTTATTATAAGTTACTTGAAAATGTTTTGTTTACTGCAAATAGTAAAATTTAAGCATTTCTGCATTTTAACCGCCACCATCACATCATTTAAAACATACATATGTTTTTCGGTGATCTTAATAATAATAAAACAAAGTAAAAAAACAGCGGATATGAGTGAAATTTACAATTTTAACTTTATTGCAATGTTAATAATAAAATATTAGTAATAAAATCAAAATATTTTAAAATACCTTTAGAAAAAATTCTGATCTCACAACTATTTTTAGATAGTCTTAATATATTCGTAAAATGGCGGCTATCACCGTGAAACTACTGTAATTGTTGAAAGACCGATTTTGTACTCTCTGCTTTTATATATAGGGTGATTTTTTATCGGTTTTGAATTTTTATGCGAAATATTTGGGGAACTAAAACTAACAAAAACTTGTTCTGCAACTTGTTAGTATATAGTTTCAATATATTACAACTATATTGCATCTAATTAACAAATTTGATACACTGTCAGAAAACTTTGAAATTCAATTTACCAAACAAAGACTTTCCATATTTCAGATACCGTTCGTTCAAACGTTATGAGTATTTAAACGAAAAAAGAGCCAATTTGTAAGATATTTTCTAATTCGTTTTAAACTTTATCCCTTAAACATGGTATTAAGATACTAAGCTCTTTAATTTTGTATAAAACGGTTTTATTGTATCTCTTGCAGTATTTGAAATAACTTAAAAAGAAAATATGGTACATTTCAAAATTTTCAAAGCTTTCTGATATTGTAAGAACTAACTAATTTTTTTGCGTATAGTTTTTGAAATATAAACTAATTAAATTAAAGCTTAAAACAAGTTTTTGGACCTCATTAACTCAAAAATAACTCGATTGGAAGTAAGTCTCCCCGTACAGAATAATTTTTTGTTCAATTTGATCCTTTAAATACATTCTATAAATATTCAACACCAAAAGAGAATCACCCTGTATTATAAAATACATATAAAATACGCATAAAGCAATATTTTATAATATATACATATATGTACATGGAGTTTTAGAGTTGATTACAAAATCAGGATTTTAATAATTCAGTTAGCGGAGCTCTTCAGAATTTAAAATTACATATTTAGATTTAATTAATGTAAAAGCAATTGGAAAAGTCCATAAATTATGTGCTAACGGTTTTTCCATAATAAGTTAATCTCACAGTCTCACTATTTATGTCATTATTCGAAACTACTTAAATTTAAATCTTACATTTCAAATATAATATTAAAATTTTTTTTTGAACATATTTTTACGAATTAAAAAGTATTGCTTTAAGGCTACACTTTATTTTATTCTAAAACTATTTTATAATTATATAAATATAAAATTTAAAAAAGAAAAACAGTTAGAAAATTGTAGGACTTAATTAAAGAAGAAGAACTTTCTATCCATATAAAAATTATTTTCTTTTTATTCTAAGCAATTAAAATCAAATCACTTTTATTACATTAAATTAGAAGTACATACCTATGTATGTTTATAATAATAATTATAAATACAGCCTTAAGATAAAAATTCCTTTTTAATTTAATTAAATTTTTTTTGTTTGTTTTTTCTATACATATCTTTAAAATACACTTCCTGATACATTTTTTTTTTTTTACATTTCTAAATATAATATAAAAAAAAATATATTTGGAATTTTTATATTCTAATTAACGATGGTATAAATGCATATATATGTTAAAATTTGTGTTAACAGTCTCATTTCCTTATTTTACTTTTTTACTGACAGCTACCAATTTTAGATAATTTCTTTTACATCATTTTAATTTCAATGCAGAGTATATGCATTTATATTTTGAGATAAACAAATTAATAGTTTAAATTGTAATGAACTTGTGACATGTTCGTTTTTAAATTTTAATTAATTTATAAACAAACAAGTTTACAAGAAACTTTTTTTATGATGGAACGCTTTTACAACAGACTATCATTATAGTAATACGTATACATAGTTTACAAAATAAGGTTAAATTGCAAATTTTTGTGTAATTAAATTGTAATGTTGGGACGGGGATCGGGGGTCAATTATAAAAACATATATTAATAAAGGTTCATTCTTAAATATCAGTTCAATCTCAGTTCCGATTTTTTGGTTGAAATGATTGTATTCAATATTAATGTACTTATATTCATATATTTTAGTTCCGCCTGAGGGTATGTAGCCTCAGTAATTTCTGTTTTCTCGGCGTCCAATTATTTTTTTTTTTATGTTGCTATCCAATTCAATAGCTGATCCGATATTTTATTTTGTTGTTATACTTCAGCACATTGAGGGGCCTCGGTGGCCTAGTGGGTATAAAATACGGTGTAAACACCGAAGGAGTGTGGATTTGAATCCCACACACATCGTAAGAGTTATTTCCCCTTACGACATTTACAGCCATGCCTGAAAAGGAAAGGCTGTGTAATATCCTGTTCACATTTATGTGGCAGAGAAATGCAATTAAAAAAAAAAAAACTTGCATTGTTTTTACTCAAAATGACAAGTGAGGAAAAATTGAATTCGGAAAATTTTTATTTTATATGATTTGTCGAATCTATGAAACAGTTTATACAAAATACTACCACGGAACTGATTCCATATTAGACTTCACATTAGACGTAAAGTAATTACAAAAGATTTCTCTAATATTTACTTCAAAAGTAATTTTTCCACCCTGTAAAGAGAAATTTTCAAATGTTTTTTCTATACTAAAAATCTAAATTGAAATCCATTTTCACTGAACGGAAATGTTTACATTATAAATATCTGAGACCGAACTGACAGAACTGAGACTATAAACTGTTAAGTGGGAATAAATTTTTGTAGAATTTGTTTAAAATTGTAAAGTAAAGTGTTAAAAACCTCATTTTACAGCTTAAGAAAATGGATGTTAGGAATACAAAAATGTGTGAGTTATAAGAAATTAATTAAAATTTTTTGTTTGTTAAATAATAGAAACCGACAAAATAAGTTGACATGCAAAAAAAAGTGGCAATATGGTTAAAGTTTATTTATTGAAGGTTTGATAATTGACATATACATACTATACTTAATAATATTTATCATCATTGACAGCCTTTACGACAGCCTTCATGACAGCCTCTACTTAAAAATCACATTTATAACAAAAATAAAACATGATTTTTAATCTTTAACAAAAAATTAAATCTAAACTTTTAAAAGAAAGTCGTCGTATTTTATGGCAATTGTTGTACAATATATAATACAAATGTTATAACAGAGTTAAATATTCAGTTAAATTGTTATTTATTTATATAAATGAGACTTTTTCATTAAAATTCAGAAAAAAATATGTTAATTTTAATTAAATATTTTTCTGAAAACAAAATTTAATTAATATTATTAACATCTGTACTTTTTTTTTTTAACATTGAAAACAATTTTTTTCTCCTAATGACAAATAAACAATAAGGATGGCGGAAGTTTAAATAAATAACATATGTATGTAACTATAAAAGTTGATTAAGTACAAAACAAATAATTATATTACGAAAAGATTTTTAGAGAAATATTAATTTAACATTTTTCAAAAATTAATAGAATCAAGAATATAACACTTGTCTTGTAAATTTTATGACTTTATAAACTAAATATTAAAATTGAAAAAGTGGAACTGGGAAATCGTAGGAAAAGCAAGTGAATTTCTAAAAAAAAGTTTTAATTTTATTTGAATCAAAAAAATACTAAATTATTTAATTTTAGTGATAACATGTTGCTCGTTAATGTGTAACTCATGTTGCTCGTGATATGTATTAATAAATTGACTTATACTATATATACTATATGTATTTTAAATTGTCACCCATATAGTCTTTCCATAGTAGCTTGTCGTCTCTATTGGACGGTTTCTGGATAGGTATATATAACTTGACAATTTTTAAAACAATAATTTTCTATGTTTTTAGAATTAATCTACAACATCTTCCATAATATAGATTTTTCGTACTGAAAAATAACTTTTAATAGTTTCGTTTAAAGTCTTACCAAGTTTAAGAATCATTTAACATTAAATCTCTAATTTATCATTATGCAAAACCGATAATTACTCAGGTGTTGTTATTCTTTAGGTGGCGGTGAAAGTTGGAAACTTAAATTTGTACAAATAAACTTTTCAATCTCGCAGTCGCAAAAGTGAATGAAATAGGTATACTAGGAAAAATAAGCCAAAACGCCGAGGAAATTTAATGAGCTTGAGTTAAGGTGGAAACAGCACTAAATATACATACAAAAACGTAGAATTTGAATCTAAAGATAAAAAAAATATATTGGCTTCGATCTTGAAACTGGAAATGTGTTAATAGAATATAAAATTTTATCATGCAACGAAATAGTAAAGACCATTTCGTTATAAGGTAAAAACATGTTGAAAGCATTCATATTCCATATATTTCACAATAAAATGTTACATGACATGGTAAATGTACTTTGGTACAAACGTAATTGCGATTTACATTAATATTTAGCGATTCTTAGTGTAAGCAAAAAAATAAAAGTGCGAGCACAAACCATAATCTCTAAACTTCATTTAGAAGGTTTCGTATAAATGTAGAATGGCACTAATTGCTTTGTTATCAAAATGTCAATAGAAAGCTAAAAATAACTATACGACTTTACCATTAGCGATAAACACAAATAACTTACACTGTTGTCAACAGTTCCTGTAAATCAATTAAAGTCAGTACAAAATCAAAGATTAGTTAGATTTTCAGATCTATAATTTTTTAAAACATTGTTAGTGGTGTCTATAATGGCTTGTTATCTGAAATATTATCGCATCCTTACAGTATCTCTTGATGATTTTCACCATTCTTATACGCAAAAGAAAATAAAAAATTATTGTACCCTGTCTGGTAAAATTGTTGTATTGTAAAATGTCTTTTTTACGGCACACTCACAGCAAAATAAAAAAAAAACTCACTGTAGGCAGTCCGCTGAATTTTAAATCCTATTACCTACATATATAAATTCTTTTGTTAAACTTCAGATTGGAACAAAAGCTAAACATAACTGACCAAGATACAAGAAAACTTTCTATTATAAAAAAAAATTTATAAATACTTATTGAAAATTAATTTATAAATACCTATATTTAAACTTTAACTCTGTCAAATTCATTTTTTATCAATTCATAATACAATAAAAATTAAAATTCAATTTTCTCTTTAAATCTGAGCAGTGCATCTAAAGTTATATGCATGTTATTGATTAGTTTGTCAATGATAGCATTTTAAATGTCAATAAAAGAAAGTTTTCGTTTTGTTAATTCAATAAAGAGTAAAAGCGAACAAATGTTTAGAAATCTTTTTTGAATTTTAAATATTTTAAGATAATATGCCTATAATATTATGTGCATGTAGAAATATCACATCGATTGTCTAATGAAATTATATTGTCTAAGTTCGAA
The DNA here is from genome assembly GCA_947095535.1 of Poecilobothrus nobilitatus. Lineage (NCBI taxonomy): Eukaryota > Metazoa > Arthropoda > Insecta > Diptera > Dolichopodidae > Poecilobothrus > Poecilobothrus nobilitatus. The sequence continues at coordinate 245,727,521 of OX352773.1, read as the reverse complement.
GTTCATGTAACAAAATGTAAAACAATAAAAAAAAAAACAAAACCAAAAAAAAAAAAATTCAAAATTTAAATAAAATATGATTACAAGATAAATAAATATAAATTTCACTCATTTTTAAAAGTAAGTATGTAATAGACTATAGAGTATAGATTATGGATATTCTATCTTTCACTTTCAAGTTTTCTGTGTTTATAAAAATAAAATTGCAATCAGAATGCAATTAAAAATACATAAGCGAGCAACGTAGATTAGTTTTCAATTAGTTTTGCTTTCTTTGTTTATTGGGACAAATTATGTAAGAAAAAATACAGAAACCGTCACGAACTACTAATTTGTTCAATTTTGACAGTTTGCTTTAATTGGCTGAAAAAAAAAAAATAAAATAAAAAGTTGTAATTTCGTTACATCTTTATTATTATAATTTTTGACAGTTTGTAGTTTGCACATAGTTTGATTTTGACACATATTTAGCTTTCACCTGGCTATAGTTACCCGACTAATTTTTAATACTTAAAATACAGAGTTTTTGTTAAAATGAAATAAATTAAAAAATTGTCAAATAAATCTGTAAAAAATTAAAATTAGTTAGTACTTTATTTTTGACAGAAACCAAAAAAATTAAGGAAGAGCGTTTTTTGGTCATTTACTTTTGCAATTTTAAACTTTAATTAAAAGAAGAATTAAAAATTTTTATAATAACATAATCCTTATCTGTGATTTTCTTTAATGGGACTGATTACTTATTTAATCTAACCTTCCATTCAAACTTTCAACCCAAAATTAATTGGCAATAATCAGGATGATATTTACGAATATTTCATCATTAAACTAGTAATTTAATCAAATTAATCAAAATTACTCAAATATCTAATAAAATTTTGAATTTTACCTAAGCATAATGTTAAAATCTTAACAATTAAATAATATTTAACTTAACAGTAGCGTAATTTCAAATCAGTGCGCAATACAATTAGTCTGATTTAACTAATCTTAAAAGAGTCGAATTCTCTCAATATTTTGTTATTAATTTTTAATTTAATTTTGATTCAAATCCCTGCCTAAATTATTACGTATACATTTTATTATAAAACTCTATAGTAGGTAGGAATATAGGCCAAATTTTTTGGGAATTAATTTCATCTTTTTTCTATACTTAGTTACTAAAAAACATACGGTTTCAGATAAACCACGTTGCGCATACATACAGCAGTAAACTTGCATTTTCTTACATTCTTTTTTAATTTTTTGATGACTTGATTTGTTGTTAATAAAACATATACCTATATATATTTTTTTGTTAAATTCATTATAAATAGAAAAATTTGCATAGTTTCATTTTAAATTAAAAAAAAATTTTTTTTATTATGTTTATTTAATTTTTAGCACATTTCCAAAAAAATTTTGAAAAAATGTGCTTATTAGTTTCACTCTGTCCGTCCGTCCGTCAGTTTACAAAACTTCTACACCGTTAAAGATAGAGAAAAAAAATTTTAACCATTGGTAGGCCTCATAAAAAAAATAATTTTGTTGAATAACTTTTTCATGTAGCCCCATCCATTACGGAGCTACAGCCCCTCAAACTTTGGAGAAGCCCTATTTTTAAACGCACTTATGTTCTGCTTAAAATTTTTTCAATCTGAAAACGCCATTCGATAGGAATTTATTTTTATCTTTGTAAATATGAAATTTATACATTTTTTTAAATTTAGTATTTAAATTTACCGTTATGTGAAAACCAAATTTTGCATGATTTTTCTACTTTCATAACTCCGGCACGCTTTTAGATAGAGGCTTGAAATTTTGAGGCAAGAAAGAACTTTTAGAATTAGTATAAGTTTGATCAGAAAATTTTTTTGGACCGCTCCCTGTTTATGAGATATTAGGGCTTAAAAATTGAAAATTTGCTAGTTTTAAACACCTGTAACTTAGGAACCTGTACACATTTTACTTCTGCAAGATATAAAACTTAAAACTGCATTAATATATTTTTACGTGTGTTAAAGGTTTGTTTTAGTTGTAAAGGGTTCCAAAGTTGCAGTTCTTCAAAATTGCGAAAAAGTTCCATTTTCATATGTATATATCTCAGGCCCTACGTAATAGTTTTGCAATCTAAAACCGCCAGAAGGTCGAAAATTTTATTATCTATATAAAATAATATCAAAATTATGTAATATTTTGTAATTTACTATTTAAATTTACCGTTATGTGAAAATCACATTTTGCATGAAATTTCTTTTTTCATAACTCCGGCACGTCTTTAGATAGGAACCTGAAATTTTAAGACAAGAAAGAACTTTTAGAATTAGTATAAGTTTCCTTAGAAAATTTTTGGTAGCACCACCTCTTTAAGAGTTATTACGCCTCAAAAATTGAAAATTTGGTGTTTTTAGACACCTGTAACTTAGGCACTTGTAAAAATTTTTCTTCGGCGAGACATGAAAATTAAAGGTTCAATAATATATTTTTATGCGTGTTAACGGCTTTTCTTAGTTATATAGGATTCCGGACTTACGGCTACTCAAAATTTCAAAAATGTCCTATTTTCACGTTTTTTCTTATTACATGAAATTTTCAAATTTTTTTGCAAGTCACAATTCTAAACAGTTTGTATTGAGTTTGGAAATGTGCGCTTTTAAAAACCGTTGGTTTACATTCGACCTTGTTTTTAATTAAATTGAATTTTTAGTTTTGTATGACCGGTCACTATTTTAAAACAGAGTCAAATTGCTTCATTATTTTTAGTTTAAGATACAAATACATTTAAAAAACCCCAAAAATAATTGTAAATGATGGATTGAATTCACTATATAAATCCCATGAAATTAAATTCATGTTACAGTCGACTCTATCTGCATATTGCAATGTTTGTGAACTTTTGTTAGATTAATTTTATTGTGCGTTTATTTATATGTGTACGACAGGTATGCCTTAGAAATATTTATGTAAATTAATTGGATTTTTTTTTTTTCATAAATTAATAATGTAATGGCTTTCGTAAGTTTGATTATAGCACTTGAATTTCAAAGAAAAACTGACCTTTGTATAATAACTTAGGTGATTGAACGTAATTAAAAAAAATCAAAAGCAAGGTGTAAAATCGAGGGTTTTAAAGTGTTAAATTTAAAAAATGTTGATATTGTTGAATTGTATAATAGGTATATCCAATTGTTTACAAAACTTTTACACCGTTAAAGATAGAGCAATTCAATTTTATTCATGAATATGCTCCTTAAAAAAGTTAATGTCCCAGTACAACTTTTTTATCTAGTTTCCATTATTACTGAGCTATACTGTTCTCAAAAGTTTGAAAAAGCTCCATTTTTCAAATTTATATATCCCATATTTATATATATTTTTAAATTTACCATTATGTGAAGATAAATTTTTGCCAGATATTGCTTCCTTATAACTCCGGCATGCTTTTAGTTAGAGCCTGTTTGAGAAATCAATTTTAAATTTTGAAAGATCTTTCAAAATTAGTATACTCGTAGGTTCATAAAGATTTCTGTACAAGAGCTATATTAGGAGTGAAAAATTAAATATTTGTTATTTTTAAGCGATTTCAAAGTAAAACGCCAAATCTTAAAGCATTGTCGTATTATAATTTTATATGTATTAAAAGTTTTTCTTAATTATATATAGCGGCCTCGATGACCTGGTGGATAAGAGCGTACAAAAAACATTGTAAACACCGAGGGAGTGTGGTTTCGAACACCACACACGTTATAACAATAATTTCCTCTTACGACATTTTAACCACAGCTAGAAAGGAAAGACTGTGTTATATTTACGTGACAGAGGAAAAGACTAAAAAAAATATATAGGATTTCCTTAAAATTGAAGTGTTTCTTGGCTTTTACAATTTTTTTATATTATAAAATTCTACAATAAAAAAAAATTTTCATGCAAGTCACAATATTCTAAACTATGAACAGACAAACAACACAGTATGAAATAATAGTCCATTTTTACATTTTTCTTTTTCTTTTTTGAAATGTAATTAAAAAAAAAAGATGAATTTCAAAATTTTATATTATGGTAATTAATTTAAGTTTATATTGTTTATATACTTAAGATACTTACGAATCTGTACATCTATAAATGTATCTTTAAGCGTAGAGATTAGCATTTGTTAAATTTTTAAAGACCAATTTTTTAAGATCAATAAACAACACCAATAATAATTTTCGTTTTTTATTTCTAAAATTTTTATGGAACATTTTACATTTGCAAATTACAACCCTGTTAAAAAAAACAGACAATAAAATTAATAAAAGTCTATATGTAAAAAATTGTCATCTGTGATTAAATTATCAAAATTTTGATCCAATTTTGTAAGATTAACATTATCTAAATTTAGATTTATCACAGATCTCTTTTATACCAATAATCAAATTTTTAAATTTTTTTTTAACTGTATACACAGGATATGAACATAAAAAAAAATTAAATTTATTTCATCGTAATTGCAAAACAAAATTCAGAATATTTTCCGTTGCACAATAATTTATATTTATGTGTATACCTATACCTATATAATGATAATTTTTGGCACCAGAAGTTAAATAACTTTAATTTATTAGGCTTAACACTGATTCATTTTATATGTTCCAGTTTTTTTTTTTTGTTTATCGTTATTACTGATTATCCGTTTCATTTGAATTTAGATATTAATCATAAATATTATTGATGTTATTATCAGTAACCCAATAATCTTATCAACAATAAAAAAAAAAACAAAAAAAACAAGGTTTTCTGATTATTATTAATCTTTTAGAATTAATTTTGTAAGTGTTTCTTTTTTTTGTTTTTTTTTTGTATACCTACAGAGAATTTTTCAATATTAAAAATAAATTCCATATTAAACACCTTTATTATATTTTTTTTTACTCTATCTAGGTATATATGTATGTATATTGTATGTATATTGAGTTTCATTTCTTTTACACTTATTATTAAAAAAAAAAAAACCAATTATGCAGTACGAACTACGAATCATTCGTTTTTAGAATTAAACGCACTTTGTTTGAAAAAAAAAAAAAAAATAATAAAAAACTGATCCCTCTTATTATTCACTTGCTTATACCATATAAATTTAAAGTTTTTTATTTTTATTTTTGTTTTTTTTTGGATCATGCAATGGGTGAGGGCATCATAATCAAATAAGATTCAATCGCGGAACTAATTGCTATTCTGAATAGGTAAAAAGTGTACAATTACAATTATACTTTTGGTCGGCACTCGGCAGTATGTGTCAGTTATTTAAAATTAAAATAATTTCGAAAATCTTTTTTTTTTTTTTTTTAAATTTTTATCTTCGAATTAAAAAATCACATCACGAATTTGTTTTTTTATTTTATTATTGTTTTCTTTTATTTTTCATATTGGTTCTCTCTTTTTGAATCGATAAAGAAAGATTGTTTTATTTTTTTGTATGGCCTTCTTCCAAAAGACTTTAGCTATATTTAGTAAATCGAATATTTTAACTTTTAATCATTTTCCTAATACACTTTAAAATAAAAAGCTTAAAAAATTAGACATGAAAAATTACTAAGTATGGAATGGTTTTGACAAATCATATATGTATTCAGACTTGTTTTTTTTGACATTTCAAGAATTTTATAAATGTTTATGACTATTTAAATGCCTTTTTAACCGGTATACACATACTAATTGAATAATGAATTCGGTTCTATATAATGTATAATGTTTTGAACACATTATTTCGAGTTTTTCTGACATTCTGTATTATTTGGAAAACAATTGCGTGTGATTTTTTTACTTTCTAGTACCTATCAAATATTGAAAAAAAGAAAATCGGCAAGTTGCCAAAATCAACATCAGCTAATTCTTCTTCATTATAGAAGACAGCAGAATATATGAAGGCAGCAATGCATTAAAGAAGAACTATATTAGCCCAATATGTTTTAGAAAAATGAACATATCTCAAAAATGCATAAATACACGAACGTATTATTCGCGCGTTTTGCGTATATAGCTTAACGTTAAATTTGTTTGTATTATCTAGTAAATATGCATGAAAGCACAATGAACTCAAATTCTGAATTCCAATAACCAAATAAACAAATTACAAATAAATACAAAAAATAAAAAAAACAAACAAAATATTTCGAAATTCACGTCTCTAAACGCTTTGCAACTGTACAGGTAAATCAGGTAACAACAGGTTGTAGATATTGGATAAATTCAATAAAATAAGAATCAGAAAACGTATACTTTAATAATATTAAAAAATATATATACATATATTATGTACATAATAGACTATGCTATTATAGCTTATAATAAAAAATCAAATAAAATTTTTGTAAATCGCTGTCAATAGTGTTTTTAGTAAGCTGTTGTTTAATTTGTTTCATTGTTTTTGGCAGCCAAATAAAGAAAACGAAAAAAAAAAAAACAAAAAATTAAATCGAATAAATCTGCAAATAAATTTTTTTTTTTTTTACAAAAATTTAACTTTTTAACTAACATCTTTCAATTGACCCGAAAATTAATCTTGTTTTCTTTTTTTTCTCTGGAGGGAGGTAAAAATTTTAAAGCAAAACAACCTCTACTCTTTTTTTTTAGTTTCAACCTCTCGCCAACCCGCTTTTAAAAATAATATTGTTTTTTTTTTGCTTTTTTATTTTAAATTAAAAAAATGTTTTGTGATTATAAATTATTGCGCTTTCATAGTAAAGTATTGGCTAATTTATGCGAGTTGCGTATTTTAGGTTTTTCTTTTTGTTTTTTATTTGCGTTATATAGTCATCTGTGATTTATGAAATACCTGTGTACAGGTTAAAAAAAAAAAATTTAAAAAAAACAAAAAAAAATATATTAAATAGAAAAATTTATTAACTTGAATGATAGTAAAATTTTAATGCATTTTGATTAACTCTTTATTTTTACATTCTACTAATAAAAATATCTTTACATATTTATAACATACATATATAACTAGTGAGGCCACCAGCATTATACCAAAAATTATAAGTAAATTTATCAGATTTAATTAGACTTTTTATATGATGGATTTATGATGGTGATGTAATTAAATTGGTTTTTTTTTTTTTTTCATTGTTGTTTGTTCAATCAAAGAGGTGCAATTGATTAATTTTAATTTAAGTGGTTCCTTTTTGGGAATATTGATTTTAATAATAATAACATTCCATAACTAATACACCAGTAGTTGTTATTGCCATATTGTGCCACTTACTAAAAGATAACGGTTATTGTTTAATTAATTTTAAAAATTTTAAATTTTGATATTAAAACTTTGAAAGTTTATGGCTACATATTGTAAAAACCTTATTTTATATAAATTTTTAATTGATTTGCTATCTCTTTTATCATAGTTTCATTTCAGTAATATTTATACTTAATAAAATAAAATAAAATCTTTTAGGTTTTAACTCAAAAGCCAATCTATTATATTTATTTTATAAATTTGATTATCAATACAATTGTTTTTATTTCAGTTTCCTTTGCAATTTGAAAATTAAGTCTAGTTGAATTTGAGCTTAATCCGAACAGAAAAAAATAAGAAGATATAATCCTCCAATAGAGATCTCAGCGATTACGTGGTTAATAACATGGAGTATTAACCGAGGGAGTGCAGATTTACAATAGCTAGCAAAGGTATAGCAAATTTTTTAATTGGCAGAAAAATTACTAAAAATTATAAAAAGTAAATTTTCTAACAACTTTACCTTGTTACCAAATATTTTTTAAATATATGTATAATATAATCAAAATAAAAAATATTTCGACATTAATTAATAATAATACCTACTTTTTTCTTCTATTTATTCCCATTGCGAACATAGGGATTCAACAAATCCTCTTTATAGTTTCCTCTGTCCTTCGTTTTTTTAATTTCAGCCTAAGACTTTCTGCTCTCTTTCTTTTTCACTATCGATGTTTTTTTACAAGTAGCGACTTTAAGCATTTGAATCAACGCCTGACGAATCACTGATGTTGTTAAATGCCTGAGAATATGGCCGATCTATCTCCATTTTATTTTTTGAATATGCATTTCGATCTGTTCTTGACAGGTTAATAATGCCAATAATTCCTCATTCTGCTAGGTCACAATATTCCAAATATTATTCTTAAGCATTTGTTCGTGAAGGTCTTTCTGAAGCAAGTTTGATATGTTGTTTCATGTTATTAACAATACGTCTCACTGCCGTACAGTAACACAGATTTCACGCACTCGTTGAATATTCTTATTTTAATACAGCAAGCTATGTGTGGTATTTTTCAAGATGTCCATAATCTAAGAAAGACACTTCTTGCCTATGAAATTATATGCTCTATATCTTTTGGCTTATTCATATTCATAGCTACCTCCTCAATAGCAGTACGTATAATATAATAATAATGCATTACCCTCTATATGATATGTAATATTAATATTATTAAATGAAATAAATATGAAAAATTAAAGTATTTGTTATTGGTCATATTCAAAAATTGGCCGTAAAGCTGTAAAGCGCCACGCTCAGTCAGGGTTTTTTTTATATTTTTGCTGCAAGTGTATGATAAGTAAATTTTTTGAATATAATGACTGACAATTTATAAATGATTAATGAATTAATGACAAAATAAACTGTTTTTGTTTTCTATTTTTCGGCAAAATCTTTGGATATGTTTTGGATTTTTAAAGAAAGAGATGAAAGATTTTTTTTTTTTCAAAAATTTTCAACTTTGAACTATTAAATTTCGATAACAGCAACACTTATCGACACTAAATAAATTTTGAAATATTTTTTAGACTATTATCTAGATAAAAAAAAACTGAATAAATATATATCTAATAGATTCATTTATGTAACGGTTCATATATAAAAACATAAAAACAACAAGGATAATTTCAAATGTCCTGTCTCTGTCCTTAAAAGAGGAGATGCTATATTAAGATATATATTTTTGGAAAGGTGGTAACTCCAAGTATCCTTGAGATGTACTCGTTTGATTCTACTCGGGTATAAAATTTTCTTCAGAAGAGGCTTAAAACTTCTTATTTGTATATAAAAACTTTTTCTTCTTTCTATTCAAAAATTGGGTTTGAAAGTAGACCAACATTACAATGGTCAACGATTTTCATTTTTTGTCCACTATTTATCATAATTCTTAATGTAACTCTAGCACGTGTCTACTATTGAATCATTTGTAAGGAATATATACTCAGTATAAATTAACATCATCAATTTAGCTCACAAAAAAAGGTTTAAAGTTTGATTTTTTATTAAAATGATTGCAAATTGTAATAATATAACTAAAAAAGAAAAGCTAATGATTTATTTACTTTAGTCTCTAGTAAATAAATCATTAGCTTTCCTTTTTTAAGTGTATTTCCTGCCACATAAATTGCACAGCCTTTCTTTTTCAGGCGTGGCTGTACATGTCGTAAGGGGAAATTATTCTTACGACATGTGTGGATTTTGAAACCACACTCCCTCTGTGTTTACAACGTATACGCTTTTACCCACTAGACTGCTTACCTTCTTATGTGTCCGCTATTAACTGTTTAGCTTAATAAAACAGTTATAAAAGTTCAAAGACGCTTATTACAAACTATTTCTTATCATTATTATTTATATTAAACATTACAAAAAAAAACCATTTTTTATAACTGTAAAATAGTTTTAAACAGTTAATCGATTGTACATATTATATACACATTAATAACACTAAACTTAAAAGCAGTTAGTCTTAATAAAAGTGTTACTTTTTAACTATAGTAGATTGAATAACATTACGTTCTCCAAAAAAAAAAAAAAACATTATAAAATCTATACTCGTATATATAAATACATATGTATATGGATAGAAGTAGGTACATATTAGCAAATAAATATCTATTTTAATTTTTTTCATACCACAACTGATAAGGATCGCGCCGCTTCATTAATGAAAGTTTTTTTTTTTTTACAATAATTGCATATAGGGAGGAATAAAATTACCGAAAACAGAAAATTTTCTTCTTTTTCTATTTTTTTTTTTTGTGTTTTTTTTCATGAACGATATTTTCATTTAAAACACCTCTAAGAAATTTTTTGTATAAAATTAAAAAAGAAAACAAAAACACAAAAAATTATTTGATTGACTTGATATAACACGTAATTCGCGTAATATTTTCTCGCCAGAGGGTCTAAAAATTATTAATATTAAATATGTGTATAAATGTGTAATCAATAAATTTTTTTATAAAGTAATCATCAAACAAAGGCATCAGTTATAACTAGTTATTGAATTGAAATTAAATATTTAGCAGAGGCGTCATTGCAACGTAAAAAATAAAACAAAAAATTGAAAATTAAAATATCTTGCATTACAAGTTTTATATTATGTCGTATACTAATAAATAGGGATGAATGTACGAAATATTGATTGTATTGTGCAAATGTTGCAAATCTATTACTTTATATTTTTAGAAATAAAAAAATTTAATTAATAAAATAAAATTTTTTTGCCTTTGAATTATTTTTACACAATTTCTAATTTATACAGAATATATTTTGAAAGATATACAATTAATTTTCTTTAAAAGCTTCTGAATTAAATGTTTGATTCATTTTAATTGATTGAAACAAGCAAAGGTAAGTAAAATAAATGTTTCGAAATAAATTGCGTTTAATATAATCTTAAAAGATTTTTAATAAGCTACTATTAAACTTAAAATAAAAGTAAAAAATATCAAATGAATTTCTTAAAATATATATTTATAATTTTTTTTTGTTGATGAAGATTTAGCTAACGCATCACTAATCACTAGTCTTTAGGTCTATAGTGTGCTTTCAAAATGTAGGAGAAGAATTCGTTTTAAGTTTCCTTATAGATTTATGCCATGATGATACCATGCTGACGGAAGAAGCTTTGAAAGTTTCTCAAAACTATATCAGAGAGTTCACCTAAATCTTAGTACAAGAAACTATCGTGATATTTCCTCTTTTCTTTGACAGGCTAGCACAATCTAACATTTAAGATCTAGAGAAAGAAAGTATGCATTTGGATGTTTTTTAACTTTGATTCGGACACAAGGCTCTTCTTGTACTGCAAGTTGCAGCTGCTGGCCAACTCAAGCAAGCTCTTCTTAATATTGAATTTGCTTGAGTTGGCTCATAAGAAGGGCTTAATAAGAATGCTCTTCACATTTTTACCTGCTAGATCGCTAAGGTTGTTGAAGAGATATTGCCCCAAATGGGTGTTCCTTCTAGCTGACAAGGCTGGGCATGTGGAAAGGAAATGAAGAGTGGTTTCCTCCTCATCTTCATCTTTGCATGCTCTACAATAGTCATTAGAGGATAAGCCAAGTGTTTTGGCATGTTTCCCTATTAGACCAAGAGTAGAATGTAATTCTACTATCTAAAAGTCTTTTAGTCAATGCAAAGTTAACAGCTATATGGATTTCCAAAACTTCTGCTTTGAAAACATTGGAAAATTCAGGCAATCTCATCGAAACATGACAGTTTAATTCTTCAGAGAAGACTTCAAGACTGATTTTGCCAGCTATTAAATAAACGCCTGTAATAATATATACCTAACTACGCAAGAAAACACTAAATGTGACATTTGACCTAGATATGTTTTTTTTTTTATTACAATATTTTTGTTTTTATTATACAGACTTAAATACTTTATTTCTGTTTCATATATGCTATTTATGTTTAGCTAAGAGCTAAATATCCATATATATATAGAATATCATAACGATTATGCAAGTCTTTAAAACTTCTTATTCTTATAGTTCTACCATTTTTTTAAATTAAAAGATGATTTTTCATACGATTTTTTAACATTTCACAAACTAAAGACTATCTGTCACTACTCATTAAGCATAAACTACAGACAGGTAAATTTTGGCTCTAATTTGGCGGGACTTTCTACCATCTGAGTTTTGTAATATTCTCTGTGCGTTGCATATTATGCTATTTTAAATTCGCTAAAAAGTATGGGATTGTTTTATAATTTTATAGCTTTTATATATACACTTTATTTTTATTAAAAATTTAATTTTTATACATAATAGTGTATCTTCATTACTAAAATTGTTATTTGAAACAAATTAAGTTACTACATTTATATTTTGAATAGATGCTTTTAGTATGATTTCAATTTCTTTGCCAGAATGAGCAGTTATTTTCTTAACATTTCTTTCTTTGCTTTTCCTTTTTGATAACATATGGAAGAAATCAATGTAGGTAAATGTATACTTTAGTATATTTACATCATTTAATAAAAATAAAAAAAAAGTTTTTTTTTTATTTTTCTTTATTTCGATAATTACAATAATCAATTTAAACAGGTTATATTACGTGGTATGTATTTGATTGCACCCGGCAATCATTGAAATTATTATACAATCACTGGTCAACTATACATATTTAATAATGTGATTCTCATTTTCTTTTTTAAATGATTACTGGTTTGTTTGAATCCTTTAAGAGATGCTTTTTGAAATGATTTTATTTAATGTTTTTCTTCTTGTTTTTTTTTTTTTTATTAAAGTGAGTGGTAAAAGTTTTATTTAAATGTTAATGTTCAGGTTATATTCATTATTATATACGTTCAGTAATCTTTTGTGAAAACCCAACATACTAATTTTAATTGAATAACTATATTACTATAAAAAAAAAAAAATCCAAAATGCATAAAGTTATTATTATATAATAAAAAAAAATTCAAAGAGAAAAACCAAAATGACACGGAAAAGGTTTTATTGTAAATGAAATTTTAATTCAGGAAGTAATTTTTATTAGAATATAAATTAAAGGAAGGGTTACTGTTAAAAATTAAATATCATTATATTTAAAGTCAGAAATAACTACGAAAAAAATCTTAGGTTAATCTTTAATAATAAGCAATCCTATAATGTTTCATAATAAGCACCAGTATAGAATATTAAATTTCGTAGTCTCCCAAAAAGAAGCTTTACAGCACTCAATAGAATTAAACATTCTGAGTATCGAGTTAAATCAGAAATTGACTTGGTCAATTCAGATTTTTTGTATACCTAGCTAAAAATGCAGTTAAATATTTGGGTTTTTTTGTATCGTTGTACAACTTACTTACTACACAAGATCTTTCCAATAGGTTGGGTATGGAAGCTTGTACTACAAAATCTTGCATTACAAAATCTTTCATTCAAAATCATGCATTAGAAAATCTGCAACAATAAAATCCTCAAAATCCATTACAAAATTTTGCATTATCAATTTCAATCATGAAAATTAAACAAAATCTTGCATACAAATTGGTATGTATTAAAAATGTTAAAAAATAAAATGTTAAAAAAAAAAATGTTGAATGCAAAAAATGCTGAAAAAAAAATGTCGAATATGGATAAAAGTTGAAAAATAAAATGTCAAAAAAAAATGTTGAAAAAAAAAAATGCTAAAATAAAAATATACTCGAATGTAGATTTAAAATAATTTTTTTTTAATTTTATGTATCCCTCCTAATGCAGAATGTCGCATATACATATATATAAATATTCTGGAAAACGCGTATAACTCCGAATAAACGCGAATCATACTCAGAATTATTTTTTTCCCATGTATATTTCAAAACAAAAGCATTTCATATAGTTAGTGAGATTTTTATTATTATTTTCATTTCAGTTTTCCCGATTGATAAAAACTTTTTTCAAATTTTTGTTATCGCAAGATTTTGTGTTGTATAGATATATTTTGTAAATGTTAAATTTTCTTGGGCTAGATTTTATTATTGGAAGTTTTTAATGTTGCAAGATTAATAAACAAAATAGCAAGATTTTGTTACTGAAAAATTTTGTCATGCTGTCTTACATACCGCTCCCCCTTTCAATATCGTACATTAAGCTAAAAATGGAGCATAATGCACACATTTGGCTTTTTCCCAAACATATTACAAGCACACATATTTTTCCCAAGAATACTGCTCACTTTCTTATCCCATAAATCAAACTGTACATTTGTATTGAAAGCTCAAACCGAAAGTTTGTTTTAAAAGGATGTCGTTTTAATTATAGTTAAAGTTCAACACTAACTATATGCGGAAGAATCGTACGCAAACCCTTTGAATGACTTTCTACCGGTCCTTAAAAAGAAAAGAAAAATATATATAATGTAAAATTGCTGAAAATATAGAAACAAATCAACTTTTTATTTTTAAATAACAAAAAAAAAACAATTTTTTGAAAAATATCGAACAAAAAAAAAAGTATATGTTCCTCATTTGATCAGTATAGGTTTGTTAATGCACTTAATTTGTTTGACATATTATTTGTACATCTCAGAGTGTAAAATATATCTCCAAATTCTTATACTTATCTAGAATGATAATATGGTATGGTAAAATGTTATCCAAGTTTTAAATTATATTATTTATATTCACTGTTGGTTTGGTAGGTTTTTAAATAGGCGAGTTGTCGAAATTTTCTTTATTTTACTAATGTAAACAGCTCCAAGGTTAAAATTGATAATATTTAAAAAACAAAAATAAAAAAATAATTTTTATAAGATGGGCTTTTTTTTTTATTCTATAAGTTAAATTAAAATTCAATATTACATTTTTGAAGGTAAATAACTATACAAGGTTATAAAAATTATTATTAAAAGCTTTAAATTTGAATCAATATAAATATAGTACAATATTTACTTTAAGAATTTTTCACACCCGGAAATTTAATTAAGATTAAATAATATTTATATATATGTATAAATGTACATAGTATCTACATATTTTATCTATATATGTATATGTACAGACTATATTAAAAATTATGGTCAGACTCTAATTTAAAATTGACATCTTATATATACATACTATAAGGATAACATTTTATATACAATATTGTCATATTTGGGTTATCTATAATTACACCTACACCGCATTTTTTATTTTAGAGAAATATTAAAATTTATCTTAAATTTTTTTCTTAATTGATTCTTAATAGATTAATAGATGAATTTTGTTTTAATAATGTATATATTGGATTGGAAACTCTAATTAAGCTTTTATAGTTTAACAAGAATTGAAAACCTGTAACTTTTTTGAAATAATAAAAATGTCATAAATTATCAAGGCGTATATTGTTAATGTTATAAATATATAGTTATTTCCTAAAATAATTTATTTGTAATAAATATTTTTTTTTATTTTTTGAAGTCAATTAAATTGATTAAGATTTCATGTATCAAAATTATATCAGAACTTGGGAACATGGAATTTGAAAATGAAAACAAAAATATTTTAAGATGAATTGAATAAATGACTAATTTTTTATGATAGAAGGAAAAATATGTTTTTTTTGTTTTTTGCAATCAGTATCTAGACATTCCTTTCAAAAATTATATGACTCAAACTTGTTTTAGTTAAAATTTTGAAATAATATAAACTGTATGGAATTTCTAATGAATAATATTTTAAAAAATCATACATGTTCTTAAGTGACCTTATATGAACCTTGTTCTTAGCTCTGTGACACCTTAAAGGTGTTGTAGATATGGCAAAGCTCGGAATCGAATTCTAAGTCGATTTAGCTATACACGTCATTCATGTCATTTATTGGTCTAAAAGAATAGGTTCAGATAGCTGCCATTCAACTTCTTTATTTATATATGAGCCATAATTTAGTGTTTATATTATCTGAGTGTTCAAAATTTTGTGAAAAGATCTGAAGTTTTGTACCAAAGATTTTGTGCAAACTTTAGTTAGCCTAGAGAAGCGGATTCGAGTAGTTGTTAGATAACTCCAAAAAATTACATAAATATATTTTGGTAATTTATCTTACTATAACTTAGTAAGATATCGGAAATTTTATAAAAGATGAATAAATTTTAGAGTAAAAGCATAACTTTATTCGTACGCGGTACGGGTGTACTACAATTGACACAGTTAAGTATAAACTCTTCATGGATTTTTTTCCATTTTACAATATAAACAAAAAAATTCTTAATTATAGTAAAATATTGGTTATGACTAGCTTATCGAATCATAAATACTTTAAAACTTAAAATTCTCTCTAAAATAACTTTTATAAAACATTAAAAAATTTTAAATGGATTCATTTAACTTCGAAAACAATCTATGAAACATTAAAATTAATATACATATAGAAATACAAAAGGCTTTATATATAAGTAGGTATTATAGTTTCAACCGAAAATTGTATATTTTCTAAAAGTTTTGAATCTCCAGAAATAATATATATAGATACTAAATATGTGTATTCTATAGTTACATAATCTACAGGTGCTTCTATTCAACCCATAAATATTATTAGATAAAAAAAATTTTATAAACTGATTCAAAGAACAAGTTTTACAAGCGACAAGAGACATGTTCGGGTAGCTGCCATACAACTTCTCTGTTTAAATGAAAATAACTTAGTGTCTATTGAAGCTAGGTATCTGAAATTTAGTGAAGAGGTCTCGAGTTGCATGCCAACAATTTTGCATGCCAACTACTTGAATCTCTTGGAACTTAATGAAGCTAGGCGTCCACAATCTTGCAAATGAAGATCAAGTTTTATGATAACAACTTCTACCATACAACTCCACAATTTACATAAATATATATCGGCAGTTATAACGTCGGTACCAAAAGATGAATCATATAATATATGGAAACAGAATATATTACGTTCATACGGGTATCGCAGAGTTGACACAGTCTACTCTACTTCATTCTTCCTCATTTATTAAAAAAATAAAAATTTACTTAAAATTTGAATTTCTAATTTATTCAAAAACAGATTTTTGTCTTCCATAAAATTCTTATCATAAAAAGTAATCTTTAATGTTAAAAATACTAAGAAACTTACAAACAAATAGATTTTTAATTACAGATACTTTTATGTACATATTTTTACCTACAGATTTTATGTATATTTTTAATTTAAGATATTGTATATATATATATATATATTCTACATATTTTTCTTTTTTTTTTAAATTATCTTTAATTATATTAAATTTTCATTTAAAATTTGATCATCTTCATTTTTGAATATTTGCGCATATAGTACCTGATTGCCGAAAATTGTTCTTTATTATTTAAATTAATGTCATTATTTTGATGTAAAGAAGAAGAGTAAGAAAGGAAAAGGGAATATATAGGGTGTCAAATGATTATAGTAATAAAAAATACATTACAATTAAGACCTATAAAAAAAAATCCAGATTATCCACTTAAAGAAACCTTGAAAGACGGAATTCGAATTTTCATTGTGTTAATTAAATAATCAAAAATTTTTAATGTATTATGAGAATTAATTTAATATTAATAAAAGTAATTTACGTAATTATCAACAAAATAAAAGGTTTTTGTTTTTTTTTATATTTAAAGCAGAGCGTTACTGTTTTTTTTTTTTTTTTATTTATGAACAAATATAATAATAAGTGTAATTTTAGCTTTTACGAATGTTAAACTTTATAATGGGCAGGTATTTATAATAAATGTAAATATTTGCAATAGTTCAGGAATTTTTAAGTTAAATATTGAACAAACAAACAAAAGAAACTTCCGAACGGATAAGAAAAGAATTTAATTTTATAAATTAGGAAAATGCATTTGGTTTTTTTTTTTTTTTGTCGTAAAAATAATTAATAACAAATATTTGTTTAATTTTGCCTCACTGTAGTTTAATAGTAATTTCCCAATAAATATTTCACAAGAAAAACGTGTACCTCTCTAGCTCGCGGAAATCGAACGATTTATACGGAATTTAATTATATTACAAACGAAAGTTCAACACGAAAGTTTATATGGATCCGAAATATTTTTAAAATTTAAAATATATATAAATATAAATTCAAGTTCTTCTTAACAGATTCAAAAGCAATTCAAAAGTTCTTTTTCAAATATTATTTTTTGTCCTTACATATTCCTCTTGACAATCTTTTAGCATGTTGTTAGCGTTTAGCTCCCAGAAACGATGTTTTTCGCTAGGTATTGCTTGGTCAACTACGTCTTAAAGAGCCTTGAGTTTTCTCTTCTTTTTGATTTATTTGCTTATTGGCACTTCTCCAGCTAACGTTCAAATACTTGTCTTGCTTTCAAGTTCAGTACTTTCTAATGATCCAATAACTATTTCAAATACATATCGCTAAACCTGTTAAGGAGTATAATATATACTCGTAATATACTCGTATTAGGCTAGACTAAACGGTTATCAATAGGTGCGAGGTGTAATTTTGTTTAACTTCTGCATTTTGATGAAAGAAATTATCAGTATAAAATATTGAAAGTACTTTAATCTACAAGAAAATTGATTTAGGTTACGTATGTATTAATAAAAAATTAATTTGTTTCATTTTGTTATCTCGGGATTTTTATACATCTTAACCTTACTGAGTTACAGCGAAAAACATATTTTTCTAAAAATTTCTATATGTGAGTGCGTATTTGTGTTCATATACTTAATCATTAAAAAACTCAAGAACTTACTAGATCATTGACTTAAAAAGTCAAGATGTCTTCAATGACAGATGTATAAAATCCAAAAACATTTCACTTAAAACAATAACACATTCAAATAGAAAGTAAACAATATTAATACAGCAAAATTAAACATTAAAAAATATTTATCGAATTGAAAAAAAATTAATTAAAATTTAATTGAAAAAAAAAAAAAACAATTAAAATATGGTAGTAAGTAATAAGTACATATACAAATAATAATCAGCACGATAATATTATTCAGCGATAATCCGATTAAAATGTTATTTTCATCATTCAATCAAATGACATTCATTGAACTTGTATAATAATCATTCGTTGATTGATTGATTTATTCATTTTTATTTTAAAAATTATTTTCTTTGTTCTTTTACTTTTTTAATCAATCATTAATCGCAATTGTTTTCTATTTTAACTGTTTATTTAATTGATTAAATTAACGGTGATTTTTTTTTAATAAATCAATTATATATATAACATATACTGTTTTAACCATCATATATTTAATAATATTATCTTTGAGTAAATTTTTATCCAATTCTAATTTTTATCATCCCAAATTTTTTTTACGGCGAAGTTTCTTAAATAAAAGTCAAAACACCAGTACAAGAACTTAACATTTCTATTTTTAGCATTTTATTCCGATATACATATAACATAAATTAACACGCATTACCTTTCTTTTTGGAAAATTCTTAAATCACAGTTTTTAATTGAAGTTTAATTAAAAATGGATTTCATTAATTTTATTTTGATTATAAATATCGCAGATTTTGAAATGTAGAATTCCGTTATATGCTGAAATTGATTTAAACCATTGATTTGGTTTTGATTGATATTCTTTCAAAAATATCTACGTGTACGTTTGATTATTCACCCCACTTTATGAGATTATTCATCCCACTTTTATCAAAAAATACAAATGTATATGTAGGTATATATGAAAGAAAATATATCCAAATAGTTAAATTTTAGCCAACAAATTTAATTGTATTTAAAGTATAAAATAAATTTATCTTAAAATTTTCCCAAAAGATCTATTCCCAATTCCATGCTAGATATAAACATAGCAAAATTAAATTATAATTAAAATTTATGAAAATTGCTGTAATCATGTAAATACATATGTTATAAGTGAATTAGATATGAATTTGCACGGCAGACCGGCAGAGACTACAAAAACGGTTGAACTTCGATATTATTTTGATGAAATTCTATTTTCATAATAAAAAGCATTTTAGTTCTAAAAATAAAATATTAAAATATGTATGTATGTATGTATATGTACGTAATTTTTATTATATTGCATTTACACTAAGAGACATGTTGTCATTTTCCAATTATATTATCAATCTTTATCAATTTAGGTATAATAATGTCAATTTATGTCAAATTGTATATTAACTTAAATTGTTGTCAATTAATGAAGAATATTATTGATAACATGTCACTGTATGAGTAGCTTAAGCCAAAAACAAAATTATAAGATTTTTATTAGAAATTTTTTTGAAATTAATTTTAAAAACCCATTTTTTTTTATTAAAAAATTAGTACCTAGTTAAAAGTCATAAGTATTTAATTCAAAAAATTCTATTTATCTTTTTTTTTATTCTTCTATCTATTGTTTTCCTCAATGTTATCAAATTTTACTCGTGTGACATTTTACAATTTGAATATTCTATTTTAAAATTTATTAGATATAAAAATTTACACCCCTACTTTTTGTCATTCAAAAAATATTTTATTATAGTTTTGATTTACTTTTAAATCGTTGTCTATTAAAAAGCGATTACCGCATTGCTTCATGCGGTAATTTACGCGTGTATAATAAAAATAAAAAAAAAAAAAAAATGTTCCAGTATACAATAAGATAACAAAATAGTATATTGTATTTGCAGATAAATATTTTATTGTTACAATATTCATATTTATATACAATATTCTAAAAATATAGATACATATACATTTAAACAAAACTTAATAAAGCAAAATAAAAAAAAAAAACAACAACAACAAATGAAAATTATTAAAAAGAAAAAAAAAAGTAAAACAAGCTCACATTAAGTAATAAAAAAGTTATATTTATTTATTTAATATCGTACATAAAATGATATCATTGTTTTAAATGAAATTTATGGTCTATGATTATTGTTTATTAAGTAATTACAGGTAATATTCCATATGTAATAAATACCTTTTGTTATCGAAATTTAAATATATCGCAAATAACATATTTTTTCTTTGTAATATTGCAGGCTGTGACTTTCAGTTTTTTATATAATAATATGATGACGTTCTTAGATTGACGTTTAAAAAAAAAAAAAAAATGTTTAAAATTGTAATCACAGTTGGCAAAGATTTGAATAATTTTCTAATATATTCTTAATGAATATGTAGTTTGAGACAGATAATAGTAGATTTTGAGACAGAGTGCGTTCGTTAATAGATTTTTTTTTTGGCATAGCGTATAAATTTGATCATTTTATCTAGCGATATTGATGTTGGGCGGCAGACCTATCATTATTTAAACTTTTCTTTCATAAAATACTTAAGTTGTAAAACATATAGGGGTAAGGGATATAATTATTAATTTCAACATTTTTGTTTTACTTTTTTTTTTGTGCAATGAGCCCCCATCTGTATTCACATTTTACTTAGAATCAAAAATAACTTAGCGTAATCATTCGTCTCTTTATTGCGGGGACTTCTGGTACTCCTCAAATTAAAATTATTTAAACTAAAAAATTAAATAAAAATATAGATTTTGTTCTTTAGGTTAAAAGAAGGATAGTTATTTTCAATTTGAATTCTATTACCCAGAAATGAAATTTACGTAAAGTTGTAATATTTATCGATTTTCGGAGTTTTAAGTATACGAAAATATTGCTTTTATAAATTTGTATTGCAATAGAAAACTTTAAATAGCGGAAAACTTTGCAATCCAATATGCAATCATCTGATAAAATAGGCTATAACCCTACTTGAGTAATGTGGTAGAAAAGTTATCGATTTAAGAAATTTCAATCTTCAAAATATTGTATAATTTAGTCTTGGGGGGAAAAAATGAATAACTTTGATGCATAATATGTAAAAAAGAACATTTTATATATCTTAAGTTCCATTTATCTCGACTATTTCAAATCTTCCATATTAAATTATATTGGGTTTTAATTAACTTTTACTTTTTTTAAGAACTTAATTTGTAATGTTTTTATTTAATGTCATGTTTGTCATAACTTGTTGTAACTACATTACAAAATGTTCGCAAGATTTTCAAAATTTCATATTATACTTAAGTACTCATCCTTTTGGAACTGGTTCTAATTTTCTACTAGAAACTATGTTCATTATATTTTTAATTCTTTATGTCATGTGTTGGTTTAAAAAATTAATTAATAAGTTTATATTGCATTTTTTTAAAGCTTGTTAAGTAATTTAGTTTTTAGTATGTGTAGTTCAGATTTAATTTTTGATCTTCAAACACTTCTCACCTATAATTAGGTATTTTGTCTACAAATAAGTCGAATATATAATTTTAGTTAATTTGTTTTGATTGCAATTTTTGGTCACAAGGTTAAAAAAATTAAAAAAAACAAAATGTAATTATGGAAATAAATCACAATTTAAACTCATTTTGAGGTTGAATAGTTTTGAACTCAAATTGAAAATTAAATAAACACAAATCTTTTTATACATTGTACTAAAAATTAAGAATATACTAAAAAATTACATTTATTTAGAATAATTTGTTTTAATTAAAAAAAAAAAAAAAAAGTTCAAATATAAAAACAATTTAATTATAGTGTTAAATTAAAAGTGTTTCTATTAATAGAATTTTTGCAACAAAATAATTATTTATGTCTATTTTAAAGATCTGTTTAAATTATGAAGAAATTAATAGGTAGTTATTTAAATTTAGTATTACAGTCGTTTGTTTATATAATTAATTGTACTGATTTGTTAATATTTTATAGAGTAAAGTCTATGACTCCCTATAAGTTTCAATTAACGTTTTCGCCCTCCCCTCAGAAAAAAACAATCATACTTTTGAATATACTGATTTTATTAAAATGATCAAAGCGTGACCAAAAATGATTGTTTCGTAGAATTGAAGTCAAGGTAGTAAATGCGTTATCAATTAAATTAATGTCCTCATTAACAGAGGTATAAAAATTTTATAAAGATTGTACCGCATATGATTTTCGAAAATAATTTTTAAAAAAAATGTGCTTATTAGTTTCACTCTGTGCGTTCTTTCGTCCATTCGTCCGTGCGCCTGTTTATAAAATTTCTATACCAATAGAAACACTCAAATTTTAACAGTGGGTAATTCTCATAAGAAAAATTAATGTTGTACAACAACTTTTTCATGTAGCCCCATTCATTACGAAGGTACAGCCCCTCAAACTTTGAAAAAGTCCTATATTTTTAAATGTCTATATCTCAAATCCTGCTTAACATTTTTTCAATTTAAAAACTCAATTCGACAGGACTATTTTTTTACTTTTATAAATTAACATTTTTTTTTGTAAATATAGCATTTAAATTTACCGTTATGTGAAAATAAAACTTTGCGCGATTTTAGATAGGGAAGGAACTTGAAATTTTAGGAGAAGAAAGAATTTCTGGAATTAATATCATTTTATAAGTTGTTTGAGAAAATTTTTTTGTAACACCCCTTGTTTACGACCTATGAGGGCTCAAAAATTGAAATTTTCTTATTTTTAAACACTTGAAACTTGGAACCTTTACAATTTTTTTTAAAATAAAAGGCAAAAATTAAAGCTTGAAATAATTTTACTTTTATTTTTGTTAATGATTTTCCTTAATTATGTAAAGTTCACTTAAAATTGATGAAAGTGTCCTTTTATTTTTCACATTTTTTCTTATTATATGAAATTCGAACAAAATTTTCAAATTTTGGTGGAAGTAACAGTATTTTCAACAGTTTTATACTGACTTTTGGAAAAATGGCGCCTTTAAAAACCGTTGGTTTATATTCTGCCTTATTTTAAAAATTCTTTTCAAATTATTGCATAAAATTTTTTAGAAAAACAATCATTATAATTATTGCAATAAAATTTAATATGAAAGGATTTTACTAATTTTAAATTAATTTTGTAATAAAATATTTTTGAATAATATTAGAAATTTAATTAAAAAAAAAAATACTTATTATATTATTATAATATATTATATAAATTTATTTATTATAATTTTATTTTTGTTAAGATTTAACAACAAATGATTGATTCTAAAATTTTAAGTGCTAATTAAAATAAACTTAATAGAAAATATATTACGTCTACTGTGACGATCAATTTAATTCATTTTAAATTATAACTTTTTATTAAAAACTATAAAAAAAAAAAAAAATAATAATAAAAAACTATTAATGAAAATTATAATATCATTGCTAATGAAATTTTAAAATTTAAAATATGAAATTAAATGCCATAAAATTTATTAAAAGAAAATTTTTAAATAAATATAATAAGGAATCGTAATTAAATTTTAATATATACATATATACATATACATATATGTGTACAGTTAATAAAAAAAATTAATTAAATGAAACATTCGTTCTAGATACGTTCTAAAAATTTTTTAATATAAAATTAGTTAATATTAATTTTAAAATTATACTATTAAAATTATAATTTTACCTAATTAGTTTTAATTTATTGCATATTTTTTTTTTTTAATTGTTAAGTTCATTCATTCATTCAAGAACTTACAGTGATTACTCATTCATAATTCATTTATTTTTATTCATCGAACTGAATAACTACTCCTATGTCAATTAAATCGAAATAAACTGCATTAAAAGAAAAAAAAAAAAAAAACAAACAAATCAGTGTATAAAATTAAAGTTTCTTAAAAGTACATATTTTTTTTTAAAAATAATTAATAAACTAAACTTGACTATTTATGATTTGTAATTATTTTTCTGTTAAGAAAATTATAAAGAATTAAGGCATATTGTCTTCAATTAAGTAAATCCTAGGAAATCCCGTTAATATATTTGTTTCGGTTTCAATTTTTACGTATTTGTTGTTTCATTTGCTTAAAATTACCAAATTTCCTCTAGTGTTCGTGTGACAGATGAGTAAAATCAATAAACTTTCAATTATTGATCCCTTTAACTCTCAAGAGGGAAGACAAAAAAGAACAGATGTGAAGTTAAAAATTTATTTTTGAAGTAGCTTATCTTAAGTAAAATTCATTCACTCCTGTCAAAATATGAAATTTCTAAATTTAAGCCAATATAAGATATTATGGTGAGTTAGAAATTTTCCTAAATTTTAGTTTTATATAATGGTAAATTTCAGTTTTGATTTATTAAACACAGTAACCAAAATAGCATAATCCAGCATAATATGTAAATGTCATATTTTTCCGGCATAGCCATTTTTTCAACACATATGTCGAGCCAATAATAACATAAGCAAACATGTAATAGACGATGAGAAAAAAAATTTTCAACAAAGAAATGTTAAATTTAATGTGAATTTCATTCTGATTGAATTTACAATAAAAAATTATCACCATGTTTCACCAACCTTACGATTCTAGTATATGCCTATTATAGGCAATAACATTATATTTCCATAAGCGGAACTGAACATATGTCACTAAGTTATATTTGCACATGTTAAACTGTATGTAATTTTGGTTACCACATTTAAGGTCAAAAAGGTTAAAAAATTTCAAATAGAATTTAAGTTATAACAATTTCTGCACAGGATCTTTTTGGGAGGGTCTTTTTATAAGTTTGCAATGGGTAGAGCTAAATAAAATAAGATTTATCTGCGTCATTTATAAGACATCTTTTATAAGATCTATCTGCGTCATTTCGTTATCTCAAATTGTGTCTAAGTTTTATAACTAAACAAACTAATGGACAGACAAAATGAAATTAATAAGTAAATTTTTCAAACATTTTTTTATTTAAAAGGTGGGCTAAAAACAAATAAGAAAAATCAAAATGTTTCAAAATACGAATCATTAATTTTTTGCGGCAAAATAATGCGAAAATATTTAAGTTTTTCCAGAAAGTTTTTCCGTAATTTTTAATAAGAAAAATTTTTTTTTTATTTTGTCTTTCAAGAACATTTAAAAATAATTGGAGCAAAAAAAAAACTAGTTTTTTATTTAATTCTTAAATTTCTATATATACAAATTCGATTATAAGTTGACATCACAGCTAATACATACATGATTAATATATATATGTATATGTATATAAAATAATTAAAAAAAATTAATCTAATCAAATTTTTTATTGGGACTTAATTGGTATAATTGACTTTTATTTTAATAAATTTTGTATATGCTTGAAGTGTTTATATTTTTAATTTATTGAATTTAAAGATTTTAATTTTTGGCGCCATTTATTGGTTAAATATTTATATACCCCTCCGAAAGGGTATAATAACTTTGCCATTCTGTTTGTTTACAGCAGTAGAAAATAAATATAGAAAAGCATATATTATGAATATTTTTTCTCAGCATTGAACTCAAAGTTTTTTTAGCTACTTTTGTCCATAATATGTTCGTTCACACGATAACTCAAAAAATAATGGATCATGGAATCTGGAATTTGGGTGTAATTTTAGCTATTTCATTTTTATATAAATGTCAGACACTATTTGAATTTGCACTAAATCAACCAGCTGGTTCAGTGGCTGCTATAGAAATTACATTTTATGTGTCATAAATTAACGTCTAAGTGTGTCAGTATCAATATTATCCAAATTTGATGTTTCAACTGTCAGTATTAAAATTAGAATAGATTATTAACCATAAGTCAATAAGTAAATATACTTAAATATAAATATATAAATATATAATTTAAGAAATATAAATTTAACTTATTCAAGGAATATGAATGGTAGATTGGTATTGGTAGACATTTTGCAAAGTACCATTTTTTAAAGGTTTCATGTTAAATGAAATATCCTTTCAAAAAATTGGTTCTGTAAAACAAAGTCTGATATATTGTTATTTTAATTCCGCCAGCAGATAAAATGTGAAGAAGAAATAACCTTTCCTTTGCTTTTGTGTATAGTTGCGATTTTTTTGCCTTCTTTCCTTTTTCCTGGGGTTTGCACTTTAATACCTGTTAGAGTTTAGCAATGAAGCTCTCCTTAATATGTTGGTTATCTATCTATACTTTCTTCATTTAATTTGCATAGGAAGAGGTTCTTGTTGCGTTACACAACTCTTCATTCGTTATTTTTCATGGCCAGCACATTTTGTTAATGAAAACCTGTAACCTGCATCAGCATTCATTTATTATCCAGGTATTACATATAGGAGAATTGATTTTACATGAATTGAATATTATATAATTTTCTAAGTCCTCGGGTTAATTGTGTTGATCTGCATATTCACCATAGTCTGCTGAGTATTCTTTATAGTCTGCGGTACAAATATTAAATGATAATTAATAATTATACATTTTCTGACATATTTTGACATTTAATAAAACTTTAATATAATATCAGGCTTTTTTTCTCGTCTACTTTTTTAAAATAGGCGGTTGTTTAAGTTCGTATATGGAAATACAAGTAACAAATAATCAAATAAGTATAAAAGTTATCGATGATTTTTGAATGATTCATAGTTTTGAAAATGATTCTATAACGAACATAAAAATGGATTATACAAAATGTATGTACATATATAAATTATATAAAAGTATTACTTAAATCAGTTTATACATAATATATGTTCATTAATTAGTTTTATTGTAACTAATACATATAAATGCTAATGATTTGATTTTGATAGATTTAATAAATTTAGCTTGAAGTATACTTGAAGCCATTAAATAAAAATAATATTATTAACCACAGAAGAATTTTTTTATGATTATTTCTCAATGCTCTCGAAATTAACAAAAACTTAATCTTTTTAATTTTTTTTTTAATTTAATTATAAAAAGTATATACATACATATATATATAAAATATCGGTAGCAATATATAACATATATAAAATATCGGTAGCAATTTTTTTAACATTCACTGTTATCTTCGAAAATGCAAAAGCGTACCTACATATATTATGAAATGAGTACAAGAAATAGAAGATCTCCTCAAGCTGAAAGTCTATAAATATTGAAAATACATATTTTAAATTGTAAAAATCTGGCAATAATTATTATACAAGGAAATAAAAAAAATTACAATTAAACATAAGCAATGAAAAATAAAAAAGTCCGGAACAAAATGCGCAATATTCACTCTACAAAACGTATTAAATAAATGAAAATGAGCTTATGCATGCTAATATAAATAATAAATAATTTAATGACATACATACTTACTCATTTATTTTTAAATGTTATGTACTCGTATTTAGATAACTACATACATACATATGTATGTACCTACTATTATTAATATCAGCATGATTTTGCAAAACATATGTATGTATGTACTTACAATATTGTAATACTATTTATATGGAACAGATTTTGTTTATTTATTTTTTCTTTTGTTTTTTTTTTTTTTTTTTATGATTCCGCTACTGATCAGCAAACTTTTTTAAATTAACTTAATATCATATCAGTCATATTTTCTGCTATAACAGTTACATATTAACATTAAAAGACAAAAAAAAAAAACAAAATGATTTTTAATTATTGTTAACAGTAATATTAATTCTTTTGTAACGGAATTAATTACAGATGATAATGGATAAATATAAATAACTAAGTATGTATATGTAGATATATGCATTTTACTTAAATTATTTCTTTTATAATACCTGAATATTATGATTCTAATAGCAGAGTATGAGGTACGACAATACTAATTACATTTTTTTAAAAAATTGCATAACATTCTTTTGTTACTTTTTCTATTTATATGCTTAACTGATATCAAATAGGTAATTAATCTTCTTTACCATCATATTTTAGATAATATACATACATAATACACATTTTACAGTCATAAAATATAGGAAGGATTAAAAACAAAATCATAATCACTTATATATATAATTTATATAAGGTGATATCAAATCGCTGTGACATAATTTTTAAATTATATATTTTTTCTACATTATAGTATAGGAAATGTTTAAAAGGTTTACCTTTTCGTTATATTCATATTCATGCTGTTGATTTGTTGATTTATAATACCGCGAATTATCTGTTGATTTATAATGCCCACTCCAGCATAAACATTTTTCGTTTAAGTGGTTATCCGGACAAAATCCCTCCTATAATCGTTAAAGGCAATAATATGCCATAGTAACAATTGGTTTAGTTTTACTTTTCAAATTAGAAAGATTATAACAGTAGAATTAAGTAAAATGTATACATGGAAAATGATTTCCATTTCTTTTCAGATTTGATCTTCGACCCTAATGTGTCTATTGATACTCCAATTATAAAAAAATTCTTAGGCTTGCCTAAGGGTTTAGACTTTAGAGGCTTGCCTTGGACTTTTGGCGGATTTGATTTTAAATGTATACTCTCCCTCTCTCTATTCTAGGCCTGAAATAAGACAATTTGTTGGTTTTATTACGATCATTACTAAACGCGGTAGACATCCTAGAAGATTAGCGGTAGATTTTGTTTTAAGATTAGTTGATCTTAAATGTAAATTTTGCAAAGGAGTTGACGTTATAGAGAGCGTGGAGGACTTTCTCAAGAATAAGGCGGAATTACCTTGGTAGTTTTTTTTTTAAGATTTAGGTATCTCAGCTCTCACATGGATCTAAATAATTTTCAAAACTTCTTCTGTCTTCTCAACATCATCGTGACATAAATTTAAGTATATTTAACACCAGATTTTTAAATATTTTCTCCCACGTTTTGCAGGTGCACTATAGATCTAGTGATTACTGACACGTTAGCTTAGTCTTCATCATTAAAAATAAAAAAAATATGAACATATTAATGTCTAAAGCTCCGAAAAAGAGTAGATGTCCTGGAGATTCTTCTTTTCTTTGACAAAATCTGCTTATACACCGTCAGTCTCTATTCCTATTTTCTTTAAGTGTTCCTATTTATTTTTACTGAATCCTACAAATTTTTTCCATCTTTTCCGATTATAGTTTCCAGAAGATCCTTAGATTTTCTGAGCTCAGATTTTTCATTCCATAGTTGGCTTCTGTAGTTTTCCTCTTCCATTTTTAGCGCTTCTGTTATTTTGTGTTTATCTATGTCACAAAAAGGTTCAATATCTGTAAAGGGAATTGCAACTATTCTTTTCCAACTCGATCCGCTTGTTGGTTTCCTTTTATTTCTAGGTATCTAGGTACCCATCCGAGGACTACTTTGCTGTTTGTTCCTAAGCAGTTTAATTTCACTAAACACTTTCAAACTAGTTGTTATTTAATTGATTCTGTAGTCAATGGACATTAGTACCGTTTTGGCTGCTTGACTATCTGAAAGTTCTATATGTAAGGTGTAATAAAAATTTCTAACCAAACCTAACCTTAGGTTAGAACTTTTATTACTTAACTTTTATTTAGTTTGAAATCACATACACAATTTTTAATTTCTACATCATTATTATATAAACATTTTCATAGAAACTAAAATAGCATCGCGTTCACTTTACGTAATTTTATTTCATTTAAAAAACAGTTATTAGAAAAAAAATAAAAAAACAAATCCGTTTTAAGCTGCAAAATTCAATTAACATACATATACATACATTACATATATGCATTGCCTACCTCATACCTGTCTTCTTGTGTATTAATAACGAAGTCATCAACATTTTGTCTGTAATTTGTTATATTTGATATTTGGCATTTTAATGACTGCGTTTTGTATTTATTTATTTGTTTTCTTTTATAGTATTAATATTAAAGTAAATGTTAAGCATGATTTAAAAATTATTATTGGATGTTAGTAAATGCTCTGAAACAAATTAATTTTTTACACATCACTAACAATTTTTTTTTTAGTTTTTGTTTTTTCTTTCTGCCATACAAATTTAATTTAGTAGTAAATTTAAAAAAAAAAAAAATTAAATTAACTGAAAATTTCTCATTAAATGTTAGTTAATTTAATCAATAAAAAATTTTCATTTTTACTTCACATCTGGATTTATTTGAATTTTATTGAACACATGTAATATATATTGCACAAGAGTGAAAGTAATTTTTTTATTTAAATTTTTAATATACATACTGGTAAAAATTACACATATACCTGTTAATTTAAATTAATTTAAATTCGAATAAAAATGTATTCCTAATTATTTCACATAAAGGAGTAACTTTGTTTGTTTGTCTATTCACGTCAAAATCATCAGTCCGAATGCAAAAATGAGCATTCTATATGGAATTGGGAAGTGTTAACGGTTTTCTCGCTGTAAATCATTCCACTATATCGCTAACTCAATCTCTTTCGTGAATCTGTTCTATTTACCTGTTTCAGCTCATTAATTTATTAGTTATTTTTTATTTGCATAATTATGAATTTCCTTTTTTAATTTTATATTTAAAAATAATTGACATAAACATTTTATATTTTTTTTACGAGGGATGGTGAAACCTATCGAAAGTCACTAAAAGGAATTGCACTAGGTTCCTCCGGGTAGCGTTAGACTAAACCAACCAAAGCCACCCCTTTTAAAACCAAACTCTAGGATGGGTCCTTAAGTACATATTGATATAATGTACAGTTTGATTTTGGAGAAAAGAATGCGCGAAGGATTATTTGGGAATCGTTACAACTTCTGCAGAAATCATAATTTTATGGTACTAAAATTATATAAATTTTTATAAATCAAATAAATTCGTAAATATAAATAAAATAAAGACTAAAAATTCTTAAAATTTTTAAAAATTAAATCACTAAAGGGAAATCAATGAATCAATGAAAGACGCTAAAGAGGAGCGGTACGAGAACAATTCCTTTATCAATCTGTGGCATTTTAACTTACAAAACACCTTCTTTTTTTTTGATCAAGCAATATGTTAAAGTATCTTTAGTACTATTAATTCTACCTTTTGGGTAAGAAAAAATTCTGCTTCAAAACACACAAGTTTTAAGATTTGTGGGAATAGGATGACTGATGAATGAATATGTCAAAATTCACCTTAAACCTTTGTTAATTGATAATGTAATCAATAATTATTTTAGGAAACCCACGAGTTCCACAAGAAAAGATGGTTCAACATTTGCGATGTTCAAGTCGCACGAAATTCCATATGCTGAATTATGCCATTTAAGAATTTCAACTAAGTAAAGGTAGGCATATTTCTCTTTGTCTTCTTCTTCTCGAGTCTTATTTCTCTTTAAAAAAAACTTTAAGTAGATGCATCAGAAGGAATACGAACGTGCTCCTTCTTGAT
The DNA here is from genome assembly GCA_947095535.1 of Poecilobothrus nobilitatus. Lineage (NCBI taxonomy): Eukaryota > Metazoa > Arthropoda > Insecta > Diptera > Dolichopodidae > Poecilobothrus > Poecilobothrus nobilitatus. The sequence continues at coordinate 245,695,733 of OX352773.1, read as the reverse complement.
ATCTACAAAACAGAATAAGAGAATCTACTTAAAGTATATATATATAAAGGTCTACACAATGAAGAGAGCGTTGACATTTTATTCATTTATTAAACGATGTGCATATATCTATTCATATATATAAGTATAATCTGGCAATAATTTTATCTTGCTGTATTTATAATTTTGACCGCAAGGTGGATTGTAATCGGAAATTACTTTCTTGAGATTTTACAATCACTATTAAATATACTTGTACTACATATTATACAAATTTAAACCAGTAATCGCTTTGTCGCTACGATGTATAATAACTATACTATGCAAAATATTCTATACCAAATTTAAGAACTTTGCAGAATGGTATAACTGCATTCTTTTTTCTTAAGTATAAGATATAAGCTCTTAAATATTAATTACAAAAAGTGTATAATTATAATAACAGTCTGATTACAAAATAACAATCTGAAAATGGAACAAAACTCTAAAATTGAAATTTAATTAGTTTTATTAAATTTAACTTTGTAAGTCATTGGTCTTTTTATTTTTTTGTATAACAAAGTAAAAACAATTTTTGTTGGAAAAATTAAATTATTTTTAAAAATAATTCAAGTATAATTTTTTTTTGTATTTATAAAAACAATTTATATTTTGTTACCAAAAGGCATGGTTCTTTAACCTGTTAAAGTAATTCTATAATAAATAAAGAAAAAAGAAAAATAACATGAGACAAAACTTACTAATTTGTTAGCAATTACTTAAAATATTTAATGTCAGAATAAAACACAACTTAAATATTTTTCTTTTTAACTTAGTTTTTGATTTTTAAAATTTTTAAATTACTATAAAAATTTACTGCTTAAAAAACGATTTGCTATTTTTTTTATTACTACTTTTTGGTTTTTTTTAAGATTTGTTTTTTTTTTTTGTGGTATAAAACTAACCGTTAAAAATAATTTAATCACTTTAATTTGATTCATTATTAATTTGGGAAAACCTGCACCTCTAGAATAAAAAATATAAAAATTTTTAGTAACTTTTATGGCAATTACTATAAAATTTAATTTACCCTGGTAACAAAATATAAACCCTTTAAAGTTAATAAAAATAATATTACAATTAAAACGGTAACATGATAACAGTAGTAGTTTTAGAATAACAACAATAACAAAGCAAAGAAGTGTTTAGTCCTACATAATTATTTGGACTCTTAAGTAGGCTTTGTATTGTAGCATGTATTGCCTAGACAACTCCTAGTTTAAAATTTTTGATTATAATCTTACATTTATATAAAATTTTATCAAAATTGTCTGCGGAATAAGACAAAATACTCTTAAAATTTATAAAATTTCTTTCCAAAACTTTTTTAAAAAATACAACTATTGACATGTCATCATGTCTTAATAAATTTAATATTTATTAAGAATATAAGTATAACCGTTAATGGTGGTCTGGTTTCTAAACAAATTTTTTATAAAAAAGATGAAAAAAATATTCATTTTTTCTAGTCAAAAAAACTACTTTATACTTACTGTTTGAATATTTCCATTTGCGAAGCTTAAATTTTGTCAGAATTTTTGTACTTTCCCTCTTCATCAAAAATGTTAAGGGGTGTCCACATTTATCTATAAAAGGTTAAATGTGGATTTACGCTTGGACGATAACATTTTTTATTAGCTCTAAACAGCTCCTAATTATATGAATTTTTATTTAAAAAGAATATACTTTTTTTCATTTAAGAAGAAGGATTTCCTTTTCAAATGCAAGTTTTCCCATTTAATTGCAAGTATTTCTCTTTCAAATACAAGTTTTCCCAATGAAGTGCAAAGAATTCATTTTCAAATACAAGTTTTTCTTTTAAAGCTCATTGGATGCATTTATTTCAGGGATTGCAAATAACTCTTAACATTTTCAAGACCTTATTGAATACATATGTGCATATATGCATACATATCCGTAGGTATATAAAAAAAAAAATACTTGGAATTAATTGGGAAAATCCTTTTTCTTGAATGAAAAAAGGTATAATAGACGACTGCATATACGAGTACTTCTCTAAAAAATTTTTATTTGAAAAATTTGTTTTTTTCACGCCAACATTTGTTTTAATTAAATCAAATTTATCTGTTTTTCAATTTTTGAAAAAAAAATCATTGTTTTGGTTTTGGTTCATTCAAATCATTGTTTTTGGTTTTAAAATTTCCTTTGTTTTTTTCACTTTGAAAAGCTAAAGTGCTACAATACTTTTCCTTTAAAAAAAAAAAAAACAAATTCCTCCAAAACTATATCTTTTTCCATTTTATTTTGAAAAGTGACAACAAATTTTGATTAATCCTCGAATGTTACTGTAAGAAAAAACAAAATGGCAGATAGGTAACACTTTAAAAAGTTAAGTCGAAAAAAGTGTTGTCGGGATAGAAAAGATATCAACTAAGTATATTTTAAAATTATATTTCGTCGAAGTATAGTAAAAGAAAGATGCCAACAATTTTTAAAAATTTTCCAAATATTTTCCAATATTGAGAATAAATATCCCTTATAAATGATATTTACTGTTCTTGTCATACACATTGAATTTTCATAAAAATTAAATTAATTTCATACTTATGTCCCTCATTAAAGCTGATAAAAACCACCTTTTAGTGAATTTTATTTTATAATCTTATAAGTTATAAAATAGAATTTCTAAAGTATAACATCTAAATTGTTTAATTAAAATTTATTTTGTCTTTTCTGAGTACCATGGCATTAAAAAATATACTTAATCCACTACTCGGTATTGCTCGGTACAGCGGCAAAACTTATTTTATTTTGCACTAAGTTTAATTCTAAATTTATTAAATTTAAAAATAACGGTGTACAGTCAGTCTTCGTATTTTAGATGTTTAAAAAAATTATTTTGGTTTGATTAATTTATAATGATCAACCGAAACGAAGTCGTACTAAATGACCGAAACGAAGTCTTGCTGTAAATGAATGAAATGCCTTACTAAACAAAGTAAGTTAACAGAAAAGACAATGAATACGATTAGTGAAAATAAATGGAAATTTCGAAAAGACAAAAATATGTTTTATAAATAAAATTTTTGACGCGAGAAATTTGAAATTTTTAACGAGTAAGACAAACTAATAGACGGGAATTTACGAAAAATGAATTTATTTTATAAAATAAATTAAAATTCGCAAACTTAACAATTTGAGCTCACTTAATATTTTCTGTTTTTTTGCAAACTAATATTTTTTTTTAATTTTTGGTTGGAGACAATTTTTAAATTTTAGAAAAGAATTCAGAAAGAATTTTCAACTCAATTTAATGATAGAAATTATTCTTTAATGTTTTATAAAAATAAAATAATTTTTTTTTTTTTTGTTTATTGTCATTTGATTGTAGGAGCGTGTAAATTTTCTTTCTTTGTTTTTACAAACGATATTTTAACAAAGCAATCACAAAAGCAAGAAAAAAAAATTAAAAATGATATGCTAGCTATACCATTAATTGTATATATACTCGTATGTATATATGTTGGTAAAAAAAATATCATGTTCTCATATAATATATAAAATTTAGCAAAAAGTACATTGGCCTCAAGCAAATATTTTTGTGTAATAGCTAAAAGTGTAATTGACCGATTTGTATGACATTAAGATTTTGTAAATTAAATTACAATCTTGTTGATTAATTTCTGTTTAACAGGTTAGATATATTTTTGTATTGAAAGTTGAAACTATATAATATGTACAATTGGTTATAAGATTTACATTTAATACAAATACAAATACTAAAAAATAAAAAATAGAATAAAACATTACGGAATTGTCATATACAGAGAGATAATGACCTCTTGGGTTTTATTAGAAGCTTGAGTTAAAAAAAAAATAACAGAGAACTTTATATTTTATTGAAGCGTGCTTTATATATTATCAGAACGCTTTATATATTATCAGAGCGCTTTATATATTATCAGAGCGCTTTATATATTATCAGAGCGCTTTATATTTCATTGAAGAACTGACATCTGTTTGTTTAATTTTTTTAAGACTTCAACTTGTAACAATAAATTTTTAAGTGCGATCACGTTTTAGAAAATATTCGCATAGGGTCACGTTTTAGAGGATATTACTTTTTGTAATTCAAGTTTTTTTTTTAAGTTTTGTTTTGAAGATGTAAAGTCAAGGTTTGAAAAATCTAACTTATCTGAAAATTACATACATATATTTCTAGATTTAAAGCATCTTCAAAATATGCGAAAGTTCAAAATTTCATATAACGTTAAATTTAAATAAAAAATTTCCAAAAGGTTTCCATTTGCTTTAATTCAAAAAGTATATGAGAAATTTTTTTTTCCTGAAGATTGAATAAATATTTCGTCAAATTTGAGTTTCAACTTATAATCAGAAAATTATAAAACTTTAAAAGTTGAACGACTTTGGTAAGGCTGTGTTTCCTTAACCTATGATTATGTACATGTAGTAATATTTTTGTACAAATGTATATCAATATTAAATAAACTTTATTTCATATTTATAACTCATATAATATTCATTTTAAATTTTCACCATGAATATATTTTGCTTTACATTAGTGATTTATCAAAATTAGAAAATGTAACCGTAGCTACATTTGCTAACGAAACTGTGATAATGGCAATGTGATTCAATGTTGACAAAGCTACAAATAAATTACAAAAATGAAATGATAAACTTTTTCTATGGACTACAAAACGTAAAATTAAACTTAATGAACTTAAATAAAATTTTGTAAGCAAGTAAAATTTACTAATAAAATCGTACAAAATGCCTTAACAAAGAAATTTAATGAAAATTAAATTAATTAAATATAACCCAAAAAAAACAAAGCAAAATACATAGGAATGACATTAAATGTCAAACAAAGATGAAAAGAGCACGTCAAAAACAAAAAAGTTGAACTAATGGAATCGAAATATAGAATCGAGAATCGAAATATAGGTCGAAATTCTTATAGATTGCCAATAGAATATAAAATTTTGTTATATATAACCAAATAGTTAAACCGGCATACAACTATGGGATTGTGACAAACAAACGAATATTTAAAGCATCTAAATGGACGTTTAACATACGAATCTAGAGATTCCTAGCGTAAACAAAAAAATAAAAGAAGCATCAAAACTCTTACACGTTTCTGGAGATATGCAAGTCCAGTTTAACATCTATAAGAGTTAACGCATAATTAATGGTTATAGTATTTAAGACTAATTTTAAACTTTTAAGACGGGGCTGATGTTTTTAATTAGTTAAAGTCTTACATAACTATGAATATTCGTGTTTTCTGATCATATAAAGAACATCAGTATCTTTGTTCTAAATAAATGTCCTGACATCCAATAACTCTCTATATTTCCCAATTTCCTTTATTCCTATTCTCTGTTTTCTCAATCCTCAAACCAAACAGTATAAACCAAACAGTGTTTCCTAATCCGCAAACCAAACAGTACATTGTACTATAGGTTCTAACCTAATATTTGGTTTAAAAGAGAGGTGGCATTTAGTTGATTAAGGTCCAACACTACTAAAGAGAATTGGCGCATTGATCTCATTTGTATCTTTCGATATTCCCACCTATCCTAAAAAAATATATATATACGAGTATATATTGATAATAAAAATATATAAATATATATATATTGCACTTATATGATTTTTTATTGCAATAAATCAATTCAATGTATATCAGTACCACCTACCTATACCTAGAGTCTATATCGTCCAGTATAAATATATTAAATTATGTATTTCATTTTTAAAGTCAATGTTTTTTTTATATTAAATATTATGTAATCTTCATCATTTATATAGTTGAATTTATTAATGCTGATGTTCAGATTATTGAGAAGACCTAATCTAGAATGAACATTTAATTATACCTGACTTATTTAATTAACTACAATTAATCATAAAATCTTATTTTAAATTAATTAAAGACAAGCCCAATATTTATGTATATGTATATTCATATGGCACACATAACTTAACAAAAATGTTTTGTAATTTAAACATATATAAAACATATATCAATTAATTTTAAAGTATATATGTATACATATATGTGTAAACAGAGGAATGCAGTTTATTTTTATGAACACCAATCCTAATATTAGATCATAATATAATGATTTAAGATAATCAGATAAAATATGAATGTTAAAAAAATTTTTTTTAAAAATTGATACCAAGTTTAAAAAATAAACAAAACAAAAAAAAAAAAACAACTAACAAAATGTACACATAATATAAAAAAAAAAAATTTAATTTCAAATTTAATTTATTTAATTAGTTAGTGAAACATTTTGGTTTAAAATTTTAATGGTGCCAGTATAGTTATGTATTTTATCACTGCAAATATTTTTTGTGGCTTCTATTAAAAAACATTTTGTTTATTTTTAAAAAAAAAAAAAGTTTGGAAAAAAAAAAGTGAGCTTAAATTAATTCCGTTCATCTGTCGGTTTACTTATAATAGTTCTCTATACAGTTTGATGTAGGGTAATGTGATACTATAACTATGAATAGATCTCCATAATAAATAAGAATTAGAGTTTTTGTGCAGCTCTACTCATTTTGGATCCTCATTTAGTTGGATTATATCACAAGTTCTGCTGTATATTTTTTTTTTTTTGAATCTAAAAACATCAAATGAACAGGACATTTTTTTAACTTTAAAATAAAATGTAAGCTTTATTTTGAAAGCTTTCCAATTTAAAAATTATATAATGTTTTGGAATTTAGTATTAAAATTTATCAATATAAAAAACTAAAATTTTACAAATTTTTTGGACCGCTTTTAGTTAGAACCTTGAAATTTGGAGAAGAAACATATTTTTGAGAATAAGTACCTTTTAAAATTATTTTTACTCCCCCCCCCCCCCCTATTTAAGATATAGTACGATTTATTCAATATCTCCGGATCGCTCGATTTTAGCTAGTACCAAGAAATGTTAACTGGATACATTTTGTTACAAGACAAGAAAATAAAGTAAGACTCCAAAATTATATTTCTACATTTGTTAGCGGTATTTCTTATATTATATACGTACAGGGTGTTCGCTTAAAATTAAAGCTTTGTTCCTTTTAATTCTTTATAATTTTTTCCAAAGAATAAATTTTCTTAAAAAATATTGATGCAAAAGTTGTCACATTAATAAATAAAATATTTTTATTGCCTTTTTTAAAAATGTGTGCCTTTAAAAACCTTTAAATTTTTATACTGCTTTGTTACTTTTGCTTTCATGTTAAATAAATATTTAAAAAAATTTTTTTTTAATTTAACTTTCGCTTTTTTTTTTTTTTTTCTTTATTTAATTTTTATTTTACTTCTTCGGTGATTAATTTTTACCTAGTTCTTTTCCTGATTAACATGTTCATTAAATATTTTTTTTTTTTTTATAGACCAGATTTAGGTTTTGGTTTTTAAAGTGAAAATGAACATTTATAGCGCGAAAATATAAATAGCGCAATGCTGTTTGCTATTATGATTAATTTTTTTTTGGTGTTTTGTGCATAATCTAACAATTTACTGCGTAAAAAATATACAAAAAAAAAAAATTTTAATAAACTTTCAGATAAATATTAACATATGTACTTTTGTAATATTAGAGAATGATGTAAAAAAAAAAAATCCAAAAATTATTTTAATGATTAATTTATTAAATTTTTAGATGACGTTTAATATTATGAACTTTTTCCTATATTTTTACTTCCAAAAAAATAAATTCAAACAAAAAATGATTTAAATAAATCGTAAATGAAAAGTAAAATAACGATAAAATTAAATTAAAAATATAGTTTATTTTTTTTTTTTTTTTAATGTAAAGTTGAATAATCATTTAAGTAATTTAAAGTAAAAAAATAAAAAAAAACAAAACAACTTTTAATCAAAAAAATGAATTAAAAAAAAAAGAAACTGAATATGAAGTAAATAACAGAAAATTAAAATTTATGTATCTAAAGATAACGAAACAAACACATTTAACTGTATTGATTTTTAATTTAAATTTTAATTTTAATTTCCGAAATATTATTATTTATAGTTATTGAAGAAATTTGTATCTTTTGTAAAATTTGTAATCGTTAATGTATAACGGTTTTGTATTTCTTTTCTTTTCTGACTAAACTTTTCTTTAGGTTTTTAAAAGAAAAAAATTACGCAATGTGTATGTACATGTATATAATTTATGCGTAATGCATTTTATTTCTTATCGTTAAATTTGAACAGTTTTTTTTCCAATTGAAATTGCAAATATTTATACCTATTGATGTCTCTAAAAACCTACTGACTTTGTTAACGAAAATTTTCGTTCTTCATTTTAACAGAATGTATATTTATAAAATATGCCACAAAATGTATTGAAAATTTTGTCTTTTATTTTATGAACCGTTTGTTTCAATGATATTTCGTCAAACTTTTAAACCTTAATCCATTAGCAAAACTCAAATCTATTTAATAAAATCTTTATAATAATTAGTAAACGAATATTTCTTAACCTAACTTAAACTAACTTAATTGATAAATATAAATCGATCAGTTAAGTCTATTTAGTCAAATCACAAGACAGGGCAACACAAATATGCTGTTAGTGAAATAGAATATAACAAAGCTTATGGCTTATGACTACTAAAGGTATACTAAAGCGAAAATGAAGGAAACCAACAGGAAATAAGTATTTTTAGATAATAACTTGTTTTGAAAAAATCATTACAGCTTAAATGAAATTAATTTTAAAGGTATAAGTATAGTGATGTGTAAATCGGTGCAGAAAATTTTTTATTAAATTATTAAAATTATCAAATATATAAATATGAAATGGTCAGAATAACAAAAAAAAAAAATTTCCTATACGTTATATTTTATTCGGGGCTTTTTTTTTTAACGGGGTATTAACAAGGTATCAAGACAAAAGTTTTGTAAAAGGTGTACAAAATTATATAATATTCAATAGTTTCGGTACAGTGTACTTAATACAAGAAAAAAAAAACAAATAAAACTATTTTTTTTGAATCAAAATATTGAAATATTTTTGTTTCTAACAGCATCAGAAAATAATTATGCCTTGGAAGTGGCTTACCAGTTTAAGGGAGGTGGAAGTTCTTGCAAGACCCTAAGAATTCCGCTTTGGTAGTGTTAGATTCTTACTGACTAAATGCATCCCCCTTTAACCAATATAATGGCATCAAACACCTACATTTTTACGCAGTATATTGGCTAATAAAGTAGGAATAGCACAACGATGCGAAAACATATATACACTTTTTGGGAATAGCATGTTTATTGTTAAAAATTTTAATCTTATATACTCTTATTTTTATTTTTTTTATTTTATTGTTAAAAATTTTAATCTTTTATACTCTTTTTTTTACCTTTGCTTCTTGTTATGTATATTGTTAATCAAAATCAACTAACTCTGAATCATGCGTCTCCACTTTTTATTAAGAATTCATTTTCCTCAGCTTCCTAGTGAATTGAAATCTAGTGCTTTTCTTGTTACAATAGGTATATACCAAGTATTATTTTTTTGGTTTTTTAAATATGTGATCTATCCAACTTAACCTTTTCTTTATAATTTTTTTCTCAATACCAATTGCCAAGATTTTAATTTAGAAAAGTGCCAGAGATATTCGTTGTTTATTGTATTTGGCCAATATATTTTTTTTCCTAAGGAAGGGGGAAATCTTTCAAAGACACCAAGAATTTCCCTCTTATTGGTAGTGTCAGATTCTTACTGACTAAACCCACTTCCCCCTTTCGCCAATATAATGGGATGAAACCCTTACCTGCCAACGCAGTATATTGGCTAGGGAGTAGGGATATTAAACATATATATATGATATTTTAGACACTTATTAATAAATACTTCTAGTATCTGTGTGATGTTGTCTTTACAGATGCGTGGTTAAATATTCTAATCCCTTGTTTCTCTCCACTTTATGTAAATCTCTCCTAAATTGTTCGAAGCTGGTTTTTAATGTGTTATAACTGTTGTACACTTCATGGCTTTTTTTTAATGTTTTCACTTCTATATTTTAATCTAAAATTAATCCGAGATTTTTATACTTTTAAAATGTTATTTTTTTTTTATATTTTAGTATTCAAAATTTTTAATTGTTTGAAATTCCGGTTATCATATCCTTTTTTTTTTTTAATAAAACCTTTTATTTTTTAAATATTTGTGTGAATCTTAAATGAAGCTCAATATGCATCTTCTTTAAAAATAATTTTTAAATAAAATCCCAACTAATTAAATTTCTATATGCATATTAAAATTTACATAATGTTATTATTTAATTAGTTTCTAAATAATTAAAAATCTAATCCTCCTTACTAAATACGTAGTTTTTTTTTTTACGTTTCCATATCAATGTTTACCTATAGTTATTACAACATATTTTAGTTGTTGATTCAATATCTTGTAATAATATAAAACACGTTTTATTACAAAAAAACAAAAAGAAAAGGAAAAAACAACAAAAATAAAAAAAAAAAAACATTAAAAGTGTTAAGGACACGGTCGATATAATTTATTCATATTTAACATTTACAATTTTGTTTCTGTTTTTGTTTTTTTTCTTCTTTTTGTTGGGGGTCATCTTTAAATAACATTCTTTTTTTTTTTTTTTATGATTATTGCGTGTTAATTGTGAACAAATAAATAAAAAGCTTAGTTTAAACGTGAACATATTTCAAATATTGTTTTTTTTTTTGTTTACCATAACTATACTAGCATTTTAGAATTAAAAATTAAACAGATATAATTACAAATTTTTTTTTTTTTTATTGTGTATCCTTTTAGTACAGGTGGTCTTATCATTATTATGTATATGTATATTTAAAAAACACTGCAGGATATCATATTATCATAAATTATAAATTAATGACTATTGTTAAATTAGTTATTTTATTACTTATTACTTTTATTACCATAATATTATGAGCCTCCCATAACCACAATAACACATTTTTTATGAATACAATGTAAAAAAATTATTGTATAGTGGTAATCGCAGTAGAGTTATTTTTAATTATTTAAGAATATTCTTTAGAATATTAATGGAAATTTGTTATTTAGAATTTTATACTATGTGTATAAGTTACCGATTTAGAATTTTCAGTTTAAATGAATAAATATTATAAAATTTTTGTTTTTTTTATTGACAAAAGAACAAAATTAACTGAATATCGTTTTTTTTTTTAATTGAACAAAACTGAACAAAGCACTTAGAAATTACACTTAGTTTTATAATAAATTTATTACTATATGATTTGATGGATAATAAGCATGAAAAGATTACGTTAAGTAATTATAATTAATTTTAAAAATACTAGGAAAATTTATGTTTAATTGTACAATTACCATATGTAGATGTAAATACATTTACCTTATCGTACTGACAAATAAACTCCTTAAAAGTTTGATTTTTGAACCGCAAACGCTTTCTTATATTTTAGTGCCTTACACTATCTTCATTTCTAAGAAATACCACCTTAAATTATGGTTTTTCCAGTAAAAAAAATTTCAAGTATGTACTCTTAAGTGGCTTTGAAAAAAGTTTCTTCCTATTTTACTGATCCCTATACCATAATTGAACAATCTTACTGGATTTTACTGGAATTACTGGATTTCGGAATCACTTGATGTAATAGAAAAAAAATATAAAACAAATTTATAAAAACAAAGCAAAAAATAGAATAAAACCTACATATGTACGATATACCACTTTTCTTAAATTAATTAATTTTTTAATTCATGCATATTAAAAAATTAATAAAAATTATGAATCTAATAAAATATTTTTTTTTTTGCAAAGCTAAATAATAAAACAATTTTTCGAAGTATACTAATAATATGGCTATATAAACTACTTTTAGTAAAACCTTTCTACTTTCCCCCTAAGACGTATCTGTACGAATTAGCAAATACAAATTTGATTTTTGAACAGATCGTAATACTCTCCCCTGCTTTTTTGGATTCCTGTTATTACTCAAAAAATCAGAAATTTAGCAAATCAGAAATTTAACAAATCATTAAATATAAGATTTAGGATTAAATTTTTAGTATTAAATTTTTTAGTTTTAGTATTTTTAGGTTAGCGTTAGGTATTTTTAGTTAAATTTTAAGTCAAAAAAGGTTTTTTGTTTATATATAAATGAAAAAAAAAATTGTTTTGTAAAAGAAAATAATCAACTAGCATTTAAGGTGTAAATATACAAATAGTATAAGATACACAAGATAAACAATCATGTACTCACAAAAAAAAAATTTTGTAATAAGATTAAGGCATAATAAATAAAATAAAAATATTAATGGCCTCTTAATTCTAACATGGACATATTTTTCTCTTTTTCTTTTGGAAAAATATCCATTTCTATTAATTTTCGTCATATGTTTATTAAATATTTACCAAAATATGCCGAATTTTATATTAAAAAAAATTTCGGATGTTTTCTATATCATATCAAAATTTTAACTTAACACAAAATTATTTTTAAGTCTTTTGCGTGCGGTACTGCGGTCTAGTGGTCATCATAATGCACGTGGCGTTCAAAATAACAAGCTAAAAGCTTGCTAAATTTATTGTGTAGAAAATTTACTTTATAAAAAATAAAAAATCTTAAAATGCCTACTTCTACACTTAATAAAAGATTTGTGTCCTCTGATTAGCTAAATTTATTTGTCATTATTAAATAGATACCTGTAGATACCTATATTATAGAAATAGAAATAGTTAATCATTGCCAGTACAATTTGTATGAAGTGTTTGTGGTTTATTATTTTATTAAATAAAATATTTTTTTTATGTGTTGGTCTCTCCATTTCTTGTGTATTATATAATGTACATGATAAAAATTGTAAACTTATTAAAACTTTTTTGATTCTCATTCTTTCGATCAAAATTTAAAATCTATAAAAAAAATGATCTTCTTCTTCTTTCAATACCCTATTCAGTGCGGAGTTATATTAATAAAAATGTACAAATTATATATTATTATTAATATTAAAGGATTTTTCACACCCTCAAGAAATATTTTGTGTTATATTTATGTTTATTTTTATTATAAACTTTGATACTTTAATTAAATACCCATTTGACCAATGGCGCAATGCGTACATCGCCGGATTTTCAGGGGAAGGTTTCGGATTCAAAGATAAAAATATAAAGATCTGTAAGATCAAAATATTATGTAAAATATAATCTCTGACCGGGCAGTACATTAGTACTAAAGGTCGTATAACCTATTGTTTGGTTAAAAAAGAGAGGTGGTGTTTAGTGGGTTAAAGTCCCACACACTCATAGAGGACTCGTGCTCGTTTTCACTCCTCTATAGTGTCTTTCGATGATTCCCACCTACCCTTGCAAAAAATAATCCAAACAAAAGAAATATTATAATTATATAATTTAATAATTTGTACCGCAACTATACACCTGAAAAGTTAAGGCTGATTTATTTTCTTAACACATTATATGTGGTACACAAAAGCAGTACTAGTTGGAAAACAAAATTAGTAAATAAAGGATTCCACGTTAAAAAAATTTTGAAATCAAAAGGTTGTTTACAGAGTTCAAATAATAGCACGCCTTGGAATAGCAGGTGCTCTTCGCACGAAAATATCTTGAGCTTGCAAACATCTGCAAACAGTACACAGTGCCTTGAAGCTTCTGGAATACATAACACACACACACAGACAGATAGCACTCTAAAAAAATGTTTACAGCTTTCTACAAACCGGAGTAAAGCTTATTTGCAAAAATCTCGGGTACAAATTTTTAGTGTGGAAACAATAACTGTGTATTGCAATGTATGCCGTTTGGTAAAAATACTTAGTTTTAAAATTATAGTTTAGTATTAAATACCAAAAATTCTTTATTTAAATACTTTTTAAAATAAGATTAACTTTAGATGCAATTCTAAATTGAATTTAACGATACAAATCTTTCAGAAACATAATCTAGTTCTTAAAAAATTTTGTATAGTAGTAAACATAAATATAAAAACAAATCTTATTTCTTTATTATTTTTAGCACTTTAAGTTAAAAGTTAGAATATTAAAAACATTTTAATTCACAATTAATTATATCCTAAGGTCATTACTTTATTATGGAAAAAAAAAAATAAAAAAAACTTTGTTTTCTTCTTCATAAGAATTTTTTTTTATTATTTTTTTAAATCAAGTCCAAGCTTAAGAAGTTTAACCACAAAAATATCAACCAAGAAAAACACATTCTTAGTAGTTATATCCGGTTTGAATAAAAGAAAAAAACTCCAAAAAAAATTTACAACTTTGCAGTAAAAGAATAAAAAATATATTTAAAAAACAAAATCCTGTTTTTTTTTTTGTTTTATTATAAATAAAAGTTTAAGTCAATGTAGACATTAATTTAAACTTGAATCAGAAAAAAAACTTACTCTAAAAGAACTGAAAAAAATTGTAAAAAAAATTTTGATTTATTTTTTAATACAAAAAACAAATAATTCGGTAAAATAAAATTTTGGGAAATCTGCTTTTAATTAAAATTTTCTATTAAAGTTGCATTTCAAATTTCATCAATATTAATATCTTTCTTCAAAATATCTCTCCAAATTCTCCTATACCTATCCCGCATAATCGTAAATTTCCTAATTCCACTTTCCCCAATCATCCTTCCCACATTCCTATCACCCAAACCTAAGGGTATATTTGTATTAAAGGTTCGATCCTAAAGTTTGGTTTTATAAGGGGGTGATTTTGGTTGGTTAAAATCCAACACTACAAAAAAACATCATCAAATAGACCATTTAATTCGAAATAACCGCACAGCAAAAATAATCACTGTTGTAATAAACTGTTGACGTAATTAGTTAAAATATAGAATTTTAATATAACTAATATTAACTAATATTATTAATATAACCTAACGCTAAAAAAATATAATATTTTTCATAGAAAACTAAAACAAGTAATGATAAAACCAAGGGTTTTCAAAAAAGGACATTTCCAAAATTAGTTTTTGGTAAAGAGTACAAAGCCATGGCAAAGCCATATATTTATTTGATATGTATGAAACCAGCTATCGTTTTGCGTTTCCAGATTGAAAATACGCCTTATAGAACCTATGTATTATTACAACAATTTAAAGATTGTTGATTTGAAAATTTAGAACTTTGTAGGGTTGTAGCTCCGTAATGGGAGGGGCTACAGAAAGAAGTTGTCCACAAAATTAGTTTTTTTGGCGATGCCTATCCGTAGTTAGAATTTCATTGCCTTATTTCAAACGGTGTAAAAGTTTTGTAAGCACCCAGACGGACGGACGGACGGACAGACGGACAGAGTCAAACTAAAAAGAGCAATAATTATTGTATCTTTCATCAAAATTATTTGATTAAGTTAAGAGCAATTAAGCAATTGAGCAGTTGAGCAATTAAATGTTGATAATTTTTAGACTTTTTCAATTTAAAAATTTTTATTTTTTCTTGTTTAGAAATATGATTGTTATCTTGTATTTCATACAAAAAGCTTGGATTTTTCTTTGTAGAATCATTTTATTTTTATTGAAAAAATAATTGTAAATATTTTTATTTAAATTTTGTTTTGAAACATGTTTTAAAAAAAATATATATAAAAAGAACGTGGAAGAGTTTAGAGTTGACTGTGTCAATTCTAGGATATCCGATTGAACATAATATATGCTGTTTTCATAAAATTTGATAGTCTTTTAGAAAATTTAAAATAATTAGATATCTTTTAATCAAGCATTGAGACATATTTATGTAAATTTTAGATGTGTATGACAGCTACTGGACATCGTTGCATTAAACCAACGAAATTTTTCAGAATATTTTTGCAATGAAATTTGATAATCTTTTACAAAATTTCAGATGTTTAGCTTTATTAAGTGTACAAAGAAATAGAAAATATAAATTTCGCAGCTTCTCGAACCTGTTGCACTAAACTAACCAACTTTTACAGAAGAAATTATTAGAATAAAATTTATATAAATATCTACTTAAAGATATTAGATATCTAGCTTAATAAAACACTGAGCTATGCTTATAGCTACGCTGAAATATACTAATATAAAAGGACTACTAGAGTTTGTCCGTCGAACCGTACGTATGTGTTCAACTTTAATAGTGAAACCGACATTTTCATAGAAATAAAATGGTAAAATAAGCTCCAGACGAAATAACAAATTTATTATACCCTTAAACTATGTACAGATATAAAAATTCTAAATAATAATTTAAAATCTTTTTCAAATAATTCAAAAAAAAAAAAAAAACAAATAAAAAAAACTTGTCATGTATTTGTAAAAAATTAAGAGTCAAAAGTCAAAAACCTGAATAATAAAAAGAATAAATCATTCGCACGCGAAAAGAAACGTAAGATTTAGTTAATGCGTCATTAGTAACTTTTACCATCTTTTACTTAATCTACTAATTAATATATTTTTATTAACAGTTTACTACAATTCAATACTACAGTTTATCTAAATTATGTACATTTTAATTAACTTAAAGGAGTAGCAAAATGAATTGAACACGTACAAAAATTTTCGTATTGTCCGAAATATTTTTAAGTAAAATAATGATCATAATTTCTTAAAATATGCGATCGAAAAAAACGATCAAATTTAAATTTTAAAAATTCTATTTAAAAGTTCTATCTAAAAAATAGATTATACCGTTTGTTCCGAATGTTGCCTCAAGCATCACTCTACTCAATCATACACTTGATTCACTGAGTGTGCTTTATCGATACCTTGCGCAGAAATAGCCAAGGAGAACAAAGAATGTTGAACTGTTTAGATGGCGTAAAAGAGCTTATGGGCATGTCGGCTTTACGGAACTATTGAGTTCCTTAAAGTTGGCAATTTATATGTACGATTTAGAAAAGTTCAAGAAGAACTTTGTTTAAAATATTTCTCCTGCACTCTATCCTCCATAATCCTATATTTTCCCAAACTCCTTTATTTAAGCTTCTATGAAGGGTGGATTTAGAACCAAAATTTTTGATTAGATTTTACTAGAAGAACTCATAGACGAATCTCTTACAGTTTAAGCGATCCTAATTTAAAAAAAAAATAATTTTGCAAATATCGATAGATATTTTAGGAAAGAAAACGATGGAAATGAAAATAAAAAGATATAAGGATATAATTGTAAGAAACTTAAACCAATCCCAACACTCTGAAAAATAATCTGAATATTAAAAAAAAAAAAATTTGCAAAAGCTTACCTACAAAAATGAAACAACTTGACAATTAACGATATTTAATAGGTAACTCTATCTAAATTAGAAACACTTTAAATTTATCTACTGAATTTATTGACTGAAATCATATCATTTTCGATTTTCCACTCAAAAGTTTTTAAATTTCTCCAGTTTTTTTTTTTGTTATTTTCTATTATTTTTGCGCAGCATATTTTTTACCATCAATTCTAATTTATTGCTTTTTTATCAGTCAGCTTATTATGAGCTTAACTATCAAATATAATGTCCAACGAACACAAGTTAAATAAATAAAAACAACAAAATAACAATTAAGTTATGCCATTTTTCAACTGACTAACCAATTTTCAAAGAAATCTTTTTAAATCGTTTCAGTGATTTCACTTTTGTTCTTTAAAAAAAAAAAATGAAAGTCAATTGTTTTTGCCAACTAAAAATATAAATAATGTTAGTATTCTCCCCTTAACATTCTCGTACACTCACAATAATTAAAACGAGGAAGAATACAGTTGCCTTTGTCAACTCTTAGATACCCGTACGAAACGTTAGTATGTTCACAGCCACTCTGCCTACAATATTATTTTTTTAATATTTTAGTATTTTAAAATAATTTGGGTGAATTTTATAATTTCTAGAAATATAGGTTGTACATATATTCAAACTATATGTTTATATGCACATTCTTCTAAAGCAGATTCTAACCTTCCACATAACGATTATCAATCCAAAACTTTTTCAAATATTCTATAGTACCATTTAATACTAAGCGGTAAATGTATATTAAATTTACTTAGTACAAAATAATAAATATAATTTTAAATATTATATTATATTATATTATATTTAAATATTCCATTGACAGAATAATTTCTTATAAGTACAATAAAATACATATATGTATGTAAATACGGCGCTATATAATATACATATATACTCTTATCATTCATTCACTAGTGACATATACGATATGTAAATCAACATGATATTATATAAGTATGTATATATGTCAATATCATATAAATAATAATAAAAATTCTTCAAGTAACCGCTATGTTGTTTATTTATTTACATTTTTTTATACTACGCATTATATCCTCAACAATTTCAAATTATCGAGTAAAACAAAATGGAAAAAATTCGTTTTAAAGAAATTTGTTAGAAAATTTGAACAAATCAAGTAACACTTTCGTCAATTATAAAGTAACCCTATATTATTAAAAAAAGTTGTTAACAGAAATAAGAGTCTAATGTTGAAGCTTTAATTTTTGTGTATTACTTCAAAAAAATTTTAACAGGTGTTCAAGTTACAGGTGTTTAAAAATAGGAAATTTTCAGTTTTTGACCCCTTACAGCTCCTAAACGGGGGGTGATACAAAAAAAATTTCTGAAATGACTCATACTTATTTTTAAAGATCTAACTTCTGTAAAAATTTCAAGTTTCCAACTTAAACCGTTTAGAAGATAGAAGGGTTAAAGGATTTTGCAAAATTTGAGTTTCGCATAACGGTAAATTAAGACACCATATGTCACAAATATATATTTATTGTATATATACTTTTAAAGCTAATAAAAGTAGTAATCGTTTGGCGTTTTCAAAATGAAGATATACCTTATACAACTTGTGCTATAACAATTTAAATATAGAGCTTTTTTGAACCTTTGGGGAGCTGTAGCTCCGTAACGGGTGGGGCTACAAAAAAAAGTTATTAAAAATAAAATTAATATTTTTGTGAGATGTATCAGCAGTTAAAATTTCATAGCTCTATTTCAAAAAAAATGTTGGGATCTAAAAGTTAGGTGTTCGAGAGCTACCCTAAGGCTTGGTCCAAACTCAACCAAAAAAAAATAGGGAACCTACAAATTACTCCCAGAATATTTTGTGTAAATTTCAAGGTTCTAGCTTTCTTAGTTTTTGAGTTAGCGTGCTGACGGACGGACGGACGGACGGACGGACATGGCTCAAAAGTCTTAGAATTTTTTTCTGATCCGATCCATACCTTTGAAGGTATATCTAGCTCGCTTATTTCGAGGTGTTACAAACGGAGGAGTAATTTTATTATACCCGATCCTATCGTACGGGTATAAAGACAAATTACCATTTCATATGACATTAGATTTAAAACACGAAGCGTTTAAAATTCAGTTAATATAAGGATTATAGTAAGTCACAAGTTCTGTGGTGTTCGACATATGAACTTTTGGTTGTAATTCTATAAATTTTTTGTAGTAAAGGGTAAATTTGATTCTGGAATACCAATTTTTCGACACTTTTTCACATAAATATGCACTTATTTCACCAATAACACGAATATTGTTGGTTTTAATCAATGACTTTATTTATTCTTAATCAGTGTGCTCGTAATTAATTGAAATAAAACAATGATTTAACATAACTCCAAAGAAAAGAGTCCAGTGGTGTTAACCGTATGATCTTGGTAGCCAGTTCACATCTACATTTCTGGAGACTACATTGTTATTAAATTTTTCTCTTAATAAATTGATTGTGCTACGAGATGTATGGCATATTGCATCATCTTATTGAAACCACATATCATACAAGTCATCTAATTGATATAGAATTATCAATATGTTATGCCTTAATTGATTGCTTTCGATTTTCATCTGCACTTTAGTTCACAGCATCGATATTTTTAGCAGTACGTTTACGACCATGTTGACCATATAAACTTCATGTAAAATGCGAAACGTAAACCGAATAGATTCATTATTTTGGTAATAAATTTTAACTTTCTATACGTTTCTATATAATTTTGTAGTGAATCTGACAAAAAGGTCACTATGATGTTTAAAAAATATATAGAGTTATTTGATCATCCTTTATTTTTCAATTTTTATATTGTCCGATTTTTAAATCTTTGTCAATTAGGGTGTAAATACTCATTAGTGCATGTTAATTTTTATCAAATTAGGTACA
Source organism: Poecilobothrus nobilitatus (assembly GCA_947095535.1). Lineage (NCBI taxonomy): Eukaryota > Metazoa > Arthropoda > Insecta > Diptera > Dolichopodidae > Poecilobothrus > Poecilobothrus nobilitatus. The sequence continues at coordinate 245,675,579 of OX352773.1, read as the reverse complement.
TATCTGACTCATGGCGCAGTGGTTAAGTGGCCAACCTTTCAATCGAAGGGTCTTGGATTCAAACCCCGGTCAGGTTATAAATAAAAAATATGTAGTACTTTTATATCGTAATAATGTGTATCGTATAATTAATAGTAGTAATAATAACATTAATAATATTAATAATAAGAATAGTAATAGTAATAATAACAATAATTATAACAATAGTAATAATAATATTAGCTGCTACAGTGGGGCTATCTGCTGTAGTAAAATAATAATAATATTAATAAAAATACTAATACCAATAATAGTAACCGTTACAGTGACAGTGGGGGTTGCCTTCAATAATTACCTCATGTAGTTACTATATACTACTACTACATGTTGTAACTGTTGTGACGGCTTCAGTCACTGTTAGCAAAACAGTAATAATAATAGGCGGATTCATTGTTTCCTTACAGTCCCACTCCCAATTCAATGTTTCCGTATCCATTTCCTATCCCACTCCCTAGCCAATATGCTGCGTTCGCAGGTAAGGGTTTCATCCCATTATATTGGCTAAAGGGGGAGGTGGGTTTAGTCAGTAAGAATCTGACACTACCAAGGGGAAATTCTTGGTGTCTTTGGAAGGTTCCCACCTCCCTTAGGAAAAAAAAAAAATATTTACTTAAATCAATTATATTGATTGACAATATAATTGACATTACTTTTAAATTGATATTAATAATATTTGCCGTGTAAAAATGATACTTACGGTTGTTGAGGTCTAAAATTTTATATTTAAACTTTTTTTTTCTGTAGATGTAAAATAATATTATGAAATTTTAAGATTTTATTAAAAAAGTACTGATCACTGATTGACATGCACATCAACGCATGTGTCAAATACACACAAAAACTCGCATAAATAAAATTTTAACTTTTCGACAGATCTATGACGATGATCATTTAAATCATCGAAATGTATCAAAATCTCGATGTTGAACTTTTCCACGATTTCAATACTTTCCATACACCTAATATACGAAAATCTAAAAAACAAACCCCAACACAATATAATTAAAAAAGAAAATTAATATTCTGGTTGTCTGAATAATTATTATTTTGGTTTTGTTTTGTTTTGTCTTGTTTCAGTAGGTAAGGTACCTATGGTATATTTTGTTTTATTTTTCAATTTAAATTTTTTTTTCTGCTGTAAAGAAGTATCAATCATTATTTTTAATTAATGATAGTTAATATTTAATAATTAGTACATATTATTGTAAATATATTGAACTTTTAATTTTTGTTTTCAATAATATACAATGTCATAAAATTTTAGAGGGCAATCATGGGGAATTTACTTATTATTTGTCATTTCATTAGATTTTGTTAATTCTATTTAAAGTTTTAAGATGTACTTTAAAATAGGTATTTGATTTGAAAATGATATCTTTGCTACATTTTTATTTTTTGCTACATGATATCCTGGCTACATTTTCCCTCGGTTATGTGACTGAAATATCTAACTTTTTCTTATTTCATCCGTATTCAAAATACATACATAATTATGTATTATGTATTCGTTTTTATGTCCTATGGATAAGTAAAGTAAACATTTTGCATTAGTTCCATCTTATACTAACAATTTTAACAAAATTTTCATTCGCTTAAATATTTTTATTAGGGTTCCGTTTTTTCCACTCGAAAAATATAAAAGTACACATATTTTGACTTAAAAATGACATTTAAAAACGGACATTTAAAAGCGGCAAGAAGAAAAAAGAAAAAGCATTTATTTATAAATTTCTATTTTGGCGTTCTGCAGTTGCAGAGTGGCTGAGAGTATAACAAAATAAAATATGCTTGTTGTCTTAATTTTGTAAACATATTTGGGTTTATTTTTTTAAAGCTAATTTAACCAAAGGAATATGAAAAATGGTTTAGTTCAACCGTAACACTAGTTTAACGTCTAATGTAGACGTGCTTTTAGTTTTTAACTGTATTGAAATAAGACTGATGTATTTTGCAGTATTTATAGAACAACTATTGTGGCACGGAATGCTCAATTTGAGAACCAAAACAAAGAATGAAAAAATTTCACTTTTCACAGAATGTAAAAATGGATTGCTCTTCTATAAGAACAAAAAAGCATTTTCAATTTATGTATAGGTTAATCGGTCAAAATATATTTACCAAACAACATTGGTAATGAGACATAATTGATTCAGTGGTATTGGTGGACAAAGTAAAAATGCTTTGGTAACACTTTGTTTGAATTCAATAAGTATAACCGTTTAGGTTGGACAACAATAAGACAAAAAAGTTTTTTGACATTTTTTTAAGGAAGGTAGATAAATTTGTTGAAGAAAAAAATGTTGAATAAAAAATTTTGTAAAACAGAATGTCGAAAAACAAAATGTTGAAAAAAAATATCGAAAAAAAAAATCTTAAAAAAAAAGCAAGTAATGGAAAAAACCAACGGTTTTCAAAAAAGTACATTTTCAAAATTAAAAAATATTCCATAATAAACCTACAGTAACGAGGAGATATATTGAAAAATAAATTTATAATAATAAAAATTATGTATTTTATTAATACAAATTACGAATAATAATGAAAACAATAACAAACAAGGCAGAATGTAAACCAACGGTTTTTAAAAGCCCACATTTCCAAAAGATAATATAAACTGCTTAGAATTATGATTTGCACCAAAATTTAAAAATTTCATATAAGAAAAAATGTGAAAATAGTGCTTTTTTGCAATTTTGAGAGGCTGTAAGTCTATATAACTAAGAAAAACCGTTAACACACGTAAAAATATATTATTGAACCTTTAATTTTTATGTCTTGCCGCTGAACAACAAGTCCAAAAAAATGTTCTGAGGAAACTTATACTAATTCTAAAAGTTCTTTCTTGTCTCAAAATTTCAAGTTCTTTTCTAAAGGCGTGCCAGAGTTATGAAGATAGAAAAATCATGCAAAATTTGATTTTCACATAACGGTAAATTTAAATTTTAAATTTAATAAATTTGTATAATTTTGATATTGGTTTGTAGAGGTAAAAAAAAATTCCTGTCGAACGGTGAAAAAAAAATGCTGAAAAAATGTTAAGTAGAACATGAGATATACGCAAAAATAGAGCTTTTTCAAAGTTTGAGGTGCTGCAGCTTTGTAATGGATGGGCTATATGAAAAAGTTGTTCTACAACATTAACTTTTTGATGAAACCCACCCATAGTTAAAATTTTTTTCTCTATCTGTAACGGTGTAGAAGTAGATTTGTAAGCAGATTTTTTTCAAAATTTTTTTGGAAATGTGCTAAAAGTAATTATATTTACAATTCATTTTGGAAAAAGTAAATATCCATAATTTGTAATTAACTTAAAATCGTTCATAATTCAGAATCTCACTTATATATTATATAGTCTATATGAATATTCTGTAAAAGGGGAATACCCTGATTTTGAAAATTGGAAATTGGGAAAAATCGTATAACGCTTTTGAATCCAACTTTAAACTCCACTAATTCAGAATGTTACATATATATACTTAAATATTCTGGAAAAAACGTAAGCCTCTGATTTTGAAACTATCTTTAAAATCCCTCCTAAATATTTTTGTATACTTATACATATGTATATTGTATATGTAACTACAAACTGCCCGTAAACCACCTATTAAGACACTGATTTTGAAACCAACTCTAAAGTTCCTCCCTTGTTTATATTTTTTACATACATATATTTCGTGAAATGATAAAAGTTAATCTGTGTAAAACGAGCCCTATAATATACTACTTTTAAAAAAAATTTCGAAACATTTTTTTTTTCAATTTTTTCTTTTACAACATGCCCTTTTACAACATTATTTTTTCAACTCTTTGAACTATTCAATATTTTTTTTTTCCGAAGGGCCGAATCCCTTTTCTAGGATATGTGCATATATAAGAAATCCTGCAAAATTAAAAAAAAAGAAGTACAAACGAAATTTTTTTTGACAAATCAAATAAGTTTTACCGGTTAAAGGCCCTAAACATATCTTCAGCTAGAAGAATGTAGATACAGTAGATCTGGGTGGGCAAAAAAAAATATATTAGGCTGGTGTGGAAATATGTTTAGATTTTATTCAAAGAATATGAATATAAAGAATTTAGCATTCCATTAAATAACAATTAATATTCATTCAAAATCTTTTCTATTTGAATTAAACATATTTTATTCTATTTTAAATAAAACAAGATCAAACAAAATATTCGAAAAATTAAAAAATTTTATTTAAATAAGATTTTTTATTAATGAAACAAAAACAATAAGTAGAGACATAAGATTACATATTACAGTTAAAGACGTGAGCGACATTTATTTAAATAAAAAATATTTCTTTCATTGATATTGCAAAATTTCTTTTGTAACAAAATGTTTCAGATTATAAAAAATACATTAGAAAAAATAAATAATGGAAAGGTATAGTGTAACTTATCATCCGTTATGAATTTTATTCATATTAATTAATAAAATATGTGATTATTTTTGGCAGTTCTTTTTTACGTTTATTTATTAATTAATTTGTAATCAAAGTACCTATGAAACATTAATTTGCTTCATAGCACAATAAATGTCATAGGAGAATTTTGAATCAGATTAGCGCAGATTGTAAGTTAGTTTATATTATTAGAATTAATATTGTGATTTGTGAAGGTCGATATGAAGAAAACAATTTATGATATCTTCAATCATTTTTATCTGGATAAGCTGGATAAGAAATAAAATTTTCCAAAAAAAAAAAAAACTGATAGAAAAAGAAGAAGGAAGTTTTTGTTAGAATAAAGGTGACAATATTAAAATTATACATTCTTTATGGGCTTTTATGACCCTAGTTATTGATATACATACATCAACTGCGGGCTTTTCGTACTGAAAGAAATTTTTTCTTCACTTTTGCAGAAGTTTTAGATTTCTCCTTTTTCAAAAGTTGTAAAAAAAAAACGGTATTATTGCGGCGCAACAAAATAGATTTTTATTAAACGGGATTAAGTGAAACCATATATAACAAGTTTCCATATATCAATTTCTATGTAAAAACCCTCTGGTACAGAAAAAAAATGACATTATTAATGTAATCAGACATTTATATTGGACATTTAGCAATAACTTTTAATATAAAGCGGGACACAAATTTAAGACTAATTTCTTTAATATTTTTTTTTCTATTTTACTTTGACATTCCATTTAGTTGTCTACAAAATTTTAAAATTTCTCAATTTAATTTAAGGTTTCATTAAATTGGTGATCATTTGTCTATAATATAATAATAAAATATCCTATCCTAAAGTTTTTAAAATAATTTTTTTTATATTTTACTTCTCTTTTATTATTCATTTAACGTACATTCCAATTATAAATGAATAAAAAATACCGCACTTCTAAACTCTAAAGTGTTTTTGATTCGAATTTAAAAAAAACTATTTGATTATTCGCCATAAATATTTTTTTTTTCTCCTAAATAATGACATTTGTATTTTGTTCAAACAATTGACATTTGTTTTCATCACTATAACGTTTTGCCGTTTTTTTTTTTTTTTTTATAAAGTATGTACCTAGTTGGAAAAGTTAAATGTGTTTGAATTTTTATTTTAATTTTATTGAAAAAAAAAAATAAATGTATATAAGCATAAAACGAAACCATATTGAAATAACACAATTAATAATGTTGTTGGAATGTTTATATATATTGTCTCTATGTTGTGATATAAAATAGTAGCAATCTTTTATACTATTTTTTTATTGTTATACTATTTGAAACAAAATATTAATAAAACAAAACGACATTATTGCAGCTGCAAAATATGTTTTCTATAAAAAAGAAAAATTAAAACAAAAACATTTATTTACTTAAAAAAATGCATAATATGTACTTAGAGTCAAAAACTTTTCAAGTAAACATATTAAAAACCAAGGCTGTTTGATATTTTTTAACATCCACTAATATGCGCCTAGTGTTGACTGACTGAATAAATAAATCTGTCATCTGACCAATTATAGTGCAGAATACGTCGTTGGTCTTTCAGTCAAAAGATCTCGAATTTAAGCTTTATTCAAGTAGAATCCAAATAAAAATTACAACTACAATATATAAAATTTGTAATAGTGCTGCCCCATATATACATATGTCTAACAGAATAATAGGTTAAGACATATAAAACATATTGACTAACATTGATACTATGTAGATTGCTATAGTGGCAAACAACATATTGTAATTATTTATGTGTATTTAGTTACCTCAATATTGTGACCTAACTGCCAATATTTTTTATAAAATGAAGCATTATTAAGTTTTCCCCATTTAATAGTCATTTAATACAATTCAGTTACATTATTTTTTTTCAGTTACATTGTTTTTAGTGAACAGGAAACTACACAGCCTTTCCTTTTCAGGCGTGGCTGTAAATTTCGTAAGGGGGAATAACTCTTACGACGTATGTGGGATTTGAACCCACACTCTCTCGGTGTTTACAGTTTATTTTATACGCTCTTACCCATTAGGCCACCGAGTCCCCTACATTTTCTTGCTAAGCCAAGCCAAGCCAAGCCAATGATAAGATGATAATAACTATTCCCTTTATAGTTAAATAATGTACAATATGCGCTTTGCCATATTTTGGTCTAATACTGTAATAGAAGAAACTGTAAGGTATTACAAGAATATTTACAATAAGATATCGGTACGGTATATACTTACCATTTTTCGATTATTAATATATATGACTATTACTGTAAGTTCGAAAATGAATATTGATAATCATGACTAGAATCTCAAAATTGCAGACAGTTATTAGATCTACTTCATCTTCTGTCAAGCAGAATTCCATCATCAGACAAATCATTTAGATTTTAGACATCAATTTAGATTTTATACTTATATATTTATTAATACGCAGCTAACGTAACCCATTTAATTTTGCAACGGACCTTTTTTAAGATGATAGAATTCTTTTGAATTTTACTTAAATTTTCGAATATATGTAAGTAGAAAAACAATTTAAAGTATCTACAATCTAAATTAAAGTTATTAGTATCTCAAAGTTTAAATTAAAATTTCGACTTCAGTTAAGAGTTATTCCAAGTATTTAATAATAAATAATTTTAATATTTTAAAAAAATTTGAAAACAATTGACAATCCAAAATTTTTTTTTAGAATTAAAGTGGCTTGTATTGTTTTCAAAATTTTGTCCGGTTATTTATAAAAAAAAATCAATACAATTTGTAATTATAGATAATTAAATTATTTTAATTACTTAATTGAATAATAAGTTTAATTTAAAATAGCCACTTATATTAATCTAAAATTCCAAAAATGTCTAAAATTAACTTTATTTTGACTGCAAATTTGAAGTGTTTCAAACTGTCTTCCATAATTGTTTCTGTTTATACCATTTTCATTATGTTTTTATGTTATTGTTATTACAATTCTATTTTTATGTAAAATTTTATTTTAAGCTGTTGATTATTATTTGGTTATTTTTAATTAAAAAAAAAAAGAAAAATTTTATCTGTAAAACTAAATTTTTTTTTTAAATTAAATTTTTGTTATCAAAATATTGCGAAATATGAAAAACAAAACTGAAATTATCTTAAAATTTGTTTATTTTAAATAATAACAAAAAAACACAAAAATATAAAGTTATTAATAAAACAATAATAAAAAAATGTTAAACAAGATTAGTTTTATATAATATGTATATCAGCCATACTATTTTTATCATTAGTTCAATAAAACTTTTATATATGTATGTACATAAACATACATATATGTAATTATAGTTACATTTTTATAATTATTAAAACAAAATGTAGTTTTTTTATCGGAAATATTTAAGTAAATTTTTATTTTCTTTAACTACTTTTAACATTTATTTTAATTATATATATGTATATATAATATACATAGATATTATCATAAAACATGTAATCAATAATTTAATTAAAGTATTAATTTTCTATTTCATATCAAATTACATTGATTAGTTTTTCAATATTTTTTTTTGTTTTTTTTTTTTTTTAATAAAACTTTATTATACCCTACACATAAAGTATAACTTTATAAAGTATTAACTTTGATATGGAGTTTGTAACCACCAAAAGGAAGTGAGTTAGATGTGGACATGTATTATATATTCTGAATTAGGATCACCTCCTGAGTTGATTTAACGATGTCCATCCGTCCGTCCGTTCGCACGATAACTCAAAAACTAGTGAAGTTATCTTAATGAAATTTATATAGTAGGTTACTAATTACGGAAGGAAGGCTAAGTTTGAATCTGGACAAAATCGGTCCATGGGTTCGGATTCTGGAAGCTTCCTAATGATTTCGGAGCAAACTAGATTTTCTCCCAAACCAACCAAAATAGAACTTTATCTGGTAGAAATTTGGTACAATGATTTTCCCCTCATGTTTGATTTATGTCTCTGAAATTTGAGAGGATTTGGTTCATGGGTTTGGATTTTGGAAGCTTCCGAACGAGCAAACCCCCCCAGAGCAAACCAATATATCTCCAAAACCAACAAAGATAGAACCTTTAAATTTGGTACACTGGTGTTCTGATGTTCTAGTTCATAGAAATTTGAGTTGAATAAGACAGAAAAAGAAAGAAGTTCCAGCAGTTGCTAAAAAACTTATAGATTTTTAATTTAATTCTAATTTTCAGGTGTAAGCTATTAATAAGTGGTTAGATTTACTTGTTTTTTTTTTATTTAGTGCATTTCTCCGCCACATAAATGTGAACAGGAAATTACACAGCCTTTCCTTTGCAGGCGTCGCTATAAATGTCGTAAGGGGAAATAACTCTTACGAGGTGTGTGGAATTCGAACCCACACTCCCTCAGTGTTTACAGCGTATTTTATACGATCCTACCCACTAGGCCACCGAGGCCCCTCTTGTTTTTTTTTACCTTTTCAACAATCTTAACTTAACTTAGCCGAAAGTTCACAAAAACAGCTTAATTGCTTATTTGATTAACATTTAAACTAGAAAGATAATTTTTATGTTAATTTTGTGTAATAACCTTGTTATATATAGCTTATGGGATATAAAGTATTTTTACAATTTAAATATTTTTAATATTGGAAAAAATTAGGTATTAAGATAAAAACTTAACTTAACTTAACCTGACTTAACCTATATATATTAAAATATTTGAAGCACTATTCATAAGTATTTTCCAACCACCAATAATTTCTATTAACTAATTTATCTATGTCCGGTATGGGCATGTCGAATTTCAGATTTGCTCCATTTTTATTTTCCGGGTTATATTCTATAACTTTTCATGTAGCCCGTCTATTATAGTGGTATAATAGAGGAACATGATTATAGTTTTAAATATAACCATTTTTGTCTAAAAAGATAAAATGCTCAGAAGCTATAAACCCCGCGACCATAGTCTTTTCAATGTACTCCTCATTGGGATATAATATGTGGTATTAAACCATTTTCCAGAGTGTTTTGTGCTCTATCTTAATGTTTTCGGATTAATTTAATATAATAAAATTATCTATTCTTATGATTTTGGCTTCCTTGTACAAATATTTATTTGAGTAAAAATACTTGTATTCGGATTTGGGCTTGCGATTTATATTGGTACGAACTATTATGCATATTCTTATGAATTTACGAAATGTTTCCATTAAGCTTGCATTAATGTTTTACCATATTGGTGTACCATATACAAGTGTTGGTTTTAATAATGTTTGGTAACATATTATTTTAACTCATTTACTAATGTTTTTCAATATTATAATATTAACATTTTTACATGGAATTATTTATTTTGTATATACAAAAAAAATGATTAAATAATTAATTATTGTGTGTCTTCGATATTATTTTAAAAAAAAATTTTAATTAAATTTAAACTCTTATTAAAAAGAAGCGAAAAATACATTTCACAAAAGTTATTTTACAAATAGACGTTTTATCAAACAAAATGTACCTTTTTTTAAAAATTACATTTTATAAAAGACATATTACAAATACAAAATGGACATTTGAACGAAACCCATTTACCAAAAAATCCAATTTCATAAAACGCCATATTACATATTATAATATATAGATATGTAAACATGTGTAATTTTATTTAAAAAGATCCTTACAGATATATACGCTTTTAACAATATCCAACTCATGCGTAAAATCTACATTGATATATGGCTGCAAGGCATGGCTATACTCACTACCTCCATTAAGAACTAACTACAAATCTTCATAAACAAACACCTTAAAATTATATGCCGAATATTCTGGCCAAATAGAATAAGAAAATCAGAGTTGTGGCAACTAACAAATAAAGAACCAATAGTGAAACAAATCACCAGAAGGAAGTAGAAATGGATCCGACCTACACTAAGGAAAAATGTAGATTGTATAACAAGAAATGTGCTGAACTGGAATTTTGTAGATGGGTCCAGGGCAAGAGGCAAGCCTAGAACAAAATGGAGAAGAATAGTGTTGGAAGAACTAAGAAATATCCTGAAATGAAACAGAACTGTTAGCAATGGATAGAAAAGAATGGAAATTTCAAGTTGAAGCCCTATGCTCCGAAGTGGAGTAACAGCGCAAAAAATATACGCTTTTATTACTTTGAATACAATATGTAGCCATATGAAGGCCAAAAAGTTAGATCTTAAATAATCAAGTTTGCAAAGGTTTAAGAGTGACAGTTCTTATCATAAGAAAATATGTCTAAAAGTTAAATGCCAAAGATTTCGGTTTACGTTTGTAACGTATTTGTAATATAGAAACTGTGAAACTGAATTTTTTGTGAAACGATTATGATGAAACAAAATTTTTGATATAATGCATTTGATATAATTTACCGTATACCCATAAAAAGGTACAATCCGAAGCATTCATTTTATAAATATTCTAAAAAAAAAACCCAATGAATAATAAGAGAAAATAATTAAATCACGTTTGTAAACAAGATGTAACATTTAAATTTATGGAAAATCCCTTTAACATTTTTTTGCATGTGGCTACATTAATGACTTTTGAAATCTTTAAAGTATGCAATTTTAATTTTATATACAGTAAAAATTTTATCCTAAGTTACAGTTTCGTCTTTAATTTTAATTATTAATTAAAATTAATTTTATTATTGATAAAATAATTTTTTGATATTGATATTTGATATTGATAATGATAATTTTATTATTAATTTTTTATTAACTAATATAAGAGTTATTAAATTTATTTGAAAGTGAAAACAATAGAAACAATTTTTAAACACTTTGAAAATTATAGTAAAAAAAATTCTTAGGATTTCTAATGCAATTTGTAAAGTATAATTTGCTTATTATATGAATAATTAAAAAAAATGTATCTATACTATTAAATCTTTTATTAATTATATCAATTGTTTGACCAAAGGTATTTTAATATTTTAGTATTAAATTAACCAAAAATGATACTGAGAAGAAATCATTTTGACAAGATCTCCAATTATCAAAAGGTTTCATATACTGAGTGCAAATAGTTAAACGGAAGATCGACAGAATTAATTCATTTTATAAAAAGCACAAAAAGAATAAAAAGAAAAATTTCAAATAATTTCACTTTGCAAAAAAAAAAACATTTACCAAAAAAATGCTTTCAATTAAAACGTCATATTAAGGAAGTGACATACCGCACGTCTGATATTTCCCGGTATTCAATACTGCGGTATTAGATCAATTCTGCCCCGTTATTTCGGTATTAATTTATTGTTTATTTTTAAATGCTTTTTCTTAACTTACTATGGTGGATTGAATCTTAACATTCATAAAAGTATTTTAGATACACTTTTCGTTGAGCTGGTGAAAATACATAATTTTAAAATAATTATATATATGTATAATTATATATATATTATAAGAACAGTTAACGAAATTCATGCGTCGTTAACGTCGATCCATTTGAAATACAATTGCAAACATACAGGTTTTAAATTTTCGTACCTCATTGTCATACTAAATGAACATGAGTTTAAAAAAATATCTAGATCTGAAATAAGACCATTGGTTAGTGTTATTAAGGGCCATTATCTTATCGATATATATATCCTAGAAGATTAAGTATGCATGTGAATCGTAATTGTTGATTTTGCAGAGAAATTGGCACTATAGAAAGCGTGGATCACTTTCATTGCATCTTTCCCAGTTCAGCAAGAAAAGTGAAGAAATATTTCGGTAATTTTTTTATTATATTTTATCTAAAATTCTTAATTGTTCTTGTTGACTTAATCACCTGGTTGTCAAAATTAGTTTTTCTGTCAGTTTTTATGACTTTTATTTTATGCTAACTTTTTAATGGCGACATCCTAGTGGAAAACTTCTTAAATTTTGACAAGTTATTAATAACTGATGAAAATAAAAATAAATAAATAAAGATTTTTAATCAAATACATAAAATTAAATTTTCTAAAAATGCTTATTTTGATACATAAATATATAATAAGTACATAAAATTAATTTGAATAAATAAATTATTTAGAAAAAAAAATAAATAAATTGAAAATATATTAAACAAATATAAATAAATAAAATATATAAAAATAATCATTTTTTTTTTTTTAATAAAATCTAGTCTTTTATTAGATAAAATATTTGTTATTCAAAACAAAAATAACTTTACCATACTAAGTGATCTAAATTTAAGTATCTTAATAATTAATTTTGTAAATATTCCAGTAATTATTTATTTGTTAAAAAAAAAAGTGAAATTATTTTTAAATTGATTTGCTTATAAAAATAACCGATTATATATAGAATTTATTATTAGTATATGCCAAATTGTTGATACAAAATGATTTAGAGCATTAATATGATAATTTAATATAAATATAAGATACTTGTGTAATATTTTAAGACCGACAGAGTGATATGAAAGTATCAAATATATAAATTGTTTTTTATTTTGAAAAACTTTCCTTATAAACAAATATCTATATGACAAAGATAATACATATCTGACTGACATAAATTGCATTTTTTTATTTTATTGACCCGTGTAAACGGGCTTAAGTTTAAAAAAATATCTAGATCTGATTTATCTAGAGTCTAGACAATTGGTTAGTTTTATTAAGGGCCATTATCTTATCAATAGATATTCTAGAAGATTAGGTATGCATGTGAATGTTAATTGTTGATTTTGCAGAGTCCCATTTTTCACTACTTCTGTCCCAGTTCACCAAGAAAAAGGTAGAAATATCTCGGTAATTTCCTTTTCCAAGATTAAGGTGAATATTAAAAGCATTAAGGTGCGAGCTTTCAAAGATTCTTCTGTGTGAATGGTATCATCGTCATGACATGAATCTATGGAAGCTTAAGAATAACTATAATAACAATAATATATAGTGATCTTAAAAAAATTCAAATAGATTTTAACGGAATCTAAACAAATATTTTATGTGTGCTAGTTAGTTTGTAATATACAGTATTCCTAACACAATTTATGTAGACACATTTTTGACACATTTGTTGACATATTTTTTTTCGTATTTTGACATCTTTTTAAATTGTAGTTTTTAAGAGTTAATCTAAGTCACCTATCAAGAATTTAATCTAAGGTTTAAATAGGATTATTATAATATTTCATATATTGATCGCTTATAAAATGTTCATTTGTAAGATTTAGAATTTGAATTCTACATTGATATTAGTTTTTCACGCAATTTAAATTATTTCTTTTCTTTATTCTGTTTGCGAGGATAGGTTGGAATCATCAAAAGACACCATAGAGGAATAGAACAACAAGGAACCTTCTATGAGTGTGTGAAACTTTAACCCACTAAACAGCACGTCTGGTCAAACAATATTTTAAACACGTTCTTTAGTACTAATGTTGGATTGCGTGCCCCAATGAATCATTTCAAATCGTCAGTAATGGTCATTTGAATCTTACAAGATAATGTCAAAGATATTGAAGACGATATGACACTGATTGTCTTCCACATTGATAATCATTTTATAATTTTATAAAACAAATAATTTGGTAAAAATTTCCAAGCTGCATATCAAATTCTTTGGAAATCATATTGTTTATATGACACATTTTATATTGCAGTACTTATATTCTATTTAAAATCAAGGTCAATAATATGTTTTTTTTTTTGTAATTTTATCTTTTGTTTTTTTTTTGTTAGTATAGGTGGGAATCATCGAAAGATACTATAGAGTTTTATTTTTATTCTTTTCTTTTTTAATATTTACCTAAAAATAACTTTGAGAAAAACAATTTCTATTTTTTTCTTTTTTTAGAGAATAAATAAATTTAATTTAATTTAAATAGATTTTAACACCTTCCAAATTTCAATAAGTTTGATGAATTTAACAGCTATAATAATAAGTATGTCAAAGTGTGAAAAAAAAAATAAATTCTTAATTATTTTAAGTTTTAAAGACGCATGCATATTATTAAAAAAAACATTCTATGAATATTTGCATATACTTATGTTAATGTATTTTAAGTTCTCATGCTATCTAAATTTTTCGTTTTTTTTCAAAATCAAAATACAGTAGGATCCGGATAACTCGAAATTTAAGGGACTTGCAAAATATTTCGAGTTAATAGGAATATCATGCTAAAATAGAGTTATAGAGTAAGATGCCTAATACCGTAAAAATTAATTTTTATCTATAAATTTCAGATCTAAGTTACATTTGTCCATAAAAGTTATTATTTATTTTCAAAATATTTTTTGAAAATAACGAGGAAGAGTGGAGTACAGTAGCGTAGACTGTGTCAACTCTGAAATACCCGTATGAACCCGTATTCTGGTTTCATAAAACTTAATCATCTATTACAAAATTTCAGATGTTTTAGTACCGCTGTTAAGTACCGAGATTTATTTATGTAAATTTTGGAATTGTATGACAGCTAATCGAACTTGTTGCGCCAGCACAACCAAATTTTACAAAAGTTATTGCCCTAAAATTTTAACATTCATACATTTGAGCCTATATCTAGGTCGACTGCTTTAAGGTGTCACAAATGTAATGGCAAATTTATTATACTCTTGAACATACGTTACGAGTATAAATACTACATACCGAAAAAATGTACACTGTGAAAATGCAGCACTGCAGCGTTTTTAAAATTTTATTTGGTGTTAAGAAAAAATTTTTGAGCCCTAATAGCCCTAAAAGATTAGATTTTTTAGATTAAAAATAAACTTTATTCATTCTAGTTATATTAAATTATAATTCATTTACTTTAATTTTTAAAACAAAGTGTGCTACAAAAAGAAAGTTTCTGAAGAAACTTATATACTAATTCAAAATTCTCTACCTAAAAGCGTGCCGAAGTTATGAAGGAAGAAAAATGTTGCAAAATTTTATTTTCAGATAACGGTAAATTTAAATACTAAATTTAAAAGCAAAATGTATAATTTTGATATTTATTTATAAAGGTAAAGAATGGCTAAAGAGTGTTTAGATTTAAATAATATTAAGCAGAACATGAGATAGATACATACATTTACAAATATAGAGTTTTCATAGTTTGTGGGGCTATAGCTTTGTGATGGGTAGGAATACATAAAAAAATTGTTCATTGTTCTAACATTAACGGTGTAGAAGTTTTGTAAACTGACGGACGGACGAACGGACAAAGTGAAATCAATAGGCTATTTTTTGAAAAATTTTTGAAAATGTACCAAAAATGTGGGGACCGAAAAAATGTTCTTGTTATTCATCATTTCACGTTAACCATGTTCATGTGAAATATGTTCCACTGTGTATATATATATACATAGGTACATATATATATTTTTATCTTTTCAAAAAGGTGTGAAAATTTTTAAAGTATATATTTTCAATATTTACTCAAAATGTTAACAAAATTTTTTCATGTTAATTTAAGAACTTTCAATATTCTATATTTGGGATGTTTAGTTATAGTGCTAATAAATTTTGTGCTAAAAATTGTTCTCAGTGGAAATTTTTCTAATTTTTGTATTTTTTTTCTTTTTTTTGTAAATAAAAATCCCCAGATTTTGTCCTCTTTTAATAATTACAAAAAATGTAAGTTTAAACAAGAAAAAATATAAAACTGCCAATTAATCAATTATATATTTACTAATTAATATAAATTATATTAAATAGTATATAAAATATAAGATATGATGATATCAATGGGGAATGTTAACGTATTGGTTCAAATTTTAATCGGATGGCGTTAAAATGTATACATTTTAATTTTGAATAGTGTCAAAAATGGTAAATTAATAAATAAAGAGTGGAAAATTTTATAAAATTTTTTATTTAAATTTAAAATAAATGTCTTTTATAATTAGTAACAATTAAATAAAATTATAATAATGTTAATTTATGACAAAATGTTAGAAAAATTAATTTTTTGATAATTTCTTAAAAATTTGTTATATATAATTAAAAATAAACTTAAAATGTGTAAATCACGATCAGATTGAATTTTGTCTATTTTATAAATTGCTAATTTTTTTTTTTTGTCACTAAATTTCTTTTGACTTTTGAATTTTATTTTTAAATGTATTTAAAATTCATATTGGTATGATATTAAATTAATAAACCTGAGAAAATAATTTGAACCAAATCGCTTGAATGATTCTTAAAGTTTATATATGATTTCGATGTATACCTATAGTATAAATAAAATATGGACGTGTTAATAATTTATTGTTCGACTGATATTGAGAGATTAAAATAAATACGACAATTTTAATTCAAAAATAATTTTTTTTTATTATAAAAATTTAAAGATACATGGCTATATATATATATTATATAAAACATAAAGTGTGTTTCTTTGTTTCTTAGTTATGTATGTCTACCACCTACACGATGTACGCGATTTGTAAAAATTTGTTTCTTGGAATCCGGAAAATGCCGTTCACTGATTTTTCTTTCGATCGATTAATCTATTTCGGCATCAAAAACCGTTTAAAGTTTTTTAATTTTTCGTAGTCATAAATTCATTTTATCAATATGGTTACGATCCGTTAACTCATACCGGCACATCTACCTCTCTAAAAGAAGGTTCTAACTGAATAATTCTCTTCTAAAACTGTTAACTCTTTCTAGCACTACGATAATTTAAAGAAACTTTAGTCTTTGCATGATTATGTCTATACAGAGAGAAAGAAAAATATTAATCTAAAATTTGACTGTTACATTCCTATTTGACTGACACTAAATCTGTCACAGCCACAATAACTCTTTTAAATTCTGAGTATCAGTTGCGATCATGTTATCTATAGAAATAATAAAGTAAATTTTTTGAATACAAAAATTGGCAAAAAATTTCTAAAATATTTAAAATTTTTAACATTGATTGAATATTTCCTTTTTAAAATATCAAATTCAATTCAACTATACATTCTCTTCCCAAAATATTTATAAAATTGTTATAAGATACATACCTATATACGTGTATTATCTCATTATTTATTTTAATTTTCTGATCATGCATAATACAATATATGTAAATACTTTCGAGACACTTGATTTTGACGCTTGTCAGTGATTTGTTTATATCCTCCTATTACATATTATAATATGGTATATACTTATATGTAATGTATATAAATAAAAATAAAACTACTGAAAGGAAACACGTTCAAAAGAAAGTTTATTCAACAATTATTTAAAAAATTCCAATATTTCATTTAAAGTGTAATATTAAGAGGTGGTACCATATATTTAAAATTTTAAATATCAGGTTATTATTTGAAAAAAAAAAAAAAATAATAATAATATATGTTACATATACTTTTCCTTTTTTTTATTTTTTTGGCATTTTTTAGCATTTTTTTTAAATATCAATAATTAGTATTCATTTTTTTTTTTTTTTTCGTTTTAGGGATTCATCACATCAATTTTAAAATACACTTGTATAATATTGTACTAATATCACCTTGAAAATCTTTAAACTAATTAAATATTTCTTTCATTTTTCACTTTTTTGCTTTTTTTGTTTTTTTTCTTTCAAGTTTTCATATGATAAAAAATAAGAAAAACAAAAAAAAATTAAAAAATTAAAAAAAATTTTGTTCACTTTCAATTTTAGTCGCGAATCACAAATCGCGATTTAAATCTCATTATAAATTTGTTACAATATTGTGTTTTTCTTTTAATTATATACAATGGAAACAGATCAACAAAACATCTTTTTAAATAATTGGTTTTTGTACTAAAACATTTATGTTTTTTTTTTGCTTTTTTCACCAAAAATAATTTTTTTAACAACACAATTATTTTCTCACTTTTTCTAACACAAAACAAAAAGAAAAAATCGTTAAAACATTGAAACTTTTTAAATTTCACTTTTTTTATTCTCCTCATTATTATTAAAAAAAAAATTTTTTAATTTATGTTTCCGACATCGTTCTCATGTCAGATTGTTATAAATATGATTTTTTTTTTTTTCAATCACCGTGTTTGTTAAACATCACTTTTGACTACTAAAATGAAAAAGATACAAAAGCAAGGTAAATCTATAAAGCACACGCTGTGTTCCAAGCAATTGTAGTATACGCGTACAAGTAGTATAAAAAAAAATTATTTTTTTTAGTACCATGCAATAGATATTTAATTTAATTTGTTATTTAGTGAAAAAAATTTTATTTAATAAACACTATTAATCTAATCCAGACCTATAATATTATAAACGATACATCCTAAAATAATTCTTGTACTGTTAGGATCTACAGTTTTAAAACTTCCCTCACAATTATTGCAATGTCCTCAAAGTATATATTTAAAAAAAGCAGTTGTATGCATAAAGCAAATTTATTCTAATAACACATTTCTTATGAATTTATTTCAACACAGCCCCCACCCCACACCTTCTGGCGTTTATGATAGATTTTATTTCGTTAGACACTAATAAAATATATTTTTACGTTATTCATATTTATATTGAAAATCGCCTGATTAGATGATTGGAAAAATATTAAAAATAAATATTATAAGCCCCACAACCACAACCTAGTATATCATACATCTAACTCTCATAACTACAAATACTTTTAGGATCGAAGCTTCTAAGTCCCTCAACCTAAAAAAGTAAAATAAATTTTCAATTGAACTATGCATTCGAGAGCTACGCGTTCGACAAAGCTATACGTACGACAGAGATATGCATTCGATAAAGCGAATTACAGCTTTGTTATTGAAAAATGAAAACATATTGCTGACAATAATTTGGTAAAGATATTCTATTGGTAGATCTCATCACCAAGGATTTCCTACTTTCGCTGTACTATAAATATATGCGATTATTTTAAAGTATGTTAACTCTAACAACTTCTTCCCTTACCAAATTTAAATTGGTAAAATGGTCAAATGTTCCAAAACAAATTATTTATTTTACTTTGGTGTTAACAAACTCTTACCACAAAGAAAAAAAATTAAAATTAAAACTTTAATAAAGGTACCAAAACAAAAGTATTTAACCGCCAGCTATTAAGTACTATCTATAAAAGCATATCATAATTATGTTATAATTTTGTAATTACATTTAACGACAAAAAAAAAACTAAAGTAACGCTATCGTTTTCAGAAAGTACAAGTTTTTAAAATAAATAAAATCGAAAGTTAAATAAAAAAATTTTTTTCCCAGTTAAAATATCCCTACTATCAGTGAGTGCTTCAAAAATCAGTAGCTAATTAAAAAATCTCAAAACATTAACTGCCATATGAATTTAATAAATAATAATAAAAAAAAACAAGGTAGAATGTAAACCAACGGTTTTTAAAAGCGCACATTTCCAAAAGAGAATACAAACTGTGTAGAATTGTGACTTGCACCAATATTTAAAAATTTCATATAAGAAAAAATGTGAAAATAGGACTTTTCTGGAATTTTAGGGTCTGTAAGTCCGGAACCCTACATAACTAAGAAAAATCGTTAACTCATGTAAAAATATATTACTAGAGCTTTAATTTTTATGCCGAAGATAAATTTTTACAGATGCTTAAATTATAGCTGCCTAAAAATAGAAAATTTTCAATTCTTGATCCCTCTTAACTCTTAAAAAGGGGGTAGTACAGAAAAATTCTCTAAAAAAAAACTTATACTAATTCTAAAAATTCTTTCCTGTCTTAAAATTTCAGGTTCCTAAGTTATGAAAAATGAAATTTCATGGAAAATGTGGTTTTCACATAACGGTAAATTTAAATAGTAAATTATAAAATATTGCATAATTTTAATATTGTTTTATAGACATAACAAAACATTTCGGTCTTCTAGCGGCTTTAGATTGTAAAACTATTACGCAGAGCCAGCGATATATATATTTAAAAATAGGCTTTTTCAAAGTTTGAGGGGCTGTAGCTCCGTAATGGATGGAGCTCCATGAAATAGTTGTTCCACAAAATTATTTTTTTTATGAATTGATAATTGGTTAGAATTTTTTTTTCTGTATCTTTAACGGTGTAGAAGTTTTGTAAACAAACGGACAGACAGACGGATGGACAGAGTGAAACTAATAAGCACATTTTTTCAAAATTTTTTTGGAAATTTGCTAAAAAAGAAATATCAGGTGGTGAATGAATAAATGAAATTATATTGTTAAAGTTAGCAGTTTTAGGCTTCAGAGAATATATACTATACTTATATATATGTATCTATATACAATTGTGTTCCAAATGAGAGCACTCCCAACATTATTTTTATTTGTTTTATTTTGTTTATTTTGTCACTATACAAAATTTGTTTGCAACAGATCTAATTTTAATTAGCTGCACGAAAAATCAATTAAAATGAATACTACCAACTTTAATTTTTTTTTTTTTTTTAAATTAAAGTGAAAAAAGAAATTTTAAATAAAAATGAAAATGAAAAAAAAGGAAAATTTTTATTATTTTTAATTTATTATGAGATATTATTTGAAAAGGCATTGAAATAATTTTGTTTTTTACGAATTTTTATTTTGGTATTTAAATTTGGAAAATATTTAAGCTTAAAATATATTCTTTTCTCTTTGGAGATTTTAACTAATAGGTTGTTACTCTGATTGTGGCTCAGAAATCAATCAAAGAATTAGTGTTAAATTTTCTTCGCATATCTTATCAGTTGTCAAGTAGTGAAGTTGTCGTATACAATTTTTTTCTCTCAAAGGATCTTAAAGGTTCTGGATTTAATCTGCCGATCTATATATAGCAATAATCTATGGCAATTTGTTTTTAACAATTTAATCTGTGTTCAGTAAGTCCTTATAGGTCCTTCAGTAATTCGTTTTTAAGAAGTTGTTCATTTTCTCCTGACTGACTCTTATGACTAAAAAGTTATCAAACTTTCGACATCGTTCTCATATCAAATTGGTATAAATATGATTTTTTTTTTGCAATCAATATCTTTGCCATCAATTTTGATTAAACAATTTTAATTACTAAGATCACAAGGTAAATAACATACTGCGTTCCAATTAATTGTAGTATATAGTACTCAACGAAAAAAAGCGAAAAAATTTCATTTTAACTCAATAAAACTAATCTAATTATAAAAACGATGCATCTTAAAATATCACTAGTACTGTTAGGTTCTTCTTTATTAAAATATCCCTCACCATTATTGCGATGTTATCAAAGAAAAACAAGTAAATGTAACAGTAAGTCGATGCAACCGACTTATTAATACCCTACACCTGAATAATTCGAATTAAATTAAAAATCCATAAGTGTTTTTGGCAGCTGCTTGAACTTCTTCCCTTTTCTGTCTTATGCAACTCGAATTTCAAGAACGTAAAAGAGGCATCCGCTTGGGATATGCTTGACACCCTTGTATAAAATTTTAAGTTTCTATCTTAATTATTTTCGAAGATTGGTAGTCCTTGGGATGTTTGTGTCAGCTACACGAATTGCCACTCCAATTCATCGAATCCATCTCAGGAACATAAAGAAAACTTGCCAGAACACCATTCTATTAAATTTAAAGGTTCTACTTTTGTTGGTTTTGGAGATATGCTCGTTGCTCTTGTGCTCGTCCGGAAGTTTCCAAAATACGAACCCATGGTTCAAATTCTTTCAAATGTCAGTTTCCAATTTTACAGAAAAGGAAACATAACAGAACACCTTTGTACTAAAAATAAAAGTTCTATCTTTGTTGGTTGTGGAGATATACTCGTTTGCTCTGGGGCTCGTCCGGAAGCTTCCAAGACTTGAACCCATGGACCAAATCCTCACAAATTTCAAAAACATAAATCAAACATGAAGGAACACCATTCTGCCTAATTTAAAGGTTATATCTTTGTTGCATTTGGAGATAATATCATTTGCTCTGAGGCTCGTTCGGAAGCTTTCAAAATCCGAACCCAAGGACCAAATCCTCTCAAATTTCAGAGGCCTAAATCATACATGAAAGAACACCATTATGCCAAAAGTAAAGGTTATATCTTTATTGGTTTTGGAGATAATCTCATTTGCTCTGGGGCTCGTTCGGAAGCTTCCAAAACCAAACCCATGGACCAAATCCTCTTAAATTTCAGAGACATAAATCAAACACGAAAGAACACCATTGTACCAAATTCAAAGGTTCTACCTTTGTTCGTATTGGATATAATCTCATTTGCTCTGCGGCTCGTTCGGAAGCTTCCAAAATTCGAATCCACGGTTCAAATTCTTTCAAATTTAAACCCATGGCCAAATCCTCTTAAATTTCAGAGACTTAAATCAAACATGAAAAAACACCATTCGGCCAAATTTAAAGGTTATATATTTGTTGTTTTTGGAGATAATCTCATTTGCTCTGGAGCTCGTTCGGAAGCTTCCAAAATCCAAACCCATGGACCACATCCTCTTAAAATTTAGATACATAAATCAAACTGGAAGAAACATCATTATAAAATATTTAAAGGTTCTATCTTTATTGGTTTTGGAGATAATCTCGTTTGCTCTGGGGCTCGTTCGGAAGTTTCCAAAACCCGAACTCATAGACCAAATCTTCTCACATTTCAGAGACTTAAATAAAACATGAAAGAATACCACCCTGCCAAATTTAAAGGTTATATCTTTGTTGGTTTTGGAGATAATCTCATTTGCTCTAGGGCTCGTTCGGAAGCTTCCAAAACCCAAACCCATGGACCAAATCCTCTTAAATTTCAGAGACATAAATCGAACGGGAAGAAACATCATTGTACAAAATTTAAAGGTTCTATCTTTGTTGGTTTTGGAAATAATCTCATTTGCTCTGGTGCTCGTTCGGAAGCTTCCAAAACCCAAACCCATGGAGCAAATCCTCTTAAATTTCAGAGACATAAATCGAACGGGAAGAAACATCATTGTACAAAATTTGAAGGTTCTATCTTTGTTGCTTTTGGAGATAATCTCGTTTGCGGAGATTATCTCCAAAAGCCCGGAATCATTCGGAAGCTTCCTGAATCCGAACACATGGACGGATTTTGTCCAGATTCGAACTTAGCCTTTCTTTCATAATTAGTAACCTACTATATAAATTTCATCAAGATAGCATCATTATTTTTTGAGTTATCGTGCGTACGGACGGACGGACGGACGGACGGACATCGCTAAATCGACTCCGGCGGTGATCCTGATTCAGAATATATATACATGTCTATACCTAACTCGCTTCCTTTTGGTGGTTACAAACACCATACCAAAGTTAATATACCCTATACTTTAGGTGTAGGGTATAAAAATATGTTTGAAAAAGCAGTGTCTTCTACCGTTTTTACTGTAATATTTGTAAATCTATGAATTTGATTGATTGTTGCATATTTTGTTCTAAATTCAAATTAGTGATTCGAAATTAATATTCTATTTTCTATAATTCGCTTCAGTCTTTTTTTTTTCCTTTTTCCTACAATTGGCTCCAGCCAATTTTTCATACAGTTTGACATTATTGGTGGTAGCAGATATATTGGTCTATAGGGCTTTGTTTCATTTAATGGTTTCCCCCCTTTTCCTATCATAATCAGTTATGCTATTTTCCAAGTATTTTGAACATATTTTAAGTTTTGTTTCATTTTTGCTAAGATTATTTAAAGATATTTTTGAAAATTCTTTTAGAACTTTAGCAGTTATAAAATTAAATGCTCAAGCTTTAATAACTTGTAAGTGTTTAATAAGTGTTTTTATTTCTTCACTAATTTTTGCTTGTATAAAAATCATCGATTATATTATGTTCTACTAAACAGAATTTTGAATTTCGTTTCATTGGAAAATGTTATTTGATCTGCAAAAAAATCGACTTTCTCTTTATTATCATTTGCCAGATGCCGTCTAATTTCATGAGCGAAGGGGAGGGCCCTTTTGGCTTTTTCAAACTCTTTGATGCTTTTCACAACGTGTAGTTTGATTCTTTTGTTGAAAGATTTCATTATAAGCGATTGTGGGATATCTATATTTAAAATCATTTTGTCATTAACTTGATAAAATTTGATTGTTGTCATCTACGTCCCTTCATTTTAGTTTTATTAAATTAGTTATCTCTTTAGCAGACCTATACTTATTTTCATATTATTTCATACAGCTTTTTATACCCGTACGATAGGATCGGGTATAATAAAATTACTCCTCCGTTTGTAACACCTCGAAATAAGCGAGCTAGATATACCTTCAAAGGTATGGATCGGATCAGAAAAAAATTCTAAGACTTTTGAGCCATGTCCGTCCGTCCGTCCGTCCGTCCGTCAGCACGCTAACTCAAAAACTAAGAAAGTTAGAATCTTGAAATTTACACAAAATACTCTAGGAGTAATTTGTAGGTTCCCTATTTTTTTGGTTGAGTTTGGACCAAAACTTAGGGTAGCTCTCGAACACCTAACTTTTAGATCCCCACATTTTTTTTGAAATAGAGCTATGAAATTTTAACCGCTGATAGATCTCACAAAAATATTAATTTTATTTTTAATAACTTTTTTTTGTAGCCCCACCCGTTACGGAGCTACAGCTCCCCAAAGGTTCAAAAAAGCTCTATATTTAAATTGTTATAGCACAAGTTGTATAAAGTAAATCTTCATTTTGAAAACGCCAAACGATTACTACTTTTATTAGCTTTAAAATTATATATACAATAAATATATATTTGTGGCATACGGTGTCTTAATTTACCGTTATGCGAAACTCAAATTTTGCAAAATCCTTTAACCCTTCTATCTTCTAAACGCTTTAAGTTGGAAACTTGAAATTTTGACAGAAGTTAGATCTTTGAAAATAAGTATGAGTCATTTCCGAATTTTTTTTTGTATCACCCCCCGTTTAGGAGCTGTAAGGGGTCAAAAACTGAAAATTTCTTATTTTTAAACACCTGTAACTTGAACACCTGTTAAAAATTTTTTGAAATAATACACAAAAATTAAAGCTCCAACATTATACTTTTATTTCTGTTAAAAACTTTTTTTAATAATATAGGGTTACTTTATAATTGATGAAAGTGTTACTTGATTTTTTCAAATTTTCTAACAAATTTCTTTAACGATTTTTTTCCATTTTGTTTTACTCGATAATTTGAAATTGTTGAGGATATAATGCGTAGTACATAAAAATGTAAATAAATAAACAACATAACGGTTGCTTGAAGAATTTTTATTTATATGATATTAATATATGTACATACTTATATAATATCATGTTTATTTACATATCGTATATGTCACTAGTGAATGAATGATAAGAGTACAGATGTATATTATATAGCGCCGTATTTACATACATATATGTATTTTATTGTACTTATAAGAAATTGTTCTGTCAATGGAATATTTAAATGTGATATAATATAATATTTAAAATTATATTTACTATTTTGTACTAAGTAAATTTAATATACATTTACCGCTTAGTATTAAATGGTACTATAGAATATTTGAAAAAGTTTTGGATTGATAATCGTTATGTGGAAGGTTAGAATCTGCTTTTGAAGAATGTACATATAAACATATAGTTTGAATATATGTACAACCCATAGTTCTAGAAATTATAAAATTCACTCAAATTATTTTAAAATACTAAAATATTAAAAAAATAATATTGTAAGCAGAGTGACAAGCTGTGAACATACTAACGGTTCGTACGGGTATCTAAGAGTTGACAAAGGCAACTGTATTCTTCCTCGTTTAACCTAAATGTAAATAATAAATAAATTTGCATAAAGATTTTATTCTATTGTTTAACACACCCAAGGAAAATTTGTAAATATATAGTACTATTTTAACTATACACAATACATACATTTAAGCATTTAAATATGATTCTAGTCTACTGTCCTTTAGAAATCTAAAAAATAAAGATACAAAAAAAGTGCATTACATTTCAATCTAATACAATTAAATTTAAAAAAAAAAATTTTTTTTTGTATGACTTTATTTTATAGTCTGCACATATATGAAAAAATATAGAAAGTAAGTGACAAACATTACATCACTTAATGATATGAAATGACATTAATCTTTAATTCAGCAGCGATACGAAAAATGCAGAATGCAACAAAAACAAAAGTTTTAACAATAGCGTTAGGTAAAGAGGTTTCGAACCTGAAAAACAATCTTAACTATCAACAATTTCTAAAGATTAAAATTTATTAGATGAATTTATAATAGATCTTAAAACAAACTGAAAATATACTCCTATATAAAAAAAATAACATGCAAACGTGCCTTACTATATAATTTTGAGTGTCTTATTAAATTTAAAATAATCATGCAACTAGTGGTAAATTACAAAAATTTGCTACTGTTATCGTGTATGTGTATGTGTTACCGTGTACAAAAAATTAATTTTTTTTTTTTGCTTAAATTTAATTTTTTGGAAAAAGAAAGTTATTTTGCACTTAATTAAGTATAGTATGTCCCCATTGATTATATAGTTATAATCTAAGTACTTGTACGAATTTATAATGTTTTTGTTTTTTTTTTTTTTTTGAAAAAATGGTGCGAGCATATTATAATATATTTAAATTGTGAGTGAATTTTAATTAACTTTTTTTTTTTCGTGAAAGAATTCGCTTTCTTTCATTCAATATTAATGAATGAGAATTGCATACAATTTAAATAGTTTTTTATACCCGTACGATAGGATCGGGTATAATAAAATTACTCCTCCGTTTGTAACACCTCGAAATAAGCGAGCTAGATATACCTTCAAAGGTATGGATCGGATCAGAAAAAAATTCTAAGACTTTTGAGCCATGTCCGTCCGTCCGTCCGTCCGTCCGTCCGTCCGTCCGTCAGCACGCTAACTCAAAAACTAAGAAAGCTAGAATCTTGAAATTTACACAAAATATTTTGGGAGTAATTTGTAGGTTCTCTATTTTTTTTGGTTGAGTTTGGACCAAGCCTTAGGGTAGCTCTCGAACACCTAACTTTTAGATCTCCACATTTTTTTTGCAATAGAGCTATGAAATTTTAACTACTGATAGATCTCATAAAAATATTAATTTTATTTTTAATAACTTTTTTTTGTAGCCCCACCCGTTACGGAGCTACAGCTCCCCAAAGGTTCAAAAAAGCTCTATATTTAAATTGTTATAGCACAAGTTGTATAAGGTATATCTTAATTTTGAAAACGCCAAACGATTACTACTTTCATTAGCTTTAAAAGTATATATACAATAAATATATATTTTTGGCATACGGTGTCTTAATTTACCGTTATGCGAAACTCAAATTTTGCAAAATTCTTTAACCCTTCCATCTTCTAAACGGTTAAAGTTGGAAACTTGAAATTTTGACAGAAGTTAGATCTTTGAAAATTAGTATGAGTCATTTCAGAAATTTTTTTTGTATCACCCCCCGTTTAGGAGCTGTAAGGGGTCAAAAACTGAAAATTTCCTATTTTTAAACACCTGTAACTTGAACACCTGTTAAAATTTTTTTGAAGTAATACACAAAAATTAAACCTCCAACATTATATTTTTATTTCTGTTAACAACTTTTTTTAATAATATAGGGTTACTTTATAATTGACGAAAGTGTTACTTGATTTTTTCAAATTTTCTAACAAATTTCATTAACGAATTTTTTCCATTTTGTTTTACTCGATAATTTGAAATTGTTGAGGATATAATGCGTAGTATAAAAAAATGTAATTAAATAAACAACATAACGGTTGCTTGAAGAATTTTTATTTATATGATATTAATATATATACATACTTATATAATATCATGTTTATTTACATATCGTATATGTCACTAGTGAATGAATGATAAGAGTATAGATGTATATTATATAGCGCCGTATTTCCATACACATATGTATTTTATTGTGTTTATAAGAAATTATTCTGTCAATGGAATATTTAAATATAATATAATATAATATTTAAAATTATATTTACTGTTTTGTACTTAGTAAATTTAATATACATTTACCGCTTAGTATTAAATGGTACTATAGAATATTTGAAAAAGTTTTGGATTGATAATCGTTATGTGGAAGGTTAGAATCTGCTTTTGAAGAATGGTCATATAAACATATAGTTTGAATATATGTACAACCCATAGTTCTAGAAATTATAAAATTCACCCAAATTATTTTAAAATACTAAAATATTAAAAAAATAATATTGTAAGCAGAGTGGCTGTGAACATACTAACGGTTCGTACGGGTATCTAAGAGTTGACAAAGTCAACTGTATTCTTCCTCGTTTTTTATGAAAAGAAAAAAAAAAGTAAAAATAATATTTAATTAATTTAAGAAAAATTATAAAATAAACTGCAATATATAAACTTACTTCTGAAGAAATTTTTGTTTTTTGTTTGTTTTTTTTTTGCATTTGTCGAGGCATTGAAATGCATTCTGTAATTTGCATAAAAATACAATAGTATGTAATGGCGGTACTTAAAAAAAGAAAAATATATCATGCAATTGGGAAAATTATTCAACGAAATTATAGAAGTATTATAATAATTTTTTTCTCAAAATTTCATTTCATTAGGAATATTAAATGTCAAGATTAACAGTTATAATTTTGTCTTAAAATCAGTTTATGACAGCTATGAACATGTTATTGTAATTGGAGAATTTTTGAAAAAAAATTATCATACATTATTTTTAATAAGAGTTTTGTTATATTGTATAACAACATATAAAATGTTTTTTTATTACATAATTACGACTAAACTGTCATAAAACCATGTTACATGTCATAGATTCCGAACAAGAAAAACTAATTATCTCTTCCTCGTTCGGCTAGCGCTTAAAGTTAAAAAATGACAACAAGAAAAGAGAACAACAAGGGATAAGTCGTACAGTTCAAAGAAATTCAACTATATATAGTTAAAAAGTATTGAATCTTCATTAAATCTTACTTAAAAATATCCAAAGATATCCTATTATTGTTTTATTCGTGTTAAATGACTTCATTTTAATTCGAATTTAAAATTGAAAAAAGCTTGCAATGAATTGAAAATGAAATGAAAATTTTCTGAACTCAATTTTTCTCCCTTATAACATCAAAAAATACAAAAAAAAAATATACTCAAATTGAATTGAAATTAAATTTCTTCAGTTAAAATTGAATTTTCCAAAGAAAATAAAACTAAAAAAATCGGAATTAATGAAAAAATTAACTTTTTAAAATTTTATTATGTATTCATTGTTATTTTGAGATTTTCCAAAAAGAAGGGAAATTTTTATTTAAAATAACTTGAGAAAAAAAATGTCATAAATTTTTAATAAAATAAAAATTGTTGAAGTATATTTGAGGTTAGGTTATTTTAAGAAATTTATTTCATAAATTAAGAAACGAATTTAGAGAAATTTAAAAATAATTGTTTTGATTTCTGTTTAAATTATTATAGTGATATATGAAATGAGATCAAAAAAATTTATAATTAAAATTTAAAATAAAATTTTGAGTTCATTAGCACTTTAGATGTAAATTTATAAACTCATTCGTCTATGCACTTTAACTAAATGTGAGGTTAATGTGGTAATAAGAAATGTGAGGTTAAAGTTGATCAATATCAATATGAATTTCCACTCAATTTTGGGTTTATATATTTGCTTCTCTTTTGGCTTCAGATTTACTATAACCCTTTCACTCCTATATAATAAAGAACATATTATGGCATATATGAATTATGAACTCATAAATACAATAGTAAAATTGATCAATAAATATTAACATAAATTTACACAAAACATACAATTTAAATAACAAACAAAGATTGTAAATTATGAAATTATCTTATAGCTTATTAGCGGTTTTTAAATAAAATATCCATAAAATAGAGTAATTTCCAAAAATTTCACTCAAAAAGAAAGGAATAATTTTCTCTTAACATTTATTAATAAATTTCTCATTAAATATCTATTAAAATTTAAAATATAAGTTTGCATGATTAAATTTTATTTAATAGTCCATGGTAATTAATTTTTTAATTAATATGAAAAAATAAATTTAAAAGAAAAATTGATGAATGAGGTTTGTTTCTTTTAAAGTTTAAAATTTCAATCATAAACTTAATATCAGTATAGTTTTTGTAGTTTTATTATGAAGAATACAGAATAAGTAAAATTCTCAATGCTACCATAATATAAAAGTTACTATAACTATACGGTAAACTTATAGCATCTTCAATGTAAGTTATTTTTACTTAAAGAAATATGTCCAAATTAAAACAGTCGCAAGTTGCACTGTAGACTGATCATCAGTATGGCCTATATTCCAAAATTCTGAAACTAAATATTCTTTTGAAGTAATATTTGGCATATAAGTTCAAGTGGTATTCAAATGAAAATAATACGTTCGTTATACATTCATGTATATGTGAACGGTAAAAAATAATACAAGTGTTTCGAATTTATGAAATTAATTTATTGTTTTTACGACAAAAGGCATAAAAATCAAAGAAGACAGAAGATTATATAAATTTTAAACGAAAAACTAAAATAAAATAATGTAGAAAAAAAATTCACTGAGAAATTGATATTCTATATATTAAGATAGGAGTTAACAGACTAAACAGATATGAACCTCGACAGCCAAAAGTTTATATTCATATTTGTGGAATCCAATTTAATAACTAAAAGTTGCCTTAGAACTCAAATAATTAAAGGACAATATAAACTTTGTTCAATACAATTATTCACTCACATGTGATTTTGAATGCTCTCTTCTCTAATAAGCCAATAAGTAACGTGGAATGCCATAAAGACATATTTTACAAATATGAGTTTATGACCCATTCAAATGAATCATAAAGCCATATGGCGTTATATTTCATTCAATTAAAACTATACTTTAAAAGAAAATCTATTAAACTTAACTAACTTAATAGCTCTAAAATACTTTATAATTATAAATAGATATTATAACATCAAAAAGTTTAATATTATAGTGACTGCTGACACCAAACCCGCGCTAAACAAATTATTGAAACTCTGATTTTGAATCCAACTCTAAAATCGCTCCTAATTAAGAATCTCACATAGATATCTATATAAATATTCTGGAAAATAGAAAAACCCTATTTTTGTAACCAACTATAAAATCCCTTTTAATAATTTTTTACATGCATATTTCAACAATAAAACACTTAAAAGCCAAATAAACTATTAGAACCCGGATTTTGCATCCAAAAAGTGGTGGTATATATTCATTAGTTTACAAAAATTGAATTATGGAACAAAATTTTTTATAAAAATATTAAATGGGTCATAAAGCCATATTCTAATTCATGAAATATGGTATTATGACATATGGTTTTGTGACCCTCACCAATAAGTAATTCCCAATTCTAATTTCTATTTCTATTTAAAGATTTTATTAAAATATTATTTTCAAACTTAAATATCATTAAGATTGTACAACGACGCAGCGAAATAACTCCACAAGGGAATTTACATCACTCATGGGGGAAATAGTTCTATGAAATCAAGTTCGACTTAATTCCCTTTCAATTTTAGACAATGGCAAATCAATTACGAGTTATAGATAATATATAAATGAAAATATAAATCAGCATTTATACCATTATAGAACTATGACTGTATTACATTTGTCTGTATACATATTTAGAAAAAGACGGTAACCCTGATTTTCAGTTTTATAATCTTTATATATTCCTATGAAAAATGTTCATGTAAAAGAATTAAAAAATTCAAATTTTTAATTAAAAAATAAATTTTCCAGAACATAATACATGTAACAGTGGTGTATCAAGGTATTTATGAAAACCAACAATACTGAAAATTGAGAAACTCCCGAACAAAATGTATAATTCTGATTTTTGTATTCAATTATGAAATTCTTCCTGCCAACATCATTTTGAACACTCGTATAGAAATATGTAATTCTTAGTTATGCTTTAAAAAGTGGAAATAATTCACACATATCAGTTTGAAAAGTGGAACAAAAACCGGTGGTTATAATACCATAACACTACTAGAAAAAATTACGTCTACCTTGATTTGATGTAGTTAATTCTCACAAGGAAAGACTTGATTACCATGTAACGTTAATCTTATACGAAATTATTTCCCTACATCTTGTATTATCTTCTCTGCGTTTTCTTAAAGCAGTTAAAATAAACTCAATATTTAACTCAACTCAAACTCAAAGCACAAAATATTTTCACTAATTAAGAAAAAAAACAAAAAAACAAAAACAAGTGTTTTAATGCCCACCTTAATGAAACATAAATTTTTGTTTTGGTTTTTATTTTTAAGATAAAATATTTAAAACAAATTTTAGTGAAGGTAAAAATTTACAGTAAAATAAAAATAAATTTTGCTAAAAAATTTTTTTTTGTTTTAATTTTTAGTTTTTTTTTTATTAAACAAACGTGATGGTATGCAAACTGTTTGCATAATACATTTAATAATAAATTGTCTAATAAATGAAAAGTAATGGTGGATACAAAAATCATCAAAAAAATAAAGTTGCAAGATAATAACATAAAAACATATATGTATGTACATATGTACTATATATGGACTTGATGCTTTTATAATTAAAATATTTTTTTCTCTATTACATACATATTTTGTATATTTAAAATCTATAATCATTGGAATGTTGACCTATACTTTTAATTTGCAATATAAATATCATTAAAATTTAACTTTAACTAAAACTGTTATATACTTAAATGCGATGTTGACACCCGAATATTAAAAATCCTCTTCCTTTTAGCAACATTATTTATATTAGATGGCTAAAGATAAGAAAAAAAATACATACATATATGTACTATAAAATATATCTTAAAGGTATATAATCTGATTGAAGCTTAATATTATACCAATTGTTTTTATGTTATTTTATTATATGTATTATTTTTGACAGGGTGATTAAATTTTGAGGCTAATTGAGATTAAAATAAATTCAATTCAATATATATATGTATATAAAAGTACGCATAAGAATTTAGGCACAAAAATTTTGTAAAAATTTTATTCAAAGAAAAATAATGACCTATAAAAACCAAACATATACTGCATAATATTGGCAGAGGGAAATAAAGCCTACAGCAATAAGATTTAATAGGCTTTATTACACATTTGAGTTGAGAAATAAGAGCTAATTCGTAAAATTTCGCGGTAGGTCTTTTTTCTTATTTTAAAGAGAATTAAAGCCTATAGGCTTTATTTCACTTTAGAAATATTATATTATTATTATATTATTCCAATTAGAAATTAATAGCCGACTGTAAAATTCGAATATTTTTAACAGGTTTCAAACAATTTTTTATATTCTGGTCAGCCCTGTGACCTTCAAGCCACTCTTCGTCTCTCTCTTAGCCGATCCCTTTACAACTCCCTTGAAGGAATTGGAACTGCTGCCTCTGCTACAGCGCCCGCGCACAACAACGGCGCCGGGAACGCGGGCGCGGGCAAGTCGGCGCGGAGGTAGCAGCCCTTATATTCCTTATTTATTATTATATTTCAGAAAGAACAGTCAAAATTTAATACTTTTGTGTGGAAAGCTAAAAAATTGTTTTTTTCCTACATGATTTCAAAAATTCTTTGTAATTAGGAGAGATTTTAGAGTTGGCTTTAAAATCAGAGTTAAATCAGCTTTTTCCAAATTATTAATAAATATTCTAAAACAAGCTGTAATCCTGATTTTGTAACCAACTATAAAATCCCTTCTGTTTTAGAGTCCCGCGTACTTACGTATATTCATATTTCGGAAAAAGATGCAATTCAGATTTTTTAACCAACTCTAACATCTGAACTAAGTTTGACAAAATTATCACATTAAAAAGTGAAATAAGTTTGAATGTTGAATTTAAACGAAATTTTTTAATTTTTAACTTGTCGAACTTATTTCATTATGAAGAAACACTGACGCACGCACTTACACAGTGAAATGTGCCAAAAAAAACAGAAAACAATTTATTACTTAAATAAGCTGAAATATATTGGAATTAAATTATGAAAGAAAAATATTAAAAAATGTTGTTATTGCAATAATAAATTGCAATTAGGCTTTAATTCGATTATTTTGAAAAAATAATTAGGCCTTTTTTCACTTTGGAATAAGAAATAAAGCCTAATACGCGTAATTTGTCGATTTAGGCTTTATTTCTCATTCCAAAGTGAAATAAGGTCTATTAGGCTTTATTGCTCTAGGCCTTATTTCCCTCCGCCCATAATATTATGTCTCAGTATATTCATTCAAACATTATAAGGGTTTGGTCGCGAAATCCCAAATTCAAAATCCCAAAATTAAAAATTTCAAAATATCAAAATTCCGAAATCACAAAATCACAAAATATCAAAGCAGTTCTTAGCATAATTCCTTTTGAAATTTTTTTATTTCAGATGTAGAAAAAGCGCAACTTTGTATAACTTTATTTTCATGACCAACTACAAAATCATTCCCAAAGTCCAAATTCAGAATATCGCATATATATCTGTTTTACTTTAATAAGAACAACTTTCACTTCAATTGCAAGTATTTTCATTTTGATTGCAAGCATTTCCTTCTCAAATGCAAGTTTTCCTTTTTAATAGCAAGAATCTCCGTCTCAAATGCAAGTTTTAAAATTATATTCAAAGCTACTCAAAGTTTTAAATGCTTGCTATTGCTATTCAAATATTTGCTTTCAAAAACGAAAACTTGTATGTATTTGAAAAGGAAATACTTGCTATTAAAAAGGAAAACTTGTATTTAAAAAAAAATACTTGGAATTGAAGTTGAAATCATTCTTATTAAAGTAAAAAAGGTATACACATATTATGTTAATATTCTGTAAAAGTCGGGTTTTGTAACCAATTGTCTCCAAAGTGTCTCCTAGTTATTTAATTTATATATATTATATTTAAATATATAATGAAGGATACAGTCCCCAAATCCCTGCTCAACAAATGATCTTGATGATTTTTTTTGGTATTTTGAGATTTTAAAAATTTGGGATTTTGATATTTTCGGATTTTGTTATTTGGGATTTTGTGAATTTGGAATTTAGGATTTAAAATTAATTTGGGATTTTTTCATTTGGAATTTTTTTTTTTTTTGGGGATTTCGTGGCGCTCCCCATAAGTGGTCTATATTTGATGATAAAATTATCTTTTAAAATTTTTTAGACAGAATTTCTAAATAAGGTAAAATCAAAGCTTTTTTTTTTTCTTAAAATTTATTTTCTTAAGATTTTGTTTTATCTCACACTGTATTAACCATATATCCATGGTATGTATATAGATATTTATATCACTATAAACGATATTGATTGTCATGATTATATCAAAATGATCATGTAATTTGTTTGTGATGCAAAATAAGAAAAATCAAAATAAAAAAAATAAAAAAAGTGAAATAAAAAATTCCAAACTAAAAAGTTAACTTTTAAGCTTCTTCATAAATAACATGTTATATGCATAAAAATATTTATGGTATCCATTGTATCATCTACAATCAACACAATTTTTTTTTTTTTTTGTTTTTTTCATTTAAAATAATAAGTTAGTCAACATGTTTTTTTTTTTTTTTTTGGTAATATTAAACTTAGCATACATGGATTACATATGCATGGCCAAAGTTAACAACTTAAAATTTTAAATTTTACTTGCATTGTATGATAACTTACAAAATTGTACATTAGAATGGGTGACGATGTTAATGAAGATTATGTTTGTGCCGTTGGGCATAAAACAAAAAAACAAAAAAAACAAAAAAAATTTAACTGCGAATTTTTATGGTGGATTTGGATAAATTATATACATATATACATACATACATACTGTTTATGTACATCATTTGTACATGATGTCGCATTGATTTTTTTTGATTGAAAATTGTTTTTTTTTTTTTAAATTAAAGTTGTAAATTTTTTGTTTTCTTTTTGTTTTTTTTTCATTCCATTCTAAAAGCCCGCAAGCAAATTTTTATTTTATTCGTCATCATAATCATCATCAGTATGATACTTTTTAACTAAATCGTATTTAGGTATTTATAGGTATGATGATTTAATATTTTTTTTTGTTTTTGTTTTTTTTGAGATAAAAACAAAATATGTAATTACATCTTTAAACATTTGGTGGTTATGTAATCCATTAGATTGAATGGATTTATTTGTCATGGTAAGTAAAGGAATGCATTCTTTTCTCGTTATTTTATGATACCTATTTTTTTTATAATGATAAGCTGTTACTATAATGATGACCTAATGAAATTTAGGACAGAGTTTAATTAAGAAAGACAAAAAAAAAAAAATAAATAAAAAACGAAATAAAAAATAAAGCAATGGTAAGGAATGTAAGAAATTTTTTTTATATTCTGTTTGTACTCGTATATTGCTAGAAAACAAAAAAAAACATCAATGAAAACTTTTAAGATAAAATAAAATTTTACAAATTTGCTTTAATAAAGGGTGTTCAAAATTGAGGTATCATTTTGATTTTGCCGCCAGTTTTTTTCTACCTGGAATTTTTATACGAGGTTTCTTTAGGTATATTCTAAATACATTCCGGTTAGTTAATATGGAAAGTTACACGAAGGAACAACGTGTTTTTGTTATTACAACATTTTTGAAAATGGTAAAAGTTTTCAAGATGTAATTAGGAAATTTCGAACAAAATTTGGTAGAGAAAATGCTCCAACAAATCGTGCCATCAAGCTGATGGTTGATAAATTTCTAGAAACTGGATCTGTTCTTGTTAACAGAGGCAACATTTATCAACGTAGTGGCCGTTCAACCGAGAATGTAGCAGCTGTGAGCAGAAGTGTTGAAGAAGATCCAAAAACTTCCATTCGTCATCGTTCGCAGCAATTAAACATCAAACCATCCACATTATTCAACATTTTGCATCGTGATCTCCATTTAAAGGCTTATAAGATCCAGCTGACGCAAGAATTAAAACCAACTGACTATGCATTACGTCGGCAATTCGTTTCTTGGGCAATCGAAAAACAAGAAGAAAATTAGAATTTTTTTAAAAAAATAATCTTCACCGACGAAGCTCATTTCCAGCTCAATGGCTACGTCAATAAACAGAATTACCGCATTTGGGGTGAAGAGAATCCAAGGGTTATCTTAGAGCAACCAGTACATCCACAAAAAGTTACAGTTTGGTGTGGTTTGTGGTCAGGAGGAATCATCGGACCGTATTTTTTTGAAAACGCAAATGGAAATGCGATTACGGTCAATGGAAATCGCTACAGGGAGATGATCCGAAGCTTTTTGTGGCGGGAAATTGATGATTTGGACGTAGAGAATATGTGGTTTCAACAGGACGGTGCCACTTGCCACACAGCAAGAGAAACAATGGATCTTTTGAAGGAAAAGTTCGCAGATCGCATTATTTCTCGTAGAGGAGGAGTGATGTGGCCACCAAGATTGTGAAATTTGACACCGTTGGATTTTTTTTTGTGGGGTTTTGTGAAATCGAAAGTGTACAGCAATAATCCCACAACAATTCAAGAGCTTAAAAACAACATTATCGAGCAGATTTCAACCATTGAGAACAGTTTATTGAACAACGTGATTCAGAAATTTGGTAAAAGATTGGAAGCCTGAAGAAGTAGTAGAGGGGGCCACTTGGCCGACATAATTTTTCATTATTAACCGGAACCTATTTGTAATAAATTAAAATAAAAATATATTTAATATTTCAAAAAAAAAGTCTTTTTTTATTAAAATTAAAATGATACCTCAATTTTGAACACCCTTTATATGTAGTTGAATTTTATGCTGGTATTTCACCTTATTGTATTTAAATGCATTTTATTGTATTCAAGTTTTTAATTGATTATAGATCGGATATAACAATAATTAACAAATTTATAAAATGTTTAATTTTATTTTGTATTACAAATTTTACAATCATATATAAAAAATTTTCTTTATAAATAATTAGCAATATTTATTGATTTATATCGTATAACCTCGAAGGGGTTACTGTCACAAGGACTGTATTTCGTTTGACTGTATGTCACTTGACTATATATCACTTGCATGTATTTTATGTACTGGATTTCATATGTAACCAACTCTAAAATAGCCCCTAATTACATATATATGTTTACATACAAATTTCAAAAACAAAAAAAGAGTGGAAGCTGCTGCCCCCAAACATAAATTATAACATAAATTATTGAAATTCTGATTTTTTAACCAACTTTAAAATCCCCCTAATTATATGTTTTACATTCAATCAAATGAAATGTAGTCAAATGATAAACAGTCAAATGGTAATACAGGTAGAGTTGGATTTTTCTCAAGACAAATCAATCTTGAGATTCGGAATTGATTTCGATCGGAAATGATAAAAATATGAATTCTCGAAAAGAATTTTCGAGATTTGGGATTTCTCGAAAAGAATTCTCGAGATATCAACAAAACTTAAAAAAAAATATGCGAAAAAATCTAAAATCTGTGTAAAACAAAGAAAATTAAAAAACAAACATAAGAAGCCTTTCAGGCGAAAGGTCTCGGGTTCAAAGCCTAGTCAGATTAAAAATAATGTATAAAATATAATAAAATAATGTAAAAAAAAAATTTTAAATATACCTAATTATAATTGAATACTTGTACCGAGATGGCCCACATGCTAAAGGCAAAAAGGTCCTAAAAATATCGGCAGATATTTATATCTGGACTATATAATATAAAAAAAAAACAAAAAAAAAATAAGAAAAAATTTATCATTAAATTTTAAACAAGTGCAATTAATAAAATATTCAAAAATAATAAAAGATCGTCTTGTTTAAAAATTACAATACACACACCCATATTGAATAAACTCTTTTCTTAAGATATTTTATTTTTTTAATTTCTTAAATTTGAACAGATACATATGTACTTATATATTGTTTTAGCGTTTGTCTGATTGTTGCAAATTAATGAAAAAAAATAGATAAAGCTAAATGTATTAATATGCTATATACGTTTTACTATTAATATGTACATACTTTAATAGGTTTATGAAATCAATAACAAATTACTTATTTCCTAGGAAATTTCATTTCTTAAGTAATAAATATTTCGTATACATGTTACATACATATATACAATAGCATTATTATCTTTGGTTATGTTATGACGACATTTATTTCAAAAAATTGATCATTCAATTTAAAAAAATAATCGTTTTTTCAATTAATATTTGATAAAGAAAAATTAAAAAACACAAACTGAATTTTTGGAAAAATATTGAGAAATCCTCGAGATTCGGGATTTCCCGAAAATGTTAAAAATTTCATTCTCAAGATTCGAAATGGAAAATTTCTCGAGAATTCCTGTCGGAAAATTTTCGAAAACCCAACTCTAAATACAGGCAACTTACAAAAAATACAGTCAAATCACATTACAGGCATATAGGCATAATAGGCATAGGCATCCTATATTCTAATTCTAAACGTATAAAAATTAAGTTAAATTTATTCAAAACCAATGTTTATTTATGATTTTAAAAATGTAATGGAAAAAATTGGGTCACAGTTTTTTATATGAATATCATCAATATAGCCACAGGTGATCTGATCTAATTTATTCTGCCTGTACATCTTTATATTGAAATATTCTGCTACTAATATTATTATTAGATATATCTTAAGTATAGATACTAATTATTTGAAATGAAATTAATCAAATCAATACTCCTATTTAATAAATAAATTTATATTTATAAATGTATGAGTGTATGTTCTTGAACCCAATATGAAAATATTGGTATCAAATAAACCTCAAAAAAAAAAAAAAAACAAACAAAAATATAAATTTTAATTTAATTTTACTTTACAATTTTTAGTTTTATTTTAAATTAAATTCGTGATCTAACTATAACATATTTTCATTTCATATTTCAATTCTAGGTGAAGGAAGTTAACCTAAAAAAAAAAAAAAAAATTGAATCAAATAATAAACAAATAAAATAAATAAAATGAAAAAATTCTCAACAAGCCCATACTTTGATCATCTAATTCACATTTGAAAATACCTTTACTTTTTTTTTTAACAGTCTATTTACCAGGTAATTCATATAATATATATACAATTTTAAAACAAAAAAGCAAAACTAACATACATAGATATATTAGTTGCTATTAGGGGTAATCCTAATAAATTTGTAATATAATTGAATCATGGTGACTATTGAATTAACGTTAATGGTTATGGAAACATTTGCCAACACGTGTACTTCCAAAATTGGTAATTCACATGGATACAATTTAATAAAGTTTAAGAAAAATATTAATACCTTTCTTCAAAATATCGCTCTAAATTTTGCCCCCCATCCGCCGTAGTATTAAATTTCCTAAATCCCTCAAAGCTTCCTTTCTCCATCCTAATCTCTAACTTCAAACTGTACGAATTTGTATTCAAAGTTCAATCGTAAAATTTGGTTCAATACCCCCGTTCTATTTTGTGTTTTTTATGTGATTGACGTATAAATGGTATAGAAAACTTCAATTGAGAGAGCGGTTAGAGAACTACCACTACTTTGCTATACACAAAAAAACATCTTATATATGTGTATATACCGGTAACATTAGATTAACGCGGCACTTTCATAACGCGGTTTTGCTTGTACGCTGAGAAAAATTTGCAACCTATTTTAAAAAGCACGGTAAAGGTTTCGGTTTTACGCAGAAAAAATTTGGTTTTTGTTTTTGTCTAAAATTCTAGAAAAGATAATCTAATCTTTAATCTAATCTATCTATACATATTCTGTATATTCTGTATTATCTTATGTAACCATAGAGAAATAATATATGTAAGTTATAACCATAGGAGCAAACATATGTTCATAGAAAAAAAACATATGTAAGAGTTACACCATGTTCAACTGTTGACTTATTGGGCAATCTGCGAGTTTAATAAAAACTACAACTCTAAAAGGATATTGGCAAAAATTACGGTTATATTGAACCTGTGAACACTGAAATCAATAAAATTGTGGAATTTGTGCATTCTGTTATGGTGAAGGTTGCGATACTTTGAGAAAACTTAATAATTAACGATCTTGATGTAACTGAAGAAGATTTAGTTCTCATGATGTGTCGCCAAATTGAAATTCATCTGAAGGCAAAATGGAAGAATAGTTCATTAAAAACTTTTCCGCAAAAACCTTGAATGAGGCATTAACTTCAGCCGGTAAACTTTAAAGTTTGATAAGAGAAAACGATCCAGACATCTCTGCCAATCTAAAATTCCAAATTTAGCTCCTTAAATATAAAAAAATTAAATAAGAAGCTACTTACATCAAAATAAAAAAAATAGCTGATTTCCAATTTTATGGCACACGAACGTAAACCGAAACCAGCTGATGCCATTTTATTAACTAATGCAAGTTATAAAAGTTCAGTTATGCCTCCAAACAGGCAGCTATTAAACTGTAGTTTTGTACAAAAGAATAAGTTTCAGGAATCAGAAAAAAGATTATTTTTATTGGTGTTCTTTTTATTTTTTTTTTTGTGTTAAAAATGTATATATTGCATTCTTTATGTTTTTATAACTGTTATCATTTTAAGTTCATTTTAATTTTAAGAACTAAATAAAAATAAAAAAATATTTTGTGGAATAAATAGACCTTTTTTATATGGATTTCATGTCTTGAATAGCGTGGTTTTGATTTACGTGTAGTTTTTTAAGAACGAATCTACCGCGTTAATCGAGGACTACCTATGTAGATAAAATATATACTCGTAGATATACTGTGATTTTGTTTTTATTTAAGATTATTATCTTATATCAAAACACAGCTATAGTTTAGTAAATTTTTATTACTATTTTAAAAGGAAGTATTTATATTTATACCCTACCCTACCCTAATATTTTATACCCTAGCTAGATCAATAAATTACATTCTTAAACTGCTTATATTACTTAAATTATTTTGCAATTCTATCGAATATATAATAAGAAGCCAAATAATGAAACAATTAATGTTTGACATTCAATTTGATGTATGTATTTTAATTAAATTTATATTTTTAAATCTTAATTTTATCATTGAATATGTAACCATACCGTTTCCATATCGTCTTTTTTCATAAATTTTCTGACAATTTGTTTTCACCTATTCTTCTATAAGTTACTTATTTGTGATGGAAATAGTGGTGAAATCGATCAGAGACACAAACCATAACGATTTTGACGTTTGCACAATATATTTGTTTAAATTTCATTTTATTCACATGTATTGAAAAATAAATAAAAGAATGATGAAAAAGTATATTAGAAATTTACTTAAATTCGGAAAGGGTAAATAAAAAAAAATTAGAATTTCTTTTACTTGCATCAGTCGAGGCAAAAAAAAAACAAAAAGAAGAAAATCGAAGAAAATAATAACTAAATTAATAATAAAAAAACTATAGAACTCTTTCTATACACTAAAATAAAATCAAAATTAAATTGCCCATATATAATAGAAAAATAATCTAACGTTCATTTTAATTGAAGTACCTTAAAAATAAAGAATATTATTGCAGCTGCAGGTTGCTATTTTTTTTTTTTTAAACTCTGAATAAATAGGTATAACGATCTAACAAAAAAAAAAAAAAAAACAACCTAATAAAATAAAGTTTTTTTTTTTCTTCTTTAGTTTTTTGTTTATTTTTTTTCTTTTACGATATTTGAACTGCAATTGAAAATTACATTTTTATACCAATATATAATTTAAAACTAGTTATATATATTTTAAAATAATTCTAATTCATAATACAATGTTGTATATTATATTATACAATTATACAAGTAGACAGCAATAGGTAATGAATTTGAAAGGAATTGAAATAGTTTGAAGTCGTGAGATTTTACTTAAAAATACTTAATTCGAAAACAATAAAAATAATATTCGGAAAAGGGATTTTTTTTTATTTTTGTTTTTATTATAATAACGTGTTGATAAAACTGAATTAAAGTATAAAATATATATTTGAAATAAATTTTCCGGCAGGACAATTTTAATCTTATAACAAGATACAGTTAGATTCATTAAAAAAATACACATATCTATTTTCTTTTTAAAATTTCACAATCGGATCTAACACAA
The DNA here is from genome assembly GCA_947095535.1 of Poecilobothrus nobilitatus. Taxonomy (NCBI): domain Eukaryota; kingdom Metazoa; phylum Arthropoda; class Insecta; order Diptera; family Dolichopodidae; genus Poecilobothrus; species Poecilobothrus nobilitatus. The sequence goes on along the minus strand of OX352773.1, from coordinate 245,632,188 downwards.
AATCTAAAAAAAAAAGCAAACATAAAAATAAAAATAAAGAATTTTATACAAAAACGAAATGTTTTAACACGACTTAAAAGAAAAGAAGAGATTAAAAGTTAAAACAAAAATTTTATTTTTTTAATAAACAATTAAAGATAACATTGTCATAAAACCTTGACAAGTAATATTGACAATCTGCCAAAAATTGTTATAATCTATTTTATATATTAAATTAATTAAAAAACGCGCAAAATTAATAAAAGTCAGTGCTATTATGACTTTGACCGGTTGTATAACCTTAAAAAATGGTTATTAAGAATATACTGAAGTAATTTAAAATGGACATAAAACCAATATATGATGTACCGTATAGGGAGGTTGTCTATTCTGAACTCTTTTCGAGATATGAGGGGTTTAAGATGTTTTAGCGACTTTTCATAAAAAAATAGATAACTTTTGAACGGTTTGCAATAGAGAGATAAACAAAAATGGATTTTGTAGAGTAAGCTGTCAACTTTCATTTTTGTGTGCCCTATAATTAATACCTAATAGCTTTTTCTCTATCTCTAACCATTTTTGAGATATAAAGAATAGAAAAGTGTGTTATTTTCAATCGCAATAGAAAAGTGTTTAATTTTCAAAAGTGTGTTAACAAATTTTGTGTGTTATAAGACACTTTTATATTCTTAGTCACTTACAACTTACTCTACAAAATACATTTTTTTTATCTCTCTTAGCAAGCTGTTCAAAAGTTATAGATTTTTTTATGAAAAGTTGCTAAAAGTAAACGCGGAATACCCTGTATATTTGAGATGTGGTCACATGAACATGCGTTATCATATATGCATTCAATTCTTTTAATTTAACTTTTAAATTAAAAAATCGTTTTCTGGGTCAGAAAACAAAAAAAAATAATAAATTTGTTGACATTTTTTTTGTTTAGAATTAAAAATAACAATATAAATAAATAGTGAAATTTCATTGGTTTGGTTCAATCATTTTTTTTTTCCATTCTTTTCAATATTGTCGAATATATCAATAAAAACTATTTTTTAAATTTAACTGGTGACGATAAGGTTAATTTTAAAAAACAAAAAAAAAAAAATGGAGCTAAAAATGACTTGTATGTATATGGAAAGGAAATTTATTTTAAAATTTTGTGTTAAAGAAAAACACGCATATACATAAGACAGTAACACGCATTAACGGTTTTAATAATTTTAATGTTGCAGGAAGAGTTTTTTCCGAACTACAGAAATTTTTAAATTATTTACAGAATAAATAGAGTAAAACTAGCTTAAACTATAGTTTATATACAACTAGGAGCGAAATATATTTAATTAAAAGAAAGTTAAGTGTGTTGAACTGATATAACGGAGTGATATTATTGCTAACACGCTAAACAATTTTATGTTTGGTCTGTACAATTTTATGTTTGGTATATGGAGTAGAAACATGAACGTTAAAGGTGGCGGCATTTCATGCATAAACAGAGTTACAAACCGCGAAGTTCTCGGAAGATTAAATATAAATAGAGGACTACTTCTAATTATAAAGCGTAAGAAATTGAAATACTTTGGTCAAATAATACGGGGTCACAAATACGACAAGAGGGATATTGAAAGAAAACAAATGTGACTGAGAAACATTCGAAACTGGACAGATATTAGAACCACAGGAGAAATGATGATTCACAGTGCAAGAAACAGAGAACCGTATGCCAATATAATTGCAAGTTCACAATAACGTGTGAAAAAAGTAATCCCTGATCATCCAGTAGTGGATTAACAGCAGAAGAAGAAGAAACAATTAATAAATCATTATGACATCCTTAAAGGTTCTATATCACCTACTAATTAAAAAAGGTGTTTTCGATTTAAGCAATCAAACATTCAAAAACAGATTCCGCGAATTTTAATTATAAGTTCCATTTTATGTTTACCTAGTTTTTAACGAGTTAAACCTTTCAGAGTCTCAGTATATAGAAATATATTGTTTTATAAATTAAGCAATAATAATATTTAAGTTTTTATACAATGAATTGAAAAGATTTCCAAATCAAGATTAACATTTACATTAACATTTAATATATTAATCATTTTCTAAAAACTCTTTACACTTAACACTTAACACAAAACAAAAAAAGGTAATTACCAAAAAATATCAATTAAAACAAAAAAAAAAAAACTGATTTTTATATTATTAATCATTTTTTAAAGTACTTTTTTTTAATTAACCTCCTTTTTTTTTTTTTTGGGAAATCGGCCACACCAAAAATCTTATGTAAATTATTATAAAAGTTCATAATACTATATTTTATATACGAGTACATAAAAAAAAAAAAAATTTAAAATCAAAGGATGGTACATTATTTGTACAATTTGATAAATTGGTAAAATGGTAAATCAATTAGTCAAGAGAAAGACAAATAAAATATTAAATAAAAATTATACATAATGTATATTTATGGGATTGATTTAGTAAACCTTTAAATTTAATTTTTAATATATACTACCAAGAGATGATAGTACAAACTAATTAAATACAATAATTGGTTTGTTTTAATTTTTACACCCGTACGATTAGTATCGGGTATAATAAAATTACTCCTCCGTTTGTAACACCTCGAAATAAGCGAGCTAGACATACCTTCAAAGGTATGGATCAGATCAGAATCAAATTCTTAGTCGATTAAGCCATGTCCGTCCGTCCGTCAGCACGCCAACTCTAAAACTAAGAAAGCTAGAATCTGTGAATTTACACAAAATATTCTTGGAGCAATTTGTCGGTTCCCTATTTTTTTGGTTGAGTTCCGAACAAAACTTCGGGTAGCTCCCGAACAACTAACTTTTAGATCTCTACAATTTTTTTGAAATAGAGCCATTGAAATTTTAACTGCTGATAGATATCATAAAAATATTAATTTTATGACAAATATTAATTTTTCTGTAGCCCCACCCGTTAAGGAGCTACAGCCCCCAAAGCCCCCAAAAATCTCTATATTTAAATTGTTATAACACAAGTTCTGTAAGGTATATCTTCAATCTGAAAATTCCAAACGATAGATGCTATTATAAGCTTTACAAACATGTATATAACAAATATATACTTGTGCTACACGGTGTCTTAATTTACCGTTATGAGAAACTGAATTATTGCAACGTCCTTTAACCCTTCTATCTTCTAAACGGTTCAAGTTGGAAACTGAAATTTTGACAGAAGTTAGATCTTTGAAAATAAGTATGAGTCATTTCAGAAATTTTTTTTGTATCACCCCCCGTTGAGCAGCTGTAAGGGGTCAAAAACTGAAAATTTCCTATTTTTAAAAACCTGTAACTTGAATACCTGTTAAAATTTTTTTGAAGTAATACATAAAAATTAAAGCTTCAACATTATACTCTTATTTCTCTTACCAACGTTTTTTTAATAATATAGGGTTACTTTATAATTGACGAAAGTGTTACTTGATTTATTCAAATTTTCTAACAAATTTCTTTAACAAACTTTTTGCAAGTTTGTATTACTCGATAATTTCAAATTGTTGAAATATTTTTAAAGAAATATTAATAATACTAGAAAATCCCCTGTGCAATTGCACAATTTCTATAGATTCAAAAACATTTGCGGTATCATACTGACTCCCTTAATAAACTACCTAAAAATTGCATTTTTACATCAGCACCATTAAAAAAACTTTGGTATCACTTACTTACTTGATGTAATAGAAAAAAACATAAAACAAATCTGAACACATAAAATTAAAAATGTTAGGAACAGTTTATTAATTTTTTCACGCCGTTTTTTCGTGGCGGTAATTTTTGACAGTTTTTTAATCATTGAGAAAAAATGGTCCAAGCTAAAAACACATTCAGGGTAAAAGTTCGTGCCGATATCTCAAAAATTGTTTGAAACACATGTATAAAGTGCACAATAAAAACCGGCGAAAAGCCAACCAACACCAACCGCTACGACATTTTTATTTTTGTTACATTTAAAATAATCCCAATAATCGAAATAATTTTAATATTTGTTAAAATTTTACCAGACTCTCTATTTTTCTTTAGTTTAAAAAAAAAATTTTTATGTCGATAAAAACAGTTGTTTTCGCCGCGAATTACTTTAATTACCAAAACTACTTTCAAGTCTTTTGCGTTTATTTTTTTTTTTGCTTGAAAAAAATTTGCTGAATTTATTTTATTTAAATGTACTTTGGAAGAGGTCTTTAGTATATTAATAAAAGATTCATGTCTCTGATAATGTAATTTCATAAATTTTCGGGGCCTTTTTTTTTGTGTGGGTCGTTTTCGACAGCTTTTTAATTTAATGGTCTAATAATAAATTAGTACAAAATTATGAATCTATTTTGAGAGAAGGCATCTAAAATGATATTTCCTATGTTATTTTTTCTCTTTTTTTTAAGAAAAATATCCATTTCTAAAATATTTAGTAAGTTTCTGATTTCTGTTATGAAATATAATTAGCTAAGTCTGCCGAATTTTATATTAATAAAAAAAATTCGAATATTTTATGTTATATCAAAAATTCAGCTTAAAAAATCAAAATTCCAACCTAAATAAACAAAACTACTTTAAAGTCTGTTGCGAAACTTTTACCAGCTTTTATAATAGTGAAAACAAAATCAAGAATAAAATCGGCCTATTATTTTTTTTCTTATAAATATAAGGCTTACTATAAACTTTGCTCTTTTCACTTTCAGGTCTTTTAATTTTATTAAGAGTATTTTTATTTTTTTCAAAACAAAGAGTCATTTGAAAACTGCCAGCAGAAGATTAATAATTTATTTTTAATTTACCGCTGCGACCAGTTCATAATGGATGTGGCGGTCAAATTTAAAAATTAAAAATTTGCTTTAAATTTTGTGTCGAAAGTACTTTTTAAAAAGTAAACATTTGTGTCTCTGATAAGACTTTTAGTCCAAGATTTGTGTCTCTGATAATAAAATTTTAAATTATTAAATAAATATACAGAAATATCATCTTTGCCAGTTTAGTTTACATTCAGTGTGAGTGGTTTATTATAGAAATAAAATATTTTTTTTTTACATCTTGTGTGTCTGGTATTAATATCTATATGATATTTAATATCTTGTGTGAATTGGTATTATCAGAGACTACATAGAGATGTACAAATTCATACAAAAATTTGTACTAATTTTTTTTCAAACGGGCCAGCTAAAACTGGCTAGTTTTAAAAATTTTAAAGCACAGAAATATTTGATTTGTGTCATAGCTAAAAGAATTTAGTGAAAACCAGAATCTTCTGTAAAATCTGGTGTAAAATGTAAAAATTATCATTCATATATTTTATGCATTTACAAAATTTTTTTATCTTTGTGAATTAAACCATAATCATTATATTGTGTATATTATCAGAAATTCAATCATTAATTTCAGGTATTATATTATCTGATCTGATTAACAAATCTTATTTTTTTCCATGGCTAACAATATTATTAATGGTCTAATAATAAATTAGTACAAAATTATGAATCTTTTGTGAGAGAAGGCGTCTAAAATGACATTTTCTATGTAATTTTTTTCTTTTTTTTTTTAAGAAAAATATCCGTTTCTATAATATTTAGTAAGTTTCTGACTTCTGTTATGAAATATAATTATTTAAGTCTGCCTAATTTTATATTAATAAAAAAATTTCGAATATTTTATGTTATACCAGTTCTACCGAAAATTTAGCTTAAAAATCTAAATTTCAACCTAAATAAACAAAACTATTTTAAAGTCTTTACGAAGCACCAGCTTTTATACTAATGAAAACAAAATCAAGAATAAAATCGGCCTATTATTTTTTTCTAATAAATATGAGGTTTACTATAAACTTTGCTCACTCTCACTTTTTCACTTTCAGGCGCTTTAATTTTATTAAGAGTACCTATTTTTATTTTTTTTTTCCAAAACAAAGATTGAAAACGCCAACAGAAGATTAATAATTTATTTTTAATACGACCAGTTATTAACTGCGACCAGTTCATAATGGACGTAGCCGTCAAATTTAAAAATTAAAAATTTGCTGAATTTATTTTAATTGAAAATGTGTTTTTTAAGTATGTATGTACTTTTCCTTTTTTGACTGTACTCACTTTTAATGAACGGTTTGTGTCTCTGACAATAATTCTAGTGGAAAATTTAGTCTCTGGTAATAATATTTACTAAATTTATTTATATTTTTAATTAACGGTTTGCGTCTCTTGATAATACTTTGAGTTAAAGATTCGTATCTCTAGTAATAAAACTTTAAATTATTAAATAAATAGTAAAAAAGCCTTATTAAAGGGTATAAGTAGAAAAATAAAGCTTTTGTGAAAGTTTCCTCAGTTTTATGAACAATTTAATTTTAGTAAATTTATTCAAATACTTATATGTATTATATTTAGATATTGATAAATGTAAAATTTATTGCTAAAGTGTTTTAAATAATGAAAAACCTCAATGATGCTGTGAAGTAGTTTCTTTCAAAAATGTAATAAAAATGATTATTTAATAAATCTCATCTCTTGTAAATTTCTTTGTCAAGCTTTGGATTAAAAAACCAAAGGTTGGATTAAAAACCAATGGTAAATAAATTTTTGCCAATAGTATCAAAAATTTTCGCTTCGAAAAAATACAGTATCAAACTTTATAATTTTGAAACTAAACTACACTGATCTGATGCATTTGCCTAATTATAATATATAGTACACTTGTTATATTTTTCTATGGTTGCCATAGCAAATGCTTCAAAACTTTCTTTGTTATATTTTTCAAACAAATTTTTACTCTATCCGTAATAATATTCTGTCTCTTTATCTATCGCTTTCTCTACAAAATCTTCACACCGTAAGTTTTACGCACCTTTTATGTAAAACAATAAAAATTGGCTGTGCATATAATGTTGAAGTTTTAGAAAATAAAAATCATAAAAGAAGCATAAAATTAAGAAAATGTTACACATTCAAAATTTAATTGAAAATTGTGATTTTATAATTTAAATTGCGCTCCTTTAAAAGCTTTGGTTTTACGCACCGCTTTATTTTTTTATAATTTCTACTTAAAAATGCAACTCTTTAAAAACTTTGATTTATGCACTGTCTTGTTTTTTCATTCTTTTTATAGCATAACATTTTAATTCTTTTTTTCTATCTGTTATGTACCTAAATATCAGATGTACGTTTCTTTCTTTTCATAGCATAGCATTTAATATTTCTTTTTCTATCTGTTATGTACGTAAATATCAGAGGTATGTTTTTTCATTTAAAATCATAACATTTTAATAGTTCTTTTTTTTTCTTTAAAAATATTTAAAAACAGTCAAAGTAACATTTTTTGTTCTCTTTTTTTTCTATTCGTTTTTATTTTTCTTCGCAGTATTACCTGGTATTACATTTATTTTTTTTTGTTTTCTGTTATTTACGTACGCTAAGTATTTCTTTTATTTTTTTTAAATATTAAATTTATACATACAGTTTATTTAAAAAATATAAATTATAACCTATAGAACATTTTGAATTTTTTTTTTGTTCGTTTATGTTTACCGTCCATTCATTCATATTAATAACTGTTGCCTATACAAAAAATAATAAATCTATAACAAATCTAATATATGTATACCCATATTTTTATTCATATATCTATATTATGGGCTAAACTTCTGATTCTAAAATTGTACTATATTATGGCAAAATTTTTAAAAAATTAAGAAAATGTTACTTAGCAAAATTTAAATAAAAATATTATTGCAATTTTATAATGTTCTACTTAAAAATCCGAACCTTTAAAAACTTTGATTTATACACTGCCTTGTTTTTTCTTTCTTTTCATAGCATAACATTTTGATATTTCTTTTTTTCTCTCTGTTATGTACCTCAATAGCAGATGGCCTTTTCGTTCTTTTCATAGCATAACATTTTTTTTTTTCCTTTTTCTATCTGTTATGTAGGTACGTAAATATCAGACGTATGTTTTTTTCTTTTAAAATCATAACATTTTAATAGTTCTTTTTTTCTTTAAAAATATTTAAAAACAATCAAAGTAACATTTTTGTTCTCTTTTTTTTCTATTCGTTTTTATTTTTCTTCGCAGTATTACATTTTACTTTTTTTTTTTTGTTTTCTGTTATTTTTTTTAAGTATTAAATTTATACATCAGTCTATTTAAAAAATATAAATTATAACCTATAGAACATTCTGAATTTTTTTTTTGTTCGTTTATGTTTACCGTCCATTCATTCATATAAATAACTGTTGCCTATATAAAAATTAATAAATCTATAATAAATCTAATATATGTATACCCATATTTTTATTCATATATCTCTATATTATGGGCTAAACTTCTGATTCTAAAATTGTACTATAATTATGGCAAAATTTTTAAAAAATTAAGAAAATGTTACTTAGCAAAATTTAAATAAAAATATTATTGCAATTTTATAATGTTCTACTTAAAAATACGACCCTCTAAAAACTTTGATTTATACACTGCCTTGTTTTTTCTTTCATTTCATAGCATAACATTATAATATTTATTGTTTTCTATCTTTTATATGGGTAAATATCAGATGTACATTTCTTTCTTTTCATAGTATAACATTTGTTAAATTAACATTTAACATAACAGGAGGGCACGCTACTCAGCAGCAGCAACTTGTCTTTTATTATATTTAGATATACAGAAATATCATCATTGCCAGTTTAGTTTACATTCAGTGTGAGTGTTTTATTATAGATATAAAATATTTTTTTTTACATGTTGGCAAGGTCTCGCCAACATCTTGTGTATTATATTATAGATAATATAATATTTGAAATTATATTTACTAATTTGTACTAAGTAAATTTAATCTACATTTACAGCTTAGTATTAAATGGTACTATAGAATATTTGAAAAAGTTTGGGATTGATAATCGTTATGTGGAAGGTTAGAATCTGCTTTTGAAGAATGTATAAACATATAGTTTGAATATATGTACAATCCATATAGTTCTAAAAATTATAAAATTCACCCAAATTATTTTAAAATACTAAAATATTAAAAAAATAATATTGTAAGCAGAGTGACAGGCTCTGAACGTACTAACGGTTCGTACGGATATGTAAGAGTTGACAAAGGCAACTGTATTCTTTCTCGTTTAACTCTGATTTAATGGTGGTAATAAAATGAAAGTACAAGAAAGAAAAGATTTTAAGCAATAAAATATGAGTATTACATTGTTAAACGGTTGAATTATCATATATATACATACATATACATAATATATATATTTATTTTTTTTTATAAAAAATTTTCTTATATGTAAGTAATTAATTTTTTGACTGAAAAAAAAAAAACAATTTATAATTAAAGTTACAAATTTATTAGTTGAAATTTTATTCTAAATTTTAATAATAAAGAGTTTTCTTAGTAATTTATAAAGTTTAAAACTTATAAAGTTTAAAGTTCAAATAATTCATCAATTTTATTGCCAAAAATCAATATTTCATGAGTCATAAAAACGTAATGCTTTTTTCGACCATGTCTGTGGTCACACACACAACCTCTGAAAGTTAAAAAAATACCCTATTTTCCAATATTAATATTTCAAGTTATGCGTTCTTCGAAACGGTTTTAGTCAGAACTTGACATTTTAGAGAATAAGCATAAGAAAATATTTTGACATTTCACGCTGGAATCTGTTATTTTTCGACATCTGTATAAAAATCGTGAAAATTTTACAAATTCTGATATAAAAGTAGTATAAAAATTCTTAAATGGTTATATTGTCTTGTTTTGCTTTAAATTGAATGGTGAGTTTTAGTATAATGGAAAAGATATGTTAAATATATATTCTGTCAGTAGAGTCTTTTGATATGACAGATAGAAACTTTAAAGATATGACACCTTAGTTTAGTTAAATATTTTTCTTTAGAATATTCAAAACTCTTTAGGTAGGTACATATTAAAATTGAGGTGTCTATAGGAAATTTAGATGACAAAACTCACCATTAAATTTGAATAGGAAATTGGAAAAATATTTGTAAAACATATGTCAAAATATTTAAAAAAACATTTTTAAAAAAATATAAATTATATATTTTAATTTTCTTTTCAGCACATTTTCTAAAATAAATTTGAAAAATTAGCTTATTAGTTTTATTCTTCCAACTATTTAAAAAAATTCTACACCATCTGGTAAATAGTAGAAATGGAGCAATGAAATTTTAATTATAGATAGGTCTCATAAAAAAAATTAATCTTGCAAAATTTCAACCTTTACGAAATTACCTCCCCTCAAAGTTGGAAAAATTTTAAAAAATGTATATCTCAAATTCTGCTTAAGATTTAATCTAAAAAATATCAAACGACGGAAAATGTTTTAAGCTTAACAAAAATAAATTTTTGCAATTTTGCAAATGTAAACGATTCCTTCGCAAATTTTTGATATCTCTGTACCTCTAACATTGCTTTAATTAAAGTCATGATTAAAATGAGAACTTTGAATGAAAGGAGTTAGATCTTTAAGAATTGTAATAATTTACTTGAGTTTTTTTACTTTTTTAGACACCTATAACTTGGACTGTTGGACAACATAAAAACATAATGTAAAAATTAAAGTTCCAATATAAAACTTTAGCATAAAATTAAAGGCTTTTCTCAATTTATAGGTTTTGCTTAATAGTACGTTCACAAACACTTGATTTTGAAAATTAAGTTTATTTGATATTTCTTTTCTTTTCTTGATTTCCCATACATTTTTTAAAAATTTATCTGTCAAAGAAAATCAGCTCGTTAGTTGATTTTCTGAAAATCACCTCAAAATCGTTGTTCGTCCATGAATTTTCGATTTTTTTTTCGATTTTAGATTATTTTAAAAAATTTTTCATAACCCTTGCTTTTTTGAATTTGTTGTCAAAAATCAAAACAAAAATTTTGTTGATAGCAGCAGATTCAAAAAGGAAATATTTTCTATTGTGTGGACGGAAAAATAAAAATGGAAAAAAGATATAAAAAAAAATTTAATTGGAATGAGAATTCCATTAAATTATTAATTTCCAAATCTATTTTAAATTTTTTCAAATATTATTTGATTTATTTACTTTTAACAATAACTTTTAACTTTTTATTTACTTGAAACAATAATATAAAGAAAAATATGTCAAATTACGTTCTTGATTTTCAAAAACGGTTTGTGAACGCTTGACATTTTACTTGATTTTGTACATGATAATCAACTCGAATTCGGAGTTTGTGAACATACTATAAAATTGAAGAAAGTATAACTTGATTTCTTAAATTTTTTCTTACATAAAAATTTTAAAAACAATATTAAAAAAAAATTTGGTATTTATAAAAGTAAATTGAATATTAAACTGTTCTTAAGCTCTTATAAAAATGTGTATTTTTAAGAACCTTTAATTTTACCAAACGATAATTTCAAAACTACACGAATAGCTTTAAAAATTCTAATATTTTCCTTTTTCGTAATTCTTTATAGACGCAGATTAACTTATATGGATAGACATATCTAATATTCTTAAGTGTATATAATATAATAGGACATATTTACTTAATCATATTTATTCTGTATTTATTCTAAGAACTCTCATAATTAGTAAATTCAAGTATAATTTCAAATGAAAAGAACATTCATCATGATATTATTTTAAATTAGTGAATATTCATTCTGTCCAACATTTTCTATACCTTATCTTATATTAAATCATAAATTTCAATATTTCATTTAATTTTCAATATATGTATATAATGTGTATATATTTTTCAGCATTGTAAATAAATAGTTCCCATACTTGAACTTATATACGTAAATAGTTAAATTTTCTTCGTACCCATAAATCTATCAAAACAATTTAATTATCTTTCATTATTTTTAATAATTTTGCAAACAAAACAAAACAAATATAGAATAAATAAAAACATGATGAAATCTTAATGTTTTACCGCTTTAAACCAAACCTATAATGGAAAACTGTCGTCAGTTATTAGATCAAAATTAAATTGACTTCAAAATAACATATAATAAAGCAACAATAGAAAAACAAAAAAAAAGATAGTACATAGCAGCTTCCGCGTATTTTTGTACCTTCAAATAAAAATAAACTGTGTGCATTATGAATTTATATTATAACACATTATGTAGGTATATTTATAAGGGGGCGAATGACTTAACTTCCACGGACATAAGTTCCATAGATCTTATATCCTCTTAAATGAACTTAAGTTCCATGGGATAAAGTTCATATTTAAATGAATTTATCTTTCAAAGGTTCCATGGAACTTATGACTTATATAATTTTGCTGGAAGACATAAGTTCCACGGAAGTAATGAGTCAAAAAATGGTTATAAGTTCCGTGGAATCAAAACTAAAAAATAATGTTTTTATGAGCTTAATGTAAATTTTATTTTAGGCAAATAGTTATTTTAGAGAAATACCACGAGTTATATATATATATATATATGCGTGATTCTGAGTTTGAACAGATTCTAAAGTTGTAATGAAAATCAGAGTTATATACTTTTTCCAAAATATTTATATATACTTATATGTATGTGCGAAATTCTGCATTAAGAGGGATTTTAGAATTGAATTAAAAACCACAGCATTCCATTTTTCCAGAGTCTTTATTTATTCGCATATGCGAGATTCTCAATTAGGAAATATTTTAGAACTGGATTCTGAAAAAGCGTATACTTGTAACCTAGATTTTCTAACCAAATTTAATATCTTTTTTAATATTTCTTTTTTACAAAAATATTACAATATCAAGGAATTTAAAATAGTGGGGACTACAGCCCCCAAAACCCCTGCTAAACAAATTATTGGAACGCTGATTTCGTAATCAACTGTAAAGTCCTTCCTATTTATTTTTTTTACATACATATTTCAACATTAACGAATTTAAAATAGTGGGAACTGCCGCCCCCCAAAACATCTGCTAAACAAATTATGTAAACTCTGAATTTTTGACTGTTTAAACCTTTTTGAAAAAAAAATAAATACACATTTAGTGCATATTAAAGTGCAATATTTGATATTTGAAATCAAAAACTAAAAAGTCAAGCATATGATCATTTTATTTCAGACATAACTTCCAACAAAATGTGGTCAGAATTTCTACGGAATTTAAGTCAATTTAAGAGGGCATAAGTTTCATGGAACTTATGTTCATGGAAGTAAAGTCATCCCCCCTACAGGTACACTTCTAAAGAATTTTTTTTATTTCCTCAGAACGAATGATAAATTTAAAAAAAAAAGGAAGAAAAGAGAAGGAAGGTAAACTTCATTGAAAATTCATTATAAGATAAACAACCAAAAGCGAGATTTACTATAATAATGTAAAATATTTTACTATAATAATGTAAAATATTTTAATTTATGATATTAATTTTTTAATTTAATCTGATATGAGTTATTGTGCCTAGCCTTATTTCTTATTGATTCATATTTATTTTTAATATTAGATGCCAAAAGATTTTTTTTTTTTTTGTTAATGGAAAATATAAATTTAGATTTAACATGAGTGTGGCTAAAAAAATAATAATATTCTATAACATTTTTTTTTAGAACTTGTGTCTATTGCCAATATGTAAATTAAAAATAATTATAATAAAATAATAAAGAGTTGTTAAAAGTAATTGTTATGAGTAATTTGTTTTTGATTACCTATTTTTAGCCATTTGTAATTATATACTTTATATTATTAATCATTTTATAGCTAAGATAAAATAGCAATAAATTACTAATCAAATCCACAGTAAATGAAAATTAATTTAGATTCAATGAAAAGAAAATATAAAAACTTATAATGTGATTCTAAGAAGCTTCTGGGAAACTATAATCAGAAAAGATATGAAAGCATCATTGAATTCAGTAAAAATAAACTAAAAATTCAAACACAGGCTTCATGCCGGGACATTACCGGCTAAAAAACACTGAAAAGAATTGGAATAAAGAATGACGGTATATGCGGATTCTGCCAAGAAGAAGAAGAAGAATTTCGAGGAAATATACTTAAACTTCAAGCAATAAAGCATATTTCTTTACTGAAAACGTACTGGCAGCAATAAATCCTCTAAATAGATATTCAATTTCAATTTTCAGTTTCAAGGACTGACAGATATGTTATAAGTGGAGATAAAATTTGCAATAAGTAGTAATAAGAGAAGTACAATAGATCTACATGAAATATGTTACTGATACTCCTTCAATAATAACAATTTAATCTACAATGTGACTTGTAAAAAACTGCACAAATTCTTAAGAGATAATACAATCTGAAAACTATTTATTCTATTTTAATATATAATCACCACCCTTCCGCAAAATGTTTAAGACATTTAATCATTAATGGACTTTTCTCATTTGAACAATTTTTATAATTACAGTATCGGTATAGGTAAACATTTCGGGATGTATATTAATAATAATTCAAGATGTATATTATGAGTTCTAGCCGTCGACAGTAGACAAACAATAATAAACATATTTTTTTAAATACTTAACTTAAACAAAAAAAAACAAGGTAGAATGTAAACCAACGGTTTTTAAAAGCGCACATTTCCAAAAGGCAATACAAACTGTTTAGAATTGTGACTTGCACAGAAATTTGATAATTTCATGTAATAAGAAAAAACGTGAGAATAGGACTTTTCTGGAATTTTGAGGGGCTGTAAGTCCGGAAGCCTATATAACTAAGAAAACCGGTAACACACGTAAAAATCTATTATTGGAGCTTTAATTTGTATGTCTTGCCGAAGAAAAATTTCTACAGGTGCTTAAGTTACAGGTGCCTAAAAATAGCAAAGTTTAAATTTTTGAGCCCTAATAGCTCTTAAGCAGGGGCTGGTACGATAAAATTTTTTGAGCAAACTTATACTAATTCTAAAAGTTCTATGTTCTCAAAATTTCAATCCCCTATCTAAAAGCGTGCCAGAGTTATGAAAAAAGAAATATCATGCAAAATTTGGTTTTCACATAACGGTAAATTTAAATACTAAATTTAAAAAATATATATAATTTTGATATTGATTTATAAAGATAAAAAAAATTCCTGTCGAATGGCGTGAATTGAAATAATGTTAAGCGGAACCTGAAATATACCCGTTTAAAAATAGGGCATTCCCTGATGGATGAGACTATATGAAAAAGTTGTTCCACAAAATTAATTTCTTTATGAGACCCACCCATGGTTAAAATTTTTTTTCTCTATCTTTAACGGTGTAGAAGTTTTATAAACAGACGGATAGACGGACGGACGAACAGAGTGAAACTAATAGGCACATTTTTTCAAATTTTTTTTTGAAATGTGCTAAAAAAGCACTTCGTAAGAAATGGTGCAAAAATTATAATTAATCATTGCAAAAATTGTTTGTATTTAATAATCTCGGAAATAGATATACTGTCAAGCAATGAACGGCTTAGTGCATTTAATAGTTTAAGAAAATTAAGCTAGGTTTTCTTCAATGAAATTAGAAGGAGCTTTGTAAGTTTAAAAGAACAAAAGAACTTTGACAATTTAAAAAAAAAGCTATACGCATTTAAGAGCTCATTAGTCTCAAAATCCCTTTTTTACCCGTTAAATATTACCCCATAAATATAATCTAGAAATAGAAAACCTCTATACAGCAATTTATTGTAGTTTTAAAAAATTTTTAATAGTCTTAAGTAGCTGTACACCAAAAATCATTAAATTTTAAATGAAATAATAAACTACTTATCTATTTCCTTTTAAGTGTAAAGTTTTTTTTTTTAAATATATATAATTAGAACATGTTAATCAGACAGATTAGTAAAATTGGTAATCCATTAAAAATAAATATTATTGTTATCAAAAAATATTGTTGGCTTCTTGTTGTCTAGAAAACTATTGACAAATTTTATTAGAAACATTTTATTTGAACTTAATATATTTTTTTTTTCTTATAAGGTATAACTTATTACAACTATATATTACTATATAGATATAATATTTTACATATTATAACATAGGTATGTATTATAAACGGTCAATATTATATTTGTGGTTAGGTATATATTATGTTCAATGTAAGGTAATCAATTATGACATTATGCCAATTAGGTATTTTACAAATACTAGTTCAGCATTACAATAGGATTTTCTATGATGATCTTCAGATGGAGGATGTACCGTTATGTATTTGATGTGGATATAAAACGTCAGGCTACTTAAAATTTCAATTTTGTTTAGAGAAAATCATCACTCTTGGATATAGAACTTGGATATATTACTATGGCGACAGTTACTTTTTATTACAGTTATTCGAGTATTTTAGAATTTGACATGGATGTAGAAAACATTTTCCCCAGCGTTCATACCGTTCTTCTTAAATGTAGATGAATATATCAATGCATCTCGTTAGAATGCATAACATGAATTTGATAGGTATTTATCTGTTCTTCGAAGTTGGATTAGACATATCCTTTTGGATTAGACATATATTGGATTAGATATATTAGATATTGGATTAGATATTATCCTTTGGTAAAAACATTTAATTTAACAGATTTTTTTACGCATCCACGAAAGCCATCACAGTTGTTGTTTTTATACTAATTGTTCTCTACATTCATTCAAAAATAAATAATGGTTCGGTGGATTACACATGAAAAAAGTATTATAAAGGAAAAATATATGAAAGAGTTAATAAAAAACGTGGACTAGTGACAGTAATTAACAAGAGAAACTCTGTAATTATATCCATTATTTAGTTAAAGAATATTTTTTTCAAGTACAAGTATTTTTAGAGTTGCGTAATCATGAATTCATATATGCTTATTTAAAACTCTTGATCATTTTTGGTCTATATCATCTTGGTTAAAAATAATCCAGTTTTGATTTAATCTTTAAAAAAAAAGATATGTGGCATAAAGTAAAAAATTAAAAGCTAAAATCAGTTCTGCTGAATAAACAGAACACTTTTAAAGATTAGAATAAAAAATAAATAGAACAATTTAAAAATAATTAAAATCAAAAGAAATGGTTGATTTAATAATGATTGACCTCAATTTTTCTGCTCTGTATACGTAGTAACGTATTTACTTATAACAAAAGTAAAATATTCTAATTTTCATTCAATCGCTATTAAATATAAAGTATTTAATCTAATTAAAGTTCAATAATAAAAAAATATCAAGAAAAAAAAAATTTGTGTTGTTTGAAATTAATCAAAAGTGAAATTTTAAAACTTGATCAAAAAATAGACAAAAATAAACAAAAAAAAATTAGAACAATGATTTTTTTTGTTTCCTTTTAAAGAAGACTTAAAAATGTCAATCAATTAAATTAGTATAATTCAAAAATCTTATAATGGTTATAAACTAAGCATTCTAGAATTGGAAATTTTATAATGATTTTCCAAAAAATTAAAATAGAAACTTTTTAAATCTACATTCATAATTTGTGATGTCATGGCAATTTATTTCTATTGTTATTATTGTTGATTTGAAGTTTGACTTAACACAGACTACAAAATTTTAAAATAATTAACGTTTGACATGAAAAAAAGATTTTATTCTATACATTTTGTTTCGTTTTACGCACTCTTCAAATAATATTTTTTTTTTCCCCAGAGGATCATAAAACTGATATTGTATTTTTTTCATGCCATCTTCTGACCAAGTCACTATAATACCTGACAAAACATCGGAACTAAAAAAAATAATATTAACAACAAATTTTTTTTTTAAATTAAAAAAAAACTTAACAAACATGTTAAAATATGATATTAGAATTTAAGTTTTTGCATTTCTTATCCCTCAAAACTCTTGAACAGATATTTAAAATTTTATACTAAAACAACCATATGCTTGTTTCTAAAAATACTACACCGGTTCACCTTAATCTTTTACTTTTTTAACTATCCGAAGGCAGCAATAAATTATGTATCCGATAAATTTTTTTACGCCATTCAATAGATAAGTTTTTTAAAAACTATTTCAAGCCTGCGTTCTTTAAGAGCATCTCTGAGTGAGCTTTTCGTTCATTAAAGTTTTTTAAACTGTCTAAAGGTAAGACAAAGATTAATACGAAAATAAGCTAAAAAGAATTTTTTAATTTTAATTTAGTAACCGTTATTTAGATCAAGGTTAAATAAGAAGCCTTATATTAAGTTTAAATTATGTATTTGTAGTTAAATATTATTCTGCGATAATACAATAAGTGTCTAAAGTTTTTTTATGTATATAAATTTAATTGCATTTAAGTTTATTGTCGTATATTGTTTGAGGATCTAAGAAAATTAACATCCGTTATTTCGAAACTAAAGTGTATTTAAGACATAAAAAAATTGTATAAAAAGTTTTAAATGCACTATTGAATTTTACCCAAAAAGCTTCTTTAACTATCCTTTAACTTATAACTGCAAGTTTACCTTGAAAATTTTTCTATTCTACACTGATTAGAATGTCGATCCCTCCATAAGAGAGTCTTAGGTTTGGAAACGAGTAAAATTGAAGTTTTTTTATATGCAACCTGATTCATATAACTACCGCATTCGTCATGGGCTTCATATTAATAATAAACAATAACTAATACCTTATATAAACAAAAATAGAATAATATAAAAACATATAACAAAACAATATATTAAACGTAAACAAACAATTTTAATTTATACGTTACAACTCATAGATATCCAAATATCCTAATGTAAGCATACAAATATCCAAATACCCAATTATAAACAAAATAAAACGCATTATACTTTACATCTCATGTATACAGGGTGTCCCGCGTTAACTTTCACATAGAGCAGGAGGTGATGGGGAGCATCACAACGAAAATAAAATTCTATAGGATGGGTCTATTCTGAAATTATGTTTCAAACTCAATTTTCTTTTGAAACACCCTGTATTTGGAATACTTTTTATAGCATATTTCGAAACAGCTTTTCAAGTCCTATAATTAGTACCTAATAACTTTTTCTCTATCTCTAACCGTTTTTGAGATATGAAGAATATAAAAGCGTGTTATACTTTTAAAAATAATACACTTTTGAAAATAACTCACTTTTCTATTCTTCACATCTCAAAAACGGTTAGGCGATTTTTATCTCTCCATAGCAAGCTGTTCAAAAGTTATAGATTTTTTTAGAAAAAGTCGCTAAAACATCTTTAACCCCTCATATCTCGAAAAGGGTCCAGAATAGACCCCCTCATAGAACTTTTTGTTCGTTGTGATGCTCCCCATCACCTCCTGTTCTATGTGAAAGTTAACGTGGGATACCCTGTATATGTATAAAGAAAATGCCACCAAAATTGATTCGATAACAATTTAAGCAATTTTACATGATCATTTCTAATAAAAAGAGTATATTCCCAACACATTCTAATTTCCCTTATATAATAAAAAAAAGCTTAATTTTTTTTTCCACATCTTCCCTTTGATCCAACTTTTACAAGTGATACAGGTAGCCTTATAAACTTAAAGGTTAAAGGATTAACAAGCAAAAATTAATGCATTTTAAAAGTTGGACTATTTTAAATGTTCAAAACATCACTAGGACACATGATGACTTAGCAAATTATTAAATATACGATATACAAAAATATATACATTATGCAGTAACAAACACTATTCTCATGAAAATAACGTACAAATTTTATACATGTCCCCTCTTAATCAAATATTTCTATCTATACCTCCTCCTAAGAACTTATTATCATAATTAAAATTCATATGTATAGTATATATACCATGTTTCTCAATTTAGATTTTGTAATTTAATTTCACAAGAGTTGCAATACAAAAAAAAAAAAAACGAATTCATAATCAAAGCAATTTTAAAATTTAATCAAATCAGCGGACTCTAAAAAAAAAAAAAATTTATTAAAGTCATTTTTACTTATTACGGTTTTAGGAATTATAATGTTGGTTTTAAAGGTGCCATGTGTTAAGTATGTGCTGAACTTTTTTATATCGCTTAATTTTGTTGTTTTTTTTATCTATATAATAAATTTTATATATATACACACCATTCACCAGTTTTAAGGAATTTCAAAAATAAAAATTTAAAAAAAATAAAAAATTATGCTTTTTTAACATTATGGGAAAATAAAGTTTTTTTTTTTCAGAAACTAAGTATTAAAATATTAAAATACCTAGTATTGATTGGTTTCAAATATCAAAAATTAAATAAAACAAAACTTAAAATTAAAAAAATTGTTTAAATTATACGTATTATGATTAAAAGTAATTTAAAAGCAGTAGTGTACTTTTCATGGGATTGTATTATTTTGTTGCCAAGAATCTTCTTCTCCAACATGTTCTCGCAGTTTTTATCAATAGTTAAATCTAGATGGTGTAGTCTAAACAACTGCCAAACATCAAGAAAGATATGTCCCATTTTTGAAGCAAATAAACCGAAAGATTTCTTTATCAGTAGCGTGTAAATATAGCATTAGTCGTAGCATCAATTTTATGTTATTGGCTGGTACGGTACAATTCCTAAACTTTATGAACTGGTTATAGAAAATAGTTGGCAACCAAGGTTAAAACTCTTTATTCTAAAAGCAGTTATGTAAAAACCAAAGAATGAATTAAAAATCATACGTAAATTTATTTATAACTTTTCCCTCTGCTTCAGAGCGCAGAAATAAAGGTGATTTACTTTGTCTATTAACACTGCCAAAGAAACATCGATCTACAGATAATCTATCATTCAATTATTTAGATAAGTTTAAAGATATTATCTAACTAGAGCATATCCAGAATAATAGCATATTATCTTTATTATTAAAAGCAAAACCATGAAATTTTTAAGAATATTTCAAAAAGGTGCTGCCTGTGCTACAGGGACATATCTAATTGTTCGTCATATCGCACTTGAAACTATGGGAATAATAAAATTCCATCTTGCACCAAATATTTCAGTATTCAGCACTAAATTTAGTATTAAATTTCATTTGCTAATCAACAACAAGTTGTAATCATAAGATTTATTTCGTTTTAAAAGGTGTAACTTGAAATTTATATTCTATTTATTATTTGATGAAAACTCTGTTAAAATAACGAAACGAAAAAAGTCCACAACAAGTCGGAGATAGGTAGGTAGTTGAAAAAGGCTGGTCGGAGGACGTAAGTAAGTAAGTTTCATAAAAATATTGCAATTTTTGATTCTGTACGACTCTTTTAGATTTTAATAAAATATGTCGCAAAGTTTTGATTTTTATAAAATTATTCAATCCGACTCTGTATTTATTCTTATGAATTATAAAAAAATATTATTAGATATTAAAACTAAATCATTTTTCAATTTAATATACCCATATCATCTATATATGTACTACATTAATTTTTTTTTTTTTTTTTTGGAATTGGTTAATATTCACACTTTAACCTAAAAGTTTGTGAATTATATTTTAAGTTTAAAAATTAAATTCAAAGTTAAATTTAAAAAAAAAACTTTTTATCGATATATTAACGTTAGTCGAATAACAATTTTTTTTTTAAATTTATAAGATATATTTTTTATTGACATACGAGTATCTCTATATGTTTTTGTTATAAATAATTTATAACAATTTATAACACATTATTTTTGATTTAAATTTTTTTTTGCTATGGCTTTCAAAAAAGATTTAATTTTTTGACATTCTTCATCTCAAACCATTACCGATCTCTATTTGCTTTCTTTTTTTTTTATATTTCGGTAGACTAAAAGATCCTTTTCCCCTTCAGTCAACCCCTACCACATATCTCTCACATCTAAATGTTATATGTAAAGAAGTGATGTTTAGCCAACCGCTACCACATATCTCTCACTTCTAAAAGTTATATATAAAAAAGATTTATGATTTTCAAGTCCTTAGCCTTCAAGCATTAAAAGCTAATATTTTTCATAGCAGACTTGAAGCTTGACGAACAATTCTGTATATATATAATATTGTTATATGAAATGAATGAATATATTTCAACAATTAAAAATATCAGAATTCAACTGAAACTTAAACGACAATCGCTTGCGGCAAAAAAAAAAAAAATAATTCAAGATTTTCAATTTATGATAAAATTTTTTAATAAATGACTTTAAGCAAAATGGTTAAAGTTGTAAAATTTTCAAATATATATTACAAATGTATGTGTATAGATACATATATGTTCATAATAAATATTTATATAGTATAATTAAATGTATGAATACATAATAAATGTGGTTCCATAAAATAACTCCGTAAGAAATAACTTTATCTTATTTTATCCTCAACTTTATTTATTTTTTTTTTTGCTGCAGAGTTAAATCATTTTATTTTATATTTTGTAGATTTATTTATTTTTTTTTTATAATAAAATGTCATAAATTAATAAATATGTAAATAAATTTTAATTAATAAATAAATAAATAAAAATTAATAAATCATGAATTTTAAATTTTATTGGTCCTGGAAGTAGATGAGATTATTTTAAAAGGGTTGTAAGTAACACTGCGATCTTTTGAAGTAAAACTATAGTGCTTCCTCTATAACTGCATATTGTAGATTTTGCCTCAACTAACAATACTTCTGTCAGCTCTATTGCCTCTAAGATACCAAAGATCTATAGAAGATTTATTGCTGGCAGTTCATTTTCGATAAAATATAATGTTTCTAGTTGCATATATTTTGGTCGAAGTAAAACTCTGCAGTTCTTTAGTATGAAAATTGTTTTTCTTATTGACAAAATCTGGATGTACCGTTATTTTCTATTTGAAGTTTTTTTTAGTGCCAATTTAGTCGTCAGTGTTCTGATAGGAAGTCTGTTATAATTCCAGTTTGCTTTTACTGAATTCTATGATTTTTTCATATCTTTTCTCGTTACAGTTTCCGAGAACTACGACTCGGAATCCAAATTCATAGTTTGCTCATTTTCCATTTTTCGTGCTTTCTTATTTTGTGTTTACCTATGTTACAAAAACTTTCGGATGAAACTCTCTTTAGAGGAGTTTCATCTGCTTCTTCTGTAACTCAATCCGCTATTTTATTTTCCTCTTTTCTTCTAGTTGTTCAGTTCAGGTACCCAGTAGAGGGTTACTTTATTTTTTGTTCATTCCGAAGCAGTTTAGTTTCATTAGCACTCCCACACTTATTGGGAATTTAAAATCTTGGAAATTTAGAGTCTTTAGGGCTTCAAGTAACTTTTCAAAATATTTTACAAAATAAATTAGGACGCATTTTATAAAATTGGTCGAGAAAGCGAGTTGTTCCGAAAAGTTTTATGAAGACTGACGAGATAGAGCACAGTAACATGGCAATGAGATCAGATTTTCAAATGGATAGAAAATAAAATTTCAAATTTAAGAACCTAGAAAATAAGTGAAATTTTTATATATCAAAATACCCATCTTAATAAGGAGTTATTTCTTTCGGAGTAATTTAATAGAGCAAATAAGTGTATATATACCAGTATATAATATTAATGTTCAGAATTATTTAAACGATTAATTTTATTTTATATTTTTAATTTGTAAGGTTTTTTTTGGTCCAGAATTATAAAAGACAATAAAATAGTAAATGTGGTATGTATCTAGTAGATAGTAATACACTTCAGATAATATAATAAAATATTCTCTTAAATCAATGTGAAACTAAACTGTAATCAAGTTTTCTAAGGAATTTTTTCATTAGATTTCTTAATATTTTTTTGTTGTATTGTTTTTTTATTAGAATTTTTTTTTAGTTAGAAATTTTTGTTTTACTTAATCGATCGAATTAAGTATGTGAACATGTTGATACATTTACATATACATATTACATTACATATACGTATATATGATCTTGTCACGAGCAATGAAATAGTTTTTGTTTTTTCTTTAACTCAATTTGATCAACAGAAATTGAATGTAGCATTTAGCGTGGGATTTTGTTTATAATATTAAAATAACCATGGTATATATCTATATGTATATAAAAATAAGATATATTCACATATGTTTGTATCTGTTATGATTAGTTTAGAAGTTATAAAAGAAAAATAAAAATAATTTTTCTAAGTTTGAAAAACAACAAAAAAATTTTGACACTATGACAGCTTCACTGTTCTTTTTATTAATTAGTCTACTATAGCTATATTAATTGTTTTTTTTTTTTTTTGTTCAAGATTAATTTGATTTTTTAAATAAAAGATTATGAAATGATAAGAATTTATTGCTACTAAGTTATTCTATGGAAATTAGTTTTTTTATAAATCGCGCAGCATTTATATACAAGATTGTATAATAAAATGGAGTAAATGAAGTAATGCATACTTTAATTCAAATGTTCTTAGTTATCCTCGATAATTGGCAAAACAAAGTTTATCGGCTTATTTATGATCCCAGTGCTATTGAAAGTCCCCCTTCACACAACCATTGCACTTCACCACATTGCTGTACAGATGGGTCTTCGACATTGTTTTATAGATGCCTATAGAGAATAAAAACCTGCTCTAAAAAAAAATATAACTATTAATGCCTCCATTAAAAGTTTCTCAATAAAAAACATTCTCACTCTCGAAACGACAGGTTCTCAATACTATACATTTGTGAACTTTTAACATGGCGTAACACTGTTTATGAAAATCTTTTTGCCATGTATACGTCAATTTTATTGCACCATATATACTATCATCCGTATTCCCTAAAGTTTTTAATTCATATTTTTACCACTTAGTAGAATTTTTCGAGTATCTTCGCTCCGTTCCATTCTGTTGTAGTCATATTTTTTATAGTTCATTATATTACTTTGCATGTGTACTTACACTATAAATACTTTTAACCATATTGTAATATATGAGAACCGATGAGTTAAACTTTCTTGTAAGGATAAATATTATCTTAAAGTTTTTTTTTTCCTGATGAGTAGTATTATAGGACATACACTAAGTTACTTATTATTCATATTTCCCTATAGCTTCACCTTATTTTTTTTTAATTATTATTTTCAATAAACTGTTAATTACCTGACTACAGCAATTGTAGAAGAAATACAAATACATATTATATATGTGCGCCATCTATTATCTAATACAAGAATTTGTTTTTATGTTACGATATTAATTATTACGATATAAAAACTATTATGATATAAATTACTATTATTGGTTATTACCTAACCGAGGTTTAAACTTCAGACTTTTCAATTGCAAGATCAGTAACTTAACCCGTATACTACACTATTAGTCAGATATCTTAAAATGAATTAAGTTTTAATCAACGGGCTCAAAAGGAGATTAAGTAAAGTTAAATTAAGTCAAAAATTCACCATACTACTTAATGTTAATGTTAATTTCTTATCGTTTTATTCATAGATACAATATAAAAACTGCATAGTTTCTTCCAATAACTGCAAATGTTTTTTTTTTTTCAAAACGTAACGAAAGTTTAAATCAAATTCTTTTTGTTTCAAATTATATAACTGTTATCATAATAACGAAATATTAACGGTTTAAGAAGATATTATTTTCTTAACAAAAATGCTTTCATCTATAATAACTTACTAAAATGATTTAACACTTATGTATTAGGTATTAGGTGTGGTGGAATGGATTCTTAAAAAAAAAATTTCACAATCATTTAGATTTTTTTTCACAAATTACTTACTGCTTAATGAATATTTGATTTATTTTAATTTGGTTCATTAATTCATCAGAGCAAGGTCATATTCACAGTATGTGACTTTGCAAAAAAATAATAAAATAATTAAAATACAAATAGAGAGCAGGTGATGAAGTTTTGTTTTTTGATTTCCACATATAGGTATACGTACGTACATGTAATATATCAAAAAATTTGACTTACAAAAACATGTGAATTAAAATCATAATTAGGAACTCAAGAAAATGTAAAAATAATTATTTTAAGAGTTTTGTTTTATATCTTGCATCAAAACCCCGGAAAAAAAACTTTTTATTTAATTTTATATTTAAAGGTTTTGAAGGTTCCTCAATATTTCTTTCTTTACTTTTAAAAGAAAAACAAAAGATATTATGTAGAAAATAAATGATTTTGTTATCATTGAATATTATGTGAATTATTAGAGACTTTCAATTTATGAAAATTGATTGTTATTGTTTACATTTGACTTTAAATTTGAAGTTTTGTGTTTTTTTTTTTTTTTGACAGAATAAATCTGAATAATTAATTGTTCTAAGAGTTTAGAATGTGGGAAAACTTTTTTTTATATAGTATATAGGTATATATATTTTAAATTACCTATACATACATACAATTTACAAGGATTTTTTCTTCCATTATTTTTTATATGCACTTGAAACCATAATTTTTTTAAGTATAAAATTGAAATATAATAGATTTTATTTTATTTTTAACTAGAACGAAAAAAAAACAAAAAGTGTCACTCCATATATCAAATTATTTAATGTTATTGAAATAAAATATCAAGGAGATCGACACCTAAATAATAAATTACAAAAGGAAGGGTCATTAAAAAACATCTTTGTGAATAATATAAATTTTACAAAAAGTTAAATTTCAAATACTAAATTTTAGTAGATGAACATTTGAGCAAAAGTTCATTTAACAAAAAATTAATTTTTTAGAACATCATATTGGAAATAGTATTGGTTGAATAAACCAAATAGGTACTTAAGCTTTTCAAAAATTAATTTTTTCACAAAAAAAAAAAAATCTTTGATGGGTCGTAATCAATTCATCTTTTGATAAACATATATGTACATTTGTATTCATAAATTCATTTCACATTATGCAGTTCTCCTTTCAGTTATTATCGTTATGTGGAAATAAAATTTTGCAAGATTCTGATTCTTTGCTGAATTTTGTTAGATAGAACCTTTAAATTTTGAGAGAAGAAGGATATTTGCGAATAGAAAAGTTATAAGAGTAAGTTATTTCAAAAATATTTTTTGTACCTATACTCCTATTTAAGATCTATTGTTCCTTTTCCTCTCAAATCCTCTCAAATTTCAGGGACATAAAGGAAACATTGCAGAACACAGTTGTACGAAATTTAAAAGTTCTAACTCTATTGGTTTTGGAGTTATACTCGTTTGCTTTTGGTAGGTTCAAAATTCGAACTCATGGTCCAAATCATCTAAAATTTCAGTAACATAAAGGTAACATGACAGAACACCTTTAAACCAAATTCTATATCTTTATTGGTTTTGAAGATATGCTCGTTTGCTCTTCGGCTCGTTCGAAAGCTTTCAAAATCTGAACCAATGGACTGATTTTTCTCAGTTGCAATTCCCGCCTTTCTTTTGTTATTAGTAACCTACTATATAAATTTTATCAAGATACGTTATTAGTTTTTAAGTTATTGTGCGAACGGACGGAAGGACGGATATCGTTAAATCGACTCAACAAGTGACCCAACTTTTCGTATATACATTTATGTAATAATATTTTCATACGAAATTTTAAATTGGCTCTAATAAATGATTATATTATGTATTACACTTTTATAATAATTTCTACTGAATTATAATTCTTTATACAATTTTTATTTTTAAAATTTAAATGCATATGCGTTCTAAAGATTTTCTTAATAAATACGAATAACAAAGAAATTAAAATATCACTTCAGAGGCTAATTAAGGAAACTTTCAGTAATAAAAAATTTATATAAAAAAGTGAATGGAGAAAGTATGACTTTTCCTTAATTCATTTTTATATTTTTTTAAATAAAATTAGATAATTAATTATATTTTTACCCTCCCGTCCTGTACTAACAGTTTCACAATCTGACAAAAAAAAATATAATTTTGATGCAAAATAAAAAAAAAAGTTATAAATAAATAAAAAAAAAATTCCTATCTCACGCCTTTCTTAATTATTTTTTTTTTTCTTTGTACATAGTACATTGCATTCCACTTGGTATCAAAATGTTGTAAATCAAAAATTTTATTTTGTTTTTTTTAATTATTTATTTTTTTCTCTATTTAGAAATCAACATATTTCAAATATTATTCTATACAATTGGTATATAAAAATCTAAAATATAAATAAAATTACAAAACAAATTATCACCTTTTTAGTTCGAGTCAAACTTTCTCCGATAGTCTTAACAAATGTTTATAAATGAACGTCAATAAAATAATTGGAAAATGAACGTCAATTCTTAAATATTTAATAAAAAAACGTAGAAATTTTAAGGTACAGGTTTATTTTTATATCTTTAGCTTTATATCCTAGCTCTAGAATCTAGATTATTAAAGTGAGAAAATAGAAATTTAAATAAAATTAAAATAAAAATTTAAAAATAACTTTTTTTGAGTTGTGTTATACAATAATTGAAGTGCAATATTAGGGTTTTGGATTGTTAAACTTGCAAACATTTTTATTCTTTAATTCATTTTCATTTTTACACTTTTATTATTCAATGACTTTTTTTTTTATTAATGCATGCATACTCATGCCGTGATTCTGTCATTTTCACTTTGCCCCATCTCAGGCTTCAATTTTGAAAATAACAATCAGAAAAGGAAAAAAACCAACAAAAAAAAAAACCTTAAAAAATCGCAAATATATTTTCTCAAGACAATTTTGACTCTTTACTTTGACTCTTGCATGTCGCATTTATTACAGTTGCTTGTGTTGTTTGTTTTTTTTTTTTTTTTTGTTAGTTTTTACCTTTTTTTACATTTTGTTTTTTATTTTTTTCGTCGATGTTGCCAAGAAACAGATTCGCTGTTATTTTTTCTGTCGTTAACATGCACCTAACGTTCATATGGAGTACATACATATAATTTTTACTGCTGCACCAGCCAGATTGGTACGGTTGTTAAAAATTGAATTGCATAAGTGTATAAATGGTGTAACGGTATTAAATGAACTCTTTGAACACAATGTCGTTGACCATTTTGCCTTCATTATATGTTTTTGTTTTTAATTTTTATTTTTCTTTTTTGAATTTTATATTGAATTTGTTGTTTTATATTTTTTGCACTTCACTTGTTTGTTTGTTTTTTTTTTCTTTTTCCAATTTTTTCAATTCTTTTGTTTTTTTTTTGCTTCCCATTTTTTCAGATTACTTTTTTATTTCTTTCATTTGGATGTTTTTGAACTTTTATTGGTAAAATGAAAATGGAAACTTGGGCAGTTGGATAAATTTATTTGTGTTTTTTTTTTTATATAAATTACTGTTATGCATTGAACAGATTTTTATTGATAAAAAATTACGATTTTTTATTGAAAACAGATTAAATATTTACAGTTAAAAGTTTATATTTTGTAATTTTATTTTTGGATCATTTTCCAAACTTTATGTGATGTAACACTATATTAAATGGTACATTTGTAATAAAATGCAACTAAATATGTTGGTAAATTAATATTAATAAACAAGTCTTTTTTTTTTATATTAGTTTCATGCATGTTCCTAAATTGAATTTAACGCCAAGGGGTAACTAATTACTAATCAATCTAATAATATAAAACGTTTATCTTGATATTGACCATGTGTATATAAATACAGTGGGTAAGAGATTACATCACATGTATAGAGATATATCTTAATTTAATTGGATGTAAAGATCTCTTGGCAAATACCTATCATAAAAGAAACTGCAACTGTATATATGTATGTTTAACCCATAGTTTGCTATACATGTATGTTATGTTGGATAAATGGCACTATCATGCATTTAATAGATTGTGTAAAATTATCTATGGCTAAATATATCTTTATTTATTATCTAATATCTTTGCCAACTTATACTTACTGGTAGTTCAAGCCAAAAATGAGGTTAGAAGAGGAGTTGGCAGGAAACAATTATCATTGCCTAGAAATCGAAATTATACGGGAATTAGTTTAAAAGGTGAACTTATTCATATAGCATGTAATTGAAAATAATTTAATAACATCATTTTAAAAATCTTGTATCAATAAAATGTGATCGCTTTACATTAAAACAGAATCATAGCACTGAAATAGTGCCACCTTTACCTAAATATGTTCTAAAATTTTAAATGTGGCAAAATTTCATTATCTTTTTAAATATTGTTAACATAACAAAAGAAGAAAGAACGGCACAAGATATAGAGCACAGAATTTTATTAGACAAGAACTTTCTTTATAAAATTATGGACATCTTTGAAAAAAAAGAACATAATTCGCCACATTAAAATAAGAATACTCAATGCATCCATATTTTGAAATTTGAACTGAGGTCTGATTGTAACAGTAAACAACATACAAAAGTTACATGCATTTACCAACAAATGCTTAAGAATAGAATAATATACTGAGAAGAATACTAAACGAGGAATTATAGATATAAAATCAGTCAAGACCCGACTGAAATACAAATTCAAATAATAAAGTGGAGATGAATCGAACATATTTTCAGACATCCAACAACATTAGAGGCACATCAGGCGCTGGACTAGAACACTTAAAGCAGAAGAAATCTTAAAGCCTAAAGACCTAAAACAAACCTTAAAGGTCTTGGAAGGGAAGTGTCCAAAGTGTGATAAAGAGAAGTAGAAAGTCTTGGGCTGAAATTAAAATAATAACGTAAAACAAAGATAATTGGAGAGGATTTGTGGAGGCTTTCTTTTTTCTAATAAACAACTGGAAAAAAAAATCACAAAATCTTCTTAACCAAAATAATTTATTGGTACACATCTATTACCATTTTCAAGATAATTTAGTATCAGAAAATCTTTAATTTTTCACCTAAGCAATATCGTAGCTCTCAATATATTCCTTGAAATATCCATTGGATTTACATACATCAAGCAATTGTTCAGTAGACTTAATTAGACTTAAATTTATCATGTATACTTGTAAACTGTACAAAAACTACATTTATCTATTAAAAATCTATATTTATATAATAAATCTCTTGAATATTATAATTAAACTAGGGGCCCTATACTGTGTAAGTATATTTTACCGTGAAAAGAAAACAAAAACAAATCATGATTCTTAAGTATTGCTTATATTAATTTAACATCTCAAAATATTTTTTTTTTTAATTAAAAAATTCTTTAACTTTACTTCTACTTAAAACGTTATATCCGAGGATATCTTACTTCTACTTAGGACGTTATATAAGGAATTTCGGTAATAATCACATTAACTATCATAACACTATTACAGTAACTATCAAAAATGTTGTTCTGTCGGAGTTATTCTGCCTAAAATTCTGTTTAACATTAGAATCTCCATGCTGACTATCAGTATGGCGTATAATTCAATATATTATTTACTGTCACCACTTATAATAATCAATCTTTATATTGATTTCACCGTCATTTATAAGCACACATATATAAGAAACATTGCGTCTTTATAAACTTTATTCTTAATTGCATTTATTTATTATTTACTATACATTAGATTGATTGACTTTGATGATAAATATACGTACAAATATATATATTCTGTCCGAAGTATCAAAAGTTAATTAAAGTGAACATCAAAGAAAGTTTATAGACTATTACTTTTATATACATAATATAGTTAATAATTTATATTTTCTTTCATAGTTTAAAAAGAAAAACTTACATTTATCTATCGTAGTGGTCATGTGACATTTTAATATTAAATTAAATTA
The DNA here is from genome assembly GCA_947095535.1 of Poecilobothrus nobilitatus. Taxonomy (NCBI): domain Eukaryota; kingdom Metazoa; phylum Arthropoda; class Insecta; order Diptera; family Dolichopodidae; genus Poecilobothrus; species Poecilobothrus nobilitatus. The sequence goes on along the minus strand of OX352773.1, from coordinate 245,600,685 downwards.
AAGTTTAAAATTTTAATATTATGTTATACCTAACATTTAATTTTAAAAATGACTCGTGTTACAAATTATATATTATTTTTTTCAAATTAAATTACATGTCTAAGACTTACATGCAAATATTTAATGAATTTCCTAAAAACAAAAAAAAAATGTTAAAACTTAATAAAAAAATATAAGTTAATATTTAATTAATTGATTAGACTGCAGCACAATTTTCCAATTGATCATTTTAATTTATTTATAATCTAAAAATTAGAAAATATTAAAGAAAATTTTTATATTGTATGCAGTTGATATTAAAATGTTAATGATTTCAAAAATTTTTAATTAAAGGAAAAATGAATCACAAAATAAAATATTTTATAATGATTCGCTTTTCCATAAAAAAAAATGTTTGGGTTTTCTTTTCGTTATAAGTTTGTCCTTCTTTTCGTTGTAAGCTTTTCTTCTAGGAATTTGACTAATATTTATGAAGCACTTATTCGATCTAAGATGGTGTACGACCTAGATGGTGGTGGTCGACCTAGATGGTGGTGGTCGACCTAGATGGTGGTGGTAGACCTAGATGGTGGTGGTCGACCTAGATGGTGGTGGTAGACCTAGATGGTGGTGGTCGACCTAGATGGTGGTGGTCGACCTAGATGGTGGTGGTCGACCTAGATGGTGGTGGTCGACCTAGATGGTGGTGGTCGACCTAGATGGTGGTGGTCGACCTAGATGGTGGTGGTCGACCTAGATGGTGGTTGTCGACCTAAATGGTGGTGGTCGACCTAGATGGTGGTGGTCGACCTAGATGGTGGTGGTCGACCTAGATGGTGGTGGTCGACCTACATGGTGGTGGTCGACCTAGATGGTGGTGGTCGACCTAGATGGTGGTGGTCGACCTAGATGGTGGTTGTCGACCTAGATGGTGGTGGTCGACCTAGATGGTGGTTGTCGACCTAAATGGTGGTGGTCGACCTAGATGGTGGTGGTCGACCTAGATGGTGGTGGTCGACCTAGATAGTGGTGGTCGACCTAGATGGTGGTGGTCGACCTAGATGGTGGTGGTCTCTCACTTAAAGGATAGCCTCTCTTAAGCTTTATTAGATTACCTATTGTATCGTTCAAGCTTCATTAAGCTACCTACTTTTACTTATCTTAATTATTATATATGGAAATATTATTTCTCTTTTATAGATATCTTGTAGTAGTTATAAATGACAAGATTATATTGAACTAAAATCAATAACTTCCCTATTTAAACAATAAAAACTGAAAGCTTCAAGTGCTCATTTCTATACCGTGTAAATATAGGTATACAGGTTGTTAAGAACTGCATGGTTATAGAAACTCATTTATTTTAAGAACCTCCAAAATGCGAAATATGCTTCCATCTGATATATATGGTCCATAATATGATGTGTCGTCCCGTCCAATTTATCTTCCAACTGTCCCCTATTATCATATTTGCCTTAAATTCCTCTCTCCATTACCTAAAACTACAATAACTTTGTATAAAATAATTCCTTTATAGTATTTGGATAATTAGTAAAAATAATGGTACGTGCAAAATGAAACCATTCTCGTTTTAATATGTATATATAAATTTTATATGGATATATAAATATACAGTCTTATTTGAATTTTTTTTTTTGTCAAATGACTTATGTAAAGGAGAAAAAGGGAAACCAAAAAACTTTTCTTTTTTTTTTTTCAATATTAAAGATTGTGAGTAGAACACTGATATAAACTTTACTTAATCTTTAAAATTTTATTATAAATTTTCGCAATATTAATTAATTTTTTTTCATGATCTTTTCTTTGTCCTTCTAAGTTCATTGATATGCCTTTAAATATAAAGTTCATGTTTCAGAACCCTTTTATATAACCATTACAGAACCATTCTTATAAACTATCTCTATCTGGCTAACAAATCATAGTCTAAAATAATCATGGAAACAAAAGAAACGCATCATTAATCACTAGGCTTCATAAATTCGTAGTGCATACTCAAATCTAAGACAGATCGGAAAGATCACTCGCGATATGAGAATGCTTGCGAATGTATACGGAATTTGAATCCACACTTGATTCGGCTATCAAGTTTAAATATCTACAAAAAAAAAAAATTCATTTCCATAAAGAGGAACAGACCAAAATACAGAAAAATAAAGAAAGAAAATTTTATTATTTGGTATATACTAAATTTTTTCTAACATTATTTAAAGTTTTCGAAAAATAATTTTTAAATAAGAATGTTCTAAACTTATCAATTGTTTTTTTTTTTCCATTTTCTAAAGATCGCGTGTATATTATATTGATTACACAATTTTTATAAACTTTATAAAAATACACCATCTTATACACCCTATATACATCTATCCCACCTTAATGGAAAAAATTATTATCTATGTAATAATATTTCTTACATAATTTCTTATTTTTTAGAAAAAATTTTTTTTTGTTCATGTGCTTTTATAATAAGCACAAGGAAAAATATACATATATATTATACATATATAAATACATATCTTACAAAAAAATAACTTTAAAACAATTATTATATAAATTAAATAGAAATATAAAAACATAAAAAAAAAAAAAATTACGATTATTATTTTTATTTTTTAATATTACAAGAATAGACGACAAAATTAATAATTTAATTTATACTCGTATAACTGGCAATCAGAACATCAGGAAGTATAACATTTGAACAGCTTATTACCAAGAAACCACAACATATCACTTTCTTAGTTTAAAATAAATGTTATTAACTCTTTGACACCAATTAATATTTTTATATATGTATAATAATTATAACAATTATATATAATAATCCTTTCTTCATGATATTTTTCTATTGCATGAATGTTTTCGATACGTATGTATGTATTTTAAGTCCTATGTATTATTAATGTCCTGAAATATATGACAAGTACACCTAACAAATATGAAGTGTTTAGTAGAAGAAATGATTAAAGTTTTGAAGTATATTTAAAACAAGGTAGAATGTAAACCAAAGGTTTTTAAAAGCGCACATTTCCAAAACTCAATACAAACTGTTTAGAATTGTGACTTGCACAAAAATTTGAAAATTTCATGTAAAAGAAAAATGTGAAAATAGGACATTTTTGAAATTTTGAGGGGCTGTAAGTCCGGAATCCTATATAACTAAGAAAAGCCTCTTCTAAAATTTCAAGCCTCTATCTAAAAGCGTGCCGGAGTTATGAAAGTAGAAAAATGATGCAAAATTTGGTTTTCACATAACGGTAAATTTAAATACCAAATTTTAAAAAAATTAAAAATTGTATAATTTTTATATTGATTTACAAAGGTAAAAAAAATACCTGTCGAATGACGTTTTCAGATTGAAAAAATTTTAAGCAGAACATAAGATATATGCATTTAAATATAGGGCTTTTTCAAAGTTTGAGGGGCTGTAGCTCCGTAATGGGTGGGACTACATGAAAAAGTTGTTCCACAAAATTATTTTTTTTATGAGACCTACGCATGGTTAAAATTTTTTTTCTCTATCTTTAACGGTGTAGAAGTTTTGTAAACAGACGGACGGACGGACGGGCGGACAGAATGAAACTAATAAGCACATTTTTTCAAAATTTTTTTGGAAATGTGCTAAAAATCCAAAACAATGTTGAATGTGAAATGAAAAATCTTTACTCCGCAGATTTCACTTTACTTTAAAAATTCATATTTTCATAAACTAACGAATCTGGAGCTAATTTTTAATATTCATTCATATAAATAATATGTTACTAGAAAGAACTGATATGATATTATGATATACTTATGATATTAATAAATTGATATATCATTCTGCTACAACATGTATACTAATAATGCTTCTTCTTTTCCATCACCTTTGACTTGAATTGCTTTAAGATTGAAAGCGTTGATTCTTTCAAATATCTAAGTTTAATGGTTGATTCAAAATTTAATTAGTTTTAGTACACACTTATTTTACGCTAAAAAAATTATAGCAGTAATGTCATCTGGCAGTTATACCATGTAAGTTTGTACAGCTCGTGAAATATTTATTCAATATTAAGCTCTTTTACACTATAAACTATTAACAATATGGAATTGTGTATTGTGTTGGGCAGGTCCTTACTTTAATAAATTGGAACAGTTTACACATCAGTAAGCATGAAGTTAGATTAATTTATAAAAAAAAGCATAACTTAACGGTCTTTAATTTATTTAAGGCGAGTCATAAATACTTCCATTAAAAAGTTTTTATTTTTACAAAATGTTAAAATTTTTTTATTAGATATGTATACATTTTGTACTATTAGATATTCTAATGGTTATAAGTTGTATACATGTATACATTTTGTAATATTAGATATTCTAATGGTTATAAGTTGATCAGAAGGCTAATTACAAGAGCTAATTTTAGTCGACTCATTCATTTTTCTATAGGTATAATAATTCTCATTTTAGCAACTTTTAGCATGTGTTTTTGATAATATTTTTCCCCTCTCTGGACTAAAATACATATATCTTGCTATTGAAATTAACTTATTTTTTTACTATAATTATCATTTTCTCAGGTGTACTTTTTATACACTTGTAAGTGTAATTTTTAGAAGTTCCTCATCGTTGCTTGTGTTGTATTATACCACTTCGTTTTCATTGAACTTTATCAGAGCTTAATTAAACCTAAAATTAAGAACAAAAACAATATGAAAATTATACCAAACAAAATCTTAAAAATAAACAAGGCAGAATGTAAACCACAAGTTTATTTTTTTTCGATTTTTATAGGTAAGTAAAATGTAAAAGCCATGATATTCGAGTTTTAATATTTACGTTTAACTCGGAAAAACTTTTAACAGGTTTCTAAAAAAAATTAATTTTCAGGTTTTTACTCCTAATAACGCTTAAACCAGAGATGGTAAAAAAAAATTTCTGAGGCAACTTGTACTAATTCTATAAGATCTTTCTTTTGATAACGGTAAATTTAAATACTAAATTTAAAAAAAAAATGTATATTTTTTGATTTATAAAGGTAGAAATAAGTCCCGTCGTGTGTCGTTTTTAGACTGAAAAAATTTTAAGCAGAACTTGAAGTATACACATTTAAAAATAGCTCTTTTTCAAAGTTTGAAGGGCTGGGTTACATAAAAAAGTTTTTCTGTAACATTAATTTTTTATGAGACCTATTCGTGGTTAAAATTTCATTGCTCTATCTTTAACGGTGTAGAAATTTTCTAAACAGAGAGACAAACGAACTGAGGGTCAGAGTGAAACTAATAAGCAAATTTTTCAAAATTTGTTTGGAAAAATATTCTAAAAATATAGTATGAGAATTTATATAGAAACAATATGGAAAAAATGTATAAAAATTACTTAAATCTCCCCAAAAATTAAAATTCTTTTAAAGTAGTAGCTACAAAAAAAAAATCCACGTAAAGGACACACTGATTCATTATCATTTCAGGAAATTGAAACTTCCTTTATCGAGCATAGAATATTTAAAATTAAACTCTTCATTGTTATTTTTCTAAGCGTTCATTACTCATAAATGTGATTTTAATTTTTTTCAATTTAATGTTTACTAAGAAAATGACAAAATATTTTTTTTATTTAAATTTTTTTTTAAATCACTATACAAATAATTCTATTAACATTTTATTTTACATTGTTATTTTTTACTTTTAATTTATAGCTAATTTCCATAATATTTGTATTCATTTAAACAGTATTAAAATTGTGTCTACAGTATGATATGAAATTAAAAGTATAGTTTGGAATTTTAATTAAATTTTTATAGATAAGAGTTTTATAAATAAAAGAGAGCATATATTTTATATATATATGTTACAGTTGGATTTCTTATAATTATTTAGTCCCAGTTTTTAGGCAGAAATGCTTGTCAGTATGAATTTTCTTTTTAAATTTGAGAGCAGATATAATTTGTAGAGATCTAAATCTGACAAATATATTGAATAATCCAGCAATACACGTACTTTTTATAGTAAAAATACAATTAGTTACACCCACGGTTAGAAATTGAATTTTAAAATTGGTTTTATTTTTGTTTAGCATTTTCAATCTTTACAATGCTTAAAATCTATAGTTCCCATTAAAAAACAAAATTTACTTTTTAAGTCTATCTTATAACTAAGAATCAATTTGACAGTAATATTTCTAATACTAGTAGTGTGAAACTTCAGTTGCTAAATTTCAGAAATTCAAAATTCGATACAACCGTTATTTGAACTGTGACTGATTTATAGAATCACTTTCAGTAATGTTCAAAGAAATCTTCTATTCAAAATTTTACTCTAAATAAAATAGCTGTAATCTGGCGTATAAATTCTAACTAAACAACAAATTAATCTAAAAATCTAAATGTCAAAATTAATGCCGAAATTTAAATAGTATAAAATGCCAGTAATGAAAAGGAAAACATAGTCTTACACTAAAAAAATTAATTTTAAAAACTACAAAAAGATGAAAATAATTTCGTATTTACTTCCCTATAACTTCTATTGCCCACAATTTTTAAATATATTTTATTTATATGTTTTAATTACATCATTTTGCAAGTCACTGTACTTATCTTAAAGGCGTATTAAAACCATACCTAATCATAAAATTATAATAAAAATTATTATATTATAATGTATCCACGTATACGTATAGTATATATATTGTATATTTATATTCGTAGACATAATTATAATATATTATTTCCGGAATTGTAAGTATAAAAGAGTGCGGTAATGAAACAAAAGTTAAATTAAACAAAAACACTAACAGCAACACCAACACTATTACCATTAAAATCACCTATGTAAATATTTTGTTGTGGTGTCTGGAGATCATTTATATTTCAAGATCACCCTCGCATGACGAACTGCACATAAAACAGATCTTTTTTTTTTATAAATTAACTTTTCATTTTCATGTATATACGTACATATATACGTACATTACGTTCTGACTTAACTTTTATTCACTTAAAAAATGATGAAACTTAATGGTATGATTGAAAGGCAAATGAAATTTCAAACAGATTAAAATTTAATAAAGCTCTAAATGTATAAATCTCGTTTTAAAAGAGTACATAAATTTCTAAAAGTTGCAGTGAAGATAGAACAACTAAAATAAAAGAATTTTATTCTTAAAATTATTATTTTGTTAAATAATCTCTAGAACGATCTTCAGTTTTCTAAAAATGTTAAAGTGAAATGAGGTTTGTCAAATAATTATCTAAATTTTTATTTCACTCTTACAACAATGAAATTTATCTATAATTCTTTTTAACCGCTCCACTACATCTATATTAAATCGAAATCAAAAATTGTATAGTATATTTTAAGAGACTTGCTTTAGGTTAGCTTCATTTTTAAAACTCTTTAAGGTCTGTATTATTTATATAATACCAACATTATGAATAGCAATTTGCAGTTCGTTTGATGAAACTATAGACTTTTTTGACAGAAAAATATTCTATTTCTTATGTCTCATACAGACATTTGGTGACCGTCCTTATTCTTAAAAACTTGGAATATTATGCTAAAATCCGTTTTTTTGTTAATTTTATATGTTTTCTAATATTTATGTACAACGAAAATTAAATAAATAAATTTAAAAAAAAGCTCATATACACTCATTATTTTCACTTTATTTAACGATTTACGCATTTATTATAAAATTTTTATTAAAAAATAAAATATTCTTGGAAATCTCAATAAATTGTATTCAGCGACCAGAATCTATTGAAAAAATAAAATAAACAAATATTTTTCTCGGAGTGTCAAAATTTGAACAAGTAAGTTATCCTTTTTTTTTTTTCACTTTTTCATTAAATAAAGTTGGACATCCTTGAATAAAAAATTCTAATTTTTGATGCAGAAAACTTATTTTCAAAAGATTTTTAAAAAATATTTCATAAATATTTGAACAACAAACAAACACAAAAGTTATACTTTGTATTTTCTTGTTGTTAGAAAATTTATTTAAGATGAAAATATTATTTTTCTTTTCAAAAAACAAAGTTGCATCACTGCATCAAAAAATTTTCGAAAATAAATCTGCATCAAAAAATCGCAAGAATATAAAATAGGTCGTTTTGATTTATGTGAAGAGACCATTTTGAACCAAAATTTCATATAAGAAAAAATGTGAAAATAGGTTTTTTTTTGAAAATTTTGAGGGGCTGTAAGTCCGGAACCCTATATAACCGTTAAATCTAACCCTAATTAAAAACCCTAAGAAAAACCGTTAACACGCGTAAAAATATATTACTGGAGCTTTAATTTTTATGTCTTGCCGAAGAAAAATTTGTACAGGTGCCCAAGTTACAAATGTTTAAAAGTAGTAAATTTTCAAATTTTGAGTCCGAATAGATCATAAACAGGGGGCGGGCCAAAAACATTTTCTGAATAAACTTTTACTAATTCTAAAAGTTCTTTCTTACTTCAAAATTTCAAGTCATTATCTAAAAGTGTACCGGAGTTATGAAGATAGAAAAATTATGCAAAATTTTCGTTTTCACATAACGGTAAATTTAAATACCAAATTTTAAAAAAATTAAAAATTGTATAATTTTTATATTGATTTACAAAGGTAAAAAAAATTCCTGTCGAATGACGTTTACAGATTAAGAAATGTTAAGTAAAACATGTAATGTAATATAAGCATTTAAAAATCGGGCTTTTTCAATGTTAGTGGGGCTGCACCTCCGTAATGGATAGGGCTACATGAAAAAGTTGTTCTACAACATTAATTTTTTTATGAGATCTAACCCATGGTTGAAATTTTTTTCTCTATATCTTTAACTGTGTAGAAGTTTTGTGAACAGACGGACGGACGTACGGACAGAGTGAAACTAATAGGCACATGTTTTCCAATTTTTTTTTGCAAATGTGCTAAAAATGTGCACAGTTTTTTCAAAAGTTCTGACTCTGAAACAAAATTTTTTTTGTTTGTTAAAAAAAAAAATATATTATTACAGAAATTAATTGTTTAAAAACTCAAATTTATTAGTAATATATACCATGAACGCATGATGAGTCAAAAAATTCCTTCTTTTTATAAAAAAAGAATCCTAAAATAAAAGAGAAAATGAATTTATTTATTTTATATTAAATTTGTAATCAAAGACAATATTTTATTTGAGTTTTAAAAATCAGATTGAGGTTACCACACACTCACAAATTTGTGCCCATTTTAATTCAAATTTATGCTCATTTCTCATTATTAATGTCAATGTTTCTACTCAAATTGTCTTTTTTCTACTCAAATTTTTTGTTTTAAGAATTTTAACGTTTTTAACTTAACCAAAATCTTGTAAAGTTAATTTATTTCTGTTTAATGTTTTATTTATTTACTTAAATCTATATTAAAAAAAAACATTAGATATTACAAAATGAATTAATTTTAATCCCACCCTGCATTTATTTATTATGAAAAAATTTTTATATTAATGAGAGGATCTCAATATCGATTGCAATTATTTATAATATTATTCGAGTAAGCAAATATTAGTTCCCAGTTAATGATATATTTACATTTTTTTTTTTTATTAATAATGTAATTAAATATTCAGATGGCAAATTTAATACAAATATACTATACATAAAACAAGTATTAAATTATAATAGATATAATATTAAAGATAAAATGCTAATTTAAAATCATTTCTATATTAAATTTCATTAGAAACACAATATTGATTTATAAATATAAAATGAAAATACAATAAAAATGTTGATCCTGAAAAATATTTATAAAATAAAAAATAAATAAAAGTTTGTTTATGTGACAAGAGAAGTTCTTCGCCTTATCTTTTAATAATATAAACTTCTTGGGAATAGAATTTTTAATATTTTAAAATAGCCAAGTTGACATAGTTTTTCACTATGGTATAAACATGAAAACGTCAACTTCTCTTTATTACACGGATTTTATGTGGTCTATTTCAGAAAGTGATGATTCAATATTTTAGCCAGCTGAAATTAAATCTAATAATTCATAACATTAATTTAAGAAAAATAAGAGAAAATTAAAAAAAAAACTAAAAAAAGATGGAGATTACTCAAAGAATAAATCAGTCCACTCATTCGTTTTAAGAGGAATATCTAGCAGATGGAAAAAATATAACATCGAACCAAAAATAACAGATAGTAAAAAATACAAAACAATATTAATTACAAAATATAATTATAATTATGTATAGTAGTACACAATATAACAATATGTCAATATTCAGCATATGCCAAACATTCACATGCTCAAAACAAAACATGAGAAAAATTTGAAAAAAAAAACGAGGAAGAGTGCAGTAGAATAGACTGTGTCAACTCTGGGATACCCGTATGAACGTAATATACCCTGTTTCTATAAAACTTGACCATCTTTTAAAAACTTTCAGATGTTTTAGTACCGACGTTAACTACAGAGATATATGTAAATTGTGAAGTTGTATGACAACTACCCGAATCTATTGCACAAGCACAACCAAATTTTACAAAAGTTGTTGGCATGTAACTCGACACCTCTTTACTAAATTTCGGATACCTAGCTTCAATAGACACTGAGTTATTTTCATTTAAAAAGAGAAGTTGTATGGCAGCTCCCCGAACATGTTGCACCAGCAGAACCAAATTTTACAGAAGTTGTTGCTATAAAACTTGATCATCATTTGCAAAATTTCAGATACCTAGCTTGAATAGATACTTTATTATTTCCATGTAAATAAAAAAGTTGTATGGCAGCTACTCGAACTCGGCGGCCGAAAATGCTGGATTTAAATAGCAAAACTAAAAATGTTGCACAAGTGACGTAAAAAAATTTCAGCCTCCTAGCTCCTTTATTTTTTTAGTTATCGTGCGGACGGTCGGACGTACATGGCTTCATCGACTCAAAATTCGATTCTGAACCGATCCATTACTTTGACACTATATCTAACTCGACTTCTTTAAGGTGTCACAAACGTAATGGCAAATTTATTATACTCTTGTTTAACATAGTTCATACGGGTATAAAAATCACCAAAAAAAGTGGAAAAATAAGATTTTCGAAAAATTGCAAAAAGACGTAGGGAACTTACGTCATAGCTTATCTGGATCATGAAGGAATTTGTTAATTCATAAGCCCAAGCACGTTTGTATATAAGTAAAAATTTATTTAACGAGTTTAATGTTCAAAGGTGCAGAATATTTATGGGCCCTAATGTTCATCAGTCTATTAAATGAACTTAATTTTTTTGTGAATCACATTGAATCAATTTAATTCATATACTGATTCACTTGTGATTCTATTGTGAATTTTTAAGAAATTCTTATTTGTTATAACTGATTACGACTTACTGATTCAGTTAAATTTTTTTTATTATGATGTGACAATCGGTTGTCCGTTCTGTGGCTCCTCATTTGATTACCTTCAAATTTTTTTTTGTTCCATTCCAAATTTCTCCCACTTTCCGCTTCAATAACCAGCCGACTTCACAAACTTTTAAATGAAACTTAATAACTGGCTCTTAATGACTTCATCGCTATTTCGAACCAGAACAAAACCAGTAGTATAAAAGCATCCAATTGAACCAACAGTAAAATATAACCAAATTTGTTTCTATACATTTTCTAGTCTTCAAATTGATCCACAATTTATCATTTTAATTAAGCTAATGGCTTTCTTTAATTGTTTACGTCAAATAAACAACAATTTTCCCAATATTTTATATACTTTTCTATTTAATTAAAATTCTTTCATTTCAATTCAAATAGTATATTATAATTTATATGCTTTCTTTCTTGATATCAAAATATTTTTAAAGAATTACAAAAAAAAAAAAAAAAATTTTCCATTTCCGTCATTTTTTTTTTTTATGCAATTTTAAATTTGAAATAACATCAAACTGTTAATTGTTATCTAGAACTGTTACGTTTTAAAAAATCTCTATAAATTTTTTCTTTTTTTATTTTAAATACAATTTAAATGTTTAAATTTTTGAAAATAAATTCAACATCTAGAAAAAAATATATGTAAGTATAAGATTACAATTTACGAGGACATAATTACTGTTTTTCCATTTTGTTGACACTTTTTTTGTTTTTTTTTGTTTCTTTTTTGCCATTATAATTATTTTAATTCACCGTTGGTGGTATTAGAAATTACATATAAAATTTATATGTACCTTAATATATATATATATTTTTTTTTTATCTTTTGGTCTTAGAACTTTCTATATAATATAATATCTACAGGTTTATGTTTATTGCTTTTTATTCGGTTATGTATTTCTTTGCGCAATTACCCATTGACTTCAATTTATAATATCACAGTAACCATAAAAAAAGCAACTTTATTTGAATTCAAATTGACTCTTCGTATTATATGTTCCTTATATCAGTAATGAAGTAGAAAACTTAGATTCCATTAAAATCCATTCCTTACCAAAGGCTAACAATTATCTTTTAAAATATCCAAATGCCGATATCCATAACTTCCTAAGAGTTTTATTTAAAAAAAAAAAAACAAAAAAAAAATTTTTAACTGATTTTTTTTCTACTTTTACTGGTCGTTTTTTTTTTTTTCTTCCTTTTTTTTCATTTAATTTTTCTTGAACATCTAATCTGATCCTCAATTTTATTCTCTTGGCGGTTAAAAACAAGCATTAGATGTTAAATAACAACTATGACACATAAGTATAAAGTTTGCAACTTTGACAATGATGCAAAATAAGTCAGAGTATTTTTTTTTTGTTTTATTTTACATATTATATTTTATACATATATAAGAATTTATAATATATATTTGGTTTTGTCCGTCTTGTTATCTGAATTCTACATATAAAATTGCTCAGTTGTCAATTATTATTGGATTATTTAAAAAAAAAACAAATAAACAACGCGTGTACGTATTCGTAGCACTGCGACTTTTTGATAAAGATATATTGTGCTCTCTCTATTTCTGCGTGTTATGCATTTTCTCTCCACTTACTTAGAATTTATTGCTGGCAGTTCATCTTCCGAAAAGCAATATGCAGGTACAAATATCTTGCGAAAAGTCAGTAAATGTCACATCTTGAGAAAAATCCAGTAGTTCCTTTCCGTACATCCTTTTATTATCCGTACATCCTTTTATTATAAATCTAATCAATATCCTTTTATTATGGGCCTCGGTGGCCTAGTGGATAAAATACCCTATAAACACCGAGGGTGTGTGGGTTCGAATCCACACACGTCTTAAGAGTTATTCCCCCTTACGATATTTACAGCCACGCCTGAACTGGAAAGGCTGTGTAATTTCCTGCTCATATTTATGTGGCAAAGAAATGCATTAAAAAAAAAAATATCCTTTTATTTCGTTAGGAAAGCGATTAGATTAGGATGCTAATTTACAGGATCATTCTTGCTTAACTTTTGCATTATTAAATAGAAATACAAATATAAATAACTACACGCGTTGCTTTTGATATATTTTTTTGTCATTTAAATTAGGTACCTACTATCTATGCAATAAAAATAATTATGTATTGTTCTTTCATTCTAAAGATTATTTTTTTTACATACCGTTATATTTTAGCTTATTAGCGACGTTATTCAAAAAGTATTCAGTTTAAATCCCCTTCGAAGCACACATTGGTTATATTGTGTGCTTATGAAAATTGTCTCCATAGTATGTCTTATTACTAATTGTTCTCACGCATATCTAGAACTACATAGATTATTCTAATAATTAACTTCTACCCCAATATAGAATCGAAAAATAATAACAATTGAACCAAAATTTCATCTGTATTAAAGTGAAATGTAAAAGTGCTTAAAACATATCAACTATTAAATTTCTAACTAATTTCGTGATATTTCAACGGGATACAAACGTTTTGTCTTCTTTTATATATATTTTTTTTTTTTGGTTTAACTAAACGGGCATACACATTTTTTTACCCATTTTATTTGTTTGATTTTAATCATTTATTCATACCTATTGTAAGTTATTTATATATATAGAAATAGATATGTACGCCTATGCGTTTTGTAAGAGAGCAGCGCGTTTACTTAATAAAAAAAAAAGGAAAATAGTTAAAAAAGAAATAACCAGCAACAAAATATTGCAAAATTACTTGATCTCGTCAGAAGATTGCAATGCATTTTTTTTTCCTTTTTACTTTTTTTATTTTCTTTCAACATTTTTTATTTTTTTTTTTTTTTGTTGCCGCAAAAATTTTCTCTCCGGCTTTAACTTAATATAGTTAAGGAGCAAATAGTTTTCGATTCGCCTTCACTATTAGCGAAATTTTTAAGTTAAGAATTTTTTTTTTTTATATACTTTTAGATAAAAGACAAAAATAAAAACAAATATAAAATGAAAAAAAAAAAAAAAAAAATGCCAGTTGCTTTTATGTCTTATGTATTGCCGATAAAATTATATGTATACTCGTATTTACGTACAAAAATATTATAGGTATGTAGGTGCCAACCGCCTTTAGATACAATTCTTAACCAAAGAGCAAATAGAAAATATTAACGAAGGTTTCAAATAATACAACACACAGTATTAAAAATATTGAATGCAATGCAATGCACATAAGCATTTTTTTTTTTAATTTTACTATGGTTGTGCAAAATGTTAAAACTAAATGTTGCCAACTGTAAAGAAAATGATGTAAAAAGAAAAAATTAAAATTTTCGTTTTGTGCAAATAATTGAAAAAGTGTATTGTATCTGTTAGAAATACAATTTTTTCTTCTTTTTTAGTTCCAAGAAGAAGAATTATCCCTTTTGTACGGGTTCTTTAATATTAGTTTATTTTATTTTATCTTTAATCCTAACAGAATAATCCTAATATTATGAAAATGCCAAATAGAAATGGAAATTAACTGAATCAGTTATACATATGTTTTGGTTGGAAAGATGGAAACCATCTAAAACTATTAGGGTAAAAAACTAGAATTGAGAGTGATGAATTGGAAAAACCTTTAAAAAAACTCTTGTGTCCCAAAGAGTTTTTGGAGGCAAGAACTTTGTTTCCCAGCGATTTCGTATATAGCTATACATGTACAAAATTTGAAATGATCCTGTCAAATCGTGTAACCCAGCTGTTGTTTCCAAATGGTGAGCTATAGTTCAATGGAAAGAATAGTAGAAAGTATACTTTAAATCACAGGTACGCTGTAGCAATAGCATAGAGAATAAAGAAGCACGAATACAAAAAATCTTTTTCTAAGTCTTTATACAAAAATCTTGGACTACAATATCTTTGTTTTTGTTAGGCAATTAATAATTCAGGAATGAAAAGAAAATATAGAAGCGAAAAGAATTGGAAGAAAATAAATTTGCAAATAATATAGGAGTGTATTGAGCAAAGATTTTATTGTTCTTTTTAAACAATTGTACTATCCCATTATTAAACATAAATGTCAAAAATTCTAGGGAACATATAAAATGGAAGGCTTTTAAATGTTCAAAATCTTTCCCCCACAAATAAATTTCAAAAACGGATATACATTTTTTCCCTCTTAAGAATTCAGAGTACTTATAGGCAGTTTTCTTAGATTTTAAGATTTTTTTAAATTTTTTAATTTCTATTTTAAAAAAAAAACAAAAATAGAAATATCTGGCAATGATTCAACACAAATGAGTTTCTTCTCAATTTTGAAGTAGACTTTGATTATACATATCGCTTTGCTTCAATCCATATCGGCTTCATTAATGTTATTATTATTATTGCGGTTCGATTTGGTCATACATAACATATTTCCATCTATCTATACCTGTGTATATATTGAAATATCTTTAATAGGTTCGCATATTTCGCAAATGTTTTACATTATATACACATATAATATTATATTGATAATAGTATATATATGTATAGAAATGCATATTCTATATATATTGTATACACATGTAGATAATTCACAGGTAACATAATAAAAATATCTAAGTAATGACGAGATCTATTGATAGAAGACATAAGCAAAAGAAGAAAAAAAAAAAAAAAGGAAACAAACTGCAAAAGAAATGAAAATTAAAACGAAAAAAAGAAAAATAAAAACAAATTTTGATTAATATTTTCCCAGGCTATTCTAGTAAATATTTTTCAATTGAGTTTTTTCTTTTTTTTTTTTTTTTTCAATTTTTGTTTCTATACATGATTGCGGTGCAATAGTGCAATGTTAAAGTAACACTCACCATTTAATATACATAAAAATGTTAAAATAAATAAATTTTTATAATATCTACTTTTGTACTCTAATGTTAGATTGAAAAAAATCAAAATTTTGTAAAACGAAAATAATACGAGTATTAGATAATAAAAATGTATTAAAAATAATCTTAAAACATATATATACAAAAATCATGTCTATATTAATGAACTTGTTAACATAATATAGGATTTTAATGATTAGGAAGGTCACTAGTTGTAATGTTTAGGATGATTACCGCAGTATACTAATCATAAAAATAATCCTTTTAAACAGTATGAAAAGTAAAAGAAAAAAACAAAATTTAACGGCAAGAAATTAACTTTTAATGTTTTATACGAACCAGAGTTACATGGTTCCGTCAATTTAGGATATTTTAAATGATGTCATCTACTAATCTAATATTATCTTATTAATAAGAAAAAAAAAACTTTATATTCATTTAATTTAATTCATTATTAGCTGGTTTTATTTTAGCTGGTTAAGGACTTTAAAATACATGAGATGAAGAAAAAGAAAGAAAAAAAATTTTGCAAATAATCATATCCCCCCTTTCATAAAATCTTCACGTTCCCTAATTCCAAGGTCATATCATTTATTCCTCCTATACATTTACAAAAATAGCTTTAAAGAGTTCAATCAGAGAATTAAAGATTTTGAAATTTTTCACTTACCTTATAGCAATCTTAGAAAAAAATACAACAAGACTGAAAAACAACTATTCATAAAGGTGAGTTAAAATGAGTGCTTGTTTAATGCATAGATACTTTAAATGCTTTAAAATGGTAAATACTTTAAATAAGTTTTAAAATGTCAAGAAAACATTAATTTGAAGGAGAAGTTTTATCACCACCTTTTTGTTTTTTTTGGGAATCAAATGATCATATCCCAGTATTTAAGAAAGAGAGAAAAAGTAGAAAGGAAAAAAAAATTAAAGATCCTTTGATAGATCAAAAATAAATGAAGATCAATTTTTAATCTGCACTACAAAGTTAAGCAACGATAACAAAAATAAAGTAAATAGACATTTATTTATATTTTTCTTATATATATTTGTATTTCATTATGATTTCGAAAAATAATTTTTTATTAAAAAAAAAATGTATGTATATATAATAAAAAAAAAAAAATTATCGAATTCAACCATTTTTTTTTTTTTTTTTTTTTAAATCTGTGAAAATCGATTTTTATTTAGTTTTTTTTTTTTTTTTTCATTTATTGAACATAATATTAAAAGTAAAAGTTATTGATGATTGCTATTTTTACCATTCTTCATCATCTTCATCAAGTTATATTGAAACTAATATTAGGTATACCCAGATTAACTAAATCACATATTTTTGTTTTTTTTTTTGTTTTTTATAAGAGGGAATTCTAAGTAAAATAAAGAATAAAAAAAAGTATAAAATCGATACAAGATACATCTTGAAAATGTTTTTTTTTTTATTTAAAGAATTCATGCATTGTGGTATTTTGATGATCCAGTATATATATATTATTTTTAAGTTTTTTTTTTAATTGTTTTACTTTTCTTTTAAATTAAAATGAAAAAGAAAAAAATATTGTTGTTATATTTTAAAAATAGTTTTTAGAAAACAAGTAAAATAAAATTTAATTACAGGTAATAAATTTTAATTTATTTGATCTGGTCAAATATATGTAGTATTTTTAAAGAGCACCATAAATCTGTTAAAAATGAAATTATAAGAAATAAAAATTTAGCATGAAATTGCTGAATATGAAATGAAGGTAACAAGTATATTTTTTTTGCTCTAGTTTTTTTTTTTTTAAATTATAATTACATTTTATATCTTTAGAATTGTAATAATGCAAATATTTATCGATTTAATAATGTTGTGAAAGATCTCATAAAATGAATTTTTAATTTTAAAACAATATATAAACGGAAAATATCTAAAGATTTAAAGACGCTTTCTTTAATTCTACAGGAAAATTCTATTTAGTTGAGAAAAAAAAAACCCTCCTTATATACATACATATATGTACACGAAAATATATATGTATGTGATTATTGTGAAATGTACTGTATTTTAAAAGTCATATTTTTCAATTATCCACCTGAAATTTATTTTGGGTATCATCATTTCATATACCTACAACAAATCTCATCCGACTGACAAAAAAAAATTACTGAACAGACTTGTTAATTTTAATGTTTTTAACATAAGAAAAATGCCATATATATTAAATAAAAATCCGTTCTGAAAGGTCAAACAAAAAATTTGTTGGAGTTAAGAAATTAAATTTATTTATATACCATAATACAGTGAAGTCACTTTAATTTATTTTATTTTTGCAACACAACACACAACACATTTCAAAAACATTTTCAAAGTTTGTAAAAATATATGTATGTAAGTATGTAAAAATTAAAAATTTTCATAAATCTTGAACAAACAATTAATTTCCAAAAATATCAACAATAGTTTTTGGCAAATACGGTTCGAAATATTTTGATATATCGGTAAATTTAAATATCCAAATGCAAAAAAAAAAAAAAAAATCTGCAATTAATTTATTAAGTTCAAAATTTCAAAAAATATTCAGTAAAACTTAAAGTATGACCACCATATACAAATTTCCTGACTTTACGCAATGTAACTGCCTATTATAATGGTTGTGGCTTAAAAAAATATTTTTTCCATTAAAAATTAATATTTTAATAAGGTGTATTAACAAATAAACGTCAAGATTTAATGGGTTTATGTAAAAAGGTGTAAAGGTTTTGTAAACATACAGACGGATGAAAAATATAAAACTAAGTTTTTGAAAATATTCTTTATAGAAATCCATGTTTTAAAGGTCCTAATCGTTACAAAGCCAAAATTTTTAAACTACAAACTCGAAACATTTTCATTAATTTTATATCGTATTCATTTTCCTGCAATTTATGATTTTTTTTTTATTATTGAGTTTTTCACTGTAGAAAGTTGTACTATTAGTATAGTTGTAATTGAATGATAATTATCCGCTATACTCTTACTTAGCTGGTAACGATCTTAGTAAAAGCAGGAAAGGTTACCTTTAGAAGGTTATCCGACTTTGCTAAACAATTTATTAAAAAAAAAAACAAACTTATAATATATAATTAAATGCATCATTGATATACATATTAATATCTATTTAATGACTTAAAAAATGATTTTTATATTTTTTCACTAAAATTAAGTTGAATTATCATAAAGTTTAAGATGTAATATTAATTCTTTTATTCCTCTCCAATTAGATTTTAATAAGAACCCGCAAATGTCAAGACTAGAAAATTCCTTTTTTTTTTAAATACGCAAATTAACGCGATTTTGAAAGTTTGTTTTGGCATTTTGTAAACATAAATAAAAAAAAATAAAAAATGGATTTGAATGAAAGTAACTTTGATTTTTGTTTTTGACAACAACAATTTTTTTTTTTTTTTTAATGTATTTCTCTGCTACATAAATGTGAACAGGAAATTACACAGCCTTTCCTGTTCAGACGTGGCTGTACGTGTCGTAAGAGGGAATCACTCTTACGACGTGTGTGGGATTCGAACCCACACTCCCTCGGTGTTTACAGCGTATTTTATACGCTCTAACCCACTACTCCACCGAGTCTCCTCAACAACAATATTAAAATATAGCATTTTTAATAAAGAAGGAATTTGTTTCCTCAGCCATAGTTTGTTAATTTTTTAAGAACTAAGAACAGTACATATATATACAAAATTATTGTAAATCTTTAGATCGAAATGCTAAAATTTTGATTTAATTTAATTTTCAAAGTGAGATTTGACAGTTAACAACCATAAATGTTAACTATCAAATGTCATTTTTAAACCTGTCACATAAGGTAAATTTATGATCTGTAAAATCTGTATCAACGATTTGTATTGAAACTGATAAAAGCTACGTGATCGGATCAATAACAAAACACACTTTATGATTTTTTATATAGCAAACTTCAGTTTTTTAGAGTTCCTTTCTATGTCTACATTCATTTCATACATATATATACATATCAATAATTCTAAATCAGCTGATAAAAATTTTGATAGTTGACAAAAAAATTTTTTCGTTCAATTTCAATTACTGAACCCCCTCAAATTAATAAAATGTAGATTGTATCTATACGAAAATAAAAAAAAAAAAGAGTCAAAAATTAAATATCTATTAAAAATGTTAAACATAAATTATATAAAAAAAATGTTCAAATTCTAAACTTGCAATTTTGCAAAAAAAAAACTATTTTCGAAGTATGCATCAAACAGTATAATGAAATTGAAGAGAGATAGTAAGAGACTGGGAATAAAATGAAGACTCATATAAACTCATGATTTTATATCCTTTTCTTATAATTTAATTTAAGTCAATTTTATAATTAATTATCAATTTTCTTTATACAGAAAAAAAAGAAAGAAAAAAAATACTCCTATTCCTATATATTATAATTTTACAACCTTCACATATTTTAAATAAGATAACTTACAATAAAAATCTAGAATAAATTTTATCTAGATTAAAACATTAATAATAAAAACAAAAACTTATATATACTTAATAACATTTTGTCAAGATATATATACACTGATATATATATATATCTATATATCTCTTAATTCATTTTGACTATTCAATTTTCAATTTCAATTATCAATTAAATGAATCATTCGTTATAAAATGTTTCGCCTCTTTTTTTTTTGTTTTTTATTAAGTTTTTCCTTTTCTTTTACAATCTTAAGCAATTCCAATTTTTTTTTTTTAAGATTATCAGATAGATCTTAATTTGTTGACATTTTAACATTTTTAGAGATTGGTTGTTGATCTTTATTACGATGATGATCATTATATATCATTATTCTTAATCTAATCATCATAAGATAATTTAATCATCTTTGAAATAGTTTCAAAATCATATGATTATATGTATATTTAAATATAAGGTTTTTATATATTTATATTGTATACAATAATATATAAAAAAAGTTTATAATCAATTGAAATTCATCAACTAAACAGTTTTTTTTTTTTTTATATATATAAAATAACAGATTCACAAACAAAAAAAAAAAAAACGAAGTACCTACAACTGGAGCAAAAAAAATAAAATAAAAATAAAATTTAAAAGATCATTTTACCATAGATAATTCCTAATAAATTGATTAAAGTCTATTGAAAAGTCACCATAGTAATAAATGACAAAACAAAAAAAACAAAAAAAGGTTAGTGTTTAAAACACACATCAAAATGAAATTTATATCTATACATAGTTATATATAAAAATATATGATACTTTAATAAATAAATAAAAAAAAAGTAACATAAAACTATAATACATTTAAAAAAGATCTCAAACAAAAAAATCTTATTCTAATGAAAATAAAGTAACTTTGTAGTATAATATACAATTATTCGAAAGGGATAATTTCAATTTAAGACACTATAGAGGAGTGAAACGAGCACAAATCCTCTATGAGTGTGTGTAAGAGAGTTTAACCCACTAAACACCACCTCCATTTTTAGACCAAACAATAGTTTATATGATCTTTCATGTACTGCCTGGTTGAAGGTAATTGAGTTAGGAAATGAAAATTGATTTTAAATTAACAGGCATATTGTGAATATGTGTGACGTGTGTAACGTGTGAGCGTGTGAATGTAATCGTCGCAAATTCTGGGGAATACATGAGGTGGGAGATGAATATTCCACATTCGAGATATTTGTACTACAAACGAATTTAATGAATTTTCCCATTACCGAAATTATGCCATCTGAGAAATGAAACAAAAATTTCTTGAATTGAAGAGCATATTCTCGGATTTGCAATTATTGACAACCAGCTGATTTACAACTTTATAATTTAAGATTAGCTGCTAGTTAATACTTTTTATTACTTTTACTAATGGTAAATGTTTTTATTACAAGATCTCTACGTTTTAAATCAACCAGATTTAAAAAAAAAAAAAAAGTTTTGATGATTTCATTAAGTAAAGTTAAATATTAGGTAGGAAAAAAAGGAAAAAGATCCTAACCTAACTTTTATAAATACTGCTGGAAGCTTAGCAATAATTTAATCGATAACGATCGAAATCGTTATCGATCGAAACGATAGCAACGAAGATGGTTTATTCCTTACAACACACAGAAGCTTTGTAGAAGTAACAAAGAGGAAAAACTTGAGGAAATTGTCCATTATATTTTCTGCCAATGTACGGTTTAAATTAAAAATATGGGGAGCCGTTACTTTCACAGACATAAACCAGTTTTCGAAATGTTATCGAAAAGGAGTTGTCTTTCTGAACTCTATTTTATATAAATATAACAACCAAAACCATACCAACCATAGTTACCAACCATAGTTAACCATAGTTAACAACCAAAAATACAAAGAAGTGATATCGCAGACAAGATGTACTATCTAAGTTAGATTTCTAGAGAGTAGATACTTGCTCTCCAACCAACCAACCAAGATATTAGGTAATTAAACAAATATTAAGTAAAGTATGGAAAAGACGGTTAATAAACTAAAATTATCTTTATTAACAGTCTTATATTAAAAAGTGTATACTTTGACCTATTGTTTGTTCTAAAAGTTTTTTTTTTAATTTTTAATTTAATTTTATAGGAAGTTGTAAAGGAATCTTTGAAAATTTGCACTTTTCAAACAAATAATCATATAGAATTTTAAAATTTATTTAATATAGAAATTTGAACATATACTTTTAAATAAACCATAAAAAAACTTAAGGCATCATAAAAAAGGAAACCTTAACAATTGAGATTACAAGATT
Organism: Poecilobothrus nobilitatus; assembly: GCA_947095535.1. Lineage (NCBI taxonomy): Eukaryota > Metazoa > Arthropoda > Insecta > Diptera > Dolichopodidae > Poecilobothrus > Poecilobothrus nobilitatus. Next base: position 245,577,730 of record OX352773.1, on the reverse strand, counting down.
TGAAAGGTTGTTTATAATTTAACTTGAATTAAAAATGTGTAAAACATAAAGTATATGAAATTTTTTGCAACTAAGTAAAGAATTGTTTATTTTTTTTTTTCACTAAAACATCATCATTTTTCAATTCAAATTCCATGGAAGTTGTCATTTAGTTCTTTAACTTCTCTATCATTTTGTCTGGTAAACTTTTACCTATATAACTTTGACTATGCAATGAATGTATATGTATTTTTTATTTTCCTTTAAACTATATACTAAAAGAAAAAGAAAATTGCATTTTATCATTGTGATCTTTGATTGTAAAGTTAAAAAGAACTATGTAACATTTAAATCAGAACAGGTCACATCTTACCAATATATTATGCCTATATATTTTCACAAAATCAACAAAACAACTTGACTTACTCATGTTTTGTTTTGTTTTGTGTTTTATTTTTTTGGTTTGTTTTATTCTTAAACTTAGGACTGAGAAAAAATTCTTTACAATTTTATTTCTTTTACGTCGATTATTTTTACCTTTTTTTTTTAACGATCTAAAAGAGCAAAAGATTGCACAAAATAGTTGCAAAATATGTTATAACTATAATTATATTATGGGATTAATGTGTTTGTCTTTGAATTGAATTAATCAAAAAATTGCTTTAAAGAATTTGTATAGTACAAAAAAAAAAAAAACAAATATTTTAAAAAAATTGAATTCTTAAATTTTATTAATTAATAAATATATGTATATACTACATATATACATAATATTATGTTTCATAAATCTAAATATGATTGAATTAATCAAATTTTGACATTTGACAGTTAGTAATGTTAGTGCAATTCAATTTCAAATAGTACTACTAAAATTAAATAAAATAAAATGTTATCATATGACTTAAAGGCAAATTTCTTCTGAAAACATCTTTTTTTTTTTTAATGCACTGGTTATAATATTTCATATTTTCATATAAACAAAGAACGAATGAAACACTTTGATTCTATTAGTAAATTTCAATGTCAAAATTACGCAAGACACAACTTGACAGTTAAAATTGTCATTTTTAAAGTAACATGAATTTAATTTAAGGACAATGTGATTGCTAAAGTGAATTTAAGGACAACGTGATTGTTGAAGATTTATTTTTCATAATTACAGAGTGAAAAAATTTTTTAGACCGTACTTCCAAACAAAATTTTTTTGTTTGTTTTGAACTCCAGAATAACCTCTAGTTCTATTGCAAATTGTTTATATATCTTTATTTATTAAATATTAAGGTTTAAATTCATTTAAATTATTATTTTGCACATAATTTAAGATGTTTCTTGTATAAAACTTTTCTATTAAGAAAATTCCATTTAAAAAAGATATCTATCATTTTTGCTGATTTGGCAAAAAATCGTCTTAGTTTAATATTTTCTGCAACTTCTTTATTTTTAACTAACTCTTCTAAACGTTCCAATTTATAATATACTTTCTTTATGGTTATAGTTCATCTTTTCCTTTAAGATTTTAATATCATGCACAAAACTTTTACAATTATTTATACTTAACCTTTTACAAAATTATCCTAAACATTAAATCTCATTCTAATATAGTCTCTCCTTTAAATATAAAGTTATAAACTGAATTTTGGGTCAAAATCAAATTTTTATTGTAACATTCTAAGTAGTACAATTTCGCCATCATTTGTTTTTTTTTTTTTTTGCCTTTTCAATCAATTAAAAGCAAATTCCAAAAGTTTCTAATTTTTTTCAAATCAAGCATTGAAAATCACATAATAAACTAAAGCAAAAACAATCTGACCCACATATCCCACATATCGTAATTTTAGAAGAATCAAAAACAAGAAAAAATTTACAAATTAAATAATTTTTGTTACAAAGTTAAAGGTAATTACACGTTAAATGAATTTTTAATTAAAATATAAACAATAAATAAATACAAACAAAAAAAAAAAACAGAATTTTTTGTAGATTTCAGCAAAACAAATACTTGACAAAAAAAACTGTACGATCATCGATCATCATTATTATCAATATAATATTATTCTTTTTCTTTGTTTACATTTAAATTTTCATCAATGCTTGTAATATAAGCAGAAAACCTGCCAATAATTACAGATCAATTTCATTACTTTATTTATTAAGTAAAAACCAAAGTTTCGATTTATATCAAATTGAGTTCTCTATTTGTTTGTAATTTCAAACGAAAAAAAATAAAATAAAATCCAAAGACAGTACATATTACTTATAAAAAGAAAATCGAGAACTTTAAAATATAGTAAACTTAAATGTCCATGTTCAAAAGAAAATTAAGTTGTGTAAGAAACAAAAATACAAAAGAAAAAAAATAAATAAAACACAAGCGGATTAAATTTCCATTGTTTTTGAAATTCTGGATTTTTTATCAAAAAACAAAAAAAAAAATTGTAATTCTACTATAATAATAAGGAAAATTTACTCGAGTATAGTTCATATAATTTTCTTATAGTTTATAATTATTTTATTGTCTCCTACTACTCTTTTTGAACTTAGAAAAAATTTCTGTCGTTTACATTTCTACTAGTTGCCTGTAACTGTAACTGCGATGGCCTAATGGGTAAGAGCGTATAAAGTACGCTGTAAACACTGAGGGAGTTTGGGGTCGAATTCCACACACATCGTAAGAATAATTCACGCCTGAAAAGAAAAGACTGGGTAATTTCCTTGTCACCATTTATATGGCAGGGGAATAAACAAAAAAACAAAACAACTTTTTAATAACCCTGCAAACTCTAAATATAAAAATAATAACATAATATATATGGACATTAGCGCCGCTTATATAGACTCCAAAAGTAGGGTCCATATTAGCATATAACTAAAAACCTAAATTGGCATTAAACCAACTTGGATTTTTTATACATATAGATAAGATGCTATACCTATTCTACCAGTCAAATTTATATATTATATATAGTTTCAATCCAATCCTTTAATTATCCTTTAATCTATTATGCATAAATACCTACTATTTGTAAAGAGGTTATTGACACATAGTTTTTCCTTCATTTTATATATATTATGTATATCTATTTATATAACAGGGTTGATTATTTGCTTCCAGTTTAAAACTTTCTTCAATATGGATATATTTCATTTCTTCATAGAAAGTTATTTGAACGACCATTTAATCGAATATTTTAAAGAATACCCATGATGCCATTTAATTCTCAATTTACCTTATATCAAATATTTAATGCTGATAATCCAATTTTTAGGTAAACAAAGGACAAACAAAATGTTAACTTGTCGGTAAAAAAAAAAAAAAAACAAAACATAAAATTAAAAAATAACCAAAAAATAAAATAAACAAATAATAAAAACCAATTCCCATTTTTTACTAAATACCTACAAAAAAACACAAAAAAAAAAAAAAAAAGAGTTACACAAAATGAACAGAAAAAATACCTTAAAAGGTAAGCATGTAACAATAAAAAAAAAAAAAAAAACAAAAACTTAAAAATAATGAAAAATCAAATCAACCAATTTAGTCTGCCAATAACAATTTAAAGTCTGCTATAAAACAAAATAAAAAATAATGACAAAAAAAAAAAATAAGAAAGACTTTATGCCCTACTGCCATGCTTTCAATTTTTACTTTTTATTGAAAATTAGTTAATTCTAATGAAAAACTTCTTTTTCTTGTTCATATACAAAGCACAATATGATATACATATTTAATTATACAATATTATATATAGATACTGCAGTTTTTATAAGCATGAATAGTAGCGCGTTTAGTAGCGAATAAAACCAAAGTTTGTTCAAAAGTCACATTTGAAAAAAGAAAGGCAATAAATAGTATTTAAAAATTTGTTACTGTTATTCTAGATGCATAAAATATGAAAAAAAAATTATTTTTTGACGCTTTATAGCTGTCAAAAGCACTGGTTTCTTTTGAAGCGTATAGGGGATACGAAACGTCAAAAATTTATTGGTTTCACATAACATCAAATTCAAATGTGAAATTGAAAAATCAAATAAATTTCCAATTTTTAAATTGTGTTGTTTAATATTGAAAAAATATTCAGTGCAGAACTTGAGCTACTTATAACCATTTGAATATAGAGCTATATTTTAGCTCCGGCAGATTTTAGACCCGAAACAGATAAATTTTCTATCAAAAAAAAAATTTATTCTACAACTGTTACTTTTGATATGAGTTCTATTGAACGTTTAAAATTGTATTTCTTTATCTAAGTGTAGAAATTTTGTGAACAGACAGACAGACATAGTATGTTTCATACAGTTAACTTAAGAAAAAATTTTGTAAAATTTGCTAAAAAAAAAAACAGTATACACATTGTATTTATAATCACTTTTTTTTTATTATCTCTTTTTCATTATTTTTATAGTCGGTGGAAAATTTCTTCATTTTTAATAAAATTTTTGAACTTTAATTTAAATTTATAACAGTGGTTTTCAAGCTGTTGTTATGATATAGCGTAGTTATGTGTTGACATATCTAAACACGTAAGTATATATGGTTATAATGTTTTAGAATTTGTGAGTGTTTGTGAATTAATGTGTAATTTTAAAACTTGGAAAAGTTGTTTTATGTATTTTCTCTGATCTCAACTTAGGGTACCGTTAAATTATATTGTCTTCTTCTTAAACCGAATTTGACGGTGTATTAAATTACTCTCTTATCAAAACCTTATCAGTTTTATTTCATAAAAAAAAAAATTCCCATATTGTAAATAATACAAATACATAAACAGCGATAGAAATATTTTGTTCTTTTCATATATTAATATTATATATATTATATAGTATATCCAATAAACACAAAGAGTTTTAGGACCATTGCATCATAATATATTTGTACGGAAGCACAAACAAAAAAAAGAACCAAAGTAAGGGAAAAATTCAAAGAATGTATGTACACACATGTAAGATATATATATATATATATATGCATATATGGTTTATTATAAACGATTGGGTAATAAAAAGTAAAAACGACATTAAAGCTGGCAATAACACACACAGTATATCTTTTAATGGATTTGAGAATCAATCAGATTTAATTTACTTCATGTTGTTTTAGCTTATATGAAAGCTATTATCTTTTTTGTTTTATTCTTTTTTGTGTTTGCTGATTCTGAATTGGAATTTTAATTCTCTTAAAAAAATAGAAAAAACAAGGAAAAAAATTAAATCGTAGGAAAAAAGAATGCAGCCGAAACATAATCTTTTAAGATGATGCGCCCGCGGAATCTTACCTTACTAAGTAATCGACATTATTATATTGTTGTTTTTTTGTTTTTTTTGTTATTGAAAACTATGCTAGATCATTATAGTTTTTGTAGGTTGAAAATATTTCTCTTAACACATCGCGATATTTATTACTAAATAAATGTATACTGTATATTATAAACAAATCACATATCAAAATAAAATATATATTGAACTCAACGGATGTTCTCATCTTTAAATCTTAAAAATATTTACTAACTTTTTCATGTTACCACTATTAGAAGCCAAAGGCTAATATATGAGATACTTAATATAAACTTCAGTTTTACTTATTATATTCATTCACTTCGTATATAAAATAAAAAACAAAAAAAAATGCTCTTAAACATAGGAGATTCCCTTAACACTCTAAACCTCATCTTTAATTAAAAAAATTTTTTTTTTTAATAAAAGACAAGTAAATGAATTATAGACAACTTCAAATAAAACAAATTCAAAATTTTTTCAAATTGAATTTTTACCGTAATGGAAATTGCAATGTTTAATAAATTTTGAAAACAAAAAATTAGTGAACATTTAAAAAAAGAAAATTCCGAAAAAGGACAATATATTACCTTAGTATAAGCAGGTACAAGTTTTTAAATTGTAAATTTCAGAATTTGGTAAGTTTTTTTTGAACAAACTTTTGGTGACTAACCAAATCAAATATTGCTGAAAATTTAAAATAATTTTGAAAAATGTTAAAATTTGTATATACGAGTATAAAATATTATTGAACCATACTACAACGAAATAAAAACATAACCAACAAAAAATATAAAAATATTTTTACATCATTTTCGTTTTCTTACATAATTTTTAGCCTAATTGGACAGTTAAATAGTTTTTTTTTTGAACCCACCTCCTTTAAAAACAAAAATAATTAAAACAAGTGGTCTATTATCAAACAAGTATCCCCCCACTGGAGCTGATTTAGATTTTTCGAACTTTCTTCTAATAATTTTCTTAATGTAATTAATTTTTTCTGTGAATTTAATTGACGGTTATGATTTCCTCTAATATTTTTGTTTTTTGTTTCAGTTTCATTTTCATTATCTATGGTTTGTGTCTTGGGAAAATATAACCCTTACTATATCTAATTAAAACAGTTTGAATTATATATAAGACATTCATTCTGTGTCAATTTCTCATAGAACTTTATACTGTATAGATAAAATTTATTTTTTTTTTTTCAAACAATAAACGTTTTATAAAATTCATTAAATACCTAAGTAACTGTTGGTACTTGTTATAAGTTTATAATTTTAAATCAGTCGATCGATTTTAACTTACCATTTTTAATTTACTTTGTTTTTGTTTTTTTGTTTTTATTTTAACTCTGGTACCCATTAAAAAATTTTTGTTTTACTATTTAATTCCTGTTTTAGTTGTTTTACTTTTTATTTTTTTTTTTTTTTTTTGTCTATTTTGACATAGCGATGTGGAGCGCATTACATTCTAACATAGCCTTTTGTCGGCAAAAAATATATTTATGGCAAAATAAATTGGAATATTTTTATAATTTTTTTGTTTTTTGTTTTTTTTTTCTTTTTTACTATTTTGATATCCAAGTGCAACTATTACTGATGTCTACCACTGGTATAATAATGGTAAATAGTGGTGGACTTATGTATATACCACAACAAAATATGTATTTGACTTATTTTAGATTGGTTCATTGCTCACTGTTTTTTATTTCTTATTTTTGTTGTTTTATTCTATTTCTATATAGAATCAATCCGTAACTTTGAAAAATGTTGGCATACCAGTTAAAATACAAAAACCAAAACAAAAAAAAAACAAAAAACATACCAAATCCTTACCATTAAAAAATTATGTATATAAAAAAATAAAAAACAAAAGAAATAAAAAACATTGAATAGATTCAAAGATAAAATTAAATTTTGTTTTTGTTTAGAACTTGGGGGAATGTTGTTGGAGGTTTAATTATATTTAAAAAAAAGAAAAAAAGATTAGAAATAAAACAAAAAAAAAAGGATAGAACAGACAAAAGAAAATATATACATATATATAAAAATAACTTGACTTTAGCTTCTATAGATAGTAAGACTCCCGGTGCTGTACAAAAGAAATTTCTTTCGAAAACTTTAATAAGAATTTTGAATTTTTGATTTAATTCTTTTTCTTTCTTCTTTCTTCTTTTTTTTTTTTTTTTGTATATTTTATTAAAAACTGCAGGGTTTTTTTAAATGGTTCAAAATGTTTCTTTAAAACTTAGTGAAAAAAAAATTTTTTTTTGTGTTCAATTTTATAGATCAAAAAATACCACACATTGGGAATTTTATAATAGGTACTGCAATTTATCATATGCACATAATATGCACAAAAAAAAAATTGTATGTATTATGGTTAAAGTTATACAATATGATAAATTTTTCGTTCTGTATTCTATAAATATTAAAAAATTTTTTTTTTTTTTTGTCAAAATATTTAAAATAATATCACTTTATCACCTTTGACTACAGAGAAAACAATACACTTTGGCAATTCAATAAAAATAAATTACAGCATGTGACAAAATAAATCAATGAACACAAAATAGATTTCTATCGATATTCAATAAATTTTTAGCTAATCAACTGTTTAACATAAATAATACATTCTAAAAAATCATAAGATAAATACACAAAGTCTAAAGTGACTTCTACATAGTCACATGCAGTATTTACTCTTGCTAAACAAATTGTCTGCCTTAATTTAATTTTTTTTTTTTTTTTGTACTTAAAGATGGTCAATCCAGCAAATAAATGAATTGAAACCCTTAATTGAGACAGCATATAAAGGCTTTACTATATAAAATATTAAAGGCTTTACTATTGCAAACTATATTATGTTCAAAAAAAGATTATGACTTCAATAAAATAATAAACCAGTGACAGCAAGGGCTGTCCCTTGTTAAAATCACATTTAATTCTAACCAAATAATTTTTATATGAATTCAATTATTTGATTTAATTTTATTTATGTAAAATAATTTGGAATTATTTGTCTATTATAATATTTAAACTAATATTAATATTATCCTCTATCAGTTATTTGAACTGGTATTGAATAGGAAAATTAAGGAGTTTATACGGTGTTGGCATGATCAGATCTTTCATCTGATTGTTTTAATTATATTACGAGAACGTGTAATTGTTTTTTTAAGAATTTCATTGCTCGTTTTTTAAATATTTTAACGGTTGTAGAGAATGTAATATTTAGTGGAAATGCGTTAAAAAGTCGTGCAAGTGTGGTTTGCGGAAATCAGAATATTAAAGCGATTTTATCTTTAGCACGGCCATTTGGTTCGTTTCTGGTGTATTTCTACCACTTACTGCATTTCTGCCTTATATTTCCTTGTGTAGTGTGACGTTGTTTTTAATATTTTTATTGATCGCCTTGTAGATGTTTATAGATGTATGAATTTGTCTCTGTGACAATAATTATACTAAAATAAAAATTTATACCAAATATATTATATTCTCCCGGAAAATTTACAAAAAAAAATGTAAGCACCTATTTATTGAAACACCAAAATATCGTTGGAATTGCATTTAAAACCAATTAATGTTGGAAAACCAATAATTCTATTAACAATTTACAGCACTTCAATTAGTTGCTTTAAATTTGTTAGTGTTTTGTAAAAGCTACTTTATGTGTCACTTTATCACTTACTTTACTTACTTCGGTCAAAGTAAAACTAATAAATTAATATTTTGATGTAGCACTTATACTTTTAGAGAAAGTACCCTTAGCAAACGGTCTTGAGTTCAAATCTCGGTCAACAATAAATAGTAGTTTTATATCGTTAGGATGTACGAGTAAACATAAAATAATATCATAAAATAATAATAATATAATAACATGCAAAATTTAATAATAATAGCTGCAAAACTGAAACTGTCTTTGGTTATTACTTCATGCAAGTTGTAGCTGACTACTGACTTCTTCTTTGTAGCAAATATTAATAATAATAATAATAAAAGCTGATATACATACAGTGAAGATACTTTCAGTTACCACTTTACACAGGAAAGTATTACATACTATTGCATGTAGTTGTCACTATAAACAAAATAGTAATAATAAAAAACAGGTTTGTTGTTTGCATACAGTCTCATTATTTCAAAAATTTTCGCATCTCTATTCTGAATTTTCCCATCCCTACTCTTTAACCCATACACTACGCGGGCACTTAAAATCTTCATCGTATTATATTGGCCAAAAGGAGAAGAGAGATCAGTTAATAAAAATTTGATACTACCAATGGGGTATTATTAGGGTATTTAGAAGAAATGGGGCACTACAAATGAGGTATATGGATCAATTTAGTAGATTCCTACTTTCCTTCGAATTAAACAAAAAGTTGTCACAATTTTAAGAACTCAATCATGTAAAAACAAATCAACTGAAGTCTTTTAATTTTTTTTTATATTTATAAAGACAGAGTTAACCCATAAATAATTATTAGACTTTAGATCCGCAGTGCATCTAGAGTAGTCATCAAAAATACTTTGGACCTGTGAAGAAATCTGGTTTCAAATCTTATTGGAATATTTCAGTAAAATATAATTAAAATATTTTTATATAAATACATTTATACATGATATTATAAATTTTTGAAAAAATGCCAGTAAATCAAAACAGAATCATATTTAAATTATAACTTTTTGAATTTTTTTTTTGGTTTTTAAAGTCATTGTTTTTTTTTTTTTTTGTTCATTTCTCATATGTTGATAATCAATTTTTTAGATGTTAATAATAATTCCGAAAATAGAACAAAGATCTCATCACCTTTTATTTTAAAATTCAAGAACTTTTTTTTTTTTATTTAATTTTGAAAATAAATAAAAATTATATTCTCTGATTCTAGTATTATCTAGTACGTTTTTCATTTATACCAGTTTTATATAAAATAAAAATAAAAATTTATTCTGAATAAAAAATGGCAGGGAATTCACAAATAAAATTCAATTCAACATAAAAATAATAATAATATGAATATATGTATTTATTATAAAATATATTTTATTTAAATTTGATTTTTATTTTATCTAGAATTCATATAAATTATTTTTTTGTTTATTTTTCCAAAGAAAAAAACAAAAAACAAAAAAAAATTTTTTTTGTAAACTAATTTTTTTTTTTTTTTTGATGTATGCTCAACTTAAAGTTTTGATTTGATCTGGATTGATTTGTTCTAAAATATATTTTACATTTCGTCTTAAAAACGATTTCTTTTTTTTTTCTTTTATATATTTTTCATTCTTTTATTGAATATTTTAATTTTGATTAGAATTTTTCTTGAATTCATTGAATAAATATTGACAGGGATTATCTAAAAAAAAAAAAAATTCTAGGCCAGTTTCACTATAGAACAATTCTATTAGAAACAATTGCACTTGGTATAATTCAACTCGAACAATTCAACTTATGCAATTTAATTTTTTTGTTTGTCAAAAACAGGAACTTAAGAAAACGGAAAAGTTAAATAATCTTAAAAATAAAAAGTGCAATTGTCGATTACCTAGTGAAATTTAGGTAATCGACAATTGCACTTTCCATATCATATATTTTTACTTGTTAATTGTTTAACTATTAGGTTGATAAGCCTATATATCTGCATCATTGGTATATGTTAGAAGCAAGATAAGAGCAAAGATAAGCTAGAAAACTGAATGGTTAAAGAAACTGAAAATATGATGGAGAAAACCCTCTTGTATCTTATTAGAACGGGTTTCAATTACCTCGTCATTGAATTATTATATATGTGACAGTAGTAACTGTTATCTCATGTAGAATAACTTTTTTTATATTATTTTTAATTTATATATTTTTAAATCAAACAACCTTATAGTCTTCGTTTCATTAATCTTTTTATTATTAATTTTAAATTTTACTGAGCGACGCGTTTCGAGCTCATTTGCTCATTTTCAAGCTACTACTCCTCTTTAGCTTTAGCTTTTTTTTATGTTTTATTACACTTCAGTTATATTTGAGTACAATTCTTTTTTAAAACCTGGTTTCAAGTATTCAATTATTGTTTGTTAACATTAGAATATTTACTATATGTGAGGTATAAGTTATAAATTAAAATTCTTAGTTACTTTTGATGTTTATTTTTCTTATCTGTATCTCTAAATATTAATTTTAAAGCCTCTTGTATCTTATTAGAAAGGAATCGTACCTCGTTCTTAGCTTTAAGTTGAATCTAATGGTGAATTGTAGCTAAAATAGAGTTGAAAACCAAATAAAACAGTTTTCTTTTTTATTGGAATTCGAACGTGTCGACTATGAAAATTCGATACTCTAACGACCCAAACGTATAGAATTAAAATTAATATAAAGTATAGAATTAAATAAAATGTTCGGACTAAAATTGTACATATAATGGAACTGATTTTATACGGTCGAATTGTTCTAATGGAATTAATCGGTTACTTAAGAAAACATTTAAAAAAAAAAGAAATCAAAGGTAACGCAATTTTTCTAGGCAGACACAATAAAATGAAATACATTTATATAGCATAATAACATATAATTTAAATAAAATGTAAAATTGTTGATAAGTTATACTCGTATATATATATATATATACGTATATATATATATATTATTCAATTACGATTCACAATTTTTTATACGCAAAATCTAAAAAATCAGATATTATTCAAAAATGTGTTTATAATTTCAAAACTTTCAAGATTGAAATAATGATTAAGTATATATATATATACGTTCCGTACATCCTGTCATCAAAAATCAAAATCAATATTATATAAAATTATAACTATATATATCATTAAATAGTTCTTAAAATTCGATATTTTTATATATTGTGTCATTTATTATATTTGGTCGTTATTCAACGACAAAACGATGTAAAAACGTAATATTTGACAAAAAAAATGTAATATATAGAATTGTAGAAGGAGTATGATAATGTAGATATTGGAGAGAAAGTAAAATTTATAAACTGAATAAAGATAGAACTCATTCTACAAATTACAAACATTCTAAAAAATAACTTAGAAACTTAAATATATGTAACGTCATTTTGCATAGATAACAAATATCCAACCAATTGCATCTAAGGATAAAATATCTAGGTTATAATTTCTAGTAACTTGAAATATCTTTTTATTATAGATCAACTTTCTAATATAATAAAATATTTGTTATTTAATTTTTTTTTTTATATTAGGATATTCGTTTATTTGTGTGCTATAAGATACAAGTTAAAATTGTTAGTATAGTTAAACATGGTAGTTGAAATTTTGTGTTTTTGTTATATATGAAATATTAAATATTATTTGCTGTTAACTAAATCCCAATAGCGAATGGTAGCTGAATCAGGTCGAAAACTCTATATTTTGGTTAAGCCCCAAGTCCTAAACAAAAATTCCAAATTATCCTGATTATATATATACATTGACGTCCAGCCAATGGTATGTAGTGGTTAAAACACCGACTTTTCATTCGAAAGGTTTCTGGTTCAAACCCCAACTGGGTCATATTAGATTAATAAAAAAAAATAGTACAGATTTTTATAATATAATTAGATATTCTTATAAATACATAATTAGTAAAATATAATTAAATAAAAAATAAGTAAATATATATTATAATTAATATCATATTGAAATATATAATAAAAAAAATAATTCTTGTATAAGATAATAGATGGCGTAGAAATAAAAAAAAAATTTACGTCTCATAGTCTTGTACAATAGCTAAAACCAAGTAATTAACCGCTTTGTGAAATTAATAATTCAATAAACTGAAATTTAGTCAAGTATGAAAAAAAAAATGACTTAGTGTGGACTGTGGATGTCCTATGTTCCTTATAGAAGTGGAAAGAAAAAAATAAAAAATATTCATTGACGTAAAAGTTGACGTAAAACATAAAATGTACTAAGAAATTTTATTAGAATTTTTTTTCATTAATTATTATTCTAATTTCTTATGAAATGTAATTCTAAAATAAATTACAATTTCTAAGCACATTTAATTTAGTTCAAACAGAATCGTGTTCAGTATATGTAATGTACTTATTTAAAGCTTCTGTTTGCAAAAGATATTATGTTACTATATACTTGTATATAAATATAATAACATACATATGAACATGAGTTAGTACATATATACTAAGGTAAGAAATTTTATTTCAAACTTTTCAAATATCAGTTTTTTTTTTATTGCGCTTATTCTAATTTTTATAAACTTACCTTGGTTAAATGTTGTATGTGAAGAATAAAAAAAAAATGTATCTTCAGATACTAAACTTTATTATTTAAATGTGAAATGCTAATTAAATTAATCGGTAAGAACTCTAAAAGTCAAAAAATAAAATATATATATATATATATATATATATATATAATTATATAAGATGAAAATACCAAACATTCATCATTTAATCTTAATTTTTGAAGAAATTTTAGTCAAAAACATTACAAGGACAAAAGATACCAAAGAATAAGATTGAATATGGTTTGTTGGCATTGAATAATTGATAAGATATATTTGTTGACAATCTTTGTTATATTCTTAACATTTTGTACAATTTTTATTTAAACGATACACAAAATGGTAAACACCAGAAATATTGTAGAATATTGGACAATGGAAGCGGCGGTGGCGGCATCGGTTAATTTTAAATTTTCTTTCTTTCGATATTTTTTTTTTTAATTTTTTGTTTTTTATTGTTATGGTACGTATTAAATTAAAAAAAAACAAAAACAAAAAACAACAATATTAAAATCTGAAACAGGTTCTATAGTTAGTGTTTATAATCAGACAAAAAAAAAAATCAAAAATAGTAGGTAACGATCAACCTGGTTATTTTGTTGTTTTGCATACCATTTTCTTGTAATGTTCATAAAGATGTTACAAAATAGTGGAAAAAATTAATATAATTCTCTTTTGTTCTGTTTTTATAGTCATGGAATTTGAAGCCAAAATAAAATACTAAAAGAATAAATATTTAAAATTAAAATTAATATGTTTATTAATTTATTAATTTAATTAATTATATTTTCAGTTTTTTTAATAATTCTATAGAATAACATTTTTTTTCTAAGACAACAACCAATTGGGAGACTAGGCCTCTTCCCTAAAACTAATTAAATTTACTATTTACATTTCCACTATCTTAAGTTTCATTAAATTGATTATAAGGCAACTGAATGTATTCTATCTTGTCTCAAAATTTCAAGCCTCTATCTCAAAGCCTAAGACTATCATGCAAAGGTATTTACATAACGGTAAATCTAAATAGTAAATTACATAATATTGCATAATTTTGAGATATATACATCTGAAAGGAGGGCTTTTTTGCAATTTTTGGGGGGGAGGGGGGGGGCTGTAACTTTGGAACCCTATATAATTCAAAGAAACCATTAACACACATAAACATATATTACTGGAGCTTTACTTTTTTTGTCTTGCCGAAGAAAAATGTGTAAAAAGGTGCCTAAGTTACAAGTGTTTAAAAATAGCAAACACTTGTAACTTAGGCAATTTTTAATTTTTGAGCCCTAATAGCTCATAAACAGGGGCTGATACAAAAAACTTTTCTGAGGAAACTTATACTAATTCTAAAAGTTCTTTCTTGCCTCATAATTTCAACCCCCAATCTAAGCGTGCCGGGGTTATGAAGGTAGAAAAATCATGCAAAATTTTGGTTTTCACAAAACGGTAAATTTAAACACTAAATTTAAAAAAATGTATAAATTTGATATTTACAAATATAAAAAAAAATCCTATCGAATGGCGTATTCAGGTTGAAAAAATATTAAGTAGAACATGAGATATATGTATTTAAAAATAAGACTTTTTCAAAGTTGGGGGCCATAATGGATAGAGCTATATGAAAAAGTTGTTCTACAACATTAATTTTTTTATGAGACCTACTCTTGGTTAAAATTGTTTTTCTGTATCTTTAACGGTGTAAACGGTGATGTTTTGTAAACAGACGGGCGGATGGACGGACATAATGAAACTAATAGGCACATTTTTTCAAATTTTTTTGAAAATGTGCTAAAAATTTGTGCGCGGGATAATCAAATTTGATACCATAGATAATTCGGTTTACTTAAACTCTAGAACGTCGCGAATCTGAAATCTTATTCCACCTTATGTCCTGCCTAGAATAGACGAGGATTGCATAAACAATGTCCAAAAATTTAAGGTGAATATCAACAATTTTTTTCACAATATGCCTATCCATAAGTATACTAAAGGTCATATATTCTACTGTTTGGTCAAGGAGGTAGTATTTATTGGGTTTAAAGTTCCATACATAATAATGTCTTTCGGGAATCATCCATCCCTGAAAAAAGAAATAACATCATACCTATATGTATTATATTTAAATATAAAAATTTAGTAAATTACTGTGGCCAGTGACAAAGTTAAAAGTACTTGTGCTAACAATTTGGGATAATAGGGATATTTATACATTCATAATTATTCTACTGAATTCATATGTGATAACTTGTAAAGATTGATCTGTTTTTTAATTAGTTAATACTAAAAAAGAATATACAGCGGCATATATTAACTATCTATAATACGACTTTCTATATCTAAAAAAATTGTTGTAAATAATTTGGGCCATTTTTCATTCGAATGTGGGTCATCACAAAATAAGAACAAAGTGTGAAATTCTTAGATCATAGTGGAGATTTAATGTAAAACAATAAAATAATTATCATTTTCTATGTAAATTTTTATTTTTTTTTTTTTTTACAATTTAAAATTTGAATAATTAAAAACCCATTACTATTTTTTGTTATTTTATTATTATTTTTTTTTGAATAAATTAGCAAATATAAATCTTTATTTAATTATATTTAATTAAATAACTTGATTTTTTACTATAGAAAATAAATTATTTTGTGTATTAAAATTTGGTAACAATAAATTTTAAGAAATAAAAATTTAATATAAAAAATTTTAATTAATTAACCTGATCTTTTCAATTTATATTCGAAAAGTTCTATTTAAATTTCCTTATTTACTTTTATTATTTCTAGAATGAATATATTTTAATTTTTGAAAATTTAACACATTTGAATTTAGGTTTGAACTATTCATTTTGATATCCCATATATATACTTATTCTCCAAGACTATACAACTATATTATTTTGTAAAATATTTTGATCCTCTCCTTAAGAAAAAGTTAAATACAAAACAGATACTTACGTTCGTCTATATAGATATTTGTTGATAGTGTGTTCTTGAAATGAGACGTTATTTTTTTTGTTTTTTCAAATTGTTATTTAGAAGAACATTATATTTTATAATATAACCCATATCATATTAACCCTTAAAATGATACTAATGCTACTTCAAAAGTTAAACACATGGAAACCAAAAACATACAGTCACAATGGAAGTAGTTATAAAGTATATATAGTTATCGGTGCCATTAAGCTAATGTTACTTAACTTTTAACGTTAACGCACAATATCTACTTTGGCAACCTGTTATTTTTTTTTGTTTTTATATTGTCCATTATAATGAAATACCCATAAAAATAATCCAATATATAGGTAATCTATTCCTATTTCTCCCATTCTAAAATCATTTATGATAAAGAATTTTTTTTAAGTCTGTCCCTACAGTCACAATTATTCAGACATTCAAACAAAGAATCCACCATTTACCAAAAAAAAAAAATACAAAAAAACAATAAAAAAAGATTCAAATATATTTGTGAAACGATCATTAAAGAGGGAATACTAATAAAATTTTACAGAAAAGTTTAATGAATTTAACAAAAAAAAAAAACACACAAAAGTTGAAAAGATAAAGAACAGAATAAAAAAAAATATAAAAATATAAGGTAAGGTAATGAAAAAAATGAGTTATCAAGGTAAAATCAAGGTGAATTATAACAATATTACAAAAAAAAAAAACAGATTTCTGTGTGTCGTGATCATAAAAGAAAATTATTAAAAAACAGTAATTATTATTTATCCTGATTTAACGTAACCACAACAAAAATAAAAACCATCAAAATTATTAATTTTAAAAGTACATGGTGTATTTAAATGTCCACATTAAAAAATGAAAGGCGTAGAGCCAAAACTAGAACAAATAAAATGAAAATCAGAATAGTACTTTCTAGAAGTAATCGTATAACTAAGATTAAAATGATTTGGTTTTGTGAAAATAAGATTTTAAGAGATAATCTTTATCCCATATGACTGATTTTACAAATATGTTTACTACAAATCTTTTTAAAAAATATCAACTACTTCAAATAAAAAGAATTTATTAATAACAATTTTTCAAAAAAAAAAAACCCAAATGACAAAATTGCAAATTACAAAATTCAAAAAATTCGAAATCTCAAAATTTCCCAATAAGTATTTCAAAGCCATTATATATAAATAAAATAATAGGAGGTATTTAAGAATTGGTTACAAAATTAGGCTTTTAATAATTTCCGTAGTGGGGAGTTTAAAATATGTAGGTACAAAAATTAATAGTAGAAATTAAATTGATTTTAAAATCAAAGTTTCAATAGTTTGTTAACCGGCGATTTTGTGATTGAAGATTTTTATTTGGTAATTTTTTAATTCCGGACTTAAAGAGTAAACCACTAATAATATTTTAAACCAACTAAACTCGCAAGCAGTTAAATCTATATTAGTTTGATGAGATTAAATTAGTGAAATTAAGTTACCCTCTGTTAAGTACCTGTGCACTTAAGTACAGAGGAAAATAAGGAAGCGGATCGACTTGCAAAAGATGAAGCTGCAACTCCCTTTACAATTCCCTAAACTTTTTGTGGCATTAAACATTTATGAAGAAAACTGTAAGAGGAAACTATGGAGCGAAAAATTTGGGCTCAGGCATTCTAAACAGCTTATGCGAAACTATATAACCAGAAAAGATATGAAAAATAAACTGAGAATTCTAGCATAATTCCTTTCGGAACACTGCCGGCTAACAGGACACTTAAAGAAAATTGGAATAGAAAATTACGATACATATGCAGGTTCTGTCAATAAGAAGAAAAGACTACAGGAGACATATTAAAAAACTGTGAAGCTTTACTGCGAGCAATATATATGCATCTAGGAACGCATTGCTTTGTCGAAAATGAACTGCAGCAATGAACCCTACAGTAATCTTTATTTTCTTAGAGGCAGTAGGGCTGACTGAACACAATATAGATCAACGGATCTACATCTTTTGATGTGTCAGAGTGACACTTACACCTTAATAATAATCTAATCAAATCTAATCTAAGCTCTAATTATCATTAGTCTGAAATTATACTGAAAGAAACGTCAAAATTTCCGCCCTAATGATTTTTGCAAACATTTTGTGATGAACGTTAAAAAATATAATTAAGTAATAAAATTATTTTACCAAAAAAAATTAAAAACATTTTGAAGTTCTATGTTGCATCAGCATAGTAAAGCAAAAAATAGTTCGAGTAGTACAGCATGAGTAGTTAAGCAAAGAGACAGTTGAGGTGAGAATTTTTTTTAAAGGCTCTAAAACGTTTCTTTAATACAAAGCAATGACTTTCTGAATTTACAAATGGCCAAGCCTCTAATGTTACTTAGTCAAACTATTTAGCCATAACAATCAAAATAAATATAAAGAATCTTCAACTTTAAATAAAAGGAACTCTTTTCTTTGTTAAAATAATTTGTTGAAAATTTAAAAATTCAATCAAAAAAAAAAAAAATATAAAAAAAATTAACAATAATTATTTAATAATTAAATTAAATTCAGGTCAAAAACCTCAACTATAAAAATTAAATAGTTATCATTGACAATTTCGATTTTAAATAATTTTTATTTACTTTTCACAATAGTATGTTTATTTTTTAATTCAATATTATTGCGACACAAGTTAAAAATTTATTTTTAAATTTACTAAAATAGATATAGAATAAATTTTACATATATAGAAGATAGAAGCTATACATTTTATTCAGCAAATAATTTAATCATTATCAAAAAAAGTATCTTAAGATATCTCATATATCAGGTTAAAAGTCAATAGTTTGCGAAATATCTATACATACATATATATATATATAAATATTACAATATTTAAGATAAAATATTTCTTTACTACATTAAACATTCAAAACAAATATTTGTGACGAAAACAAAATTTATTACTCATTTAAATCAAATTGAAAAATTAACATTTAACTTGAAAGACTACTGTTTTTTTCTTCGGTTATTTACCGAAATTATA
This sequence comes from Poecilobothrus nobilitatus, assembly GCA_947095535.1. Classification (NCBI taxonomy): domain Eukaryota; kingdom Metazoa; phylum Arthropoda; class Insecta; order Diptera; family Dolichopodidae; genus Poecilobothrus; species Poecilobothrus nobilitatus. Next base: position 245,558,224 of record OX352773.1, on the reverse strand, counting down.
GTTATCGTCAGTACTTATTCTAAAAGAAAATGTTATAAATATTTCCCTTATTGTAATAGTAAAAGTGACGTTAGAGTAACTTCAATTAATTTACGTTAAACTGAACCAATTAGCTTTTATATTTATGCAACTAGGCTTTTTAGCACATTTTTCAAAAATTGTTAGACTCTGTTCGTCTTAATTTAAAAACTACAAACGACAGGAAATCTTTTTAAGGTTTTTAAACCAAATATTTAAATTTACCGTTATATAAAATTTTAGATTTAGTTTCTTTTACTGCCATGTTTTAATTTACAATCTTAACCTTCAGTCATCACGTTGAGCAGTAGATGGCATTTAATATGTTCAGTCAGTTAGTTATTTTTCCCCAATATTATCTTCTCTTATACTCCCGAATAGATCTTTTGAGTTTTTTTATATTTAACCCTGTACTGCAGATTGCTAGAGATCAAAAACAATTGAAGAATACTAAAAGAGTAAATAATTTATACTGCCTAAGCATTTTTAATATTAATATTAACCAACTAAAACAGTCAGACTTAATGAATGCATGAATTAAAACCAACACTAATAGTATAAAAACCAACCATATGGTGTTTCATGATTAATTTACATTACTAGTGATAATACAGTGATTATTCGAATATACTTAACATATTTTGTTATGACTAGCACTATACCATATAACATGACTTACTATTTACTAACTCAGTAACATATGTATATAACAGTGCATAATCGATGACTTTAAGTAAAAATCTGTCTGTTAAATTTTGAAAATATTATAATATATATTTTAGAATGCTGTACGTTTTGTTAGCACAATAAAAATTACTGAATTTAATTATTAAAAAATTTTTTTCGCTTATATTAATCTAATAGCATGGTATTAACTTAATCATAAAAAATTTGAAAAATCAATAAATGAAAACAAAGGAATTTTTTAAATATATTGGAGTAACAAAGGTAAAAAAAACTTGTTTTAGATACAATCACTATCTATATACATAACTCAACTAATATCTTCAAAATGTAGGAGAACCTATTCGGCCATAGTTGATGATAAGTTTGCCTAGTTTCATGTCACGATGATACTCAGACAGAAAAAACTTTTAAAATTTTTTAGATACATGTCTGAGGGTTCACCTAAATCTTAAAAAAGACTATAAAAACTGTACAGAGAAATTGATACACGCTCTCTATCGCATGTCCCATAAGACAATAATTTTAATAACACCAGCCAATTATGTCTTATTTTAGGCCTAGGGAGAAAAAGTATGCTTTTGGATGCCGCCACAAGACTTTGGTTGTACTGCAAGTTACACCTGTTAGCCATCACTCTCTGGCCAACTAAAAGAAGTCATTCAATATTAATTTGAGGATTTGTGCAAGTACGTGAACAGATGAAATATTATTAACGCTTTACATGTACAACATTAGAAAGTAAAATAATTAACCGGATCAATTCCCTCTTAATAAAGTATACGAAGATCCACAATAATCATTACACTTATACTTGTAATAATTTCTCATAATTTCATTTTTTATGACAATATTGTATCTACTACTTAATACTTTCCTATATTAAATAAATTTTAAGGAATTTTAAATTACAATATTTTTATACCAAGTGCAGTAATTGTTAACTAACTATAAAAAAAAAAATTACTTGAGAATCCTACATTTTATTTCTTTTGTTTATAAAACAATTGGAGGAACTAAATACATATTTTTGAAAAAAAAAAACAAAAACAATAGTGCATCTTTCCGGAAGTCATGACAAAACAGAACATCAGAAAAAAATTCAACAAAAAAGAATTTAAAAAATAAAGAAAATTGATAATGAAATTAAAAGATATAAATTAACACCCACCTTCATTTACCTGTAATTTAAGTGAAATTTTAAACAAGACACAAAAAAAAGAGACTGAATAAAATAACCTCATTTTCAATTTTTCTTTTTCTTCTAAATACTCAATTACTCTCAAACTCTAATAATTTAATTAAAACATTTTTCATTTTTCGCTTTCTTTTATATTTTTACAATTAGGGCACAATAATAATAATAATAATAATAATAATAAAGGTAACAATAACTTAATACCATAAAGTCATTATACCATAAAAAAAATAAACTTTGTGCATAAAATTATATATATATATATATATATACACCTAGTATCTAGATGTGGTAGTATATATACACAGAGCACATATTGTAAATATACAAGAATTAGTATACAATAAATTTAATAATCTGCATAAAATTTGCATAAATTCATTTTATAAATTATTATAGATATTGTATCTTAAGTTTTTTTTTTTTCTATTTTACTTTTTTTCATTCTTTTTTCATTCTCCCCTTTCTAATCCAAACTTGAAACCTAAACACTAAATCACGTGCTCTAAAAAGAAAAAATGGGACAATATTGTAAAGAAATAAAAAAACAAAAACTTCCGTTAATAACCAGTGCATTGAGTAAAGAAAAAACAAAATTGGAGGAAAAATGGTAAAAATTTAAATATTTTTGAAACTAAATAACATAAAAAAGCCAAAAAGAAAAAAAAAACTATAACACCTTTAAATTAATTTTATTACCATTGCAATAATAATTTTCAATAAAGCAAGGTGGTGATATTTTGACAAGTTAAGCATATTTTAAAATCCTTAAACAAAAATATTTATTAGAATTTGCGAAAAACAAAACAAAATTTATTAAATACTTGTAAGATATCTGTTTACTATGTACATACATTTTAAATTTTAATTTTAAATATTTCAATAAATTTATAATTTTAGATATTAAAGGGAACCTTCACACATTTTATCGTTTAGAAAATGCAAAAATTTTTTAACTAGAATCAAAGTTATAGAAACAAAAAGATACATAACCTTAAAGTACGTTATATTGGACAGTTTGGGATCAGGAAAATATATACATATTGTGAGAATGTGTTAAATTTCCGATCAAAATTACCGAAATACATACCCCATGTATTGGGGTATTGAGAATGGGATATTTCTTAAAAAAAAATTACTGGAATGGGGTGTATAACTTATAACATATTTTATAACTACTCTTCTGATTATTAAATTTTTTCAACTTTTACTTAAATTCTATTTTATTAATAAGTAGGATTTGGGCGCCTCGATCACTTAGTAAATAAGAACGTTTATGAATACGTTTACAAGATTCGAATACCACACTCGTCGTAAGACTAATTCCCCCTTACGATATTCACATTTAGGTAATATAGGGCTCTTTAATTTCCTTCTTACATTTATGTAGCACGAGAAAAAATTATATCGTAATAATGTGCTGTATATCGTAAAAATTATAATATTATCAATACTAATAATAGCTTCTATAGTGGAGCTACCTTCAGTTATTATCTAAGACGGAAAGTGTTATATATTACATTATGCATACATATATTACACATTAGTTTACCTCATGCAGAATTGTAACTATACAGCGCTTCGTCATAGTAATAATAATTGTTGCTATACAGTTCCAGTCTCCAATTCAAGATTTCAACATCCTTGTCTTATACTTTCCTCTTTCTACTCCCTAGCCAATATACTCCACTAGTAGCTAAGAGTTTCATCTTATTATACTGGCTAAAGTATGAATTTGTTTTAGCCAGTAAAAATATGGCACTACCACAGGGAAATCCTTGGTACCTTTGGAAAATGCCTACCTCTCACAGAAAATATATTAAAAATAAAAAAAAGAAATGATCATTCAGCATTCAAAATAGGTATTCATTTAGAAAGTGATAATAATATTGAATTTTTACTGAATCCGTATTTAAACCTACAATTGTTGCTCAAATCAACAAATATTTTGTCCTTTGTATTAAAATAAAAACAAATACATTTATTTGAGTGATTAATGTCCATAATTATAATAGTTGGTGTTTGAGTAGAATACATGCTCCTTTGATTAATATAACAATTGTGTATAACAAACTTTTGATGACTCATTTTTTTTGTGCTCAACATAACTTTTTATTACCTAATAGAAAAATTCTGTACATTTAATACATGTAAGGATTGGTATACTAATTTATTTGTTGAGTTCCTAAAAAAAAATATTTAATAACATAGAGTATATAGAGATTAAAGCATTGTATGAAAGAGTTCGAAAGGAAAAATATTCGAAAGTTAAGTTTAGCTAACTTTTAAATTAAACAGTTCTATATATCTATACCTACAATTAAATACTTTTTGTGCTTTTCGTGTTTTTTAAGGGTTAGATCGATACGCCTGTCTGTATCATAGATACATCTTGGATCAAAAAGGAAGATATGTTAGAAAAATTAAGATATTGTTAGTGGGAGTTGTTGAGAATATATTCTTATAATTAGAATAGATCTCAATTAATTATTTTTCATTAGCTATACATAACACCATATCACAGTCATGTAGAATTGCTTAATTTAAAATCAATACAATGGGAATTACAATGGTTAATGGAAACTGAATCAGATGAAAAGTCTGATGAAACAAATTTTTCACTTTTACTGACGTTGCATCTAAAACACTTTACTATCCAGCACTCTAAACACTTTACTATCCAGCCGTTAATATAAATTATCTTTTCTTTTATTTAAACATTTTTTTTTTAATAAAATTATATGACATTATTATGCAAAAAAAAAAAAAAAAATAGACAAAAACATAAAACACACTTGAACGTTTTAATTTAAGATTTCAGAAAATAAATCACTCAAAAATGAAATACCATTATGATTTCTTAAGTACACGTATTTTAGACATCTTAACCTTTATAGTACATTACAAGTAAAACTAATGTTTTTCAATTTATCTTAATTTTTTTTTATTTGTCATGATTTCTAATTGAAGATAAATCCAACAGGTTTAATACAATCTAGATCATTAAGTAAAAAAAATTTTGTTTTTTATATCTGCACATACACTTTTTATAAGTTGAATTGTAAACACAAAATATGTTTCTTGGTTTTGGTAAATATCAAAACAAATTAATATTGAATCAATGGATTTTTAAACAGTACATTATTAATATATATTGTATTGTATTGTATCTAAAAATTTTGTTTAGAAATTAGAAAAAGATATTATAGATATTTGATTATAAATTATTGAATTCTAAATCTGTGCTTATATATTAAATTCTATATGTGATAATAAATCTAAAGAAAAATTTAGCTTATAGGTATCGAGTCAAAATTTTTAGAATATCAAAGGATTGCAGATTTTGATTTAGAGATATAGGAATAAACTAAATTTTATATTCAGGTTAAGGTTGCGCTAATATTCATCAAAGAATAACAAAATACAATAACATAAACCATAAATGTGCAACAACTTGACATTTTTTTCAAATGATTATACACCAGCTTATCTAAGGTTTTAAGAATATACAAAAAAATACAACAATTATCGAACTGGATAAAACTGGCTGTTTTTTTTTTTTTTTAGTTTATTCCTTCTAGGCCTCTGAGGCTGCCTTGCTGACTGTCAAAAGTGACAACAAGAGACCAGAACAAGTCAATAAATAAGTTTCCGATTGAAATCATGATAAATATCCAAAGGCAAAAACAAAAAGGACAATACATACTAATCGAGACTAAAAAATATATATAAAAATCATTTCAAATTTTACCAAATATGCTTAACATGAGAATTATAGTTTTGATTTTTAAGACTGATTACTTGCATTGTAATCTATGACATTACAATTGTTAACCATGAATTTTTACCCTTGATTTTTAAATTGTATTCTTATGTTAATATCAGGAAAATGCTAAATTTTCAGAAATAGTTTACAAAAAAAAAAAAAAAGATGTTAACATTTTGTCATTCAATTCAATTTTTTTTTTTTATATTTAACTTATTTATTAACATTCATTATAATATTTTTTTATTTTTTCTATTTTAACTTTACGAGTTATATTATGATTTTATGGATTTTATTTTTATGGTAGGTATTTAGTACCAGACATAAAAATTTAATGTTTTCTTTTTAAAAAGAAAGATGATTGATTGAAGGTTAGAAATATACTTGATAAATTAAAATAATTTAATAAAAATATTTTTTTTTTTTTTTAATTCCTAACATATAATATAAAAAAAAAAATTATATACCGATTTGATGCAAACTGAAATATGAATTCTTTTGATGTATTAAAAAATATCGTGTGAACTTCAGATGTATTAAACAAAACATAAAATTAAAGTGATAATATTAAATGAATATGTACTTATAGTAATATTTAGAATAACTGAGCTCTTTTAAATTAAATTTGAAAAAAAATCTTGTTTTTATATGTCTTTTAATCAAAATTAAAAATTAAAGTCAAGCTAAGCTTCAACTTTATTGAATGGTCTATCATAAGACTGCAGCAGTTTAAAAAAAAAAATACAATACAACATATTGTGTTAACCATCAGTATATACTTTGAACACTACAAAAAATGTTTTATTCATTGTTTAATAACAACAGCTTATATCAATTTGTTGAAAATTTAAGCTTTGCTTAAGAACATTGCACTTACAAAAAATAACAAAAAATTTTATATGAAAATAATTATGGTGCAGTTTCAATTCAAATTGAAATTAAAATTTTAAAAAAAATTTATAGTTTTTTTAATAGATTTTTTTTTTCTCTCACTATTAAAAACAAATTTACGAAGATTTTTTAGAAAAATATAATGAGAATTTATTTTCAAAATAATTATTTAGAAAAAACAAAATTGAATATTTTTATAATAAAATTTATCGTATTGTTAATGATCCTATAATATATCTGAAGATAAAAGAATTTGAATATTCATTTATAAGATTACTCGTATTTAACCGAAAATCGAAGACAAAACGGAAAGATGAAAATGAAGATAAAACAATTTCTCAACTCAGAATTCACTAAACGAAACTATTATTATGATAAAGAAACTCTTATATTTATTTTTTTGAGATAGTTTCTGTTCAGCTTGATGTCAATTTCATACAGCTTGCAATTTCATAAAGCTTTAAAATACAACTCAATAAGTTTCAAAGAATCATATGTGGAATATACTATAAGCAACTAGGATCTCTGACAACACACTTAAGAACTCACGAAACTGCATAATAAATGAAGCGCTAGAATAAAATCAGCATAAAAACCGAATAAGTGTTCGTCCCAACTGAAGGCACATAATACTAAAATGCCTGATCTCAATTGAAAAAAACATGAAAGGAAAATAAGAGACCTGCCCCAAATATAGTCAGTGGATGATGCGAGTAGATATTCTATGCTCCCAAGAAAAGTAACAAGAAAAAACAAAATTCTTCTTACAGAAGATATTAACGATGGCAATCAATAAATGATTTTAGACACAATAGGAATGTTTAATGATTAATTTGTATAATATGTTTAAAATTTTTATTTATTTAATAACTATAATATTTATAAAAAATGCATACTTGTAATACTATAATATTCTATTTACGTTTATGCGAAATTTATTTTGTCAACAATATGAAAATAAATTAGCAATTAATATTTTTTTTTTTTCACTTAAAAAAAAAACTTCCAAATCTCATAACAAAAGACTTAAACGAGAAACTTACATAATATTAAAATGTTAACATTTCTAATTCTTCATTCTTTAATTTATTATTTATGACCATATTAATATTTTTTTCTGTTTCGCGTATAAAAAATCTTGTCATTTAAAAGTTCTATCAAGAAATCAAGCAAAAACGTAAATAAATTTACCAAATTTTATATGTATTTTCAAATCAAGAAAAAAAAATCTAAATGCGATTATTTTTACAAGAAAAAGAAATTTAAGACGCAAAAGATTTATTAAAGCCAAAATATATTTCTTTACCATTAACTAATACTATATAGCTATGTATAAGCTTTTTATAAATTAAAATAAAAAAAAACGTCAATGGTTGTAACGCAATTTAATTATAATTAAACATTTTTTTTTTATTTACTTACGAAGCATTAGCGACATAAAATAAAATATTTCTTGTCCAACTTTTGGTTAAATTCAAAATGAAAATTCTGTGTGTTATATAGAAATATCAAAAATAATAAAATTAATTTTGCTAATCTAGAATTCGTCGTAGAACCTAGGTACAAGTGTAGTTTTCTAGAGGGGATCTAACAATAACAATTCATAAAATACAAAATTAAGTCATATGAAAAAGTAGAAATATTTTTTACTCAAAACCGCTACGCAGTGCATTAAGCACTTACTTATCAACAAAATTAGCTGTAAATTAAAACGATCAAGTGAGAAGAATAAAAAGTAATTTTAAAATTCAGAGTTAGCAACAAGATTAATGTTACTTAATAATTAGATTAATGAATTCTATTAGCAATCGAATTAAAATGTTGCGCTTCCTTAAAACATATATCAGTAGCCATATTCCTAACCTGTCAATTTCAAACGACAATAAATATTTACTTAATGACTTATTTATATAATTAAGATAGATAGAATTTGTTTTCGCTATACAAAAGCATAATTTTCGAACACTTCTTCTGAGATCTACAATCATTAACTGAGCGTTGACTGCCAATAAGTTTTTTTCCATTTTTATATGTATATTTTTTTAAATTTTAATTTGGCGAGTCTTATATACTACATATTATGTATTTTCTTTTTATATATTCCAAATATATATATTCATATATATATTCTATTATATATATATATATATATATATATTCATTTCTCAATATTCTTTTTTGTATTTTATCTTCTTCTTCTACTGCCGATGATCATAGTATTTTTTATGTGGTGCAAAATTTTTAAAGTTTGCCTGTAGAATTTTAATAACTTATAATTTACATTAAATGTGAAACAAAAAAATATTCAAATATTCAAATCACATAAATAACACTTAAATTCCAATAAATAATAAAATATTACCAAGTAGTAAAGTTTGTATTGGTTATAAATACTTATAATAACAGAATTATGAACAGTTCTGATCAAATATTTAAGAACAGATTAAAAATTAAATGAATATTTAATATCTTGATATTATTTGAAAAAATTTAATTAAAAAATTAAGTAACAAAAAAAGAAATTTCAAATAGAAAATTATTTTAGTAGAAATTAACTTTTAACACAGCATTTTTTTAATTTTTACAGTAAACTGCCACACTTAAAAGACGCGTATTGTACCAAAGACTTGTAAAAAATCATATGCAAGAAATAAAGTATCTGGTGTTTCCAAGGCAAAGTAAAATTCCAATACTAAATTCTTAAGCGGAATAAACGATAAACTGACATTAAATATAGCTACGATTCTAGAAACTCTAATAAAAAAACTCAAAAAATTGATTCAATCAAAATAAAAAATTAGGATACATATATTTCAAGAGCATCTACAAGTAATAGTTACATAATTTTTTCTCTCTTTTCCACTCCTATAAAGATAGTAGGGCATCTATTAAGTCAATTATTAATTATATTTGTCTAAGCTTCAGTTTATTACCGTTATAGTCAATCATTAAAACATCGGAAAGATTTTATTGCTTTTGATAAGCGCATTTTTAATCTTCTACACCCCATAAATAAGAGAAAGCACAAATTAATGAATCTTTAAAAAACCAACTAAAGTTATTCACATTACTTTTCGAAATTGTTCAAAAAAATTAGAAATCCGAAAACATGAAAAACTATTCTAAAACGGAGGACGACTTTTAATATTCTACAAACTATCATGCGAGTAAATAAAATTCATTTGTATTGTCTGAAATATTGAACAGATAATTGTAAAATTAAAAAAAAAAAAGCTTTCTCCTCTATATTGTGTTATTCTTATATCTGTTTTAAATTAAATTGTTCACAACTGTTTATTAGGTAATAACTAAGATTTATGAAATTTTTGAACTCAAATATGAATTATAGGCACTTTATGTGATATTGACTCGATAAAAATTTATTTTTTTATATTAAATCTTATTATTAAAATATTAAAATTTTATTTTTATTACCAATATTTTTGTTTTTTGCAAAGTTGAGTAATAAAAAAATTGTTTTCAACAAATGCTTAAATATTCAAATATGAAATTTCCCAAACATATAATGATAATTTTATAATGAGAATTATATATTAAAAATATTAAAGTTAATATTTAAAGCAAATTAATGTTCATATAATATATTTTAGATTTTAAATATTAAAATGAATAATTTAATAATAAAAAGTATCTGAGTATTAAATTTTGAAAATAAATTTAAAAAAAATTATGAGTTAGATAGGCATTACATAATTTACTGTAAACAACTAACTATATTCGATTATATACGACAAGTTTCTGTACATAGAGCCTAAACCATTCATGTATGTTTATGCATATTACATATATATATATGTATATATAAATCAATTATATACATTTTATGTTAACTAAAGAGGTAAAAGTACAATCCAAAATTGACATAACAAGAAATAACGAGACGAGTAAAAATTCTACCATTACCTGTAAATATATGGACATAAAAATAAACGATAAAAATGTCAAAAAAAAAACAGCACGAAACACTATATGTCATATAGAAACGGAAGAAATGTCACATAAAGTGTACGTAAAAAGATGCCATTACGTTTTATTTACGTAAAAAGTTTTGTTTACAGTCGCTTTATTTTTATACCCTACACCTAAAGTATAGGTAAGGTAAGTATAGGTATATTAACTTTGGTATGGTGTTTGTAACCACCAAAAGGAAGCGAGTTAGGTATAGACATGTATATAAATTCTGAATCAGGATCACCGCCGGAGTCGATTTAGCGATGTCCGTCCGTCCGTCCGTCAGTCCGTCCGTCCGTCCGTCCGTCCGTCCGTCCGTCCGTCCGTCCGTCCGTCCGTACGCACGATAACTCAAAAAATAATGATGCTATCTTGATGAAATTTATATAGTAGGTTACTAATTACGAAAGAAAGGCTAAGTTCGAATCTGGACAAAATCCGTCCATGGGTTCGGATTCTGGAAGCTTCCGAATGATTCCGGAGCAAACGAGATTATCTCCAAAAGCAACAAAGATAGAACCTTCAAATTTTGTACAATGATGTTTCTTCCCGTTCGATTTATGTCTCTGAAATTTAAGAGGATTTGGTCCATGGGTTTGGGTTTTGGAAGCTTCCGAACGAGCACCAGAGCAAATGAGATTATCTCCAAAACCAACAAAGATAGAACCTTTAAATTTTGTACAATTATGTTCCTTCCCGTTCGATTTATGTCTCTGAAATTTAAGAGGATTTGGTCCATGGGTTTGGATTTGGAAGCTTCCGAACGAGCCCCAGAGCAAATGAGATTATCTCCAAAACCAATAAAGATATAACCTTTACTTTTGGCAGAATAGTGTTCTTTCATGTATGATTTAGGCCTCTGAAATTTAAGAGGAATTGGTCCATGGGTTTGGATTTGGAAGCTTCCGAACGAGCACCAGAGCAAATGAGATTATCTCCAGAACCAACAAAAATATAACCTTTAAATTTGGCAGGGTGGTGTTCTTTCATGTTTTATTTAAGTCTCTGAAATGTGAGAAGATTTGGTCCATGGGTTCGGGTTTTGGAAACTTCCGAACGAGCCCCAGAGCAAACGAGCTTATCTCCAAAACCAATAAAGATAGAATCTTTAAATTTTTTATAATGATGTTTCTTCCAGTTTGATTTATGTCTCTAAAATTTAAGAGGATGTGGTCCATGGGTTTGGATTTTGGAAGCTTCCGAACGAGCCCCAGAGCAAATGAGATTATCTCCAAAAACAACAAATATATAACCTTTAAATTTGGCCGAATGGTGTTTTTTCATGTTTGATTTAGGTCTCTGAAATTTGAGAGGATTTGGCCATGGGTTTAAATTTGAAAGAATTTGAACCGTGGATACGAATTTTGGAAGCTTCCGAACGAGCCGCAGAGCAAATGAGATTATATCCAATACGAACAAAGGTAGAACCTTTGAATTTGGTACAATGGTGTTCTTTCGTGTTTGATTTATGTCTCTGAAATTTAAGAGGATTTGGTCCATGGGTTTGGTTTTGGAAGCTTCCGAACGAGCCCCAGAGCAAATGAGATTATCTCCAAAACCAATAAAGATATAACCTTTACTTTTGGCAGAATGGTGTTCTTTCATGTATGATGGCAGAATGGTGTTCCTTCATGTTTGATTTATGTTTCTGAAATTTGTGAGGATTTGGTCCATGGGTTCAAATCTTGGAAGCTTTTGAACTACACAATTTTTGGAAAAATTGTGTAGTTCACGGAGGTATCTAGGTAATTTTTATTTTTAAATACTTATAAACAAAAACAATAATTTTTGTAAGTTTTTTTTTTAATTATAATCGAGACTGAAGAAAATTACTACATATTTAGAAATTTAACACAAAACTTGTAAACAAAAGCCTATGATTTTATTGTCATTACCCATTTCATTTTGGTTAGTTACTCGTTTACTCTTTGTGAAAGAAATCGTACGAAATTTTTTGCGTTTTTTTATCGTCTCGTCACGTATATTTTGGGCTTAACTAAAGTTTTACGCTTTACAAATATAAATTTTGAAATAACTTCAGGAGGTTAACCGCCAAAATGAATTGACCACGGTGAGTTGTATACAGTTGTGTTAATCGGTTACAATTTTAATGATAACTTTCAAAGAAATAACTATATGAAACTGATAGTAATATAATAAAAAAACAAAACAAAACAAAAAAAAAAACTACATTAAAACTTTACCCATCACTCAATTCTTATTATACCCATAGCAATTTAGTATTAAATTCAAAAAATAATGTTTTGTTTGTTTTCTGAATTTCTTTTATTGAATTTAAATATCGAAATGCAAAAATATTCCAATATAAAAAAAATTTATTGCAAAAGATTACACATCTATAGAATATTTTTTTTTTTTACTTAATTTATATTTGTTTTGCAAAAATAAATAAACGCATATTATTGAATAATTGAATAATAATTTAAATTGTTTATCAATAAATTTCAAGTTGATTAATAGGAATGTTTTAAAGAAAGCCTATATATATAATTTTTTTTAAAGATTTAGAACAAATATTAATCAATCAATTCTATTTTTTTTTTTTTTGCTTAAGTATTCGATTACAAACAAAAAAAATAATAAAAAACTGTAGAACAGTTTTTTTTTAATCTATTATATTTGATTTATAAATAAAAAACGGTATAATTTGTTTTTAGTAGGCTTTTATAATAAATTCAAAAAAAATTATATACAAATTTTATAGATATCCATAATTCTAAATAAATTTTATTTTAAAATGATAAAGAGACTGTGTCAACTCTACGATACTCGTAGGAATATAAGTGTTATATGCTGTTTATTTTAAGTGTTATATGCTATTAAATTTAATCATCTATTACAAAATTTCAGATATATGTATATATGTATGATTTAGAAATTTAATATTTGAATAATTTCAGATACATGATATAGGTACGAAATCTTATTTTCAAAATTTTATTTTTTCTGCCCAAATCTAACGTTCCTTCTAATTAGTTTTTAATACATACATATATCAACAACAAAACATTTAAAAAGCCGCTCCCAAATCCCTGCAAAACAAATTATTAAGTCCTGATTTTGTAACCAACTCTAAAATCCTTCATTCACATATATCAACAAAAAATGGGATTTGAGCTGTCACAAAAATTTTATAGATAAAATAATAGTGATTTTAATAATACTGAATTGATATAATGACTGATTGTAATAATGTTGAATTTTTCTTAGTAAAACAAATATCTAATACAGTTTCACAAAAACAGAGTTGTTTTTTTGATATAATAAATATAAATTATTGGGAGAGAATGAGATTTTTTGTAAAAATTTAGATTTTTTAGATTAAAATAAGATTTTTTATATAAAAAAAATATTATAAATAATAAGATTTCGTTACGATCCTATCTGATTTGATTAAGTGCCGAAATATATATATTATAGTACTGTTAATTTTGTAATTTTAATGACAACTACTTTAATCTGCTGCTCAAGTCTAACCAAATTTTACAAAAATCGTTGGCATAAAACTTGACACCTTTTCACAAAATTTCCAATACCTAGCTCTATTATTTTTTGAGTTATCGTGAACGGACGAATTGACGAACGGACTCATCTACATGAGAAAATCTACGATTCTACGATTCTATATATATATTCTATATATTTTTATATAAATATATATATATTTTGCTATATCTACCTCACCCTCTTTAAGATGTCATAAACATAATAGGAATTTTTTAAACCCTGAGAATTACGTTCGAACGGATACAATAAAATCATTCAAATAAAATCGTAATAATATAATCTTAATTCTAATTTAATATATTTTAAAGTACTAAGTTATACTATACTCTGCCGGTGCAGTAACAGAACGTCCGAGGAAATAAAGCCCACGGGCGTTAATTCCTTTTCAATTGGAATTAAAGCCCATAATTAGAAGGAATTACAACCCGCGGGGTTTAATTCATTTTGAGTTGGAATTAAGATCTACACTATTTTTGTTATTAAAAGAAGAATATGTAGAGCAAACGCATTAGATTCTGTAAATGGCGTATAATCTTGATTTTGTATTCAATTCTAAAATCCCTCTCAAAATCCCTGAGGCCTTAACAATGAGATAAAAGTTCTCTGAGACTACTGGCTCATTGAAGTGAGTCGAAAGTCCCAATGAGACTTCTGACATGTCACCAAATAAAATCCAGTCAAATGAAATACAGACTTATGTTAATAACCTTTGTATTACTCAATGGGCTTTAATTCTTTTTCGACATGGACTTAAAGCCCACGATCTAGTGGAATTAAGCCCAGTGGGCTTTAATTCTTTTTTGAAGAGAAGGCGTTAATTCCAAAAGTTTAGGGGCTTTACTTCCTTTTGCCTTCTGTCACTGCACCAACACTGCCTCTAGAGTGGAGCCTTTCTAGAAAGAAAGTGGCAATATATTCAAGTATTTTACTAACACTTTAAGAATTTCTCTCAGCTAACTTCTTCAGTTTTAGATTAAATTTTTCTTTTAATTTCCCATATGAGTGACAATGACAAAAAAAAAATATGCTAAAATGGTAAAAAAGAAAAACAAGTTGTCATTGTAAAGATGTTAAATACTCATCAAGAAAGAAGTAAATCAAATAAAGGAAGTTCTAAATTTTTTTATTTAAATAATAAAAAATATAAATTATAAATTATATTTTTCATTTTTATTAAATAAAATTTTTAGCTAGGCAATCTAATTGTCCCTATCTTAAACTCTTGAAAATTTTTAATATTTATTTATGTTATTATGAGAGTTGACTATCGTGATAGGAAGGGAGTCAGTCGATTACATTAAATAAAATATACTACTTGACAACCTGTATACTACTGACAACCTACCTACTAACTGTCAAGGCGATAGGCAGGGTTAATTTTGATGATTTTATAAATATTGTGAAATATAAAAAAAATTGCAGAAAATTTGACCATAAAAAATTTGGATTCGATTAGTACTTCTATTGTAATCGATTTATAATATATATATATAAGTATGTCTCTAAAAAATTAGAAAATATATATACACTAATATACATATATTAAATATATATATAAAAATTTAATATCCTTGTTTGATGTTTAATGCTGAAGTAACTTTTATCGTACTCCTAATTAATATTTTAACTCGAAATTTTCTCAACTTTTGATTAAAAGAAGTAAAGTACTTTTTATTTTACAAGAAATAAAAAAAAGTATTTGCACACATATTTTATTTTAAATTTTTTGATTGATTAATGATTCATAAAAAAAAAAAAAATACATGTTTGCATATAGATTAAAAAGTATTCGCTATAACAACTGACATACATAATATATACTTATTCTATAATACGAAGTAAAATACGAAACACATATTGAGTAGTTAATAAAATTATGATTTTTTCAAAAATATAATAGGTAGATATAACCATCATTGTAGCAATTTAATAACTCAATATTTTCAAATATAAATTCATACATCAATTCTCATAATAGCACTTGTTGCGATTGATTGGTGTTGCATGCATTAAATTTCGATTCCATCTATTGGAATTTCCAAGAAATATAAAATTATTTCAAATAAACTTAAATTTTCATAATCGTCTTTATACGATTTTATTTTCTTTTTTTTTGTTTTTTTATATACAATTGAGTTTTTCTAAAGAAAATGAAACTTTTTGCCGGAAGAATTACAATTAAGAAAATAAAATAACTGCTGTGAATTAAATTTCAAAAATATTTATTTGAAAACCAAAGAAATATATAAAATAGAATTTACTACATATACATATACATAATATAGTATAGGTAGTTATACATAAATTAAAAAACAAAATAAAATGTAGAAAACAAATTGCAGAACAGCGGAAAACAATAATTTTAACTTTCGTTTTCATCAATTTTCAAAGAAAATAGCATTTTATTGAATTTGTACAAATTGATACAAAATCGATTTGAAATTTTGAATTTAAAATTACCGGAAATATAATTATTTTGTTATAAAAGAATTTCAGATTTTAAGAAATAGATAATTATATATTTTATTATTGGTATTAGAAAGTATTTTTAGTACTATTTATATTAATAAAAGTAGTAAGTACCTACTTAACAAAAAAATTGTACGTCAAATAAAAAGTTTATTTTATAGTGATACAAATTTATCCTTGGAGTATCGATATATTAGAATTGATATAGATACTTAAATACCTTTATCATTGACGTTAATAAATTACTTTACTTGACGCTGTAATCGCTTTACACACCGATATATATATTACACTACAGTGTACATCGTGTGCAATGTCAAAATACATTTATATAACAGTATGACATTTATGAGCCCACTTACACCACGGGTGGCAACGCCCTATAAATAAATATTGTTTGTTTTATCGAAATATTGAATAATATTTATGTATCTATCTGCACCATTAAAATAGTGAAGGGAGCTTGATCTCGCATCCGCATTCATACAAGCACAATATTTATATAAAAAACTGTGCACTGGTGCACGCTTAAGGGAGTATTTATACAAAGTTTGTTTCATTTTGTGTCATATCATTTGCACATTCAAATCAATCAGGACAGCTCAATATTTATATATCAATACAAGTTTTCATAGAAGATAACAACCTTAATTAGGCAATTGCAAGTGTAAAACTGAATTGAAGTTAAATTATTTTTTATTTCATATATTATATTCATTATATATTATAAGAAAACTCTATATAATTTTTTATAAATCTATATGACCCAGCAGTGGTTTGAACAGAAGACTTTTGGAATACCTGGCCGGTCTCTTAACCACATCATTGGTTGGATCCAAAGCTGATTAATCTCAAGAAAAAAATAATCCTATTCAGTTCCGCTCCAAGTTTTCAGTGGAATATATTTATCTCGACTCGATATGACAAGCATTTTAGGCATTAAAATCAGTAAAAATTTATTATAGAATGAGCACATTTTACTGCAGCTTTCAGCAAAATTTTTAGGATTCCTGAGTCAATGGAAAACATATTTCCCCCCCTCAGAACCTTCTTGTTATCTAGAGAAGTCATATCAGATCTTAGGTGGAGTACAATCTTCATATTTGGGCGAATGCATTAAATTATCTTAATAAGGTTCATAAAAGCGCAGTCCATTCGACCAATCTAAATGTAAAACGTAACTTAGCTCCTCTTGATGAGCAGTTTCACTTTTTCATAGATATTTTGTAGGTAATAAATAATATTTGTTATATTGAAATAAAGTTTCTTTTTCCTAGGTCAAAATATTTTGGAAAAGAACCAGAAGTTGTACAATTGCTTATTCTTGCACCATCGAAATTCCTAGGTGGTAAAAAGACAGAATAGTATCATGTGAAATTTATTACTTATATTGGTTTTGCCAGTTAGTAATTAATTCTTTTCTCTCTCTTCCTCCGTTCCCTCCTCTTACTAAACAGTGTTTTTTTACTAAATGTCGTCACCTATTGTTTGGGTTATGCATAAAAAAAATTAGGAAATTGAAAGTCATTCCCTTAAAAAAAAACGATAATCAATTGAAAATTATCTTAATTCGAAAATAAATGGAAAAGATTTATTTTTCAAATGTAATAAAATTGAAAATGATTTGCAAATAATTAATAGCAAATACTTAATTACATGTGTGACATTCCAAAAATACATATATAACCACATACATACATATGTGTACAATTTTTTATCTTTAATACCCCTAATTAAACATTTTACACTAATGATCTTTAACTTTAAGAAATCAAACTTGTTTTACACAACAAAACTTAAACGGTGTATGTGAAATCTTTTTTTTTATTACAGTTTTATTTTTAATTAATTAATTTACCTATTTATTTTTTTGCAAAATTTTAAATTACATTTAAATTACTTTTATAATTTTTCTTAATTTAAATACATATACATATGAGAAATTTAAAAAATGCAAAATAAAAAAAAGAACCACGACCTAAAAATTTCTTTTTAAAAGTAAAATGTTAAAATAAAATTAGAATTAAACACTATGAATCAGTCATATTCACCTACTTACCAAGATCTTAAGATTTTAATAATAATACATATACAGCCTATATTTAATTTCTTAATAAAGTGTTGAAAGATGAATAAAATTATAGTTTTACAGATTAACCGCTCTCTGTATATTCAGATGAGCATTTTAAGAAATAAATGAAAAAAAATAATAATAAAATTATAAATTGAACCGGTTCACTATAAGGCATATAAATGACAGAATATAAATACATTTTGAAATAATTAACATTAACAAAGTTTATTTAAATTAAAAATTTTACAGTAGACAATAAGAGTTTCTTGTATTTGTCACACATTAGGAAAGATTTAAATGTACATATTTTTAGGTATTGTAGGTATTAGGTATTGTAAAATATATAAACAATCCGAATGTATTCTTTTTTTTTTACGATGGAGGTGGGAAGCATCAAAAGCCACCTAGGAAACTGCACGAAGTTTTTCTAAGGTAGTATTGGACTTAAATAAACTAAGGTAGTGTTGGACTTAATCTAACTTAACTAAACACCATCAGTCTTTTAAACCAAACTTCAGGATGGAACCTTTAATACAAAATGTATAGTTTGGTTTTAGGAAAAAGAATGTAGGAAGGATTTTTGGAAAAATAAGAATTAGGAAATTTGGGATTAAGGTGGATGGCAATTACTTATTTTAGGAAACACACTGGTATATGGTTTCAAATGCGCATGACAAATGAATTTCAAAAGGCTGTGTTACGCCATCTTGAAAGCACTACTCTGAAGTGTTGAGCATCTGTTGCATTCCTTGTTTCGCGCTGGAAAATTGAATGTATAATGTATATGGTTCAATCGTATGTTACAATTTCATTTTTTTTTTTTTTTTGCGAGGTAGAAATCTTGAAAAATCCCAATGAGACCAACTTGAGAATTTTGTTTGGTATAGTGTTGAACTTCAACGAACATAAAACCACCTTCATTTTAAACCAAAGAATATATGTTAAAATTTATTGTACAACATTCGTATTTATGGTACAAAATCTATAGTAAACCTATGGTTTGATTTGGGGATTGGGGAAAAATAGAAATAAAGAAATAGGTATAAAAGAAATTGGAAAATATGAGAGGTTACTGGATGTTGGGGTAAGTGTTTGGGACAAAGATATTAATGTTATATAAATATTAATTAATACAAAAGTTAAGCAAATAACAAACAATAAAAATAAACGAATGAATTAGTTAATTTTTAATAAAAAGGGTAAAATATTATATTTTTCATTATAGGCTTCTCTTAGTTGATCATCATTAAGATTTTTAGAAAACAAATATTCAAACAATTCAATAATCTTAATAACTTCGATTAAAATTAACTTTTAAATGCCCTTACAATTATTGTTTTTTTTTTCTGTCGTTAATCTAGTGTATCTAATGTTTTCTTATTATTTCTGTAGAAGTTCTAATTTTGTTAACTTTGTTTAAGTTTCTTCTTTCTCGCCTTAGCAGTGAAAATTCTGTTTCTGTGGATAAAATTTAAAAAAATTTCTTTTACATATAATAAACGAAATGTTTCTTACAAAATGCTGTTAACATATTACATGTTAATAATATCTGGTATGCTATGGTAAATGGTCATACAGTAAAACAACTAATTCATATTGTAAATATGTAATTTACTGTTTATTTTTTCAATATAGTAATGAAATACACTATAGTTTTTTTTTTCTTGACTTCATTTTTTTGTTAATTTTTGTTTTTTTTAACAACTTTGAAAACTTGCTATGCTTGGAATCAAAAAAAAAAGTATTTATTTAGTAAAACCATAAATGGTTAGCTGAAATGAAAAGTATGACATACATGCATTAACATTATACACGATCAATGATCTTATAAAAAAAAACTTAAATTAAGATATTAAAAATAAATTAATCATCATTTTTTGGAGCATCATACCGAAATGAATATAAGATTATATATATATATATATATTATGTATACGAAATAACAGAATTTAGAAATTATTTTGAAATCACAGCTCAAATAAAAAATTTAATTAAAAGAAAAAATATTTAATATACAAAATTATTAATATTAAAAATTTCAAAATTATATTTAAAAACATAAAAGTAAAACAAGATGTTTAATATCATATCAATTGTAAAAATTTCAGAATTTACATGCGTAATAAGTATAGTGTTTCTAGCACAAATCCGTTCAATATAATATGTCTCTCCAAATTTTTTCCTTCATTCTCCATAATCCTAATTATGCCAAACCCAATTTCCCAAGTAATAATTTCCTCATTCTTTTCCGCAAAACCAAACTGTACATTATATCACTATATGTATTAAAGAACCCATCCTAAAGTTTGGTTTTAAAGGGGATAATTTTGGTTGGTTAAAGTCCAACGCTACCCAAAGGAACCCTGGGAGTTCCTTTTAATAACTTTCGATGTTTTCTATCATCCCTGGCGAAAAAAAAGGTAAAAATGTACAGGAAACTAGTGAAAAAGCATATTTTTTTTGTTTTTCGTATAAGCAGCATATGGTATCCACTAAGTCAGTTTTATTCATATTTGACTAATTTCTGAAATCATTTGTTTAACCAAGCTGTTAATTACTCAGTCTGAAAAAAGTTATATAGATCAATAGTTATTTTTAATAAGTCATTAGATTAGATTATGTTTCTTAGTCTTTTACTGCACATTCAATTATAAGAAACTATTCTGGAGAATCAGAACTTATTGATTGATAATATTAAGATATTAATATATGAAAATATGTTAAATTTGTAAAATAATATAAAAAATGTTAGTCGAATCTCTAAAGTTCAAGAGTTTTACATATTTCGTCAATATTAAGTAGATATGAAATAGCAAACTGTAATAAAATCGTAAGTATTTTTTTTAAAAAAGGTGGATATTTTTTCTAAACGAAAATTCAAAAATTTTCAGTTTTGTCTTCGTAAAGCACTTTTGGCCACAGATTATGGTTTATAAATGCTCCGTTAAGCACCACTGATAGAATAGTAGAAGTTACTTAAGACCACTCACCACTTTACACTGATAGAGTATTAGAATTTTTGTCAAAAAGCTAAGAAAGTTTATCTAAACATCCGAAAAAAAAATTGTATATAAAATAATCTAGTAGATTCAAACCAATAGGTAAATGATAAACCTACGAAGAATTTTTTTAGACTATATTTTTACTTACATTAAAAACAAATGTTAAACTTCCAAAACATAATTAGCAACATATGTACACAGATGTCTCTGTAAGTAAAAATTGAAACCAGACAATATTTAAAATAAATATTTATTGACAAAAAAAAAATATATAAATATGTAATTTATTAACATTTTGTTAAATAATTTATTACATAATCATATTTATTTATATATTAACATAAATTTTATTTAAGTTTTAATTTAATCCTTTATCGAACACTAAAACATGATCTAAATTTTTTTTTTCTTTAAATGTATACATTATGTGTATCATACCTTCAATTTAGATACATGATATATATGTATATATTTTATATATATAAACTATATGTTTTTGTATTTCTAAAAAAATTGTTTTCTGCATTCCATTCATTTAATCAATTCAACATAAACGTTTAAATTAAATTGATTAAAAAAAAAATAAATAAATTCAAACATAATTTTAGCACAACTGTATAATATTTGTACTAAGCAAATATCAAGAAAAATTCCAATAGGTACTAAAAACTATACAGACAATCAAAATAGAAAGAATAAAAATAAAAAAAAAAAAACAAAACTTAAAACTAGAGTATATATATATACATATTATATATTTATTTTTAAAAACTGTTTAACTACTATAAAAGCGTTAAAGCCTTTATTTAAACTTATATTAAATCTAAATTAATATCTTTATATTTGTTTATTTACAGTTGTGGTAAACAAAAACGAAAAGAATTTTCTTATATATTATCAAAGACTAACTTTCAGTTTTTGAAATTAACTAATCTAAAATTACTTTTTTAATACCGAGTATAAATTTGATTTATCACAGTTCAATTTAAGAAGTTTTTCTTTTATAAACCAAAAATTCTATTATAAATTTTTAAATAATAGCTGCTACAGTGACAGTAGCGGTTGCCTTCAACAATTACCTCATGCAGTAAGGGTTTATATACTAATGCATGTTACAACTGCTGTAACGCCTATAGTCGTCACTGTTAGTAAAAAATAGTAATAATAATAGGCGGATTCATTTACTGCATTAGCAGGTAAGGCTTTCATCCCATTATATTGGCTAAAGGGAGAGGTGGGTTTAGTCAGTAAAAATCTGAAATTACCAAGGGAAAATTGTTGGTGTCTTTGGAAGATTTCCACCTCTCTTAGGAAAAAAAAATTTTATATTTTTAAGGAGTTCATATACAAAATTACTTAAAAAAAAAAAAATTAAATATAAAAATTGATATAAAAATAGTAAAAATAATGTTAATATCAACTACGACAACACATCAGATAAAGCTCAATAACCAACAACCGCTGATATGCAGCTACTGCGACTCAATGCTGACAATTAAGAATATTGTTACGGAATGCCCTAACACCTTGTATAGAATCATCGGCGAAAAATTGAAATGCAGAAAGGATACATCAGTAAGATCAAGGAGCTTTTTCAAATATTTGGAATCTGAGACAATATATTATGATTACAACAATATAATTATTAGCTTAAGAACTCATCCTAAATAATTTTAACTAAAACTTTTTTTTTTTCTTTTATAATTCAAGTAACTAATTAGTTGATTTCTATTTTTTATTATATAAACATTTTTTATAATAGCTAAATTTTCTTTTTATATTCATATAAAATTATTTCTCCCCTTTTTTCCCTCAATTTTGATCCGCTCGCAAATTGTTATGAATATGGTTATTAAATTTTCATTAAATTTTTGAAATATCAAAAACCTGTAAAAAGCATGTAATTTCCATTCAGTTGAAGTTCACCTTCACTCTGAAAGACCGCAGCTATGTGTTAGGATGTGCAACATGCTTCCATCAATTGTGTTAATGTTTGTCAATAAGTTTGTCATTTTTAATTTATCCTCCCTTAATATTCTATTACCCTTCCGTTTTCTTCCTCCCATTTAATTAAAATTTACATTGGTATAAAGGAATTCGTTTCTAGTGTTTAGCGTTCGTGTAAAAAAAAAAAATATAAAGTTTTAAACTTTATGCGCTTATTGTATCCACAACACTCAGTATCAAGAAAAGTAGAATACATCTATTATATCAAAAGGTTGTAATGTCGATTATACCCCTTTTTTAGAAAATAAAAAGAAAATATACATAATTTATAAATTGAATTAATTTATAAACCCAATATTTATTTTCCATTAGTGTACTTGTATTCCTCTCACCTGTAGCAGTATACTTCTTAAAAGTGTGTAAAAAAAAAAATATTTAATAATAAATAAATGCCATGTTTAGTAATGGTCTCGTATAAGTTATAATTATTATTTAAAAGTGGTTACTTGAAATTTTTAAAAATAAAAAATAAAAAATAGTAGTATAGTAAATGAGTATAAAACTAACTATTACCATATTCAGTTAGTTTAGACGGTGTGACCATATTTTATGAAATTTTTTTTTAGATTTTTTTTTTTTTTCTTTTTTATCTTATACTCGTACACTTTTATTAACTAGGTCAAATGCGATTAACTAAAGTTTTTTTATTTTTCTAATTCAGTTACAAAAAAAAAAAATACTTTTAAAGTATTTTTTAAAACAAAATTTTTTTTATTTTAATTTAAAATTTTTTTATTTGTTTTTATTTTATTTTATTTTTTTCTTAAATTTGTGGTAGATGAGAAGTTGTTGTAGGTCAACTTGCAATGGTTATTAGTTTTTTTTTGTTATTTAGAAAAGAATTTTATAGTAAGTATGTGGAATTTTTGAATTTAAAATAATAAAAAAAAAATAAATAAAATAAAATTAAAATTTACAATTTTTTAAATTACTAAATAAATATATAGTTAAAATAAAACTTGAATACGCTATATATTATGTTCGTATATATAATATAAATAAATACTAATTGCATATGTAAATAATGTGGATTATCCAGTGGGAAGTTGTGAAAATTTTTTTTGAAAAAAATATAAGTATATGGTTAAATATAATATATTTATAAAAGAGCTACTGGAATTAAAAAAGAAAAAATTTAATAATTATAATTTATCAAAAAAAAAAAAAAAAAAAAGATTTAATTTTAGGGTAAAGAATACATAGGAACTTTAAAAATAAAATCATTTATTAAAATTTAAGAAGTTGTTGCTTCGTTCTAATAAGTCTTATAAAGAAGGTCTAAAAATGAAAACGGTAATTAATAATCACTTCTGTAAATATAGGTATAGTTAATTTAAAATATTATAGATACTTATTCAAATGAATATACAATTAGGCAGTATTTAAAACTAAAGGATTTTAAAAAGACATGCGTTTTTAAAAATGCAATAAAAATATATATGATTGTACTTTTTTTGATTTCTGATATTTAAAATTTCTTTTTTTTTTGTATCCATCCACACTACTATAAATCACTTATTTTTAATTTTAAGCTTAGCTTCCGTTTTCTTAAATCATTATTTTCACTAAACCGTTAATTACGCGGTAGTAACCATTGTATACGAGTAATCATTATATATTATGAGAGACAAAAATTATTTTTAGGTGTCATCACAACATTATTGTTAGGTGTCAGGTGTTTTTACTAATTTATTTTATATTACAATATTATGATATAAACTATTACGATATAAACTATTATGATATAAATAATTTCTATTGGATATGATCTGACCGGAATTTGAACTATAAATCTTACGATTAAAAGGCGAACGCTTTAACCACAACGCCAATTGTTAATTTTTCATTCGAATATTTTAGGCAAAATTATGAGAAATTAATAGACAATTTCTTCAATTTTATGAAAAACCTAATTAATTAATAAAATCCGTTAAAATAAGTAAAAATATAATATATATTAGGGCTTTAATTGGTATGTCTTACGTATGACGCATAGGTGTTCCAATTACAGCTCTCCAAAAATAGGGAATATTCAATTATTGATCCCTAAAATTATTAAACAGAGAAAAATAAAAATTAATTTTCGTTTAAAAAACTTTTCTCTTTTCAAAATTTCAAGGTCCTGACCGGAAACGTCTGCAGATGCGGAGTAATTAAACAGTAATGGTTTTCCATAACGGTAAAATTAAATATCAAATTGCAATAAGTTAACAAATTTCTATATTGATTTATTTACTGTCGATTGAATGATATTTTGATTGAAAAATATTTGGCAAATCTTGCAATACAATTTTTTTTGCAAGGGTAGGTGGAAATCTCGAAAGAGACCAATAAAATCAACGAGTGAATTATAATCAACTAAAGACCACCTCCGTTTTAAACCTAACATTAGGTTAGAACATATGGTACAATGTAATTTTTGATTTGAGAATTGGGAATTGGGAAAATAGGAATAAAGGAAATTGAGAAATATAGGAAGTTAGTGAATGTTGGGAGGATTGTTTCGAACAAAGATAACATGTTGATATTCTTTTTGAATTTATCGATATCATGTGATCGATGATTGCCAATTTTAGGGAATACTTCCGGCGGTAAGCTGTTCCATATTCGCGCTATACATATTACAAACGAATTTCCATATGCAAAGGTATGCCATCTGGGGATCTTTAAGATATAGAGAATAGCCTGTGCAACCCTCCTTGTATTTTGGTTGAAATTTTTGAGAGAAGGCATTAAGGTTTTTATTTCATTTTAACCAATTTATAGGCTACATAAAAATGTTGTTGCAGAACAATTATTGTTTTGATGAAATCTGTCCATTTTTAGGATTTGATTGCATCATCTTAAACGGTGTTGAGATGTTTTATAAACAGAAGAACGAACAGAGTGAAACTAATAACATATTTGAAACTAATTTTTCAAAAACTTTTTTTTTGAAAAATGTATTAAAAAGACAAAGATACATATTCTTTTATTAGTGTTTCTACGACAATTTCGCGATTATAAGAATTTCCAGATTTCATTCAATTTCTTTTTCTAATTATCATAATAATTGTAGTTAAACGTCCTGACTCTTATTTTACTTAATTAGTTTACAATCGTTAAAACTACGCTTTTTCGACTAAAAAGCTATAGGATTATAGGGACAAGCTTCTAAATTAATTTTCCGTTTTTTATTTTACATAATCTATAAATATGTTTTGATTTAAACTTAAATATGTTAATTAAAGAATATTTAAAATTTAAAAAAAATTTAATAATAATTTTTAAGATCAAAACGTTTTCATAATTATTGCTTAGATTTTAAAAAAAAATTTACATCGTAAATAAGAATAGAACATTGAATGCCTCTCTATTTAAACATAAAACAATTATAATACCCTAAATTAAAAATTATTCAATTTTAATGCATTGTTTAAAGTTCAAAAAAAAAAACTAATCTTTGCCGAATGTATATGTCTTATCTAATTAAAAATATGACTAAATACATAATGTTATAAATAAACAATAGAAATTGTTAAAAAAACATTTTTTTTATTTTTTAATATAAACACTTTGTTTTCTAACATATTAATTATAATTTTTCTAATTATACCTTTTAAAAACTCTTTTTAAGGTGTGAAATTCTAAAAAAAAAATATATATATATATATATATATATATATATATATATTACCTTTTGACGCAATAGATAATATAAATATAAATAATAAAAGAAAAAATTTTTTAATTAAAAAATCGCTTTTTTATACATTTTTTGTTATTTACATTTTACAAATCAGAAATTTAATTTTTAAAAATTACCTCCTAGAAAAAATAAACAAAAGAATTTTTTTTTTTTTTTTTATATTTTGTATTTTCTATTAATATGAAAACGAATAACACAATTTCTTGAATTGAAATTTAACTCCCTAAAAAAACAAAAAAAAAAAAAAATCAACTTTAAAATGATTAAATTTAACCTTAAACCCTTTTCATTTTACTTACAGTTATTATTTGTTAATTTTCTTTTTTTTTTTTAACTTTTATTTCTTTTACAATTATTTATAATGTTTACCTCTTAATCAAGTTTTGACACCATTGTTTACCAAATACAAATTTGTTTGTAATTTGCTTTTTTTTTCTCTTTATTTTTAAAATTTTTAGTCTTTTTCAACGTTATAAAACGTTGTACTATTTGAAATCTGCCAGCCAAGCTGACTGTTTTTTTTTTTAAATTTATTCTCCTACCACATAAATGTGACAAGGAAATTACAGAGCGTTTTCTTTTTAGACGTGGCTGTAAATGTCGTAAGGGGGAAGTATTCTTACGACGTGTGTGGAATTTGAATCCACCCTCCTTCGGTGTTTACAGCGTATTTCAGACCTTCTTAACCACTAGGCTATCGAGGCCCCAGATCAATGTTTGACACATTCTTTTTTTCATAGTTGATTAAAATTTACTTATTTTAAAATACATAGGTATTATAATATATTTGATAATGTTGCATATAGTTACGAAATTATTAGGCCTCAATCAAATTTATCAGTTATAGTGGATTCACCGCTTCTGATATTTTAGCCGCACTAATGTGAGTACATGGTTTTTTATATGAAAATTTCAAAATTTCAAAAAAGTTGATTTAATTTAACTTTTTGTGCGGAACTCTTTTTCATCTGTCATTTTCTTCAAAATTTTTTTAGTCGATTTATCAAATAAACAAAAATTTTAAATAATTTAAATTTAATTTTTGAATTTCAGTTGCCTAAATTTTTCCTTCAGCAGAAAAATTATTCTGAAGTGGCGAATCGTTGTTCAGACTATTTTTTTTTTTTTTAAATATAATTCAGAAGAAATATGCCGAAGCGGTGATTTAAACATTAGTATCTAATTGAATGTTGAGCTACAGGAAAAACGTGAATTTTAGCGTTTAGCATATTTCTAATCTCATCTTTATTAAAATCTTTATATTACGATACTGCAGTATTATTATATAATGCGTTCTTAATCAATTTATTTTCTGATATCTTTCGAGTTCATTAAAGTAACTGACTTTTGCGATCTTTTTTTTTTAATTTAGACTTTTTAAATAGCTATTTTCAAAATTTATTTTAAAATTATCCCATTCTAATAATAATGTTATCATTGGTATTTTAAAATTTAGACGCCCCTTCTCTTTGGAACCCCACGCAACTACACATTCTGCATAATGACTGATCTGGCACAGTGTACTATTGAAATAAATTACTTTTATAGTTATGTATAATGACTATAATATAATAATCGAAATAATCACTTTATGACTGCTTAGTCTCAACTTTTTTTTTGAGTGAGTCTCAACTTTTTCAATTAATGATATTTTTACAATTTTAATTTGACAGTTATAGAAACTTTATTTCGAGGAGATTTTGTTATCATATTATATTGTGATAAAAACATTATCCCTTAATTTTATTATTTAAATTTCTATTTATTTATTTATTTAATTTAGACTTATGATAAAATTTTCTAAATAAAAATATTATTAAAGATCGTCTTTATCTTACAAATATTTATTTCTTATCAATTTTTTTTTTAAAATGTTTATCATTTCATTTTATAAAGATACTATTTTTTAACCCATTATGAAATCTTGTTCATAATTGGTTTATCTTTGAAAAACAAAATAATCTTATACCAATATTTATACGATGTCTTCAAAAAATAATAAAAATTTATATTCAATTTTCAAAAATTTGTTGTTGAATTTTTGAGTGTCATTCATTGCATTGCGTAGATGCTGTTAAAATACATTTTTTTTTTTTTTAATATTAGAATCCTACGCAATATTTAAAACTGCAAATTGGCCAAAAGAAAAAAATAAATTTAAACTCTTAATACTGTAACTACGATAAAAAAAAAAGCATTAACTTTAATATAAAATTTTAATCGAATATTACTTCATATTTCACACAATAGTTTAACAAAAAAAAATGTTTGTTAAAAAGAAAGCCACCACAGACATTTTGACACTTAACCTCTTAAAACATCAATTAAAATAGCACGTGAGTGTTTTGAATGAAAATTTATTAAAATTTATTTTGTTTTTTTTTTTTTTTTATACTTATATAAATTTTTTATATTTGAAATCAAATTTTTTTATTACCTTAATAAACCGTGAAGGTTTCTATGATTTACTGTTCTGCCAAATAAAATACAAATATTTACTATGCTTATTTTTTGTAATAATTTTTTTTTTTTTTTTACAAAATTAATTGCAATTTTTTAAAATTAATATGAAAAATTTAAATTATTATATCTGCAATATACATGTATCTATGTATCTACTTAATAAAAAATTTTATTGCAAAACTATGCAATTGCAATAAATTGAATTATAAAATTATTAAAAAGTTGCCTAAATCTTTTAATATAATTACTTCGTTAAATAAAAAGTTTATTAACACATTTTTGAAATTATGGGTAAATGAAGAGATCAGTTGTTTTTAGGTGAGTGCTCCGATCAATTTCCCTTAGGAATCCCATTTCTCGAAATTATAAAAAAATTTAAAAATTGAAAATTATTATCCCAAATCACATATTTCGAAATTTCCAAGCGAAAAGGATTTTCAAGTTGGATATAAAATCAGAGTTTCAATAATTTGTTTAGCAGGGGTTTGGGGTTAGCAGCATCCCCCTCTAATTAAAATAATAATATTAAAATATGTATGTAAAAAAAATAATTAAAAAAGGCCTTAGAGTTGGTTACAAAATCAGCCTCCCCTATTTAAAATTATTTGATGTTGAAATATGTACATATATAAAGAAATAAATTTTTATGTATAAGAAAATGAAGAAAGATCACAAGTATGATTTTAAAATCGGTTGATAGTTTTTCTTTCTTTTTTACGAGAGATACAAATTTTATAAATTATATTACCAAAATTACAGAAGAAAGGGCAGGGCTTATTAAGGTCGAAGAGTTTCTTAATTACATCAACTATTTCTGACATTTTTTATACATTTAAATAACATGAGATAAGAAACAATTTTTACTTTTTAATAGATTAGAGAAATATCTACAAGTAAATGACAAAAAGTTAAGAAATTATATGAAAAAAATTTACAATTCGATCCTTTTTAAAACAAAAAAAAAAAGGTTAAAATGAATGCCTCAAAAAAGTGTTGCTTTGGAATGAAAAAAATTTCTTTACTCTACAGAACAATTATTTTTTAAGTAAAATAAAAGTTTGATTGTTAGTGTCAGTTTTTCATTCCCATCATATTTTTTTGCGTAAAGTCGGAATTATATTGCAAAACATCTAACGAAGACCAATCTAGAAACATCTGGATTAAAGAAAAATGTAGAATTTCAGTTATAATAATTTAAATATATAAGTTTTTTTGCCAATTTTATAAGAGGGGTTGTAGAGTATGTCATAACTATGCCAAGGAAAGGGCTATAGATAAAAAAAAAAAAATTACCTTACAGCTGTTACTTTTTTCTTGTAAAATTTTCCAAATTTTCATTTCTTTATCAAATACAATGTAAAAGTTTTGCAAATAGACAGATAATCAATTTTATCGGTTGGGATATAATATGTATGATCCTTAACCAATCCCACGTATTTGAACATTCCATTCAATTTTCACAATTATTTAATGTCCTACAAGTTCAATTCTTTTTCCAACCTGAAAATGCCAAACAAAAGAAAATATCATAAACTTCAAAAGTGAATATATGAAAGTAGAAAAATTTCGAAACTCCTATATTTTCTTGACGTTTACATTTAGAAGATGGAAATTTTAAGAATGAATAAAAATTACCTCAAAAAAAAATTGTTTTCCTCCCACTTAAGTGATTAAAAATTATATAATTTTGGGCAACTAAAAATCGGATACCAATAGAATGTAAGTTTTTTAAAGAAAAGAAACGAAAATAGAAGTCATACATTATATATTTACACATATCAACAGGTTTTGATAATTAAATGCGGTTTGCTTGAAATTGAGAAGAAAAAAATGTCTCTTAATTTTTCATAAGTTTCTTCATAGAAAAATTTCTAAGAAAATTTACAAAATTTTGATGCCAAATAAGAATTTGAATGTTAATAAGAATAATGAGCATGTTTTTATTATCTTTTGTTAAATTTACAACAATATATATAATAAAAGGAGTTTTGGTTTTACATGTTAGCTTCACCTTGTTAATTTACATCTATATAAGAAAATTCATTTCAATCAATAATACTTTAAATAACTTTTAAAAAAATTTTTACAGATCAATAAAATTTAACCACATTTTTTATTATCTTTGAAATTTAATATTTTAAATGTATAGTAATTAACAAATACCAACATCAAAATGCTATGTGGTGTATATTGAAGGACACAAAATGAACACAAATATATTATAAAAAATTAAAACACAAAATCTAAAAACAAATGTTAACTAAAAAACTAAATGTAGAGAGAAGAAGAGAATTTAATTTTATTTGACCAGACAGTACATGAGTATTTTAATAGGTCGTATAACCTATTGTTTGGTCAAAAAAGGGAGATGGTGTTTAGTGAGTTAAAATCTCACAAACTTATAGAGGAATCGTGTTGGTTTTCACTTCTCTATGGTGTCTTTCGATGATTCCCATCTACTCTCGCAAAAAAAAAAACAAAAACTTGAAAAGACAAAGTTATCTCCAGGAAGCCTTGCATTATTTTTATGCATATTTTAAAGATTAGTACAAAAACTTTTTACATAATTAAACAGCCTTTTCTGACCACTTCAATGTTTCCAAACCTGTGAATATTTGGAATATTTGAATTTTATTTCACTTCGGTTCATAATAATATATTATATCTTTTGTTCTAAAAACTTAGATACATAAATTATATCTTTTGTTCTTAAAATATATATTTTTGTAAAAACGAAACAAAAAATAATGTAAAGAATACGTTTGTTAGTTAATAATCAGAAGTATATTAACCTCTTAATAAGACATAGTAAAAATCATAAAAAAAAAGTCGTTAAAACCAACAAAAAAAATCATTTTGTTTTTTTTTTATTTAATATATAGTATCTATAATACTAATATGCACCCTTGGAAGATATTCTATAAAATAACTAAAAATAAAAAATATAAAAAAAAAAATACTTTAAAATACAGTTTCTTAACTTATAACTTATGGCCGCGTAAAGTTCTTTTTGTATTATAAAAATTCACATAAAAAAATATAATTTTAGAATACAATAAAATATTATAAATTGAAAGTGAAATCGTAAAAAAAAAAAAAAAATTAAATTAAATATGTATAGATTAAGTTAAGAAAATTTTTTAATAAGTTTTTCTTCAGCTAATAATAACCAAAAGACAAAAGAATAAGTAAGATATATGTATTGGTATACATTTAATATTATATAATACATTTTGCGTTTTTATAAAATGAGAATTACCGTGAAAATGATAAAAAATTTTAATATAATATTGTATTATTTTAATTCTATAATATTTTATGGGTTCTGAGATAATTAAAACGATATTTTAAATGTATTAACCTCTGATTAGGAAACGATATATGAAACGTTTAAATTAGGTATACAAAAATTATATGTTTAGCCGTATATAAATTGAATCAACTTGTTACCCTGCTTTGATTGAAATCTGACTCTATATTAACTAGTTTAAAATTCTTACTCTCTAGTACTGATTTAATTCAAAGAAGCTTTTAAAACTTTTTTTTAACATTAATTTTCTTAAGGGCTTAGAGGATTGACCTAGTGGATTAGAACTTATAAAATACAAATCTATTAAAAAGAAGTTCCATTAATTAGAAATTTTATCTAAAACTCTATTCTTTAGTGAATATTAAAATTAAAAAGGTCTCGAACTAATAGGTCGTTGATTCGACTGTTACATATTCCATAATGCTACATTCATTGTTTAAGCAAATTTTTACAGTACTTTTTTTTTAGAAGAAAATTCTCTCTCAGACGATTCATTGTTTCCTCAAATTTTCGCCGAACAAGAATTTTTTACTCTTGCTGCTTATTCAAATAGTGCTTAACAAAAATAGTTCCGAACTAAAAGTTGAAGTTGAATCAAATTTTTTTTGGAGAACTTTTATCGAATCGAACATATGACTATGTGTATACACCTGCATGTCAATTCATATAACCTACTATAAATAGTCCATAACGATCATTGATTGTCATTCAAAAACGATTAGTCAAGTCATTAGAGAAAGAGAGAAACCTTTCATGTCATATAATATAATCATTAGTATAATTTAACGTTTTTCAAATGATTTGTTATGATTATTATAGTTAACCTTATTAAAAACTTTTCGAATATTCATAAGATAGCTAATGACTATTACACTTATATATAGGAGAAGAAGTAGAAGTATATATTCAGTATTAATATATTAAATGAATTGACTTTTGTGTTCGTGTATTTACCAAAATAATAAAATCAAAATTAGATAAAATTTTTTAGTATTGCTCCAGTGTTTTCCAAGCAGAAATTCTGGCGATCCATATAGCTGCTAATCTAGAATTAGCTAAAAGATTTCAGATGATAGAATTACATTCTACTCTGGTATAGTCAAAAGGCAATCAAATCCTTAACAGCAAAAGCTACCAAATCAAAGGTTGTAGAGGGCTGTAGAGAACTATTGAAAATACTTGTATTTATGTGGATATTAAAAATGCGATTGCTAGTACGAACAACTTGTAGTACAATCAGAGTCTTGTGGTTAGCTCTAAGTTTAAAAAAATCCAAATGCATACTTTTTCTCTCTAGACTGAAAATAAGAAAATTTGGATGGTGTCATTACTGGCCATTACTTTATCAATAGACATTGCTAGAAGATTCAGAATGTAATTGAGTCTTAACTGTAGGTCTTTCAGGGGGATTGTAGTGATAAAGAACACTTTCTCTGCACATGTCCCAGTCTGTCAAGGAAAAGGCGTAAATATTTCGGTAGTTTCGTTTTCTAACATGAATCTGAGAAGTCTTCAAAGCTTCTTCCATCATATTGGTAGCATCGTCGTATAAATTTTGAGAAATATAACACCAAACTCTGGCTGAATCAGTTCTCCTATGTTTTTGAAGAAGCTATAGTCCAGTGAATATTGGCTCAGTTTTCATCAACAAAAGAAGAAATTAATATTGTACGAAATAAAAATGTTAAATTAAATTGAAACTAAATTAAAATTATTTATTTATTTTTACGCTATAATTATATCATATACTTTTATTAATTGAAGGTTAATGTATCAAACTTCAAATCAAGTTTTGCGGCATATTTGTTTGATTCAAAATCTTGAATACTATATCTATGAAACTAAACTATATATAATAGGATTTATAATGTATACACATTAAAATGCAAATATGTATGTTAAAATACATTATACTTTTGACTTTATATATTTATTAATAATGACAAAAAAAAAAAAATCCCTCATATAAAGATTTTACATATAGATAGGTAAATATGTAAAATAAAACTTCTCATGTCAATTTTATTTTTGATCAAAAAAAAAAAAAAAAAATTTTTTTTTAATTTTTTTCAATTATTACATTCTTTTAAAGTAAAATCATCCATCAAAGTATAACTATCTGATAATTTTCAGAAATCAAATTAAATGTATACATGATGATATATCTATAAATAACTAATATATATTAATATGTATGTATAATTTTATAAATCTGACAATAATATGTGTAATAAAATTGAGTTAAGTTGTTAAGATTGTAGGTTTTTTTGATGCACAAAAGCAAATAAAACAAAAAAAAAAAAAAAAAAAAAACTTAAATTATTATTATTTTGAAAATCAGAAAGGAGAACATTGATTGGAAAGTCACAAAACGACGACTGATCAATATAGATACAAAAGATATTAAAATGTTCTGAGTTTTAGTATAGAAGTCACGTACTGACAAATTTTTTTTTTTTGTTTTTTTATTAAATTGATAATAATATAATATTATATATATGTATATGTATATATATATATGTACTAAAATATAACATAATATTATATAATTTAACTTTACATATTATTATGTATCATTCATCATTTTTGTTGAGAAATTCATATATGACAACAGGGATGGTTCTTAAACATTGGATTCAAATTGGGTATAAAATGACAAAAAAAAAAATACAACAAAATCATATGCAGTGCACACTGACAGACAGCACAATCTTGCTAAATATTCAATTATTATTTTTCTTAACTTCTATATATATGTTTAGAATGTTAAAAGCTTTTCCTTTTTTTTTTTCACTTATATAACTTATATATACCTAATGAACAATTAATTGTAATAGTTTCAGAATTCATTAAAATGTGTGCAATTCTTTTCCTAGTGAACATTTTCATGAATAGAAGACACAAAAAAATTAAAAGAACAGTATATTTAGTACCAGTACTTAGTTTAATACTGCATGAAAAGCCATAAGATAAAACAACCAAAAAAAAACAAAATTCTAGATGGGTGACAAAATATAAACCTCTAAAGTAAAAAAAAGAAATTGCAATACCTCAGAAATAAGTAAAAGTATGAAAAAAAAATTTTTCAAGTTAAATAAATCTGATTGTAGCAAACATTAGATTTTTTTAAATGTTAAACGAATCTTAATATGTACTTTAATTTATATAAAATATTAAAATACTTAACTTAAACTGCACTTTTTTATCTTTTTTCATTTTTTTATCAACTTATCCAACTTAACCTGAAATAATTTTACCTAAGAATATATACCTAAACAAATCAAGCGAAACCATATAGTTAAAAAATCCTCTACAAGCATAGCGAGCGGAAAGTGGAAATCCATCATAAATTGCCTATGGAATAGCTCCTGAGATGAAATGAAAATATCAGCACCATATTGAGTGAGATGGAGTTATTAAACATAAGCCATTTACAAACTTTATTGATATCAGATGATATGATTGAATAGAATTTAAAGATTGTCGTAGCTATAAAACAAAGTAAATTAAATATGAATAGTAAAAATAGGTATGTGCCTTATTTGAGTAGAAAAGCACTCATCAAAATAGTTGAGTCACAATAATGAATTTAAAAAAAAAAAAGCTTCACTAATTTGATTTACTTTCATAATAAAAATTTCTTTTTAGCAGATTCTGATTTCTCTAAGGTTTCTTAACAGAACTGCTCCTGTTTTTGATAGAAATAAAAAATTGGTGTAGTTCTATTATAATGTTAAACTCATTTGACATTTAAGAGACATTTAATAAAATGAGAAATTATTTTAAATGTTTTCGTCCGGTCTAAGATTTCAATAATTAAATTTTTTTTTTTTTTAAGTTTTTATATTTTGTTAAAGTAAAATTTTCCATCTATTCAATGAAATATAAAACATTAATTACTATATTTGATTACTTTATTGGAGACTTTGCTTTCTAATAAAAAACTATCTAAAATTATTTATTTATTTGTCTATACATCTTCTAAAAAATTGCTGTTAAAAATATTATATTTTATGTAACGTTTTACAGTAAATTTTTTGATATAGAATAAATCAAATTTCAAATAAAATGAAATGTATTCCTTTACAAAAATGATTTTTATTGACAAAGAAAAGAAACAGATTAAAAAATAAATTTACTATCCAACGTTACCGACATCATCGTTACGTTAAAGTAATCGGTTGTATCCATTTTCATATATAGAATTAATATTTATTTGGCATTTCAAAGAGTCGTGGTAACATCGTTAACTTCGAGTATAATTCTAGCAGCATAAGGATTTTAAAATGTTATAATTAAAAAGAGGAGAAAAAATGAGCGTTAAAAGATTTAAATTTCTACACAAGACCAATCCTTATCATTAATATTAAAATATACCTCTTATAGTTATAGCTAAGCAAATATCTATATTTATTTGTGTAATTAAACATCTCTAAAAAAGGGCCTCGGTGAACTAATGGATAAGAGCGTATCTGACTCATGGCGCAGTTGTTAAGTCGCCAACCTTTCAATCTAACGGTCTTGGATTCAAACCCCTGTCAGGTCATATAAATAAAAAATATGTAGTGTTTTTATATGGTAATAATGTATATCGTATAATTAATAGTAATAATAATAATAACAATAATAATAATAATAACAATAATTATAATAATAATAATAGTAATAATAATAGCTGCTATAGTGGAGCTATCTTTGGTTATATCATGCAAGTAAGGTGTTATACATTGCTGCACGTTGTAATCCACTGATGGCCCTGATTCTGTAGTAAACTAGTAATAATATTAATAAGAATACTAATACCAATAATAACAGCCGCCACAGTGACAGTGGGGGTTGCCTTCAATAATTACCTCATGTAGTAAGGTGTTATATACTACTACTACATGTTGTAACTGTTGTAAAGGCTATAGTCACTGTTAGCAAAACAGTAATAATAATAGACGGATTCATTGTTCCTTACAGTCCCACTCCCAATTCAATGTTTTCGTATCCATTTCCTATCCTTTCCTATCCCTACTCCCTAGCCAATATATACTGCGTTCATACCATTATGTGTAAGGGTTTCATACCATTATATTGGCTAAAGGGGGAGGTGGGTTTAGAAAGTAAGTGATACTACCAAGGGGGAAATTCTTGGTGCCTTTGGAAGATACCCACCTCCCTTAGGGAAAAAAAAAATATATATATACCGAGAGAGTATGGGCGTGGAGTAAACACCGAGGGGGTATGGGTTCGAATCTCCCTCCTTACAACATTTACAACCACGCCTAGAAAGGAAAGTCTATTAAATTTCCTTGTCACATTTATGTGGCAGGGAAATAAATTTAAAAAAAAGACTTTCAAAATAACTTATATTTAAGTTAAAATGGGTGGGTTCGAATCCCACACACATCGTAACAGTTATTCCCCCTTGCGAAATTTACAGCCACGCCTGAACAGGAAAGGCAGTGTAATTTTCTGTCCACATTTATGTGGCAGAGAAATGCAATAAAAACAAATATATATATAAGTTAAATATTTATTCTAAAGTTTGTTAACATTATAATTTATTTTTAATATGATGAGAAACTTAATGAATTTTTCTATTACAAAAATCTAATTATTTACTTGAATTTATAGAATAACTTATTTGCTTCCATTTGTAAAAGGATTTTTGGAGATTATTTCATTTTCTTAATGCATTTATATTTAATGTACTTGTAAATAATTTAATTTAAAAAAAAACCTTTAATCTTCCGTTTGTTGTCTTCATATAGAACACTTTTAATTATATTATAGTATTAAAGTACAATATTTATTACTTCTCTAAAACTTTTTTTTGATCTTTTCCTGATTTTACATAAAAGAAAAATAAAATATAAAACTTCCAGAACCAAATCATTTTCACTATAATTTTTTTTTTATTTATTATTTAGTTTTTCTTTCTTGACTTTTCTTTAAAATTTTTAATTATTCTTTAAAGATTTGTTTTGTCTAGTTCTTTAAAGATACATAGACAAAACAAAAATAGGGTGTCAACTTAAATCCCAAAAAACAAATCTCAATGTTACAAAATCCTATGTTTACATATTTTTTAATATAATTATTATCTTGAATTATGTTGTAATATTGGCATATATCCTAATTAAGTTTTAGAATATATTTAGTAACATACTATAAAATACCTCCTCTGAATTGTGATATATTCACTACTTTAAATGTTTTATTGTTCAAGTATGAGCCTTATAAAAATATTAGGAAGGATTCTAGAGTTGATTACAAAATCAGAATTCCAATCATTTGTTTTGGAGGCAGTTTTCTCACTAATTTAAAATTTTATTAGGAAGTATTCCAGAGTTGATTGCAAAATCAGAATTTCAATAATTTGTTTTGCGGAGTTTTCCTGACAGTTTTGTCACTAATTTAAAATTTTATTAGAAAGGATTCTAGAGTTGATTACAAAATCAGAATTCCAATAATTTGTTTGGAGGCAGTTTTCTCACTAATTTAAAATTTTTGTACTGCGTAAGTATATATGTAAAAAAAAAAATTGGGTTGGATTTTGGTTACAAAATCAGGCTTTTTCCAGAATATATATTTATATATACATATATATGAGAGATTCTGAATTAGGAGGACATATAGTTGGTTACCTAATCAGGATTTACAGTATCTTTATAACGGAAGTTTGGAGCCCCATTTTTGTTGATGCTTTGTTGCTGAAATTGTTATGTAACAAAAATAATTAGGAGGTATTTTATAATTTGATCAAAAAGCAGTGTTTCAGTTATTTGTTAAGCAGGGTTATTTGTTTGGAGACAAGAGATATTTTAAGTAGGAAATATTTTTTGTTGTTATTTTGCACACCTGATTTTTTATTTTTTTTGGAATTTTTTACATTTGGAAATTTTTTTTGATGGTTTTCAGATTGCGATTTTGAGTTTGGGATTTTGATTTTTGGGATGTAAGCCCCAACCCACAAACATAAAATCTTTTTCTGCAAAATTAAGTTATTTTATGATGATCTAAAAGTTCTCACGGTATTGGTTTTACTTTTCTTCTTATTTTTTTTGTTTTACTTTGTTAATGGTAATTTGGTTTTATTTCTTTCATTTAACCTATCAAACTCATCACTTTTAAATTAAATCTATAAATCTTGAGAAAAGTAATCAAATTTTCATAATAAATAAAAATTCAATTTTACTTTTTTTATATATACATATGTATATCTGAGATACATATATTATTATTTAAACATTACCGGATATTATACTTTGATTATTCGTAATATATAACAATAATTTAAATACGTATTTAAATGTATGTATATGTAAATATGTTTTAGAATAATAATCCAAGGAATTATTTTTTTCAATAATAATAATCATATTAAAATATTATGACTGTGTTAGTTAGGACAAGCATAAACTTTTAAAAACCCTTTGTACTAACTACTAAGATAAAAAAAATAAGCGTGAAAATTTTTAAGCGTGAAAATTTTGTTTAGAAAATAATGATTCAAATGCTCAAACAATCTTTTTAACATTAATTGGGTTTTAATTCTTTTTTTTATTTAATTTGTTTTTTTAATTTTTTAAAACCTTCCTATTATGATTTTTTATTTATCTACCCAATTGATTTAAAACGCTCTAATTATTATTTATTAACCATTAAACTAATATGTACTACTGTTCTATGTGTACTATGTACTGATCTTCATTTGAAGAAAATTAAGATTTTTTCATCTGCGGTATTATATCCTTACTAAAGTAATATCTATGATAAGTCTTTTGACAGAATCCAGCCAAAAACCTCTTTAAAAATTTGGTAAATATATTTCGAGGGCTTTCAATAAAAGTTTGGTATATCAATAAAACTTAATAGTAGGGAGTGGTTGAGAGTAGAAATTAACTTAACGAAATTTACTCCTATCTATACTATTTCTTAAAGGCTGGTGTAGTTATAGGAGTAGAAAAGAGTAGTTTAATCGGTAAAAGAAACGCAAACAATTCATCTATAAACGATTCCAAATTAACCTCAAGATTTCTACGAATTATAATATATTTTGTCATATTTTAAATTTAAATGACAATAAAAAACGATATCACGTTATATACGTATTTGCTCTTATTTAACACATACTATTATAATAGATAATAGATTAATATGTAAATGTCCATGTTGCTTATTTCTAGCCTTCAAGACTTTAAATTAACCTTAAGAGGGGAGTTTAAACTTTAAGTGCATTATTGAACTTTAAGCGATTTTTTTTTTAAAGTGAATTTTTAACATGCAAGTGGATCAGTACACTAAATGTATTTTATTTTTTTAAGAAATTTCAAATTAATCTTTCAACTTTCAATGCAGTGGCTCATCCTTTAACTGTATTTCATTTACCTGTATTATCATTTGACTGTATTTTATTTGAGTGAGGATCATTTGACGGTATATAAAACATATAATTAAGGGGGATTTTAGAGTTGGTTTTTATCAGAAAATTAGGGTTTTAATCATTTATTTAGGAGTGGTTTGAAATTTATTATTGAAATATGTGTGGAAAACATATAATTAGAAAGATTTTAGAGTTGGTTACAAATGAAATCCGCAATCAAATAAAATATAATAAATGAAATACAGTCGAATTATAATACAGGCAAATGAAAATAATTAAAGTGCAATATGCTCAAAGTTATATCTGCTAAAGATTTTTAAGATTAAAGAAACTGCACACTTAATTTTAGTTAATGTTTTGGGTGTAGTACCCCATGGAGAAGTTTAAATTTACATTTATTTTTATTCTTACAGCTTGGCTGCTTCAATTTAATTTAGATCACCAAAAATTCTACACCACGATCCGCCACTTTTTATATGTATTTTTTATAATTCATTTTAACTTAATTTTTGAAATTTTAAGTGCATTTTTGAACTTTAAACTCTTACATTTGTTGAAAATTATGTTCATTATTTTAACTATATGTAGGAAAATATTTAAACTTTAAAATTACCTTCTTTTCATTCTTATTTAATTTAAAAATTTTTAATTTATTTTTAGTATTTATTATATTTCTCAAGCTTAAATCATTTTATCTACATTTATATTAGTTAAGTTAAACGTACTTAACATAATAACTATACAGATAAAAAATAAACGAGCAACAAACAATAAGAATTTTACGATTTAAATTTTAAAAAATGCACTAAAATGAACAGTAATTTTTTTTTTTTATTTGATTAATTACAAATGATTTTGTTAAATTATATAAAGATAGAAAAAACAAAAAAAAAACCAATAATTTTATTTTATAAATAAATGTAAAAAAATATATACGAGTATATGTAATAAAATAACAAATATTATATTTACAATGTATAAAAAATATTTCCCACCATTAAAAGATAAAACAAAGGTTCAAAACAAAGGTTTAGCGAAAACATTAAATTATAGGTTTAAATTTTTTTTTATTTATATGATCAATTTCAGTAGTCATTTGTCTAAAATATCACTATTATCTATAGATAATATTTAATTCCGTTGAATTATACCTAAGACTTGGAATAGGGTATATTACCTTTTGTATATATTATTTGCCTGATGAAAAAAAAAAAGTCCATATGTATTACAATAATTCACTCAAATCATTTTTTCTTTTGCTTTTTTTTTTATATAAAGTAAATTGTATAATTGCATTTAAATTACTTATAAAATGGTCTTAGCAAAATTTAAATACAATACATGCATACAAAATGTGCAATACGTGCAATAATTAATGTTACTTGATCTGCAGTATATTGTATAGGTGAACAAATAAGGTGCTATCAAATTCTTAAACTATTTATAATTGTTTTTTAAATTATAACTTTTATTTTTTTTTTTACATATATTTTGACCATATGGATTTCTTTACTTCAAGATTTTGTTCTTTTACTCGTTTTATAAATATCTGAATTAAAATAATTTAAATCTAAAAAATCTTTTTAAACTTTGTAAAAAAAACCAATAAATTAAAATCAACATTTTTTTAATATAAATTT
Source organism: Poecilobothrus nobilitatus (assembly GCA_947095535.1). Lineage (NCBI taxonomy): Eukaryota > Metazoa > Arthropoda > Insecta > Diptera > Dolichopodidae > Poecilobothrus > Poecilobothrus nobilitatus. The sequence goes on along the minus strand of OX352773.1, from coordinate 245,515,140 downwards.
AACTTATATAGTTATTTTTTTCCCCTTTCTACTTCTTTAGAGAACATATAGAGTATCCACTAAGTCATTTATTATTTATATTTGACTAAATTTCAGTTTCTGGAATTATTAGTTTCTATTAAGCAGTTAATTAGTCGGCTGTCAGCTATTGCATAAGATTATTATGCTCATTCTACAATTAATGCTCTTGTTTCGCCCTCTATACGCAGTTTTTACGCAGACCAGAAAAAGTGTTTAATTTTTACAATTAAATTTGAGTTAGAGAGAGAAAATTTTAATTTTGGGTCTCTCTGAGTTTATATTGAAAAAATACTTTGATATAATTTAATATATTTTAACTATACTTTAACTGTATTTGGCTGAGTATAGAGAACGAACAAGATCGTCCATTACAGATACAGTATCAAACACAAATATTTTTATTTATGCTCCATCTATTTATCGTATACAAGAAATATTTTATTTTTATATTTTTACAAAACTATAATCCCTAAAAGTTTGAAAAAGCCACATTTTAAAATGTCAAGTTTTTGTTTAATGTTTTTTTAATCTCAAATCCTCATAACAGGGTTTTTTTTTACTTTATGCTGCCCATACACGGCGGACTAGATTGTAAACTTGGTACGTGGACAGGTTTTAGAACCATACCACACTCTTATCCAACCTAATATCCAACCATTATAATTATGTACTTTATATTTTTATTATTTTCTCAAATCAAAAAATCTCAATATTAAAATGACATTTAAGTTGTACTAATAAAAGTAAGTAAGACAATAAGTTGTAATAATAAAATAACAAATTTTCATTTAGAGAATATTACTAAAAAAAAAAAGAACTTAAACTTCAAAAAGAAGAACAAAATTTGAAAGAAAACAAACTAAAAAAAACAACAAAATATAGAATTAACAATACATTGCTATATGTTAAAAACAATTTCATTTTATTATTTTGCTAAAATTATTTAAATTATTTTTTCTTAAAAAGAAGAAAACACACCACAGTAAAAATAAATGACAAGAAAACTTATCAATATAATTTTATAACAAGTAAAAGTAACAGTAAGTCGATTTAACCGACTTATTTATACCCTACACCTAAAAAATTCAAATTAAATTAAAAATCTATAAGTTATTTTAGTTAAGTATTTAATATAACTAAGCTAAAAAAATAAATGCTTTTACAACCTTTGTACAAAATTTCAGATTTCTATCTTTATTAAATTCGAAAATATGCTTGTTAGGTCTTGGGAAGTGTGTGAAGGCAGGCGGACCACCACCCCAATTCATCTCAAATTTTAGAGACATCAACAGGACAGGATAGAACATTCTTATATCAAATTTCAAGTTTATATATTTATTAATTTCGAAGATATGCGTATTCGGTTTTGGGAGTTGTATGGGAGGTACTCGAACGCATGGTCCGATTTCGCCCATTTACAATCCCCGCCTTACCTTAGTCATTGTTAACCTACAGTATAAATTTCATCAAGATAGCATCATTATTTTTTGAGTTATCGTGCGTACTGACGGACGGACGGACGGACATCGCTAAATCGACTCCTGAGGTGATCCTGATTCAGAATATATATACATGTCTATACCTAACTCGCTTCCTTTTGATGGTTACAAACACCATACCAAAGTTAATATACCCTATACTTAATGTGTAGGGTATAATAACAAAATATACGATACAAACTCAACTACAAACGAAAGACTCCACCCACAAAAATCAAAATTTTTTGATATTCTTCCAACCAACTTTTTAACTATCAAAATGGTTTTACAACTTGCCCATACACGATACAACTTATAAAGTCCGCGTACAAAGTTTTCAACCTAGTCCCACGTGTATGGGCAGCATTATAAATCAATATCAAAGTTTTACAATTTTTTGAAATTTAAAATTTAAATTTACCGTTATGCGTGGAAACAATATTTGACAAGATTTTGATTCCTTCATATTTCCCGAACGCTTTTAGTTAGAACCTTGATATTTTAAAAGAAAAAAAGATCTTTAATTGTTTACCTTAGGAAAAATGTTTGTACTTTTTTCTGTTTAATAGCTATTAGGAAATTGATTATTTTTAAACGCACCTGTAACGTGGCATATATACAATTTTTTTTTTTCAAATAAAGCATATAGATAATATATTAAAACTCCAATATTATATTATATTATCAACTTTACTTAATAATAAAGGTTTTCCTTAAAATTAAAGCAAATGTCTCCTGATTTTTCACAATTATTCTTACATATAAAATTCTGAAAAAACTTAGAAATTTTAGTGCAAGTCACAAATTCTAAACTGTTTCCATTTTGGAAAATCTACATTTTTAAAATCCATTGATTTTACATTCCATTTTGTTTACATTATATTTTCAATAGTATTCTTCTAAAATATATTTAATTGTCGTAATCAGATTAATAAATCTGAAATCTTTAAAATATATAACACATTGATTATGATTTATAACAAATAATATTTATATTATATTGTTCAATATATTTTTCAAAAATTTCTTTTAAAAATCATTCTAAAATACAATAAAACTGTATTTTATAATTTTTTGAATTGTTCCAATTTTCAAATTTTCATCAAATCAAAAAATCAAAACAAAAAAAGAAAAGAAATTAAAGAAAATAACTTTTGCTAGTCATCATCTTAAATCATCACAAAAGATAGTATGTAATTTCAGTTGTTTCAATTTCTATTCAACCTTTTTTCATATTTACTTTTCATTTTTCTTTATATTACATAATTTTAAAATTCTTCTTTGCTTTTTATATAATTTTTTTTTTTTTTATTTTGTACCTATATAACAATTATTATATTATATAGAATTCATTTTTTAAAAGTCAAACATAATCTGATATAAAATTCTAAAGCATTGTATTATAAAATAAATAAATAATCATCATAAAAAGGTTTATATGTATCTAAAGATTCTATCTATAATCGAACTAAAAGTAAATATAAAATAGAAATGTTATTTTGTCTATTATAGGATATTTTTATATTTTATTATTTTATTCGACATCTAAACTTATAAAGTAGTTATATTTCAATCTATTATCTTTAATTTTATTTCTTGATTTTGATTAAGTTTCATAAGTAATTAACCTATAAATTAATAATAAAAAATATTTACAATCACTAAACCATATTTTTTTATTAAAACGGCAAAATAATAACGTTATCCAATATAATTTATGTGCTCAAATAGCTAAAAAAAAAAAAGAACAATTATTTGTGTAGGTACACTACGGCCAAGAAATCAACAGTTTCAAGTAATTATTCAAGAAAATCAATTGAACCAAAAGACAGAAAAACAAAAGGTGAAAAATTGATTCCCCTTTCTCTTTATATTTGCAACTTTCATCGTATAAGGGGAAATCTTAACCTTCTGTCATGTCTGTCGCTTGGACAGTTTCTCGTTAAAACTCCTATTACGCTACCGATATTGCAGTCATTTAGAGATATGAATTTAATTAATTGTTTAAAATCTAATATAGACCAGGTTATTGTTAACAGAAATGTTTACAAGTTTTAATAGAAACTCCGAAATTCTTCTTTCTCTTCATTTCAAGAAGAGAGGCCGTTACTGACAACCGCTGAGCTCATAAAGTTGGATTTCAAGAGCTTAAAGGCAGCTTGACTATCCGTAAATATATAAACTATTCCATATACATTGAAGACGACGTTCTTTTTAGCAAGTTTATTGGTAACTATTTCAATTTAAAAAATAACTACAATGATTTGGCACGCCAAAACCTGAAAATTAACTCAATATTATATATCAGATTATCTCTAATAAAAATATATAAAATCTAAAAGTTTATTATAGAAATAAAAAAAAATTGTGATTTATCAATGCCTACAACTCCGATTTCTAATCTAAAATTTATTACGAACCTTATATTTCTTAATAAATACCTAATGCTAAGATTACATTATGTATGTTATGTTATATGTAGATTATAATACCAGTTTAAAAACAAAAATTTTTTTTTACATATCAAAGAAAAAGAATTTACATGTTAAAATTATAAACAATGATTAGAAGTTATTTTGTATAGTTAGAAACGATGATTTGCATTAAAAATTTAAATATAAAAACAAAACATTCCAATAGTCAAAATTTAATTCAAAATTTTAAATAACAAAGACTTTGCAAGAAAGTTCAAAATAATTTTTATTTTATATATATTTTGTAATTTGTCGGAGTCACGTAATCACAAAGAATCGTCAGAGTTAAATTTGTTTTTTTAGTTATATATTATTATTAGGTATTTCTTGAATCTCATGATAATTAGAAAAAAAAAATTCCACCCTAATCGTATTAAAAAGAAAATGAGCAGCGTCTCTAATAATATTAGATATTGTGTAATTCAGATGTATACAACCTTTTTCATTAACTGAAGATAAATTCAAGCATAATAAATTCTTTATTACAAAATTCTGTGTTAAAAAATTGTGAATTTCAAAATTCTGGATTATATATTTAAATATTCTTAAATTTTTAAGAAAAGCGGAAGTATATTATGTTAGTAAATTATGCTAAATAATAAGTTGGCTTCAATTATTACCTAATGCAAAAAGGTACTATAATACAGTAAATGTTGATGCGGTTATAGTCACTTATAGAAATAGTAATAATAATAGGGGGATTCATTGTTAACTTACAGTCCCGCTCCCAATTCAATATTTCTGCATCATTACCCTACCCTCTTCTACCCCTACTCCATAGCCAATGTACTGCGTCAAGTGTTAGAATTTTTATCCCATTATATTGGTTAAAGAGGGAGGTAGGTTCAGTCAATAAGAATCTGACACTTCCAAGGGGGAATTCTTAGTATCTTTGGAAGATTCCCACCTGCCTTCGAAAAAAAAATAATTAATTTAATTATTAAAAAGATACTAACGGTTAAAATATAAACACATCCACACTACCGTTATTCTTTATACTATTGGACCAATAACGGTGGATCATGCTTCTGTAGTTAGTTTTGTTAACATTAATATAGAAAATCTCAAACTATGAACCAGTCTCTAACAGCATCTTCAAAATTGGTTCAAACTTTTGGGGATCTATAGAGTAGAATGGAATATTAAAAAGCTCGATCAATTTTAATTCCAACCAACTGAAACAGGAATGTAAACTTATAGCAGCAAAAAAAGAACAAAGTGAAGATAGTTGAAGTTGTAGCAATTGATAACTTAAATTTTAAATTTAATTTTTATTTTAACAGACAGTATTTTTGGCTAAATCTTAAAATGTATTATTAAATTTCTTAACTTTTATGCAATAAATAAAAACTATAGTAACAATTTGAATAATATGAGTAAATTATTCAATTATATATAGTGAATTTTAAATAATATCAAAATCGCGGATATTGATGATCACACTTTATACCAAGAATCAGACCAGTTTTTTTTTGCAAATTATAAATTTTATTAAAAAAAAAAAAAAAAACGTTACAAAAAATAGAAACGAACTTATAAAAAAAAAAAAAAAGTAAGAAAGAAAAATCAATATGGAACTGAAAAATTATACAAAGAAAAAGGAAGAAGAAAAAAACAAGAAAAATTATAAATGAAATTAAAAATTATTAAAAAAAAAACAAAGAGAACAGAAATGTTCTTTTTATTTGTGGTATTACTCGTATAACGAACTTGTATATGAGACTTAAGTCAACTTGTTACTTGTTAACCAATCAAAATATTATTGTAACTGCCAATATTTTTTTAGTTGCCTTTTTTTTTATTACAACAGTATTCAATATTGTTCTTAAACCGCATTGAAGCTAATAATGGTTATTACTTTATAACTCTTTTTATTTTTATGCCTTATGTATATTTTTTTTTTAATTTTAAATGTATGTATATATAACTGATAATATAATATTATAGATATAATAAATTGTTTTTTTCTTTTTACATAGCATTGGTTTTATTTTGATTTTATAAATTGCAGAGGCGACCACCTCTTGTCTTATTTATGTAAACTTGTACTGCATATTGTAAATATTTATTTTTTTCTATAACTATGCATACATAAATAGATTCAAAATTTTCAAGGTTAATTTTGCAAAAGTTCATATATTTTGTATTCTATTTATAATATTTACAGGTTTTTAAATAAATGTAAAGAACTAAAACTGTATTTTATGCATAATTTTTAAGTTATACCAATAATTCACAAATTGAATTATTATAAAGTCGTGTGATCTTTAATTAGTTTCTTAAAACAAAAATAACTTTTCAAATCATTTTGTTTTCATCATGTAATAACTTTATTGAGTAAAAACTTTTGACATATCAGCACACTTATACATAAAAAATATTAAAACAGCACCACAAAAATTTTGAAATTTTGTTTGTACAGAAACCGAAAAAGATATATGTATTGGTTGTTGATATTTTGTTATTCTGAGTGTGTTGAGTATTCCATTGCTCTCGTATACACTTGAAGTTTTTTAATGTATTTTTAAATTAGGTTATAAATTTGAGATTCATAAGTTATTATTATTGTCTTTTGAAATATGAATTTTTATTTTTGACTCTTTTATTTGCATTCAAGTTAAGAATATGTTTTTAAGTTCAGTATTGAAACTTCCAACCGTTGATTAGATTGCGAACATAATGAACTGATGTTATAATAAAAGCATTAAGTTAATAGTGGAACTGGTCTGATTACATATTAATAGATGGATCATTAAAGCATCTAATTGATATCCATATTTAAGGAAAAGAAAATTTGGCCAGGCCGCTAATAACATGACCAAACGACATCAAAAGTTTTTGTACTGAATGGAGACACAAGGCATAAAACAGTTACTCTAAGCCAACCAAATATATTTTTTCCTAAATCCTAATAGAAGTGAGAATCTTCCAAAAACACCAAACACCTCTTGGTAGTGTCAGATTTTTACTGACTACTGATATAAAATTACTATTAATTTTTTTCTCATGACTTGACCAAGGTTTGAACCGAAGACCATCCGGTTAAAAGGCTGACGCTTGACCACTGCGCCATGAGTCAGATTATAGAAGTTGTTGCCATAAAACTTGTGTTTTTTCACAAAACTTCAGTTACCTAGCTCTAATAGAGAGTCAGTTATAAAGAGACACAGAGTTATGAAGAGACACAGCATAATGAAGAGACACTAAATTAAGAAAAAATACTGAGTTAAAAAAAAGTTGTATAGCTGCTATCTCTTGCTATAGCATAACCAATTTTTTACAGAAGTTATTCATCAGTCACTTGACTTCTTACTACAACATTTAAGGTAAGATACAACCCTATTTCAATAAAAATCGATTCTGAATAAAAATATAATATATACTTTGTCATATCTAGCTCATCTCTTTTGAGGTGTCACAAACTGAATAACAAATTTATTATAATCTAAGAACTAAATAATCCGTAAATCTGACATTTAAAAGATAGCAAAAATGTAATTGAATTATTATCCTAATTACAAGTATTCAAGGCAAAATTATTGAAAAAGATGATAAAAATTACATATTCATAAAAGAGGAATCGTTTTTAGCACAATCCCAAAAAAAATTTTTGAAAAAATGTGCTTATTAATTTCACTCGTCCGTCTGTTTACAAAACTTCTACACCGTTAAAGATAGAAAAAAAAAATTTTAACCATGGGTAGGTCTCATAAAAAAATTAATGTTGTAGGACAACTTTTTCAAGTAGCCCTCCCCTCTAATCACGGAGCTACAGTCTCTTAAACTTTTAAAAAGTCCTATTTTAAAATGCGTATATGTCATGTTATATTTAACATTTTTTCAATCTGAAAATACCATTCAACGGAAATTTTTTAAAATCAGTATCAAAATTGTAGGATTCTTTTAAATTTAGCATTTAAATTTACGTTATGTGAAAACCAAATTATGCATGATTTTTCTACCTTCGGCACGCGTTTAAGTTGAAATTTTGAGAAAAGAAAGAATTTTGGAAATTAGTATAAGTTTCCTTCAAAAATGTATTTTGTACCACCCCCTGTTTTTGAGCTATTAGGGCTCATAATTTAAAATTAGTTATTTTTAAACATCTGTTCAAATTTTTTTTCGGCAAAACATAAAAATTAATCATCATTATATATATTTTTACGTGTGCTAACGATTTTTCTTAGTTATACAGGATTCCGGACTTACCGCCCCTCAAAATTGCAAAAAAGTCCTATTTTCACTTATTTTGTTATTATATGAAATTTTAAAATTTTGGTGCAAGTCACAATTCTGAACAATTTGTATTATATTTTGAAAATGTGTGCTTTTAAAAACTGTTGCTTTACATATTCTGCCTTGTTTTCTTAATTAATTCAATTAACATTTTATTTATGATATATTGACCACTATAAACTTTTACTAAGTTGCATATATATGCCCATATATACATAATATGATAATTTAAAAACAATTTTTTTTTATTATGACGAAAAACATGAGATCTTACACAACATTATATTAAAGGTGAGTCAACTCATAAATATTAAAAATAACAACATAATAATAAATTGTTAACCTTTTGACATGAGATGTTCTCGTGAATCATTCCAAACATAAATTGTAATATATTTCTTTATCTAATTGTTAAATTAAATTTTTTTTTTTTAATATTGATTAATACAATTAATTGCAATTTGTGTAATATTTGTACTTATAAGTAGAAAAATCTGGTTTTTAGTGGAAAATACCTATTTTTTTTATTGAAAAAATTCACAAAATGAAAAGTAATTTAAATTTCATCATGTTAACTTAAAAAAAAGCTTAATTGAATTATTAAATTTATTCGTTTTTAATTAATAATTTATAGTTATTTTTTTTTTAATTTAATTTATTTTCCTTTTTGGTAAATTAACACGGAATTCAAATAAAATTTTAAATATATCCAGAGCTACTGAGATAAAAAAGAAAAGGAGTTCCAAAATCGCAATTATAGAAAATAAAAAATTCAAAACAAAACTGATGGATAAACTTCCGCGAAGGGGTGATCATCGATTTAGATAACGTCATTATATAACGGTACTTTATATCTCCAAGTTTCCGAATATATATGCAATAGAACCGACGACACCATCTAATGGCCGAAAAATGCATTACAAAATTTTCAATTACAAAATGAGTAAAATTTTTGTTCCAAAATCGCAAAATTATTTTTAGCGGTTAGTTAACTTTTTTTAGCGTTTAGTCAAATTTTTTTCGAAATTAGTTTAATTTTTTTTTTTTTTGAGACTTAGTGCATTTTCCTTAATTAGGAAATTTAATACTACCGTGCCCGTCATTTATCAGCGCCGCTTTTGTTGTGTAAAACTGTTTTGTAACGTAAAAAAAATAACTAGAAGGGATTTTAAAGTTGGAAAGAAAATCAGAATTTATACCTCATCCAAAGTGTTTATAATTATGTATATGCGAGATTCTTAATTAGGAAGGATTTTAAAATTTGAAATAAAAACTTAATATTCTTTTTCCCAAAATATTAATATATATGTACATGCAACATTTTGAGTTATTGCGACATTTTGAGAAATTTTAGAATTGGATTCTGGTAAAATCGTATAACTCTGATTTTGTTAATTTTTTTACACACATATTTCCACATTAAAGGATTTTAATTAGTGGAGGCTACCGCATCCAAACCTTCACTAAACAATTCATTAAAACCATGATTTTGTAACCAACTCTAAAATTTAACTCCTATTTTTTTCTGCTTCTGCAAAATACAGGTGTCTGAAAACAGCAAATTTTTAATTTTAGACTCCTAGTAGGTCTAAAATGAAGGAAGTACATACATTTTTTTTAAGAAAACTTATGTTAATTCTCAAAGATCAATCACCTTTCAAAATGTTAAAGCTCTAACTGAAAGTACTCTGACATGAAGGAACCGTAAAAAAATCTTAAAAATATTTTAAAAGGGATCTGAAAAAATCTCCTATCGTTTGCAGTTTTTCGATTAAAAAAATACGAAGTATAGAAATTGAAATATAAACATAAGGATTTTTTCAACTTTGTGATGCTGCAACTTCTTAATAAGTGAGTCTATACATTAAAAAAAAAAGTTGTTCTACAATATTAAAATTTTTTTAAAATTTATTTGATATTTTTTAGCTATTGTTAGTTCCAAGTTACTTTTTAGCTTTGATCAGCTGTTATAACTACACTAACAACAATAAATAGATTAAATTTGAACTACAACTACAACTATTTCCAACAACGAAGGTCACTCCTGGTTATATGAGAATGTTGTGCAAAAAATGCATATGTTATTCTTAATAATAACCTAATTAATATTCATTTTAATACAAAATTAATATAATTTTATTTAATTAATATAATTTTAAAATTTAATGTATTTTATATTAAACTAAATTAGACAAAATTAAACAGATGTTTAAAATTCTGTATAATATTAGTAAAAATTTTAAAATCAAACAATTTAGACAATTAAAACTTTTTAAAAAATAATTGTATTTTATTTTTATTTTTAACTTTTATAATGTTAGTTAAGTTTTAAATTTTATATATACTATAAATTAAAAATTTAACAATGCACTTAAATTACTCTATATATAATATACAGGAATAGGATACACTTATTTAAAAGACCAAAGTTTCACTTTGCTTTTAAAATGCATATATGTATAACAAATATAATGCAATACATATGTTATATTGCACATAATTAAATATTTAAAAAAATTATTATTAATAATATAATTTTATATTAAAAATAATTTATTATATAAAAAGAAAAATATATATTAAAACGTTTATTATACTTAGATTACACAGATTTAATAGTATATTACCGAAGTATATTACGGATAAAATTTAAAATTAAAATGGATTTAGAAAAAATTCAAAGTATAAAATTTATTTGGAAAGTATTCTTTTTATTAGGATTTAATCCAGATGAATTTTGTATAACTACACATCAAAAATATATTATATATTATTTAATACAAATACCAATATTTTTAATTTTTCCATTTTATTTTATTTTATCAATTATTTATTATCCAATTTATTCGAAATCAATGTATTTTGAAAATATACCAATTGGTGTAACATTAATAATACTTATATATAAATGTTTTATAATATTTTTATATCGTTATGAATTAAAAATAAATATACGAAAATATTTTTTATATATAAATGATTATATTAATGATGAAAATGAAATAAAATATTTAAATGATATTATAAAAATTATTAATAAACTACTTAAATTATTTAGTATTATTGTAATATTTGGTGTTTCATGTAAAGAAATAAATTTTTGGACAAGTAAAAATCCAGATAGAATGTATTTTATTATATGGTATCCAAAAGAAATGAAATCATATGATTTTGGTAGATATATTATACAATTGCATAATCAAATTTCATCAATATATTTTGTTATTGTAACATATGTAATTGAAATATTTAATCCAATATATCTTTATATATTAACTGGTCATTTTCATATACTTTTAATGAAATTACAAAAATTTACATCAAATACTTCAAATAAAAATTTATCATATAATGAATTACATTTGTGTTTGAAATTTTATAAAATATTGGAAAGGTATAAATATATAAAACAAAAAAAAAAAAAATATTTAATATTTTAAATATACAATATAGGATACTTATAGTATTTTCTTTTTTTTTTTGTCTAAGAATTTTCAAAATAATTGAAAAAATTATTGGTTTGCAAATGTTAATACAATATACAATAGCATGTGCTTCAATGGCAGTATTTGCTTTATATTTAACACAATTTCATGGTCCATATACAGAATTGATAGCATCATCTATAATACAAGTTCTTTTTATATTTCAAATATTTTTAACATCATGTTTTGCTGATATGTTAAAAAGTAAAAGTGAAGAACTAACAAATGCAATATTTTCATCACATTGGATAGAAAAAGATTATAAATTTCGTAAATTAATATTTATGTTTATGCAAAGATCACAAAAATCATTTGAAATTAATACTGGTTGGGTACCAGTTAATTTGGAAACATTTGCAAAGGTTTTTTTTTTTTTTTTATATATATTTTATATACTTTTTAAATTTAATATTAATTTAATTTTATTTTTTTTATTTTTTTTTTTTTAGGTTTTAAATTTTGCATATTCATCATTTTTATTACTTAAAGAATTACAGGACAACTATTAAAATTTGAAAATTTTTATTCAAATATAAATTTGATTAAAATTTTGATAAAAAAAAAAAAAAGTTAAAATTTTATTTTACAAAATTGTAATTTAATTAATTATGTTTTTACATTACATGTTTTTACATTACACATAGTATAAATAAACCCAATGCACCACCAAAATGATTTTTTTTTATTTTAATAAACATAATTTTAAATATCTACATTATGGTATGAATAAAAGTAAATGTTCTGAATGAAGATAATATAAAAAGGTAGGGGGGCCTCTAGTGGGTAAGAGCGTATGTAAATATCGAGGTAGTGTGGGTTCGAATCTGACACACGTCGCAAGAGTTATTCCCCCTTACGACATTTACAACTACGCCTGAACAGGAAAGGCTGTGTAATTTCCTTTGTTTATGTGGCAGATAAATGCACTTAAAAGAAAAACAAAAAAGGTAGGTAGGTATAAAATAATTTTAAATATTTTTGAATTGGGAAGAGCCTTTTCATAGCTAACAATTCTTCAAATCTAAAATTTGATATTTCTTTGTGTAGTGCAAACTTGAAAAAAGTTAAAAATAAATCAAAACAACATATTGCAAAATTTAGAAAACAAAATTAATTTCAATTTAAAGGACTTTATTAGAAAATTGATAAATTTTAAATGAATATAATATTAGAAATAATCAAATAGCTAAATATTGTTAATAAATCACTATTTCAAAACATGTATTTTACATAAATTAAAAAATATACTATAAACATTATTTTTACTCCTGCATATTGTGACTATTGATCTTTTGGTCACTGATAGCAAAATTGTAATAATAATAGGCGGATTCATTATTCTATTACCGTTTCATTCTTCAATTCAAAGTTTTCTACTATTTTTCCATGAATGCTCCTATTCGTCCCAATCCCTACTTTCTATCCAATATACTGCACTGTCCAATACACTGCGTCCAATATACTAGAATTTCCTCCCATTATATTGACTTAAAGAGGACGTACGTTTATTCTGTTAGGATCTGACACTACCAAACAAATATTTTTGAAGTTTTTGAATATGATACTAAAAAAAAAAATTTTTCAGTAATAATAATACCAATAGTGCAATGCATAAGTCACCGATCTCCCAGGCGAAACGTCTGAAGCTCAAATCGCGGTTCAAAAAAGGTTAAAATATATAAAATATAATAATATAATGTAAAAAAAATAAATAATATATAACTTAATACTTGTACCGCCACTACACCTGAAAAGGAGAAGTTGATTTATTTCCTCATCACATTATATGTGTAATGTGATGGCGGAACCAAAATAATAAAAACAAGGTAGAATGTAAACCAACGGTTTTTAAAAGCGCACATTTCCAAACTCAATACAAACTGTTTAGAATTTTGACTTGGACAAAAATTTGAAAATTTCATGTAATAAGAAAAAACGTGAAAATAGGACATTTTTGAAATTTTGAGGGGCCGTAAGTCCGGAATCCTATATAACTAAGAAAAGCCGTTAACACGCGTAAAAATATATTATTGAACCTTTAATTTTCATGCCTCGCTGAAGAAAAATTTTTACAGGTGCCTAAGTTACAGGTGTCTAAAAATAGCAAATTTTCAATTTTTGAGGCGTAATAACTCTTAAAGAGCGGGTGCTACCAAAAAATTTTCTGAGAAAACTTACACTAATTCTAAAAGTTCTTTCTTGTCTCAAAATTTCAGGTTTCTATCTAAAGGCGTGCCGGAGTTATGAAAAAAGAAATTTCATGCAAAATATGGTTTTCACATAACAGTAAATTTAAATAGTAAATTACAAAATATTGCATAATTTTGATATTGTTTTATATAGATAATAAAATTTTCGATCTTCTGACGGATTTAGATTGCAAAACTATTACGCAGGGCCTGAGATATATACATCTGAAAATGGGACTTTTTCGCAATTTTGAAGAGCTGCAACTTTGGAACCCTTTACAACTAAAACAAACTATAAAAATAGCAAATTTTCAATTTTTGAGGCGTAATAACTCTTAAAGAGGGGTGCTACCAAAAAATTTTCTGAGAAAACTTATACTAATTCTAAAAGTTCTTTCTTGTCTCAAAATTTCAAGCCTCTATCTAAAAGCGTGCCGGAGTTATGAAAGTAGAAAAATCATGCAAAATTTGGTTTTCACATAGCGGTAAATTTAAATACTAAATTTAAAAAAATTGTATAATTTTGATATTAATTTATAAAGATAAAAGAAATACCTGTCGAATGACGTTTTCAGATTGAAAAAATCTTAAGTAGAACATAAGATATATGCATTTAAAAATAGGGCTTTTGCAAAGTTTGAGGGGATGTAGCTCCGTAATGGGAGGGGCTACATAAAAAAGTTGTTCCATAAAATTATTTTTTTTATGAGACCTACACATGGTTAATTTTAGGTCATTTTTTTTCTCTATCTTTAACGGTGTAGAAGTTTTGTAAACAGACGGACAGACGGACGGACGGACGGACGGACGGACAGAGTGAAACTAATAAGCACATTTTTTCAAAATTTTTTTGGAAATGTGCTAAAAACAAGTAAAAGTAACAGTAAGTCGATGCAACCGACTTATTTATACCCTATACCTAAAAAATTCAAATTAAATTAAAAATCCATAAGTTATTTTATTTAGGTATTTAATGTACCTAAGCTAAAAAAATAAATGCTTTTACAACCTTTGTACAAAATTTCAGATTTCTATCTTTATTAAATTCGAAAATATGCTTGTTAGGTTTTGGGAGTTGTGTGGGAGGTATCCGAACAACTCCTCCAATTCATCTCAAATTTTGGGCAAATCAGGAATTCAGGAAACAACACCCAAGTACCAAATTTGAAGTTTCTATCTTTATTAATTTCGAATATATGCTTGTTCGGTTTTGGAAGTTGTGTGGGAGGTACCCGAACAACCACTCCAATTCATCTCAAATTTTAGGGATATCAGGGATTCAGGAAAATACACCCTCGTACAAAATTTTAAGTTCCTATCTTTATTAATTTCGAAGATATATCTATTCGGTTTTGGGAGTTGTATGGGAGGTACCCGAACCCATGGACCGATTTTGTCCAGATTCGAACTTAGCCTTCCTTTCGTAATTAGTAACCTACTATATAAATTTCATCAAGATAGCTTCACTAGTTTTTGAGTTATCGTGCATCGCTAAATCGACTCAGGAGGTGATCCTGATTCAGAATATATATCTAATATATATTCATAATCAAGATCACCATATCTAACTCGCTTCCTTTTGGTGGTTACAAACACCATACCAAAGTTAATATACCCTATACTTAAAGTGTAGGGTATAAAACCATAATATAAACATTGTCGGTTGATTTAATACATTATAGAATGGAGATAACTTAGAACAAAAATTAAACTGTATTCTTTTAAAAAAAAAAATTTTTAATTGTAGTTAATTTTTCTATTTAGTTATTTAAATTAATTTTTGTATCCAATACATTAACTTGAGAGAATAAAAATGCATGATTTCTCTTTAATGAATACATCATCTTACTATACATTATCTTTCGTTTTAAGCAAAACAAATTATAAAAATTCCTAGTACGGGAGTATCGTTTAGTTTGGGATTGTGAAGTATAAAGAACAAGTTCAAAAAGTATTTAAGACTTAGGTTGGTTATAAGATAAAGGAACTGGAACCTCTTAAAAAATAAATATATATTGACGAAATATTATTAAATATAATCGAAAATAAGTTAAGTTCTAAATTTCTTTGAAGGAATTTTTTTGATGACAATATAAACTTCGATTGATTTCCAATAAGAGAGAAGAGAAATGTCGAAAGTTCTTTAATATTTTAAATAAAAATGAAAATTTCAAATTTGACTCATTTTTAAACGGAAAATTATAAATGGATATCAATTTTTTTTTTTTTAAATTTTGTATTATTGTGCAAACTAACATAGTTCTTTTACATCAATTGAATTGTTCATTCCAACAATTATTTTAAAAAAAATCTATTAATAAAGTAATTGAATAAAGTAATTAACTTGGAGTAATTAACATTGTCTCAGTTGTTTCTACATATTAGATCTATAAAAATTTTTAATAAAAAACATATAATTTCTAGTTTTTCTCTTTTCTTTTTGTAATTAACCTGTGTCTAACCTTTGTTTCATGTTCAAAGTCAAAAGTACATGATTTTTTATGATGTATTTTCAAAATTTACACAATTTTTTTTAAATTACTTAATATTATATTATAAAATCATGGAAATTTTTTTCATGTAAATGAAAAAGGAACAGTTTTTGAGAAATTTTAATAGAAAAACAAATGACAATTTAATAAACGTAAATTTGTGTCATAATAAAATTATTTTCAAGTACCACAATTTATATAACAAAAAGAAGTAAAGATCAGTAAGTAATAAATGCTTAGGAATAATTTAAATAAAATAGTACAATAAATTAAACGTGTTTGAGGTATGACCGCCTGAATCACGTTCGTGCGGACAAAAATTTTTTAATTTCTTCCGGACAAAATTGATTTTTTTTTTTTTTTGATACAAACAAATGATACGAATTACGAAATCGATTAAAAATTTTTTTCTTTAATACGGGAAAAACCTGAATCATGATTTTTAGATAAAATTTTTAACTTGTATCTCACCAAACCCACCCTAACGATCAAAAAGATAATCAAACCAAACCTTACTTAGTAATTTTAAGATTTTGATTAAAACTTTTAATGTCAAAGATTTAGTTAGAAAATATAAGAAAAGAAAGTAAAATACTTTTTGATTTAAAAAAATAAATAAATTTTTGTTTATTTTTTTTTTTAAGTGAACAAAAAAAGACAGTAACAAGTATGTAAGGCAGTATGAAAAATCAAAGCCTATTTAAAGACGTACATTCTTCAAAAGACTATATAAGAACAGTTTAGAATATTGTGACATACATCAAAATCTCTAATTTTTCTTCGAATTTTATATGTAAGAAAAAATTGTAAAAAATCAAGAAGCACTTTATTCAATTTTAAAGAAATCCTATATATAAAATAAGAACAGCTGTTAAACTACATTTACATCTAAAAATATAATTTTGTTTTAATTTTTGCGTTTTACTTTTTAAAAATTCCGACAGGTATATAAAAAGAGCGAATATTCTATTTTTGACACCTATCACCTACCACCTACCTATTCAACAAATGAATTCTTTAATCCTTTTAAATATTTTAAATAAATGAAACATTAAATAATAAACATTAATTCTTAAAATATTTATTATCTATATAACTAAAATTAAAGGTTCTCGAATACAAATAGATTTGAAAGCCCCGATACTATCAGTTTTTATTTAATATAATTTTCAAAAAACTGATTTTATAATCAATAAAAAAAAAGGAAAAAATTCCATATTTGAAAAAATAAATTCCATTACAATTTATAAACGTCCAATCATAATATCTAAAAAGGCTGTACGAACTAACGCCCAAATAAAAAAAAAGTTGAATTTTTCCCTCAACTAGTATTCTACAAAATAGATATAATAAGTCATGTACTTCATTATTTTAATTGTTATGTAATTGGCCAATTGTTCAATACATTTTGAATCTGTTTTCAAATGCTTATAGGGAATAAAAACAACATTCGGTGGCTTTTCCTAACAAAGTATTTGAAATAGTAGGGACAGCCGTTACCCAAACCACCACTAAACAAATTATTGAAACCTTGATTTTGTAACCAACTCTAAAATCCTTCCTAATTCAAAATCTCGCATATACATATATTTCCCTAAAATGGGAATACCCTGGTTTTGAATCCAAATTTAAAATTCCTCCTATTTCAAAATCTCACAGATACATATATATAATAAATATTCTGGAAAAAGTGTAAGGGCACCGGTTTTTTTAAAAGAGTATTATACCTTTTCAAAAAATTATTATATTAATCCAATTTAGAAATGGAATTTAAAGTTCATGGACTTTATTACCCTTTTACAAAGGTTTTTGGGACAAAAAAAATTTGGGTATTAAAGTCATGGACTTTAACTTCTTGGACTTTAGTTCACGTCACAATATAAATATTTTGGAAAAAGAGAATCCGGATTTTTTAACCAACTCTTAAATCCTTTCACAATTATTCGCTTTTTCCAAATATATATGCATATGCATACGTATATGCCTGATTCCACTTTTACTTTGTTGAATTTATTATCTTTTTAAACGCCCGAAAAGAAAGAACTAATAACTGAATAGAATTACAACTAACTAATATCCGAAAAGAATGAACTAATACCAGAATAAAATGAACTAACGCCCGAAAAAGTTTTTCGGCTGTTAATTAATTTTTTTCGGGCTTTAAAACTAACGCCCAAAATACAAAAAAAAAAAACAAAAAATTCGGGCTTTAGTACATTTTGAATTCGGGCGTTAATACGTAGCGCCATCTAAAACAGAACAAAATGTTGCATGTTACTATTAAAATTTCAAACAAAAGAAAATAAGAAAATCTAATCACATTTTTTTTTTTTTTTCGTTCCCGTTCAATTCCTTATAACTAAAATTATTGCAATTTAAATTGATTTAATTCTATTGTGATTTAAAATTGGTATTATATAGCTACTATAGTAGTATTATACTATATATGTAGTTACGATATGAATTGATTTGAAATTGATTGTAGTTTTTGTAATATTTTAAAATTATAATTGAAAAAAATCTCAAATCACTTAAAATTGAAAGATGTATGTACAATTTTCAAAATACAAATTTTATGCATAGATATACCTATTAGTTTAGTTTTTATTAC
Organism: Poecilobothrus nobilitatus; assembly: GCA_947095535.1. Classification (NCBI taxonomy): domain Eukaryota; kingdom Metazoa; phylum Arthropoda; class Insecta; order Diptera; family Dolichopodidae; genus Poecilobothrus; species Poecilobothrus nobilitatus. The sequence goes on along the minus strand of OX352773.1, from coordinate 245,496,154 downwards.
AAATAAATAATTTATATTTATTTATTATTTTATTTATTTTTTTATTATGTTGGAATGTATATTTTATATTTTTATTATTTCAAGGAGTATTATTAGAAGTACAACACATTATACGTGTATAAAATTATTTAGATTTTTGAAGAAGGAAAAAATTATTGCAAATTAATCAATTTATCTATATGTAATGGAAAAATTTAATGAAAATTTTTTTTTAAATTACAAATGAAATGACATATTTTTGTTCACTTATTTTTCCTATTTATTTGTTTGTTTGTTTGTTTGCAATGTTAAGGTTAAGGTTAAAAATATTAAAATAAAATAATGAAACTTTTCAAAAAAAAAATTTCCTTTTTATTGATCTCCAATTAATACTGATTTTAAAAAGATCGAGTCCATCGTCATTATTGTGACCATTAGACATTAAAACTATTTTAATGTATAGTATTTTTTCTTTATCTTTAATCTATAATATTTTCTTAAATAAGTTACTTAATAATAAGGATTTAGCATTTTTGTTAGAATTTTTTATATTTTATTACTATATAAAATTCCCAAATACCTACTCCAGAATTCCCAATTCTAAACTGAAAACAAATTATGTAATTTTGATAATAATTGTATTTTAACCGGTATTTAAGCTGCTGTGGTAAATTACATCTGCTAAAACTGGAAAGTTCTTAAAAGAAACTCTTGAAAATTATTTTAAATCTTCCAAAAAAAATTCCAAACAATAAGATTAGATATAGTTACGCCAATATGAATTTTATTACTCATAAAATAAATTATATTAGTGATAAATGAATGCATACTAACATCTAAGAATCTCTTAGTCAATAGTGTTTATTAAACTATTATATTATAGTATAAATAAATATGCAAATTTTAATTTTGGTGTCATACACAATTTACAATATAAAATAAATAAAAATTAACAACTTAATTTTTATCTTTTAGGATAAATATACAGAAGACTTAAGTGTACTAAACAACATCTCCATTTTTTGACAAAACAATAAATTATGAAACTTTTAAGTTAGCGTTCTCCTTAAACTAATGTAAATCGAAAATGTAATCATCCCCAATTTTAGGTAACCCCGTAGTGATGAACAACGGAGGCTTTTTTTTATTTATCTTTGGAGAAATTTCAGCGCGAGCTTCAAGACTTTTTATTTTTTCGGAACAAGTTCCCACTACTACTAAATAGCTGTAAAACAAAAATTACAAGAACCATCTAAATGTTGAAAGTCTAGTAAAGAGTTCAGCTGACATTGGGATCGTTAATTGAACAAGTTGCACTATTTTGTATTTTATCGAGATATCCCAATGTTGTTTTTAGAGTTGTTGTTCTTCTGCCTCAATATGTACATTATACACCGTCTTTGGTTGTATGAACGATTTGTAGATATTGAGAAGATGAGAAAACGAGAGTTTAAAATCTATTCCAGGAAATCCAAACATCTTTTGTTACATCAAAAATATGGTTCGTCCAACTTAATTTTTAATTTAGCTTCATACCCAAATTGTACAGTTCTATTCTAAAATCCCTTCCTGAAATATTAAGATTTTTCGAAATTTTTTTGAGAGACTAAACAGCACTGGATTTTTTGAAATTTAAATCGATGCGCTATTGATTTTCCCCATCTTTATTTAAGAGGTTTTTTACGTTCTTTTGTAACTAACTAATTTTTAGAACTTAACCTGTTGCCTCAATTGCTCACTTTTTACATTGACGACATTTAAAACTAAAAATATTAATAATATCATTATTTAAAATTTTATAGAAATAAATTAGTTATTAATTTGAATAAGTACTCATTTAATTTGACGATATTATTTTTGACATATATAACAATTAAATAAATACATGTTAAATATATAAATTTAAATAACCTTATACTGTCTATAATCAATTATGTTTAACTTTATTTGCACCTCACACGTAGACAGCTTCCGACTACACAATAAATTAATATATTTTTTATTAATTTTTTTTTTTTTTTTTTTTTATTACTGTTATTTGTTACGTTCAATTTAAACATTAAATTGAAGTTTATGACATTGACCTCGTTTTTACAATCAAAAAATTAAATATGTAATATCAAATGCAAATAAATTTTTTTTTATACAAAACTGGGTAATTATTACATCTGATTCTGATTAATGGTTTTTTTTTTTAAGTATTTATCATTTAATTAGTAAAACAAAAATTAAAAAATACTCAGTTGGTATTCTAAATTGTAATAGGTAATTATAGATTGTCAAGTAATTTTCTATAAAAAAAAAATTTTATTCCGTTTTAATATTCAATGACAATGATAAAATTGTAATTTTAGAATTTTAAGACTAGAATTTTTTTTTTTATGTATTTTAAATAAAACGTTTAAAAAAACTTACATAAAATTTTTTTTTAATGACCTTGCATATCATTTTTCTGACCTCGATAAAAATTAAATAATATACGAAAATTAATCCTGTAAATTTATTTTGACTTACCTAAATTTATTTTATATACATATGATCTTTTCCAAAAATTAAAATAGAAAAGTAAAAAAATTAAACAGTTTTTTACAAATATAAATATGTATGTATATGTATATGTTTATATATACAGGGTTTTTAGTATAAGACTGAAAATACTTCGGGGCAAATAGCATTAGAGATTAGACTAGCCACAAAATCTACCCTTATTATTCAAAAAATTTTAAATAAAAATATTCAAATATTTAAGTTTTAAGGAAATTAACGTATAATTAAAACTTTGTTTTTTATAGGGTAGGTGAGAATCATAGAAAGACACAATAGAGCAGTGAAAACGAGCATGAGTCCTCTATGAGACTTTAAGCCACTAAACACCACCTCCCTTTTTTGACCAAACAATAGGTTTTACGACCTTTAGTACGGAATGTACTGCCTGGTCAAAGGAAGTTAAGTTAGTGAATGAAAATTGATTTCAAATTGATAGGCATATTGTGAACAAAGTTGTTAATATTTACCTTGAATATTTGCACGTTGTAAATGTAATCATCACCAATTCTGTGGAACACATGAGGTGGAAAATGGTTCCATATTCGCGATTTTCGTATTACAAACAAATTTCCATAAGCCGAATTATGCCATCTGGGAATTTGAACTACATAGGGGTGGGCAGCAGAATCTTCTTTTTTCTCTTTGAAATGCTTTGAGAAAAGGCATCAAACTTTTATTCTCGTTAGAACAAGAACCCAACTCTATAAGATATCTATAAAATAAGATAAGTGTTCCTGTTAGGCGACGGAGACCGAGTAGTGAGAGCGTAGAGGTGATATGGGGATTGTTCTTTAGATGAATTGCTGTATTTTGCATTTTATCGAGAAATCCCAATGCCGTTTTGGAGGCTCCCGACCAAATATGTACATTGTACTCCAATTTTGTCTTATATATGTTTTATAGATGTTAAGGAGATCAGAAGATGAAAAGAAGACTTTACAACGATATAGGAAACCCATACGCCTAGCTGCATCTTTAGCTATACCAAAAATATAATTGGATTATAACTTACATAAAAAATAACAAATTGGTAACTTCAGTTAACGAACTTTCAAAGAAATAATAGAAAAATAGAAATTTTTCTTATTTTTCTATTATTTCTTTTGTAAACATTTTTTAAACATGTTATTAACATCACACGATGTTATTTCCAATATAAAGATTCAATGTTATGTGTTCTTTTATATTATTTCTGTGATCGTGTCGAACAAACTTAAAACTAGAAGAAAGTTATATACGAGAAGTGGTCTATTCTCAGTCGTTCTCGAGATATTGTGCCTTTAATGTTTTTCTACACATCAAAAGTTTATTCTTCAAAGTTTCATATGCTGAAGGTATCAAGATTTTTTAGGGCATTTTGAAAGAAAATTCGTAATTTAAAAAAAAATTAAAGTATTTTAAAAAATATAAAATGTTTTTATGTTTTTACCTTTTATTTAAAATGTAATTATTCCATATTATAACAAATTCTTCAACAGCTTTTAAACAAAACTTAGTTAGTTTCTGTAGAACATGTGGAAAAATTTGCAATTATTATTTATTAAGCTCAAATCAAATGTGACATATAATTTTAGTTCACTAAGTTATAACAATATACATATAGTAACAATGTTCTAAACGTCTTTGAGCAATTCTAAAATAAACAGTATTAGAATTAAAATGATACATTTATAATGTACTGAAATTGATAATGTATAATTGATAAAATTTTTAATATTAAAAATACAATACTAAAACATGGTTAACACGAACAAGGATACAAAAATTACGTAAACTAAAATACGTTACCATTTATTATGTTCGTGCGAAAAATCTTTTCGTGATATATCAGAAAAATTTTAAATTACATATTGTCTAATAATTAAAAATCTAAAATTGTTTTATAAAAAAAAAAAAAAATTTCTATTCTATTTTAATATCTATGTGTTATGCAATTTTTTTAGTTTGTACCCTTCTCTAACTGGTAATATTGTTATTCACTTTATTAGAATTCTGAAAAATTAAAAATTTAATAATATAAAATATACATTACAAACTCATATTTTTACATTTAAATAACTTAAGCTACCCTACCTTTTTAAAAATTGATATTAATATGTTATTAATATTATTATTAATGTTTTTAAAAAGAATTGTGTAAACTAAATATAACCTCTACAACTCTCGACCTCTTTTCTTCTATGAAAACAAATATATAAATTCATACCGTTTCTGGAACAATATACCACAACTTAACAATAACAATTGCTTTTTGATCAGAAACAGTTGATTAAAAGCCTAGAAAAGCTTTTTTCAATAAGAAAAAAATTTAAAAAAAACGCATGAAACTCGCCGTCTCTTGTTTATACATTAGGATAGATTATTTTTTGACATATGACGGAAAATTAAAATAATTATACAAATGGTTTAGAATAAAACGATATCCAACTTTTATAAAGTAAATAATTTTAAAAGTAATAAAATTAATTAATATGAAAACTCCTAAAAATATGCAATTATCAAAAGATTTATTTTTACTTATTTTTTACTACAAATGATCTTTAGTAAAAGGCGAAAGATTTATCTAATTTTGTAAACTTTTTAAGGATGTAAACAGAAACAGAAAAAATAAATAAAAAGTAAGAAAAAAAAAAAAAAAATACTCCAAATGATTAAACACAAGGCGTCTTAAAGAGGTTGTACTGGTTCAAATCGCCCTTACGGCGAAATATATAATATAAATAAAATAAATAATATAATATTTATAATTTAATACACTTGTACCAGAACCATCATACCTGAAAGAAAAATGTTAACTTAGTTTTTCTCTCACATTTTATTTAAATGTAATGAAAGAACCAAAATAAATAAATAATAATAGTATTTAAATTGTAATGGCGTGAGCTGCAAATATAATTTTAATAATATTGCATTATCCAATTTAATATAATATTCAAATAAATATATTATTAAATCTAGACTTCTGTTAAACAGCTGCAAAAAGTTCTATTTTAAGTATCAACTAAATATTTTACTAAACAATTCCCATCAGTTATATTTAAAGTTAAAGTAGTATAACGGACTGACATTATACCAAACAGCTTAAATTAAAATTAAATACGATATCCGTTTAAGTTATTTTAATAAATTTCTAAACAAAATACAAAACAAATATGTTAGGTATTAACTAATATCAAAAACAAAAATATCACAATAACATAAATTTTCTGAATGGCATTCAAATTTTATACATATAATAATATACATATTTGTAAAATAAGTATATATATATATATATATATATATATCATATCATATATCATATGTATGAAATAATTAATTTAATTATAAAAATAATGTCTAATTTACATCAAATTCATCATCATCATCTTATAAAATTCATCATATCATCTCATTATCTCATCATTCATTATATTTAAACAGAGAATAATAATTTGTTGATGCAGTTGTAATCATTTTATAATTAATTGAAGTTCTGAAATTTATTGTCAATGTTTTTAACACATTATGATATTATCAAAGTTTTTTTTTAAAAAGTTTTTATTAGTTTCACTATATTCACCCGTCTGGTCTTTTGAAATACAGTTAAGAAATAACTAAAAGTGTCTGGTGTAAATGTGTAATATTATAAAAAATTAGATTTTGAAGAAGAATTATTTGGGTTGATGACCAAACCCATAAACCAATGTCCATGAATAAAAATCCAAAAGCCAAAATCCAAAATCCAGAAAAAAAGAATCCATAAAAGAAATCTACAAATTCAAAAATGAGCAAAACATATTCTGTTAAAAGCGAAAAACTCTGATTTTGTAATAAATTTGTAAAGTTCTTCCTAATATTTTTGTTACATGCATATTTCAACATCAAAAAAATATAAAGCCCCCGTTAAACAAATTATTGGACCCTAATTTTGAAGCCATCTTAAGAGTCCTTCCTAATTATCATTTTTACATATATGTATTATACAACAAAAAAAAACATCTATAATTATAATTTAGTAGTTTTCAGCCACACACTACGTATTATGAATTCCGCTTCAAGCTTTGAACATCAGTAACTACATATCTTTTACGATTTTTCTACTATAAAACCTATACGTAATATTAATAATAAAACATAAAAAACAACACATTTCATATTTACATTACAGTAATATGGTACCTACGATAGTCGGTAGTAGTAACAAAACGTACACAACAGAATAACAAAAAACACAAAATTATAAGAGACATTCTCACTTACTCTCTTTAAAATTGAGAGTCGAGTCGACTCGACCTCAACGGCTCAACATATTCTTTGGCTATATGTAAGAAATGTAGTATGTATTGAAATGAAGCTATATGTATCACAATATGTATTGAAATTTTAAATAATGATGAATGATGAATGATATTGATCTGATATTAATAATCAATATGTATTTAAGTATTTACTTATGTATGATCAGCGGGCAGAGTTTTTTTAAAATTCAAATATATAATTGTTTTGGTTTTGTACTTTTCTATTAAATTGTTGCATTTACGTGTGGATGTTTATATATTATTTGAAGCGATTATAGAAAACTTTTCTAATTGTATTCTTTTTTGAATTCAATTTCTTCTCATATAAGTACTTAAATTTTAGTATACAGCAGTTCTTACAATCAAAATTATATTTGAATAATTTTTTATTTTTAAATATTTTGCATGTCAATTTTATGCAGGGTTACCGTTTGTACAATTGTGGTAATATTTGTACGATCTTCTCGCCCTCTGTACCATGTACAATCTTAATCAAGGATTGTACGCCAAATATACGGACATTAGGGCAAGGTAAAACGAACAACGGCAATATTGTTACAGACAACGTGGTCTATAAAAAAAATTAACTGAATTTTGCTCCAAACTTTGTTTGTGCATTTCACGAATGTTTTACGGTTACCTATTCTGTTTTCCCCACGTACCTTTGAAACATTTATTTCGAACTCGATAAATAAATAGACATAATAGTCCTCACTCACAATACAAAGTATTCTAAATATACGTACACCAACTAAAGGCTCTTTATACAATTTAATTCTGTTAGTGTTTTGACGAATTTGGTTTTGCTTTCTGATTTTTTACGGATTGTATTTTTTCCATAAATTCTATTTTTCTAAACTGCAACTGTCTATTATATGAATTAGGATTCAACATAGAATTTGACTACATATTAACAGGGGCCCCTAGTACATATATATTTCAACAACTAAGTATAATCATTATGGATTTTGTTTTTTCTGGATTTTGGGACTCACCTGAATTATTTAAATTAAAACAAATTTCTATTACATTATATACACATTTATATTATTTAATTTCTAACATATATCTTTCCTACTCTTGCTAACGCTATAGTTCTGAGATATCGTTTCTTCAAGGACTGAAAAAAGGTTGACTCAATATAAGACCAGAATTTATAATTCATTATACGTCGTTGTATATCTATTTATATTTATATAACAACCGTAATGGTGTGGTTGCATTAAAAATATAAAGTAGTGGTTTTACTTTAAAGAATTATCATTTTAATTGAGCCATTTTTTTAACACATATGCTCTAAAAGCGATGACCACACAAGTCATAGTGATGCCTTATCTATAAAATATTTATTTATAAAATCGCGAGCAAACCATCTAAAGAAAGAAAAAAAACTATACGATATATATGTCAATAACCGTAGAGAAAATTTACTTCATATATTTCAATCAAAAAGGAAAAGTCTATTTTAATTTCTTCGTCAAACATTGTGCTAAATAATTCTGCTTTTCAATGCAATGACTCAGTAAAATATTTAGGTTTACACTTTCATAATAGGCTGTCTTTTAAGACGCAGATAAATAATACGATAATATTTATAAGATAATTAAATAACTAAACATAATCACTATAATATTATATCTGTTCATTTAAAATACCTATTTAGGAAAGTTTTTTCCATTTTCCTTTAAAAACAAAAATTTCAAAATTAAAATTATCTACAAAGACTGAATTTATAATATTATACATACTAATATTACAGTTTATATATATAGATTAAATTAAAATCTTAAAACAAATATTATGTAAACAAATTATAAAAAAATTTTTTTTGGATAAATAAATAAATAAAATTTTATTTCTGTCATTTATGACAGGTTACCAAATTAATGCTCATATGATTTAATGGCCTATAATTTTTTTGTTTTGATTTTGACATCAAATTTTTGTATATTTCTATAAATTATGCTATGTATAATTCCTATATAATATACTATATTACAAATTCAATCTAGTCCAGCCATTAGTGTAGTAGTTAAGATACAGGCCTTTCATTCGAAAGGTCTCGGATTCAAACCCCAACTGAGTCATACAGATAGATTAATAAAAAAAATAATATAGAAAATATAATTAAATAAAATATAAGTACTCGTATATATTATATCTTACAAATTATAATTGATATCATAATAAAATAATTCTTGCATAAGATAATAGATGGCGTAGAAATAAAGAAATATTTATATTTCATAATCTTGTGTAATAATTGATAATTAACGGCTTAGTAAAATTAATGATTCCAGAAACTGAAGCTTAGTTAAATATGACTAATATTCGATTTAGTTGATGCCCTATACTTCTTATAGGAGTGGGAAGGAGAAACAAAAATATATTATATTATAAATTCAGTATTCTCTAAATTTATGCAATAATATAAACCTACTAACATTATTTTTTTTACAATTAATTCTATTTTTAAGAGAAAAATTAAAATTAAATTAATAAAAAAATATAGTACTGAATTATAATTAAACTAAATTTAATTATTTCCATAGTTTAATTATTGCTTGAAATAATTAAAATCTTCAAAATTGTGTGGGAGCTTTAAGACATGGTACTATTATTTAAATTTTTATATTTGTATGATAAATTCATAAATTTAATCTTCTAGTTAATTTTCATTTGACACAACAACAAAACAAAATTAAATTATAATTAATAAGAAAATTAAAAAAAAAAATTGCTGCCCAATTTAATTGAAAACATTTCTAAAACCAATTGAAAATAGATTTGCTTTTAATTAAATTATATTAATTAACTTATACATAACATCTTTAAAGTCGTCATTATTTCATTGTAACATCTTTAAAGTCGTCACATCATTGTAAAACTATTTTAATTTTTTATTTGAATTTCATTTCTAATTACTTTTTAGAATTATATTTATAATATTGTAAAGATAAACAAAATTATAAATTATGATGACAGAACACCCTCTTGCCTTTCCGAACCTCTTGGAATTAAAATCGGCCGACTTTAATTTATTTTGAATTAAAATACACAATTACACAATTTGCGGTGATTTGTGGGTGACAACCGGCATTATTTTAATTTTAATGATGTTGTAACATATGTATGTATATGTAAAAAAATAATTAGAGTTAGTGGGTGGCAAAATCAGGGTATTCCCTTTTCTCAAGGTATATATGCAATCGTATATATGACCTTCTGAATTAGAAGTGATTTTGGAGGGAGAAACGAAAAATATATTTTCATATATCTTATTTATATATTTATATGGATATGCCAAATTCTTAAATTGAGGGTATTTTATAGTTGGTTTTAAAATCAAGATTGCCGCCTTTTCCGAAATATTTATATTTATATTTATCTATATATGGGATATTCTGAATTAGGAAAAATTTTAGAGTTGTAATCAAAAATAGGGTTATACGCCTTTTCCAGCATATTTATATATATTTGTATATGAGAGATTTTGAATTAGGAGGGATTTTAGAGTTGGATTCAAAATCAAGGTATTACCTTTATATATATATATGTATATGTGAGATTCTCAATTAGGAGGAATTTTAAAGTTGAATTCAAAATCAGAGTTATATGGTTTTTCCAGAATATTTTTATATATGTATGTGAGATTTTAAATTAGGAGAGATTTTATAGTTGGTTTCGAAATCAGTGTTTCAATAATTTGTTTAGTAAGGATTTGGAGGCAGCAGTCTCAACTTTATTCAATATATTGTTGTTGAAATATGTATGTAATAAAAAGAAATACCTAGGTGAGATTTTATTGTTAAATCCAGTTAAATGAAATACAGACTCATGACCGTAACCTCTGTGTTACTTAGTGGTCTTTAATTTTTTTTCAAAATGGATTTAAAGTCCATATGATCTAGTAGAATTAATTCGATCGTTAATTTCGATAAATTTCTGCGTTCTATCACTGAACCAAATTATATTTACTATTACAGTCTAATTTTTATTACCAATAATATACTCGTAGTCGTTATAAAAGATTTTTTGGTTTAAGGTACATAATAATAAAAAACAAACAATTTTTTTTATTTTGCACAAAAATTAAAAGTAAAATGATTCAATTCTAAAAAAAAATTTAAATTAACTAGAATTTATCTCTGCATTCTTTTAAAAAAAAATATTTATTTTATTATTTTCGAAAAACAAAATAAAAATTAAACAAAAGTAAATAAATGTATAAAGAGTATAGATAAAAAAATTTTATACATAATTTTGTAAGATAAAATTTTTCCAAAAAAAAAACACTCAAAAATTAAGTAGAAGGAATCATAAATATATAATATTATTATTACATACATATATTTTTTTTATTTATAGATATGTAAACTTGATCTCATTTTAAATAAATAAAAGCTTAAGGTACTGCAATACTGTTTTTTTTTAATTACTACGGATAAAATAATTAAAATTAAGCAAAAGTTTTAGGGGAAATAATAAATTAAAATTATTTAAAATTAGAATGTAAATATTTTAAAAATTAAACAATATTAGAAGAATTGTTAATGAATGAAATGTAAAACATATTTTTACTATGAAGAACTAAAAAAAATAAAAATTAAGTTTAATAAAAACATAAAAATTATTTTTTTTTTGTTTTAGTTTATTCACCCACATAAATGTAACAAGGAAATTACACAGCCTTTCCTTTTCAGGTGTGGCTGTAAATATCGTAAGGGGGAATTATTCTTACGACATGTGTGGGATTCGAACCCACTCCCCCTCAGTGTTTACAGCGTATTTTAAACGCCCTTACCCACTAAGCCACCAAGGTCACAAAATTTATTTTTATAATTAACTTTATAAATTCTATAATAGCATCATAATAGAAGAACGTAATATGATGACTCCATACATTAATTTAAACCATTTCTTATACGTCTGATAATCGAACAATCAGCAGAATGGAAATCATCACTCTACATAACATTCGTGGACTTTGAAAGAGCATTCGATAAAATAAAACACAGGGCCATCTGGAAGGCTCTCAGAAGAAGGAATATACCACCTAAAATCAGAAATATCATCCAAAATATGTACACCAACGCCGAGTCCAGAGTTCTCCACAATGGAAATCTTAGCGATCCGATAAGCCTCAAGTCTGGAGTCAAACAAGGATGTCCACTTTCCCCAATCCTGTTCAACATCGTTCTCTACAACGTATTGGAAGAATCACTAATACACCAAACAGGAATCTATTGGACCCTTACATCTCGCCTAGACCTCGAATATGCTGATAACATTGCTCTACTTGCACATATACACAGGAATATGCAACAAAAACTAGATTCTTTAAACACAAAAGCACATAAAGTAGGACACAATATAAATATTGCAAAAACAAAGTCCCTAAGATTGAATGCAAACAATTCCAATCCACTAGCAATAAACAACACATACATAGAGGATGTGACAAGTTTCAACTACCTTGGCAGTATTCTTACCGCAAACGGAGGAGCAGAAGAAGACATTGAGAATCGAATAAAATTAGCAAAGATGGCATTCGGAAGACTTTGGCCAATCTGGAGATCACCACAGTTAACCAAAGGCACGGAAATAAGGATATATGAAGCCTGTGTGAAATCAATTCTACTCTACGACAGTGAAACCTGGTTAATCAAAAACTCTTCAACAAATAAATTACAAGTATTTGAAAATAAATGCCTCCGAACAATTCAAAATATAAAATGGCCTAGAAGAATATCAAATGAGGACCTACTAACTATCTCTAGACAAGAAACCATACTCTGCCAAATCAAGAAAAAGAAATGGAGATGGATAGCTCACACACTTCGGAAAGCGCCAGAGAACATTGAACACCAGGCGCGAGCCTGTGTGGGTAGAGCTAAAATAACATGAAGAAGGTCTGTGGCTAAGGAAATTGATAATAGCGGTAAAACATGGGCAGAAATCAAACATTTGGCCCACAATCGAGTGCGATATAAAAGCTTTGTGGAAGCCCTATGCTCCCCCAGGAGGTAAAACAGGATAAAAAAAAAAAAATTCTTATACGAATAACTTAATAATTCGATATTTACACGATTTTACATTTACATACCTTTAAATCTCAATACTTTCTAAATTTCTACTACATCTAAAACTTCTAGATTTTTAATTTTGGGATCGGAAATCAAAAAATCTTCATTTTTTTTGTTAATATGAAAAGACTAAATCCTTTAAACTTTTCTTATTTTTCAATGTCTGATTTTCCAAAATTTCTATTTTCTAAAATCTTTTTTAATGAATTCTTTCTTTTTTTCATTCTGTTTCATTTGGTTCTAATTCGCATACATATGCATCATATAAATATACATAAATAAAAATATTTTTGGAAAAACTTATTACTATAATTTTGTAACCAATCCTAAAATCTCTTCTAATTATTTTTGTACGTACACATATTTCAAGCATTTAAAATAATAATATGGTGTCGGTCGCTAATGAAACTGAAATTTTATTAAAATTGTCAAATTGCCGGAATTCTCATTTTGTAACCGACTATGAAATCCCTCCTAATTATTTTTTTGCATACATATTCCAAAAATCAAGAATTTAAAATAGGGAGCGGCACATTGGAGTCTCTACTAATCAAATTTTTGAAATCCTCTAATAAATACAATTTTTTGTGGAAAAAATTAGATTTTTTAGAAAAAAGATAATATTTTGCAAAAATAACATTTTAGAAAATAAAATATTGAAGTAATAAGAATAATATGTAATAAAATTAAGATTTCGGTACGCTCCCAGTATAAATTTACGACAAAGTTAAAGATCAATTTTTAACAAAATTTAAAAATTCAATGTTATAAAAATAATTCATTTCAGGGGCCTCGGTGACCTAGTGGGTAAGAGTGTATAAAAATACGCTGTAAACACCGAGGAAGTATGGGTTCGAATCCCACACACGTCGTAAGAGTTATCCTCCCTTACGACATTTACAGCCACGTCTGAACAGGAAAGGCTGTGTAATTTCCTGTCCACATTTATGTAGCAGGGAAATGTAAAAAACAAACAATACCTACCTTACTTATACATTCTTGGTTGATTATTATTTGGAATATAAAAATGGCTTTTAAGAATTTCGTTTTAAGATTTTTATAAATCTTAGACTATTTAAAAATATTTACATTTAAGTTAAGTAGGTTACATTTAGGTAAGTTAAAGCGAATTAAATGAAATATATGTTTAATGTATTTGATGAGTTAACATTAAAACTAAATATTAATAAAAAAAAAATTTTTTAAATTTTATCTAAAATATATTGATTACGATTTCAAAATAATTAAGAATTATAAGATTATTAAAATCACGATAAACAATATTTTTTAATTAAATTTTTCAAATTTTTGTCATTCGATATTGCGAAATACACTTTTTTTTAAAACAATTTTAATTAAATTCATTTTAACATATAATAAACATGACACTGTTTTTTAATCAAATGAAGTAAATTCTTTCAATTTGAAAAAACAAAAATTTTTAATTAAAATAAATAAAAATTAATTTCATAATTTTGTGATTTTAAGTTTTTGATAAATATTTTCCTCCTTCGAATTGAAATTTTCAATTTTTGCTTTCATAATTCTTTTAACAAGATTTTTTAGTCTCTATGGCTCTTTCGAAGATTTTGATTGAATTTTAATTTTTTCAGATAATAGGAAATCTATCAGTGCTGCCAGTCGTACAATTATCATGGTAAATGTACCATTTTTTGGAGTGTCATACAATGTACCATTAAGACTCGTCATTGTACGCGAAAAATACATTTTATAAAGACTTTACTTTTACGATAAGGATCGGGTATATTAAAATTGCTCCTCCGTTTGTAACACCTCGAAATAAGCTAGCTAGATATACCTTCAAAGGTATGGATCGGATCAGAAAAAAATTCTAAGACGATTGAGCTTTGTCCGTCCGTCCGTCCGTCCGTCTGTCCGTCAGCAAGATAACTCAAAAACTAAGAAAGCTAGAGTCTTGAAATTAACACAAAATATTCTTACAACAATTTGTAGGTTCCCTATTTTTTTTGGTTGAGATCCGACCAAAACTTAAGGTAGCGCTCGAACACCTAACTTTTAGATCCCCACATTTTTTTTTTAAATAGAGACATGAAATTTTAACTGCTGATAGATAACATAAAAATATTAATTTCATAATTTACAACTTTTTTCTGTAGCCCCATCCGTTACGGAGCTATAGCTCCTCCAACTTTTAAAAAGCCCTATTTTTAAATGCATATGTCTCATGTTCTACTTAAGATTTTTTCAATTAGAAAACGTCATTCGACAGGTATGTTTTTTAAATTTATAAATTAGTATCAAAATTGTACAATTTTTTTAAATTTAGTATTTAAATTTACCGTTATATGAAAACCAAATTTTGCATGATTTTTCTACCCTCATAACTCCGGAACGCTTTCAAATAGGGACTTGCAATTTTGAGAACAGAAACAACTCTTAGAATTAGTATAAGTTTGCTCAGAAATTTTTTTTGGACCACCCCTGTTTATGACGTATTAGGACTCAAAAATTGAAAATTTGCTATTTTTAAACACCTTTAACTTAGCACCTGTACACAGTTTTCTTCGGCAAGACAAAAAAATTAAAGGTCCAGTAATATATTTGTACGTGTGTTAATGGTTTCTTTTAATTGTATAGGGTTCCTAAGTTACAGCCCCCCAAAATTTCAAAAAACTCCTATTTTCAGATGTATATATCTCAGGTTCTGTGTAGTAGTTTTACAATCTAAAAACACTAGAAGACCAGAATTTTTGTTATCTCCATAAGACAATATCAAAATTATGCAATAGTTTATAATTTACTATTTAAATTTACCGTTATATTAAAACCAAATTTTGCATGATATTTCTTTTTTCATAACTCCAGCACGTTTTGAGATAGGAACCTGAAATTTTGAGACAAGAAAGAACTTTTAGAATTAGTATAAGTTTCCTCAGAATCCTTTTTGGTAGCGCCCCCTCTTTAAGAGTTATTACTCCTCAAAAATTGAAAATTTGCTATTTTCAGGCACCTGTAACTTAGGCACCTGTAAAAATTTTTCCTCGGCAAGACATGAAAATTAAAGGTTCAATAATATATTTTTACGTATGTTAACGGGTTTTTTTACCCGTATGTTAACGGGTTCCGGACTTACAGCCCCTCAAAATTCCAGAAAAGTCAATTCTTCACATTTTTTATACCGTACGATAAATAATTTATACATATGTATAGTATAAATTATTAAACTTAGGCATTATACATTTGCCGCTTAGTATTAAATGGTACTATAGCATATTTGGAAAAGTTAGATAGATAATCGTTATTCGGAAGGTTAGAATCTGCTTTTGAAGAATGTATAAACATATAGTTTGAATATATGTACAACCTATAGTTCTAGAAATTATAAAATTTCACCCAAATTATTTTAAAATACTAAAAAATTAAAAAAATAATATTATAAGCAGAGTGATAGACATACTAACGGGTCGTACGGGTATCTAAGAGTTGACAAAGGCAACTGTATTCTTCCTCGTTTTTATATTTCCTAAATACGTTCTTTTTATGTTTGTACACTCAACTTTAGAAATTGCATACATTGCAGAATTCTATGTATTTCATTACTTAGCAATACATATATTACCTATATTCTAAAAAATTTTTCGAAATTCTTATCGAAATTGACAATATTAAAAAAGAGGTCCAAACCTGGTCCAAACAAATTTACTAACATTAAAATTGATATAATGATCAAAAAATTTAAAAGTAACTGGAAAAAATTCCTTCAAATAGCATTTATTGAAATCAAAATCAAGATACAATTTCGATGATCCGATACTACAAAATATTTATATCTTTAATCCAAACATATAGCGTTAGATTCGAAAACACGTATGAAAGTACCATCACCATATGAATTAACTAAAATTACTCCCACGATGTTTAGGAAATCTTTTTTTGTAAAAAATTAATGACGAATGGAGAGCTCTTCATAGATCACATTTACCAGCAAATATTTTAGAAGAAAAAGAAGTTGACCAATTTTGGAGTAAACTGTTAATTTTGAAAAATAATGATGATTTCCCGTATGAAAATCTTTCGAATTTTATATTTACGTATTATACCTTTATACGTATATATACCTTTTTCTTCAGGTCATGATTTTAGGGTTAAACAACCATTATTCGATTTCAAAATTATTGAAGCTCTGAATTCTATTTATGCAGTTGTTTTGTAATTTTTAACTACATTTTTTTTTGTGTAACAGACTGAAGTTACTATATGGTATCTTCCACTTCTTAAGTTTCTAATTGAGCCAAGTCATACGACTATTTCTGAAGAACTTTTTAATCTTAATTTCATACTTTCTTTTCTTAAACCACAAAATTTATAGTTTTATAGAAAAGAATAGTTTAAATGAAGAATTTATAGTTTAAATTAAGAATAAAATATAAAATGTTCTTCACAAAGACTCGTGTGGAAGCTTACTGAGTTGATTTTGTTACGATGCATTAACTCTTTTCAGCATCAAGCCTCAATGAAGTTTTTAATTTTTTTGTTGTTGTGCTTAAACGGTTTGACCAATTGAACATTGGCAAAAGTACTGCAAACTTACTTAACCTTATTAAGTATCTTAAGAATACTGTGTTTAAGTCTTAACAACATAACATTTTCGGCCTTTAAAAAACAGAAAAAATCTCCTACATACGACAGTCATCATGTCATCATTCACAAATGCATTTGGTCTAGCTTTATAAGTTGCATGTGTATAACATATTTCTCATAAAATATCATTGAAATATGTACATATAGTATGTATAACGTGTGTATATTTAAAAATACTATATATCACATTTCTGTACACTATTTAATAAAAAATGAGTACATACATATTTAAAGAACAGAAAACTTTACATTCTAGATTTATTAGATACCTTAGTAGATTTATAAAGGTAAAAAACAATCATGTATTTTTTATATTGAAAATATGTTAAACAGAACCTGAAATGTATGCATTTAAAAAGAAGTTTTTCAAAATTTGAAGAGCTGTCGGTGTAGGATCTCCAGCTGTGAGGGTACATAAAAAAAGTTGTACTTCAACATTACTCTTTTAAGAGACCTATGCATAGTTAATATTTCATTGCTCCTTATTAAACAGTATATAAGTTTTGTAAACAGACGCAGGGATAGAGCGAACCTAATAGCAAATTTTTCAAAATGTGCTTAAAAGGATAATTCACAAAAACATGAAGCGACATTACTTACGAAAAACAATGTATTACATTATGGTCTTTTATAATTGAAATGCGATTTTATGTTTCGATATTAACGAATGTATTGTGAAAACTCATTTCGCCGTAATTGCGTACTCAATAGATTATTGATTCCTTTAAAGATTTTTTGTAATAAAAATAGAATATTAACTACCAGCATCTGTAAATGCATAGTAATAAGTTAACTATAAATTAAATTAACGCAGAAACAAAAGTTAATAATTTTTATTTTATAAAACCAATAAAATACTCCGGGCAACGCCGGGTACTCTGCTAGTCTATATATATACATACATACATATATATTAAAAATGAAATTATTTTTTTTCCCTATCTTTATAAGCAGATAATGTTTCTATATTCTAAAATCTAATTTCTAAAATCCTATAATATTTTCTTGAGAAAAAAATTTTAAAATTACATTATATTTAACTAAAAGAACTTATATACAAGCATAATTATGGGTATATGGTTTGAATATAAAATACGGATATGAATACCATAACTATTTTGTTCTATTACTGAATAAAAATACAACAAAAATCAACACTTTCAAATACTATATCTGAAAGTTAAAAGATACTTACACAAAAAACACATCACATAAAAAAAAGGTGCTTAAACTGCAAAATTAACTGCAAAATTTTTGAATTTTAACCATTAATTTGTTGAAATTCACAAAATTTCCATTAAAAATACATTAATATTAAGGAAATAAAATAAAACAATTTATATAAGATAAACCTTTATATAATGGTTTATGCAAGATAATATTAATTCAAATAAAAAAAAAAAAAATTATTTATTTATTTTTTTTTTTTTCTCAATGCGTAAGTAAAGTTTTAAATTATGGTAAATTTTTGTGGTTCATTTCATATATTTGAAATTTTTATACAAGAAAAATAAATGTTATTATCAAAGTTTCATAACTAAAAAAAAAAAAAAAATACCTGTATATGGGTAATAAAATAAAAAATAATAAAATCCTTTATTTTTAGCTTTTCAATTTGCCAATTTGGGTCTTTTATATAAAATATCACAAATGATACCCCTTTTGATACACAATAATAGAAATAACAAAAGTATATTTTTCAATAGATAGTAAATTGTATATGTTATTCTTGCATTGTATATAAATATAATAATAAAATAATATGCGGTTATTTATTTGATTGCTTTTTCTATTTTCTTTTTAGTTTTTTATTATTTTTTTGTTTTTTTTTTTTTTTGTGTTGTTCGATTTTAAAGTAAAAATATTTTTCATCACTTCAATTCAATAATAGTTAAGTTTTATTTAACGCTTGATTGAACTTTGTAATTAAACGTTTGACAGGTAACCAGTTTTATATACCTGTGTACAACTATATAAATATCTGACGTAATAATTTGAAATGTATACGATTGAATTTAACTTCAAAAAAAAAAAAACAATGCACAAAAATGTAATTGAAATGCCTATAATAAGTTCGTCAAATTTAATGGCAAATGATTATTAGCACATTTTCTTTCCAATAAAAAATTTCAAAAAAATAGCTTATTAGTTTTGCTCTGTCATTCATACGTCTGTCCAATGTTCATCCGTTCGCCTGTTTACAAAACTTCTAAATCTTTTAAAATGGAGCAATTAAATTTTAACTATTAATAGATTAAGAATTTTTTTATGTACCTCTAGTGCTCCACGCTATTACAGAGTTACAACTCCTCAAAGTTGGATACAATTTTTAAATGTTGATGACTGAAATTATGGTTTTTTCAATCAAAAAACGTCAAACAACAGAAAATTTTTTTATAAATCAATAGGAATAAAAATTATGTAAATTTTTAATATTTATTTTTTAAATTTACCGTTATGGTAAGATATAATTTTTTAAAATTTTTGGCTTTTTCGTATCTCTGAACCGCTCTCCGTCACGACCTTTAAATCTAGATAAGAGACAAATCTTTGGGAACCTCAGAAAAAATGTTTGTACTTCCCCTGTTTTAAAGCTAAATTAGACATGAAAAATTCGCTATTTTTAAACTGCCATAACTTGGAGACCTGTGCAAATTTATTGTAAGTAAGACATGAAAATTAAAGCTCGAACTATATAGAGTCGGCTTGAAATTGAAGAAATTTTATCTTGATTTTTCAAATTTTTTCTTACAAAAAGCCTGTATATGGGTCTGTATAAGCCTGTACTAATGGTAGCACAAAGCTTTTTTTTGTCTTTTTAAAAATGTACACCTTGAAAAAGTTTTTTTTAGTTGTAAATAATGCTTTGTAATAATAAAATTTAATTTATATTATATTTCTTTATTTTATTGAAGTGCTGTCAGTCTTAAAATGCCTGGTAAAATTTTGAAAATGTTCATATTTTAAAATTTATCCTCTAGTCACATTGTTACAATTGAGAACTTCTGAGTTTCAATTTAATTGAAGACCTGTAGGTCTTAAAATGCTTGTTACAGTTTTGAAAATGTTCATATTTTAAAATCTATCCTCTGTTCATTGTTAGAATTGAGAATTTGTGAGTTTCAAAATTCTATTACACCTAATTTTAATAGTCATAAACAATCATTCTGTTGTCATTTAAAAAACGTTCGCTAAATCATTAGAATACGTGAGAGAGGGCATACAAATTAAATATAGTCATCGGTAAAATGTCGTTTTTTAAATTATTTATTATGACTATTATAGTTAGGGTTGTGATTTTATATATCATATATAATAATATCGCAAACTTAACGAATATTCTTATGATATCTAACATACTTATACAATTTATTGACAATTAACATTACAATATTTTATTACAATGTTATTTAATTTTTCTTTAATAGTTTAATTACGAAATTATAAAAGTACGATTTAAACATTGCTTGTAAAAAGTAGGTATCTTTATTAAATTAATGTTAAAAATAGCCAAAAAAAAAACAACTAAAAACAATTTGAAATAAGATAAATTGTTAAAACAAGTAAATGTAACAGTAAGTCGATGCAACCGACTTATTAATACCCTACACCTGAATAATTCGAATTAAATTAACAATCCATAAGTGTTTTTGGCAGCTGCTTGAACTTCTTCCCTTTTCTGTCTTATTCAACTCGAATTTCAAGAACGTAAAAGAGGCATCCGCTTGGGATATTCTTGACACCCTTGTATAAAATTTTAAGTTTCTATCTTAATTATTTTCGAAGATTGGTAGTCCTTGAGATGTTTGTGTCAGCTACCCGAATTGCCACTCCAATTCATCGAATCCATCTCAGGAACATAAAGAAAACTTGCCAGAACACCATTCTATTAAATTTAAAGGTTCTATTTTTGTTGGTTTTGGAGATATGCTCGTTGCTCTTGTGCTCGTCCGGAAGTTTCCAAAATACGAACCCATGGTTCAAATTCTTTCAAATGTCAGTTTCCAATTTTACAGAAAAGGAAACATAACAGAACACCTTTGTACTAAAAATAAAAGTTCTATCTCTGTTGGTTGTGGAGATATACTCGTTTGATCTGGGGCTCGTCCGGAAGCTTCCAAGATTTGAACCCATGGACCAAATCCTCACAAATTTCAGAAACATAAATCAAACATGAAGGAACACCATTCTGCCTAATTTAAAGGTTATATCTTTGTTGCATTTGGAGATAATATCATTTGCTCTGAGGCTCGTTCGGAAGCTTTCAAAATCCGAACCCAAAGACCAAATCCTCTCAAATTTCAGAGGCCTAAATCATACATGAAAAAACACCATTATGCCAAAAGTAAAGGTTATATATTTGTTGTTTTTGGAGATAATCTCATTTGCTCTGGGGCTCGTTCGGAAGCTTCCAAAATCCAAACCCATGGACCACATCCTCTTAAATTTTAGAGACATAAATCAAACTGGAAGAAACATCATTATAAAAAATTTAAAGGTTCTATCTTTATTGGTTTTGGAGATAATCTCGTTTGCTCTGGGGCTCGTTCGGAAGTTTCCAAAACCCGAACCCATAGACCAAATCTTCTCACATTTCAGAGACTTAAATAAAACATGAAAGAACACCACCCTGCCAAATTTAAAGGTTATATTTTTGTTGGTTTTGGAGATAATCTCATTTGCTCTGGTGCTCGTTCGGAAGCTTCCAAATCCAAACCCATGGACCAAATCCTCTTAAATTTCAGAGGCCTAAATCATACATGAAAGAACACCATTCTGCCAAAAGTAAAGGTTATATCTTTATTGGTTTTGGAGATAATCTCATTTGCTCTGGGGCTCGCTCGGAAGCTTCCAAATCCAAACCCATGGACCAAATCCTCTTAAATTTCAGAGGCCTAAATCATACATGAAAGAACACCACCCTGCCAAATTTAAAGGTTATATCTTTGTTGGTTTTGGAGATAATCTCATTTGCTCTGGTGCTCGTTCGGAAGCTTCCAAATCCAAACCCATGGACCAAATCCTCTTAAATTTCAGAGGCCTAAATCATACATGAAAGAACACCATTCTGCCAAAAGTAAAGGTTCTATCTTTATTGGTTTTGGAGATAATCTCGTTTGCTCTGGGGCTCGTTCGGAAGTTTCCAAAAGCCGAACCCATGGACCAAATCTTCTCACATTTCAGAGACTTAAATAAAACATGAAAGAACACCACCCTGCCAAATTTAAAGGTTCTATCTTTGTTGGTTTTGGAAATAATCTCATTTGCTCTGGTGCTCGTTCGGAAGCTTCCAAAACCCAAACCCATGGACCAAATCCTCTTAAATTTCAGAGACATAAATCGAACGGGAAGAAACATCATTGTACAAAATTTGAAGGTTCTATCTTTGTTGCTTTTGGAGATAATCTCGTTTGCGGAGATTATCTCCAAAAGCCCAGAATCATTCGGAAGCTTCCAGAATCCGAACCCATGGACGGATTTTGTCCAGATTCGAACTTAGCCTTTCTTTCGTAATTAGTAACCTACTATATAAATTTCATCAAGATAGCATCATTATTTTTTGAGTTATCGTGCGTACGGACGGACGGACGGACGGACGGACGGACGGACGGACATCGCTAAATCGACTCCGGCGGTGATCCTGATTCAGAATATATATACATGTCTATACCTAACTCGCTTCCTTTTGGTGGTTACAAACACCATACCAAAGTTAATATACCCTATACTTTAAGTGTAGGGTATAAATATAGTACAAAATTTTATTTATTCTTATAAAAATAATAATTAAAATTTGTTGGGATTTGGGAAATTTTTTAATAAAATTCATATTAATTTGGGCTTTTTTTTTGTGTCTTTTAACAAGCGAAAAATTTCAATGTAAATTTATACAACACATGTTATAAATTATTTTTGAATAACAAATAAAAAAAATTTATTAACAATTATTAAATATTTTATTATATTCAAGGTTAAACGTAAGAAAAAGTAATAATTATGTCAATAAATTATTTAAAAGCTCATCATTTTGTTATTATAAAATCTAAAATTAATTATTTAAAAAAAAATACGGATAATATAATATCAAAAGTTTAAAATATGATTTTTTAAAATAATTTAACGAAAAGTTAACTTTAGATAACTATAACTAACTATCTTTTGTAGTTTTTCTTCTTTTTAATGAAGTAGGAGAACTTGTTTAAAGAATTGGTATTAAGTTTACTTAAATTTAGACCACAATTATTACATTACTCTGACGCAAGAAGTTTTGAAAGCTTCTTAGATCCAACTCATCTTTTGAAAGGTTTTAGAACTCTTCAGAAAGTTTAACTAAATGTTTTTCTTATCAAACTGGGACAAGTACAGAGAAAGTGCTTACGCTTTCTATAACGTCAATAAACAAAGCTTCTTAGATTCAACTTATCTTTTGAAAAGTTTTTAGAACTCTTCAGAGGGTTTAACTAATAGTTTTTTTGACAAACTGGGACAAGTACAGAGAAAGTGCTTACGCTTTCTATAACGTCAATTCCTCTGTAAATTCTACAATTAACGCCCACATTAGGTATGCATCTTCTAGTATGTCTACCGATCAGAAAATAGCCAGTAATAATATCACTTATCAGCCAATTGTTTTATTTTCAAGTCTAGAAAGATATCTATTATAGTTAAAATTACTATCACAATGTATTATAAAATTAATAAAATTAACAAAGTTAAGGCCAGTAATAAATCCTTTAAACAAATTAACCACCTAAAATTACCAAATTTAATTGTTATTAGAACGAATTTACGTATCTAAGAAAAGAATATTCAGAATTTTAACCAAAAAACAGTCTTTAGAACTACAAGAAAATTTAAATAAATTCAAAGCTACAGAGTAAAATTTCTATTTGTAACTATTACCAAACGAAAGAGTCATAACTATTTTCACAGAAAGCTTTAAAAAATTTTGTAAAATCAGTCTTAGAGTCTTCTCTGCGGAATTAAATTGTCGTGTCGTGTTATAGGTTTTTCAAGTAGAAGTTTTTGCAATTCATATAGCTGCTAACTTTACATTGACTTGAAGACATTCAGATAACAGAATTACATTCTACTCTGATAGTCAAGCAATAATCAAATCTTATCAGCATCTAATATGTTAGGAATCTATCGACAAGTATTGAAAGTATTATCAGCACAAAACAATGGAAAAAATTTGGCACATGAACTAGCAAAGCACGAATCAGAGCTTGAAGTAATTGTTGAGAATATCATAGCTATTTACATACCTGTACAAAACCAAATTCAATGGGGGTTGGTGTTAGTATGACCGATTGTCTTATCGGCCAACATGCTAGAAGATTTGATATACATATATGCATGTGAATCATAACTGTAGTGCTTGCAAAGGAATTTACTCTATAGAGGGCATTATTTACTTTCTTAGCATCAGTCTCAGTATGTCAAGAAAAAGATGGAAGTATCTAGATATTTTCTTTTCTCAAAATTTAAGTGAACTCTCTGATAATGGATCTGAAAATCTTTCAAATCTTTCAAAACTTCTTCCATTAGAATGGTATCATCATAGCATAAATCTAAAGAAACTTAACACCAAAAATGATCGAATAGGTTCTCCTACGTTTTGATCAACCTAGAGTCTAGAGATTACTAACTTGTTAAATCAACCTTTATCCAAAAATTTCTGTAGCATATCATTCTGAAACCCCAACAAAAATTAAGAGATGTGATTAAAACTAAAAAAAAAAAACTCAACAAGTTAATAAATTAAAAGTTCAAGAATGAACTGTACATAAATTGGACACACGAATACTACCCTATCTTTAATATTATAAATAATTTTTCCATTATTTAATAACACATAAATTTTTTGATATCTTTAATACATTTTTTTCTCAATTTGTTATTAAAAGATAATATAACTTGAATGTTTTGGGAGATTTTCTTTTTATTTTTTATTTGTTATAATTCCTAATTTTTTTCTTTCTTCAAATTAGCGTACATATTAAGATAAGAAATAAATATTATGAATCCTTTTATACCACATTAAATATTTCAATTTTTCTTAAATTTAATTTAATTTCTAATCTATGTTCTCCTTTTTGAACTCAAGTTAAAATCGAGTATTATAACAAAAGGTTAAGGTCCTTATTTATAAATTCAGTCCATTACTATAACTATATTTTGTCACAGTATATTTATGTTCTACTAATTTATACTAATACCTATAATATTATTTTTGTACTACTATTATAAATATCTACTATTACAGATTAAGAACTTCCATTTTGAAATAATTTAAATATGCATGAAGAAATTGATAAAATTATACTTATAGATTTATCTTAAATGTTGCCCATAAATGTACAAAAAACAAAAAAAAAAAATAAGATTCTATGGAAAAAAATTTTATAAAAATTTTAATTCCTATAGATTATTTTTCTAACATACATCTACATATATATATTTTTTGATAAGTAAAATGTACAAGTATACAAAACTTTCTGATATGTACAAGTATACAAAACTTAATTTATATGAATTTTCACTTACCTTATCTGTTTAAAGATTTTAAATAAAAATTATGTTAAAAATCCATTAAAAAAATATATATAAATCTCTAAATATGTATATATATACATACAACAATACAATCCATATATTTTTATATGTAAAATTATATTATAACTATATAATAGGTTTTAAATGGTTTTTTAAAATGGCTATAAGGTTATAAATCTAATGAATCCAATTAGAAATATTTTAAAATTTATCTTTAAAAATACAATCTCGCAGCAACACAATAATCTAATTACATTTTAACTTTTAAAAAAAAAATCTCATAAAATTTTTTTTAATGTTAATGAACTTTAACAAAATAAAAATCTATAGATATAATATAATTAATAGTTATTCAGGTATAAATATGTACTATTATCCTATCAGAAAAATTTTATTATCTTAAATAGAAATCAACATGAACCCTTTTTCTAATAAGTTTTTTTTTTATACATATTATGTATATAAACATAAAGGGATTCATTTATAATATTTTATGAATCCCTTTAAAATAATTCCTTTTTATTGTTCAAAGAATTAAAAAAAAAAAAAAAACTTTTATTTTAATTTTTCGGTTTTTAATTTCGTTAGTATTCGAAATGTACAGGAATACAGGAAAGGAACAGACAACACATGACATTGAAATATGAACCCTGAACCTGACACAATAATGTCACGATACAATACTACAGGTTACAAGGTAAAGTATTATTTTTTTTTTCTTTCCTTTATTATCACATTTACTATTTTAATAAATATTTTTTGTAACCTATATGTATTTAATGGGTATATAATGTAACGACAGTACGATTTATAATACATGTATAAAAAATATAGTAATACATGTACTCACTGAGTACAAATCAAATTTTTTCTCACCGGAGAACCTGATCTGATCAGAGAACCAATTTCGCTTAATTTAATTTTTGATTCATAGGCTCCCGACTCGTGAATAATTTATTACACAATTATTTATATTGATATATTATATACTAACAGTGTTCGTTTGATTAATTAGTAAATACGACTACCAATTTGTTTTTCTTTTCCACACCAAAAACTTATAGCGAACTTAAGGCATCCACTAAGTCGCTTATTATTCATATTAGACTAAGTTTCAGTTACTTAAATCATTATATATATTCACTATATATTATATTCATTTTTTTTTTATCACTGAATCATTATTTGCATTGTTAAATGCTTGACTGTATAAGATTATGAAACACAAATACATATTATATTCGTGCGACATCTATTTTCTTATACAGAAATTATTTATTTTTACGGTGTATACTAATACGATATAAATTACTATATAGGTACTATTGATATTGGACAACTTTTGAGCCTAAGACATTTCGAATGGCAGACCACTAAGTTGTTAAATGATCAGATCATTTATTATATCTCATGGTTATCCCCTTAACTATTGTAAATTGTAATTTATCAGTTTTTATTTTATCATGCTTCATCTGATGGATAAATTTTAATGTGCGTGTACCGTCCTTATTGAAAAAAAAAACTTACCAAAATAAAATTCGAAGGAAAAGTTTTGAAAATTAAAAAAAAAAGCCAAAAATTAATATTAATACAAAAATCTAAACTTATTAATATGAAATCCTCTGTCAAACCTAATTTAATTTTTTTTTTTTTTTTTTTGTTTTAATTTTTAAGATCTTCTGCTGCCAGTTACTCCCTTTCAAGGTATTCTGATCCATCCGGTTAATCCTTTTTTTTTTATATTAAATAAAAAAAGAAATCATCTTATATTTTTAATAAACAATAAAATTTTAACAATAAAAAAAAAATTCAAAAAGGTCGATAAAAACTTGTTAACTTATTCGAGTTAAATTTTCGTATACTTTTAAAGTGACCATTTACATATTTATCTATGTAGTATATGTTGTTCATATCTTGGTGAAATGTTGGAATGTGACTAATACATATTAGGTTTCTTCCTCTATAACCCTAAGTCTTCTAAAACCTTTTCATTCCTCATTCCTAAGGAGCCCTCAAGCACACTTCCCACATTCGTATCCCCAAAAACAAAAATGTACAATTATTAAAAGGTGACTTTGAAACTACATTTATTATAAAGGTGAAAAGGTATATTTTTCACTGATCCTCTTAAAAAAAAAAATAATTAATAGATACCTAAAAACCTATGCTTTCGACTTTAGAATAAGAATGACTGCTCTTTAAAGTATTCCATTTTTATATCCAATTCACATGCAATATAACTACTAAGAATTTAAGCGTATAAATGTATAACAAGAACTTCATTGTCAGCAGCTCTAAATAATAAAAATTCTTATATGATATGTATATGATTTCAAATCAAATCATTAAAGGAATAGGTTATTTATAGGTATTCGTTGACAACGACGTTGTCAGTTCTCGTTGTTATACTCTGTAAATCGATAAAATAAATCGAAATCGATAAAAATGTACCGCACAAAAATTCGTTGGAAATGATCTCCTAAACTTATCTAGACATAAGTATCATATATTGATATTATATTAAATAAAAGAATTAAAATAAAACAAAATATACGTTACATACATATATATATATATTTTGTATATGTATGTTTATAACATGTAGGTAATCATTATACATACATACAATAAAAAAAACAAAAAACAATAATTCCTTCCATCATATATTAGGGTGTTATATATATGTAAATGAATATACATAAAATATATAGTTAGTTACCAGTCCATTATACAAAAAAAAATAAATAATAACCGGTTTAAACAAAACTATACCCGAATAAAATATAACGACAGCAAATCATCAACAAAAAAATGTTAAAAACCGTCTTTTATTTATTAAAAAAAAAAAATCCCCTAATGACTACGAAATACGAATATAACCAAATAAATTGTTTTTTATTTTTTATTTTTCTTTTCCTCCTCGATTTTTTTCTTTAAAGAATATTAAAAATAAAATTATTTATTTATATGTACATACTTAATATTCTTTTTTACTTATATTCTTTTACATACATATATAAATAAATGTATATTTTCACATATGATAATATCTTACAAAAAATTTTTAACCCGTTTAACAATATAAGGTCAGCTGTTTATTTTATATAATTAAAGGACCTATTTTGAAATCAACTTTTATCTACAAACAATTTTTATTTCAAGGATAAACCAACAATTCTTAATATCTGAAACAGGATAAACTAGTGCTTCTCGATACATGTTATAATATAATTATATGGATTAAAAGAAGGTCATCTATCTTTGATGTAACCTCGCATATTTTTTTTTTAACATAACAATAAAATATGCAAAAAAAATTTTATATCAGATTTTTTCTTTTCGTTTATTTGCCTGTTCTTTTATTACGAGACGAGCATTACATTTTGATTACATTTTGTATAATATGTATACATAATTAATTATAGAAAATATTTTATTATAAAAAATAATTACTTTGTTCATATTATATTTAAATTTGATTCCAACAATCCAGAAAATTAAAATTTTATATAACAAATTAATTTTCCTTTTTAACCACCTCATAAAAATTATTTACGATATTACAGTCTGGCTTTAATTATCTATAATTTGCAATATTTTTATAATATGATTATGATAATAATTTTATGTATTTTTAAGAATTGCTTTACAAAACATCCATTTTAATTAAATTTTATAAAATTAAAATTATTTTTAACTTGCGAATAATTTCCGATTAATTCAAATTATTTGAAAATATGTAATGTCGTAAAATTTAATATAATTATTCAAATTATTTACAATTGAAAATATCTAAAATAACGACCAGAAAACAATATGATAGCGAGCAATAATAAACGTCAAAATTTTTAGCTACTGATCCTAAATGTCAACTAAAATTAGTAAATTATTTTTTCTTATATTTTTTCAATAATTAATAAATACTTAAATTTTTAAGTATATTAATAATTAAATATGGTAATCTATTTAATAAAGGACTTTATATTAAAAATATATATTAATATCTTATAACTTCTTACTATACGCTACATAAGTTCAAGTTTCACTTTATGTTGTCTCAGGGAACCTTTGTATTGCACATTTTTGTGAATTCTTTGTTATATAAATGTTAACTCTAGTATATAGTACATGGTTTTAAAACAGAAAACTGGCAAGAGTGTAGAGAAAGACTATGTCAACTCTAGGATATCCGGATGAATATAATATATACATATACTGTTTTGATAAAATGTAATCATTTATTATTTTATTAAGTTTTTAAATTTTTCAATATTAAATCTTTCCAAGATATCCAACTTATTTAAATATTGAGATATATTTATGTAATTTTTCTTAGTATGATATTTTCGGAGTATTTTTGTATGACAGCTACTTATATACAACACCGTTGTGCCATAATAAACCTTTTACACAATTTCGATATTCGATTAACCAAATTTTGCAATTCAGACGCTGTATAATAAAATATGAACCTACGAACTTAGTATTAAATAGTAGCTAATTGCATTTAAATAATTTCGGAAAACAACGAAAAAATTTTTATGCATTCGACAATCTTGTACTAAATTAACTGATCGCACTTGGTTATCTGCCTAATAATCGCACTTGGTTATCTGCCTGGTTATCTGTTATTTAATACACTAAAATTCTCGACTACACTAGAGAGTAATGTTCGCACTAAAAGAGAAGAACTGTAAGAAAAAAAAGTGTCAAGTGGTTCAGAAACATCCTTAGATTAACCAAAATGGCACAAAACTTGAAAATTTACAGAGGTCGTTGACTTAAAACTTAACTTATTTTAACAAAATTTCAAATATTTATTACTCAATAAGGCACTGAGTTAATCTCATATAAACAAAGAAAACAGTTATATTACAGCTACTCGAATCTGTTGTTCGAACTTATTCAATTACAATAACGAAACTGACATTTTTATAAAATTATATAGCTCCATTCATCCGCAATCCTATAGCTCCATTAAGTTTTGAGTTATTGTGCGGACGAATGGTAAATAGGAAAGTTATTATACCCTTGAACTAATGTTTATATGGGACTAACAATAGAACAAGCAATAACAAATAATAGAAATTGTGCAAAATTAAAATCACATCGAAATTTGTTACTTGGTTAATAGAACTCAAATAAAAAATTTTCAAATTTTTTGTTCCAAGAACAATTTTTTCTATATCGTTTTTGTTTTTTTTGAATTTCTATTTTTTGTTTTCATACATTCCAGCATCAGACAAATTGATGGACTTTCTTTAACAAAACAAAAAAAAATAAAATAATCAATAAAATTAAGACAATGATTCATAATAAATTAAATTACTCAATTAAAAGGTCATTAAATAATTGAATATTATCAGAAATTTCAATTTATTTCTTTTTTTACTTGTCTTTTGGTAAACCAAAACAAAAAATTATTACTTTTGATGAAGAAATTTATTAAAAAAAATTTATACAGAAAAAATTATGTATGTAAGTATGTATGTATATAAAAAAAAATTACTTTATTAACCTAATAAAATTATAACCTTCGGTGTGACGAGACTAATAAATTACATACATATGTATGTAAGTATATTTTCTTGTCTTTATTAGTTTGACTTTTGTGTTATAAAGATGATTTCGTCAACTGAGGCAACATTTTCAAAACTCGAAGCTCGAAAAAGAAAAAACAAAAAAAAATATGCAAAAACGAATAAGATATTTACAAGAAGGATATTAGGATATAAGTAAATATTTAATTTTTTTTTGGAAATACATTATTTTAAACATACATTTTATTAAAAATATTCTTTTCTGAATATTACGAAATTTAAAAAAATTGCATAATTTATTTATTACCGTGTTAATAAAAAGTCTGTTCGCGTAAAAAAATTTACAAAAACGTTCGCGTACTGAAAGAATTTGAGTTTTATTTTAAAAAAAAAACTCAAAAAAAAATATAAATGAGTAAAAACGAGGTGGCTGTCTTGTTAAAATTTTTATTTGTGAAAATTTGTAAAAATTTACTGACGTTTATATTTTGTTGTTGTTGCTTTTTTTACTGTCATTTGTCAAAAAAATAAACAAAGAAAAGTAAACAAAGGTAATTGAACAAAAAAAGTTAAACGAAGAAAGACAGTATCATTTAATAACATTAAATTTTCGTAGCATATAGGTATTTAATACTATTTTTTACATTTTTGAATTAAAAAGTTTTTCTAATTTCTTTTGTTTAATCTGCTTTTGAAGTAGGCAAACATAACACACAGACAATTTATGACATTTTTAAAAATTTTGTAAATTTTTGCAAAAAAAGCGTTCGCGTACTTTTTTTTTCAAATGAGAGAATTTGTTTCAAATGAGTATTTTTTTACGATTATTCGCTGAAATTTCAATTGTCCTCTATTTGTAAATTTTTGCAAAAAAAAGTACGTGAACAGATCTAAAATAAAGTTTAAAAATTAAATGTTATAAAATAATTTATTTGAAATAAACTGTTGTCATAATGAAAGTTTTTGAGTTAATTTAAAAAATGAGTGAAAATGAATGAGTGAAATTAACACCGATTTAATAAATAGAATTAATTACCTATTTATTCTAAAATTTTTATTTGTAAATAAAATTTTGTTTTTTCAGGGGAAAGATGATATAACATCAAATAAAAATATGATGTTTTAATATTTAAAAAAAATTTAATTTTTTTTTATTTGTTTGCTTGTACCTTTATCAATTATAAGTTTTTTTTTTTTAATTAATTCAGAAAACTTGTCATTTTTTATAGTTTTAAATCTTAACTTAAAAAAAAACTTCACATTTACTTTACTTTATTAATAGTTTGTTTAATATTAGTATTTAAATTTAATACCCACCTTAAAATACTTTAGTGTTATTTACAATTTAAACGGATTTTCAAAACAGTAATAAAAAAATAAATGTATTAAAGTTGATTCCTTTTAATTTTTTTATACACATATAATGTGATTTTAATTTTTACATTATTCATAAAAATTCTACCATATTCTACTTATACAATTTTATTAAAGTCTTTAATTAAAAAGAACTTTTGCGAATTTACATACTTATTTGTAAAATAATTATCAAGAAGACTACAGGTGCATATTGGAACAATGGTATACTGATATGTCGTTGCGGGGTTCACTCTTCTTTTTTGAATCTTTTTGAAAAAATTTAAAGCGGTAAACGCTAAATGCTACAAATACAAAAAAAAATGTAAAAATCAAGGGTGAAAATTAAGGATCAGAAAAATGTTGTGTATCTTTTACTTTTATTTATAGGTATACTTTCCTGCTTCAAAATTTATTGTCAAATACACCATCCATATAAAAATTAATCTATTTCGTGAAAAACCATGGAAAAAAAAACAGCAGCGAAGAATCTGACTAAGTTAAAAAGAACCGTGTGGAGTGATCCTTTAAATGAAGATGAAGAAGAGCCAATATTGAACACTATCTCAATTTTTATTTGAATAGATATTTCCAAATGTCCAAAATCCAAAAGTCTAAATCCAAAATAAAACAAATAAACATCTAAAAGTATTAAGATCCAACATTTTTCTTTTGCATTTGTAAAATTAAAAAAATATTTAATTAGAATAAAAAATAAAAGGAAAATAAAACTTTTTATTAATTAAACTAACAATAATTACAGTAAAAATATAAAACGTGTTTTTACCCGCCAAATAATTTTTATCACGTTGAATTTTAATAAAATATAAATTTAATATCTATACATACATATATATGTAGATAAAATCAATATTTAAATATAAATTGCAACTATTAAAAATAATAACAAATTACGTCAATAACTTGTAATTATATCAATAAATAAAAAACAAAAGATTGAAAATAAAAATAATAAAAAATAAAAAAAAAATTAAATTGAATCAAAATTTTAAAAAAAACCAATCAAATTAGGTATATATAAAATTCGAAATAAAACAGATTTTATTAAAACCCTGATTCTGTTGTATCTTTTTAAAAAAAAAAGAAAAAACAAGTTTAAAACTAAATTCTTTCTAATAAGCCAAGTAAATATATATATTTTTAAAATAGTTAATAACAAAAAAAAATCCATAATAATAAAAATATTAAATTTCAAAAAAATATCTATAATATAAAAATAATAAAAAATATTATCAAGATTCAAGTTAATCAAAATGCACTTACAATAAATTGTTACCTTGACAAATATTTTGAAAATCGATACAAACAATATTGAATATTAATAAATAGTTATTATGTACATACGTTTACATATTATATTATGTACATGTATTAATTAATTATCGTATTTGATTACATTAATTAGTAACACAAAAAATAAATAATATGTCAATTAATTTTAAACTATAAAACTTTTTTTAATCAATAAATTGCTTTTATAATAGATACTCATACTCAAAACAGTATTCGAAATTCGAAATAGACAAATGTAGTAGTAGGTATAACGTCAAATGTCAATAAACAATAAAGTATCAAAGAAATTAATGTTAGCGCTTTAATTATACATATGTATGTATACATACATTTTCTTTTTTTTTATTAATTAATTCAAATAAATTTATTTAGATTTTGAATTTTATTCTATACTTACAATATGAAAATATTTTTACTCAATAAAAAGTATTTTATTTAAGATACATTGAAAATCTTGTCAATGATTTAATAAATTAAATAAAAAACTACATAATCATAAAAACATTAATAACCTTGACATGAGATTACAAATTCTAAAACTAATAGAATATTATTGTTAATGTTGCAAAACAATTAATATATGTAGAATGTAATCATACATTGTATTTTAAACATATAAACAAAATCTTCATATAATAACGAGTTTTTCTATTAAGTGTGATATTTCTAATATCTATATACTTAACCTCAAAGCAAACTCTTAAGTAAGACTCATCTGTACTTTTATTTTTAACATTAAGTTTGATATTTTTAATTAAAATTGAAGAATTTAAAATATTTTTTTTTTATAATTAAAGCCTAAGAAAATCAAATAAGTATACGTCTATATATGTTTATATAGATTGTATTTTTGGGAATGTTCTTATATACTATGCATGCATTAAGATTATGAAATTGCAGAATATGTACATATGTATAATATTTAACTTTAAGTACTTGACGTATGAATAAAATATTAAATAGAAAAATTAAAAGGCTTTCTTTCTTTAATTAATTTAATAAGGAAATATTAATAAAATAGATTCCCTTTTTTGTTTTATTGATATTGATAATGTAAAATGTATATAAACTGATGGCCCCTGACTCTGTAGTAAATAATAATAATAATATTAATAATTAATACTAATGCCAATAATATTTGCTGATACAGTGACAGTGGTGTTGCGTTCAATTATCATCACCTCAAGCAGGAAGGTGTTATATACTACTGCATGTTGTAACTGTTGTTGGCTATTGTCACTGTTAGTAAAATAGTAATATTAATAATAATTAGCGGATTCATTGTTTGTGTTTCTTTACAATCCCAATTCAATGTTTCTTCATCCTATTGTCCTATCCTTTCCTATCCCTACTCCCTGGCCAATGTACTCCGTTAGCAGTAAGGGTTTCATACCATTGTATTAACTTAAAGGGGAATAGGTGAGTTTAGTCAGTAAGAATCTGACACTACCAAGGGGGAGTTCTTGGTGTCTTTGGAAGATTTCCACCTCCTTTAGCAAAAAAAAAACTATTTTAGTAAGATTTTCTTTTAATTTTTAATATTTATTAATTTTATTTAAATTAAACAAAAAATTAATAAAATTTTTTTTTACGATTTTCTACCATTTCAATACTCTTTCTTCTTTGGTATTTCTTAAGATTTTATAAAAACAACTTGAGAAGTTAATATCCATTATAAGCATTTTAAGTAATATTATAAATTAATGTTAAAAGTTAAAACCACAAAGTAATAATGTATCTTGCGACAAATAGAAAAAATATTTTACATTTAACATGAACAGTATTAACATTAACACTTAACTTATACAGATTATATATCTACCTATTTTACATTTATATTTATTCATTATTTTATTTATATATATACATGTATATGTATATACATTAAAATTCATGTACAACTTATGTAATATAATGTATTAATAATATTTTAATTTTCCAATTTAAAAAAGCCCTGCTTATAGTACCTATCCACTTTATCATTCTTCAGTATTACCATAAAGAAACTGTATACTTTATGGTATTACCTATTTACCTTACCTTTAAAACATATATACTGTTTTATTCACAATAATTTAATTACTATATTTTTTGTAGTTAATAATAAAGCAACATTTAAAAAAAAATTTTACCACAAGAGATCATAAACTTATAAACCACAAAAATAACTACATATTTGAGAACATAGGTAAAATAATAATAATAAGCAAACATACTTATAATAACAGTTATTCTGTTATTTTTATTAACATATAATACTGTTATCACTAAGCAACTAATAATACAAAAAAAAAAGAGTATATTACGTATTAAAACATAAACAACAAACCAACATTTAATAACCACATTTTTTATTACTTAGTAATCAATGTATGATGATGATCTTTATACATGCAAACATACATAACAATACATAATAAAAAAAATTTGTCGCTGGCGACAATTTTAATATATGTATATTTATACCGACAGGACAGCATTGTATTTATTAACATCTGTAAAACTTGAATGAATTAGTATATTTGTAACTAACACATACGTATGTATTTTTATGAGCAGGTATATAATATGTATACATACCCTACACACTATAGTTATTTTTGAAAACAGGTGCGGCCGGAACATACCAAAACTGGTGAAATTGGAATGAAATATAAGAAATAGATTTAAGAATGAAAAAAAAACATTGCAATGCATTGAATTGAATTTGCTATATATATTGCTATATATTACTACATACAATATATTAACTATAGTATAAGGTATGTTATATATGGTTACAATGGATATGAACACATGTATGTACATATAATAATCAAAAATAAAACTGATCACCTACATAGAATACAGATGTATGTATGCATACTTATAGATTTAATTATACATATTTTTTCAAACAAATGTATGCATATGATATGCACTGTTTTGTTTAATATATAGATGCACACATGCATAAAAATAATTTTAGAAACAACAACAAGTGGTCAATCAATAATACCTATATTAATGATTGTTTTATGTTAATGATTGTTATTGTTGCTTGATGCTGTTGATCATAATGATGTTGATGATAGTGATCATAATATTTATGATTGAAATAGTGAGTAGTGAATTGAATATAATAATAATGATGACTTTCATCATTAGAAAGAAAATTTTAGGAGTATTATGTTGTGTTCAGGGTTGCCACAAGAATAGGGTTTAAAAAAAACTGTAGCATAAATCTGAAAAAAAGTAGCATAGTAGCAAAACTGTCAAAATTTCAAGTAACACAAAAGTAGCAGCAAAATATTGGTAATAAAACAAGAAAATATACATTTTTTATTAGATAGGCATAATTATAGGACAGACCTTGTTTTATTAAATAATTCACAATCTTAAAAA
Source organism: Poecilobothrus nobilitatus (assembly GCA_947095535.1). Taxonomy (NCBI): domain Eukaryota; kingdom Metazoa; phylum Arthropoda; class Insecta; order Diptera; family Dolichopodidae; genus Poecilobothrus; species Poecilobothrus nobilitatus. Next base: position 245,458,489 of record OX352773.1, on the reverse strand, counting down.
TTTAAAATAAATATAAAAATTAAAAACAAAAAAAAAAACAATTCAATCACAATTTTTTGTTTTTAAAAAATCGAGTAGTTTCGTTTTAATTTTACTAAATTAGCTTATCTTAACAGATACGAGTATTTCGTCTACTACTTGCTGATTTCTTCAGTGTTTGTACTTCGAGTAGAAATAATAAATCAGAAAATAAAAATAATCATTATTTTAGAGAATTTTTAAAAATAAGTATGTACCTTTATCACTAAATTTGGAAAAAGAAGTATTAAGATAGCATTGTCATAATTCACAAAACACAAGTAGCACTTTTGCTACTATAGTAGCAAAGTGGTAACCCTGGTTGTGTTTTGCATGCAGGCAGCAGTTCAGTTGAATTGAAGTTAGAAAAAAAACAAGAAACTATGTAATAATGTGATCTCTAATATTTTTTATAATAAATTAATAATAAAATTATGGTGTTATAAGAACATTATTTTTGTTAAAAAAAAGACTAAATGCAAAGTTTTTGATTTTTAGATTTCATTTATTACAAGTGCATACGTAGGTACATAATGTACAAAGGGTTCATGACATACATACATATGTATGTACATACTCATTATTGAAATTGTAAATTGAAAATTAAGTAAGTTGTCTGTTTTAAATGACAACCAACTATATAGGTACTAGGTACAAAATATGCACCTATACATATTTAGTTTGGTATAAATACATAAGTAAAGTATTATATTCATATTAAGATTTTAGCATAGGTAGTTAAACTTTTTGTTAAATAAACAGATTTTAATTAAATAGAAAAGTTTAATTAAGTAGGTAATTTATATTAAGTAAGTATAATAATTATACCCGATTGACCACCAGCTTCAAAAGTTAAGTTAACGTTGGCTAATTCCTGTTTGAACAACAAAATATAAAAAAATCAGATCCGATTAGATACATACTGCCTACATACATATGTACATAGGTACATATAATCTATTATAATTTAATTTATTCAATTAATATAATAGATACATAATTATTATATTTATTAAAATTTAATATATATAATTACGATTACACATTATGCCATTAAGTGCATTCATATATAGCTATAAGATGTATCTAAGTATATGTACATATACTTACATACATATGTACTATGATTTTATAAAACTATAAGATCATATGCACATCTTGCATATTTTTAAAATAAATAAAATCTTAGGTTGCATATTCAATTATTTTTTCTCACAACTTTACCATAATATATGTAGATACATATGAAGTATGTAGGTAATTGAAAATTTAGTTTTTAAAATATATTTAAAAGTATAAAAAGTATAACCTAAATTATGACAGATTACTTTGAAAATTTTTGTTTGACGTTTGTAATTTTAAACATACATACATACATACATACGTGATAAACAAACATTAAAAGAAAAGGTGGTACCTATTTTTAAATATTTTTTAAAAATTTATAATTATTAAATTGGAAGTATTTTTGAATCCCTAAATACATATGTACATATGTATATAGATTCAGAAATATAAGTACATAAATGTATCTACAAAATAAAATATACCTAAGTACAAATTTTACATTTTGTTTATTACACCCTTTTTGAAAATTCTCTAAATAGGTATACATACATATTTACATACATAAACAACAAAAGAAAACAAAGAACGATGATAAATTTTTATAACTATAGGCATAGATCATACGTACATACATAACATAAATATATGTAGGTATTATAAGAATTAGATACAAAATTTCCACTCTAACACTCGCTGTCTGTTCTACATTCACACTTCATAAGCATATCCACTTGACTATATACATATGTATGTACATTCAGCATACCATACCATAATAGATATATGTAGGTACATACATATATATGTATGTATGCACCTAGTTATAACAATTTATTTTCGAAATTTATTTATTCGATATTTTTAGAATAATAATTAAAAAACACAAAGAAGTACGAATTATCGAAATAAAAAATGTAACGATTAAATTGACAAAAAAAAATGAACGAAATAAAAAAATGTAACGATTAAGTTGAGAAAAAGAAATTGACCAATTAAATACCTTTTTATAAAAAATTCTTTTATAAATATACAAGTACAAATTTTATTGCACAAAAAATTTAAGAAAATTCAATTGCTTTATTTAAATTGTCTTTACATATAGTTAGGAAACACAGAATTTTGTAGAAATACAAGCGAACCATCTAATAAGCTTTATTGTCAAAGTTTTAGTTAATACTTATGATGATAAAATATTTGAAAAATTAAAACCAAAACAAGAGGACTTCAGTATACAAATGTATGTATGGTCACAGAAACCCAGTAGAAAATCGGACCAGTTCCGCACTACTTAAAGAACTGATTACAGGTAATAATTAATCCATTACCTAACGCATTACCCATAATGTAAATTTAGCATTACATTTAACATACGATGTCATTGGCGGTAATCAATCACCTCCGTGCAGCATTACCTAGAACTAGTTACTGAACTAGAGTAAAGTAAGTAGTTATCGTACTCATTACTGACAACTAGTTACTTAACTGGTGAGAAGGAATTAGTTGTGAATATATTTGAAAATTATTCAATTTTCAAATAGTTTTAGCAGATAAAAAAATATTAGGTAGGTACTAGACATCTGCACAAATATATTCCTTTATAGAAATTATCAAATGTATTTAAATACTGTATTCTAATTTAATACATTGCTTCAAAAAGCTTTAAATAAGTCAATAAGCTTTTTATTAAGTCGATTTTTTTGTTTTCTTTTGTTGAATAATTTCAATGAATGAATTTAATTTATATGAATTTAATAATCTAATGAATTTAATTTATAATAAAAAACATTTACATAATTTTATAGTATACTTTATTTTTAAAAATTTCTAACTAACTTAAATAACTATAAACTTAAACTAACTTAAATAATAAATATAATTTAATTCCGCCTTCCTGTTTTTCCATGCTTCTTTTTCCTAAAAAAAAAAATAAATGCAAATGAAATTTTAAAATAATAAATGGTTTTACCTATATCTCCTTTTTTTTTTAGAGTCGCACTCAGGACTCGGCGGAATTTCATCAGTTGACTCTTTATCCTAAAAATAGTTTATAGTTAATTTTTATAAGTATATAATGGTAATTGACTAAAATACTTATTTCGGTTTTTATAAAATTTTTTGAACCGCGAATGCTCAAAATGCTTTGTGAACATTCACCGCTGTCGCCACACTGGTTCACTATTCACTATTCAAGCAAAACTTTTAAACTGACAAAATTAGAAATTAAATCGCACCGCTAGACAACAAAGGATTTGTGGCGCCTACAAAATATTATTTATAGATACACACAATTCAATTATCTATCAGTCGAGAGGAACAGTGTGGAAATAAAAAAAGAGGAAAGTAGTCACGAAACGAAAGAGGACACTACTCGTGTAGAAAGGCCCAATTATTAATAAAAAGAACAAAAACAAAAATTAGCATAATGATATTTATGCATTACCTGCAACATTACTTTTCAAAAATGTAATCGTGCAAGGAACTAGTTTTTTTTACTGTGACATGTAATCTAGTAGGTAATCAATACATATAACCCATTATCTTTTTAAAAAATGTAATCTAAAATGAACTAGTTCTTAATTGACAAAATATATAACAATTTAAAATAATTCGTTCATTAGATCTGTTACTAGTTGTCAGTAACTACTTCTAGAACTAGTATTTTAGGTAACTAGTTGTTAAAATTCCGACTGGGAACATATACATTATACATACACATATATAAGTATAATAAAAGGCTAAAGCGTAAATCACAAAATTTCAACGGAATAATACTAAAAAGTCAAGTGGTCAAAAATCGTCAGACTATACAACAATAATAATCTAGAACTTAAAATTCATTGGCCTAAAAAAGAAAGCTTCAATTTCAATGATTGTTTAGAGAAACAGTAAACTAAAAGTGCAACATCTAAATTGATTACCTAACTAAACTAATCTTAGATTAGTTTAAGAAAAGAATTGGTTCAATTAAAATGAAAGACAACGAATAGTTTCTAAGAATGTATAGCCTATAATAACCTAAACAATAAAATTTTATATGTCATAAATCAAACAGTTATGTTATTATCTTATAGAGATTAGGCATGCCAGAGGATCAATAATAAGATGTACGAATTACTGCAAAAAAATTATTCATATTTGAATTTAAGTATATTAGTTTCTACAGTAAAATGTTAATAAATTTCATACAAAATATAAAATAAATAAATAATTTTACTTTCGATATTTTGTGTTTTAATAAAAAAAAAATTAAATACTTAATACTTGCATTCCAATACTTAATTTAAAAAAAAAAAACAAAATTCTTGTAACCCTATTTTTTATTTTAGATCTTAAAATAATATAACCATATAGCTATATATGAAAAGTGTTTTGTATTTGTAAAATAACTATAACAAATTTTCAAAAATTAATTCAAACATTTTTTTTCTATATATATGTATGTATGTAGTTAATATCAGGTAATATTTTAATAGTTTTCTTTTCATATAAGTTTATCTACTACATTTATCACAGACGTGTACGCAAGGAGTACAGGAATACATTCAAAATATAAAAAAAAATTCAATACAATAAAGGTATTCACGAGTTGGTGCAAAAGTGCAAATTTTTTTTGCACCGTAGCACATATTTGCGCCAACTCGTGAACAACCCTAGCATGAATTTTTATTGAACTGTCAAATATCGTTGATGTGCTTGTTTTGTTTACATAAAAATTTAATATGCTTACCAAAAATTTCAGATATTTGTATATCTTCATATGCTTCACTTAATAAATAATCAGAAATAATTTTTTCCCACTTTTTTTAGGCATTTTTTAAATTTTTATCTAATATAGCGCTTACAAAAAATATATAAACAAACTTTGCAATGGTCTTGCACAAATATGAAATAGGGTTTAGGTTTTGCATAGTCTTGCAAAATTTTGCACTTTTTTATACATGAAAACAACAACAAATTGTGCACTTTAACTGTCAAAAAATTGCAATATGCTACGGTGCAAAATTTTGCACTTGTGCAAGACCACTTTGCACCAACTCGTGAATACCCTTAATATAAAGAAATTAAATATAAACCCAAATCTAAGAAGCCATTGCAAATTTATAAATTTTCTTAAGCAGTTATCTTAAAGTATTTATTAATGAACAATCATTTATACTTATCTTTTTATTGTACAGGGTAATAAGAGTTTATAGGCAAAGATGAAACAAACAAATAATATTTGTTTCAGAAAAATTATTAGTTCCAGTGAACTATCACAAAATTATATTGTTCCATTTGAAATGGTGTAGAAGTTTTCTAAACAGACCGATGGAGGGAGTAAAACTCATAAGACTACACTTTCAAAACTGCCTTATTCATTATCCATAATATCTTAATTTTTCTAACATATACCTTTCCTCTTGTTTCAACATGTATAACATGTGTAATGTGTTACAGATTACAGACAGATTGACCAGTCTAACCATTAAAAACTGTAATGACTGCATAGCGAACTTTTTACAAATTGTAAAAATTTTGTATCTTGTGAATTGATGATGTAAATATCATCAAAAATATTCAAATCATAAGAAATATCCTTGCACTAATTTGGTTAATTGATTTTAATATAATCGACACGCTACTGAAGACAATTCATTTAATATATAAATTTTTACATACACACATAAGCATATACCGTCAACTATATTTTAACTAACTAACCAACTTACCAAGCATTAAAGAATGAAAAAATTTTGTTATAGATATAAAGGTACATACCTATATAAAACCTAAAATTACTGATGAAAAAAACAGTAGTTTTTGGGGAAAAAAAATAGTTAAAAAAAAGAACCCAGAAATTTATAAATAATTTTTTTTTTTCTTATTATTTTTTTTTTTTTTGGTTTTTGAATGCACTTTCTTATTTTTTTTTTTTAACAAGAGAAAAGACTGATTTATAACACAAGAATAAAGGGGGCAACAAAATAAAATAACAAAATTCTAAAGATATTTTTTTAGGATTGTTTCTGTTGCATTTTATAGTTTAAGTTTTCAATTTTTTTTTTTGTTTTTTTGTTTAAAATTCCTGATGGTTTTTTAATTTTAAGTCAAAAAAAAACTAAACCTGGAAGTTTTTTTTTTTCTTTTTTGTTTAATTTTTTGTTTTGGTAATGGATTTTAGTAAGTTAATACGATTTTCAAAGAGTAAAGTTGATTGAACTCTAATAGAACTCTGACCTAAGTTTCAAAAAAAAAAATGATAGTACATACATACATACATATATATTTTTCGTTATATTCTTTTTCTCTTTTCTTCAAAATATAATTTTCATTGTTTTCAAAAAGGAAGTTGTTAACATTAACTTAGGACGGTGAGAGGCGAGAAAATAATCATTTTGGCTGTTACACTTGAATGCATTTATTTACAAAAACAAAACACAAAAAATTATAAATTGCCGTACATTAAAGAAAAAAAAAAATTATTAGGAAGGGAATGAAAAAAAAATGGGAAAAAAAAAATTTAAAGATTCAAATAAAGTTTAGTACTTAAGTATATATATTTATTAAGTATTGTAATAAAAATACAGGTGAATTTAATATTACAGGTAGTATATACATATTTAACATAAATGACAATTTCTCCCTATTATATTTTCCCCCTAATATTGTTATAAATTTTATTCTTTTTTTTTTTGTATCATTCATAAATTAGAAAAGCCGATGCTGTTTTTTTTTTATAATAAATAAAAAATTAATATATAAATAGACTATACGTATATATTTTGTGGTCAACTTTTATGTTATATTGAAATAAAAAACAAATAAATAAAAAAACATGTTTCAAAATACCAAACCCTATATTTTTGTTAAATTATTAGACCATAAATTTGAATAAAATTAAATTAAATTAAAATATATTTAATAGAAAATTATAGAAACCTGATGTAATTTGATTTTATTATAGAGCAATACTTATATTATGTTTAAAGAAGTTAATAATAAACTTAAAACATTTTTTGTTTTTTTTTCCTTACCACTTCTATAAGGAGCATATAAGGCATTTCCTAAGTCATTTATTATTCATATTTTACTAAGCTTCAGTTTCGAGAATCATTAATTTCACTAAGCCTTTGATTACTTTGCTGTAGCTATTATATAAGATTATATGAGACGTTTCATTTACTTCTACGCGATAAATTATCTTATACAATTGAATTATGTTTTATTATTATTTTTATTATATATTACAATATGATATGAGTTAATAATTTACAAGACATATATATACTTATTTTTAATTTATTTATATTATACGAGTACTAATTATATATATATCACCCAGCCAGAGTTTGAACCCGAGACCTTTCGAATGAAGACCGGTGTCTGAACCACTACAATTTCGGCTGGATAAATTAATCGATTAAGGATATTAAAAATCAATTAAAATACGAGATTATTTAAATCGATAATAGATATATAATACATGGTACATAATTTAGTTTCAAAGAGAAATTATGTTCCAGAGAAGATTAATTTATAAAATTAATTTTAAAAAGTCATATTTAACATGATGAGTTTCTCATTAGTTATAGTTAGTTATAATTTGAAACGAAATGTTCGTCCTCTAGCCCCAGGATAACATTCTTCAGACAGAATTTGCCTTTATTCGTAAAAGCAAAATATGTTGTGGGTGTCTTCATGAAATAAAATAATTTAGAATTATTTTATATATGAACATTTAAAAGTCCCAATATAATTTAAATATGTAATACAAACATACATCATCAGGTTTCTATTGTTATATTTTTGAAAGTAAACCAGTATAAAATTTAAATACATAGATTCGTCCTTGTATTCGTTCTTATCAAATCGAATGTGAAAATTCAGATCTTAGGATCAAAACTCTAAACTTTTCTCTAAACTCTTAATGCAATTTCCATTATTTAACTTGCATAACAACTAATTTTTTTTTTTTTAGTCAAAGAATATTCTGTAACATCTTTTTGAAGAATAAAATGAATATTTTGGCAATTATACTTTTCATTTATTGCAAGTAATTAAAAATGTAATGTATTACTTAATTTTTAATTATATTTTTTAAATACAAAAATAATCAGTGGTGTTATTAAAAAAATTTTTAAGATCGGTCATTTTTATACCAAACACTGAAAATATTAAATAATTAAAATTAATTAATATTAAAATTTTAAAAATAATTAAATAATAAAATAAATTTTTTTAAAAAGAAAATATTTTACTTATTGACTTCATAATTCATATAGTTCTCAGTGATCTGTTAACTTTTTAAGCTTATGCATGCTTGTGCTAAAAAAATTATATTCGTTATACCTCATCCGGAAAAGTTAAATTTTTAGTAATTTATTATAAATTTACAAAAAAAAAAAAAAAACATTAAAAACATTTGTGGAAAAACGTACGACAACGCCATATGCTAGACGAAATAAAACACTGGCGTTTGTCAATTGTATATGTTTAAAAAAAAAAAAACTCAAAATAAAATATATTATTTTTGCTCCATTTTCTACGAAAATGAAAATTATTCATATTGACATTTAATATAAACCATTTAAAAAGTAAACAAAATAAATTCTCTGAGAGTAAAAATAAATTGTGTCAAAATTGAAATTCGAATGTACAGCGTATAGAACATTGTATTTTTCAGTTATCTTCATATAAAATGTACATGCCACATTTTGACAGACGTTATACGTTGTACGTTCTTATTTAGGCCAGGCAGTTATAAAATATACCAGGAATACCTTGAAAATATTATATAAAATATTAAAAAATAAGCAGCAACAATATTAAAAGGGATTTTTATTAAATTCTTTTATTAAACATTTTTTAAACTTCTTTTTCAAAAAAAAAAAAACTTATTTATATAACATACAACCAATAGATCAGATCAGATCATTAAAAAATAAAATAAGAATTAATTACAAAAACTTATTACTATGGTTATAATACATATTAATTTATACATTTTTCCTTTCAAAAGAAAATTTCATAAAAGTGACAGTTAACACAATATATATTTTTTTTTATTTATTAAATTTAAACATTCTGAGCGTAGACCGAGTGTATTTATGCAAAGTATATTTAGTTTGCTTAGAATGTCCCAGAGAAGTGATCTCAGTTCTATTCTAAACTATACGTCTACATATATAAATAACGAAATTGAGTGCTAATGTAGCAAAACACTATTAAGAACAACGAATATCATTATACGTATACATACATACATTTCAAACTAATAAACATCATTAATTATAAATTAAAAAAACATTATATCTACATTCAACTGGTATAAATTAAGAACACTTTTTTTAATAATTATAACACATAACTTAATTTTATTGTGTGAAACAAAAAAAAGAAATGGAATATAAATAAATAATAGAATAAGTTTTCTCTGGTAATAGACTTTTCATATTTATCCAATATAAAAAAAAAATTTATGAAAACTTTTAACCTTATCACATTTCATCACAGAAAAAAAATTAAAAATACCAAAAAAAAAAAACACCTTTTTATTTACACTTTTATTCAAAATAATTTTTTTTTTCAATTTAATTAGTTTCCTTACTAAAAAAAAAAAATATATACAGGTCCTAGGTATATACATTAAAATAATTTAATTTTAGTTATTTTATTGTCTTGTGTCAGTTTAAGAATAAAAAATCAGTATAATTTTAATTAAAAAAAAAAATAAAATAAAAAAGAACAGTTTAATTATTTCTAAAGTCAAAGTTGTCAGACAAGATCACAAAAAATTATTCCATTCCAGTATTAATAAAAGTAATTTTTTTTTTTTTTTGTATTTTCAATTTTAATAACATTCTTTTTAGCTAAAAAAAAATTAAGTTGATTTAAATTATTATTCTTTTTTTAAAATAAATTACTAAATTTCTAAGAAATAAAGGTATGTACATATATGTATGTACATTTTTAATTTTATCACTATTAAAAAATAAAAATTCTTATTAGAATTTTTTTTTTTTTTGTATTTGTGTTTTAATTATGTTACGGGTATTTTCTATTCCCTTTTCTTATCGTTATAATAATTAATATTATATTTTTAAGTAATTATAGGTACTTATATTATTTTTGTTAATTTTTTTTATTATTTTGTAAAATTTTCCATAAAAAAAATTTCCATAAACAAATTTTAATATTATTATTTTTTGTTTTTTATTTGATTCAATTTTTTAAATGAAATGCATTTAAAAATTATTGAAAGTTCATTATTTAAGTATTATATAAAAGAAAAAAAATTAAATCACTTAAAATTTGTCTGTTTGTTAGTTGTTCTTTATAGAATGGAAATTTATTAGTTATTTTATTATTACATAATATATTATATATGTATACGCATAATATAAGTTTTCTTCATATATGTACATATGTAAATTTCCCTTCAATTCTTTGTTTACAGTATAACCGTATAACATGATATAAAAGTATAACGGTAGGCATATGGTGTTGCAATTTTTTAATTACATATTTACTTATTTATGAAGTTGTAATGAAATTAATTGAAGACACAAACCATATCAATTTTAATGTTTGCCGATAACACTTTACTATTGTGAATTTTTTCAAATTTACGACTGAAATTTTAATTTCTAGATTAGATTATGAGTAATGACGTTTTGAGTTGTGTTTGTGTATTTAATGAAAAATCAAAACATACTTTATTGTAAATTATAATTTGTAATATTCACATTTTATATACAAATGTATATTTTACATTCAACATTTATGGGGCTTACTTTAACTTTAATTTGTCTCATTATTTTGTAATTTTTTTTTTGAAAAACACATTACAGGCATTGAAAAACAGGCCTAGCAGTTTTTTTTTTTTTTTTTTTACGAGGGACGGTGGAAAACATCAAAAGTCACCCAAAGGAACTGCACGAGGTTCCTCTGAGTAGTGTTGGACTTTAACCAACCAAAACCACCCCCTTTAAAACCAAACTATAGGATTGGTCCTTTAATACATAATAATATAATGTACAGCTTGGTTTTGGGGAAAAGGATGGGGGAAGGAATACTTGGGTGTTTGAATATAGGAAAATTGGGATTATGGAGGATTAGTTAGTTAGAGTTAGACGTCACCATTTCATATTTTTAAAAAAAAAAATTACGAAATATGTATGGAGGTTCGAAGTATCAATTTTTTGTAGGCGGCGTTAGGAAAAATGGATTAGTGATTAAAAATGAAAAAAAGAAATGAAAATTTGTATTTCCGTTTTTCAAAAATAGTGAAACTAAATAGTAATTAAGAATAATAATAAGAAATAATTAAGAAATAGTGATGTCTAATCGTTAAGTTAAAAGTGAAAAGTACATATTGACTTTATAAAGCATACTTAATATAGGAAAATGAAATTTGTTTTTTCTATGGTTACATATATGTATGTATGAATATGTAATATGTATGTACCTTTAAACAAGCAGTAGGAACTAGGAAAATAGAATAAATCAAACATAAGCAATTTCAACAATAATTACCATGAATATGAAGTGAATATATTTTGTATTTAAAAAAAAAAAAATTAATAACTTTTACGAACATATTATAATTTTGTATTTATATCGTATATTATATTTGTTAAATGTTTAAAGTTAATAAAAAAAATTAAAATATTTAAACAAAACTTGTTGTATAAGAATATATACGTATACATATTAATTTTAATCATTGTTCTAACACTGGTTAAATTGTCCATACATATAAGTATACATACCTGTCTGAATAACAGGAATATGTTATATAATAGAATAAATATCAGAATTTCAAAAATATTTTTATAACAAATTTAACTCAATGACGAATTGTTGAACTAATCCAAATTTAAAATTAGAGAAGGGTGTTAAATTATTTTTAAAAAATCATGGTATAGTTAGTTTAAATTTTAATTTTTAGTTGTCTAGTTATAGGTACTCTTACAAGAAGAGGAAAACAAGTAAAAATTATAACATCGTTTAATGAGTACATATTAAGTAATTGTCAAGTACTCAAATAGGTGTAGTAAACTTTTAAAATATTTTAAACAAGGAATAAAATAAAATAATTCAATTAACTTATTATTCCATAAACCATAATTATTTTGTATTTTGTTTTTATTTAAAAAAAAAAAAATATTAATGCTGATAAGAATATGTTTTAATTCATTTGAATTTGTTTATAAAAAGTGGAAAAAAACTTGTAACTAATTTAACTTAGAAAACTTAGTTTGTTTGCCTTTTATTTTTGTTTTTTGTGTTTTTTTTTTATGTTTTTGATTGTTGTTTTCTTTTCTTTTTTATAAAATTTTGATAGGATAAAAATGCAAGTTAAAGGTTAAAATACGTAAAGTGTCATTAAAATATTTAACATGTGTCATATGTACATATATGTATTTAGATACAATTACAATATCTATATTTTAAAATAAGGCATAGTAAATAAAAGTAATTATAAATGGTTGCCTTTTTTTTTGTTTTTGTGTTTTAGAAAACTAAAATACATATGTATGTATGTACCTAGAAAAATAGACGTACAACATGTAAAAAGATCCTAGAAATGAATTATGTACCATATAAATTTTTTTGCTTTTTACACCAATTTTCATTGATGACCAAAATTATTTTTTAAGTTAATCTTTTAAGTTAATTTTTTAAGTTAAGAGAACCGATCAAAACTTCGCCTAGCTCTCGAACAACAAACTTTTTGATCTCCACATTTTTCATACAGATTTTTCAAAAATTCTACATGGTATGAAGTAGACCCATGAAATTTTAATTACGGATATCCTAAAAAAATTAATTTTATGGAAGAACTTTTTTCTGTAGCCCCACCCGTTACGGAGCTACAACCCCCCAAAGTTTGAAATTGCTCCATATTTAAACTGTTATTAACACAAGTTCTATAAAGTATATCTCCATCGGTTTACGTTGGAAACTTGAAATTTTGACAGAAGTTAGATCTTAAGATCTTAAGAAAATAAGATTCTTATCAAAATAACTATAAGCCATTGCACAAAAAAAAATTTCTATCGCCCCCCGTTTAGGAACTGTAAGGAGTCAAAAACTGAAAATTCCCTATTTTTAAACACCTGTTCAAAGTTTTTTGAAGTACCTAATACATAAAAATTGAAGCTTCAACATTATACTTTTATTTTTGGTACAACTTTTTTTAATAATAAGAGTTAGTTTAAAATGGACGAAAGTGTGACTTGATTTTTTTAATTTTTCCAACAAATTTCTCTAACGATTTTTTTGTATTTTTTTTTTTTTTACTCGATAATTTAATATTATTGAGGATGATAATGCGTAGTACAGAAAAATTTAAATAAATAAAAATTTACAGTTGCTTGAAGAATTTTTATTATATTAGTATACATACTTATTACATATATATCATGTTTATTTACATATCGTATATGTCACTGATGAAGAATGATACATAATAAACAATATTGACATAAAATGTACCTATATAGCGGCGTATATACGTTGTTGTATTTATAAGAAATTATTCTATGAATGAAATATTTTTAAAGAAGTAATGCAATGTGGCGATGGCGATTATATTATTATAATATATATGAATACATATGCATATTAATATATATTTGGTATTTTGTAGTAAGTTTAGTATAAATTAATATACATTTGCCGCTTAGTATTAAATAGTACTAGGTATATCATATTTGGAAAAGTTTTGGTTTGATAATCGTTAGGTGGAAGGTTAGAATCTGCTTTTGAAGAATGTATAAACATATATAGTTTGAATATATGTATGTAAAATCCATTGTTCTAGAAATTGTAAAATTCATCCAAATTATTTTAAAATACCGAAAAATTTAAAAAAATAATATTATAAGCAGAGTGACCGTACGGGTATCTAAGAGTTGACAAAGGCATTTGTATTCTTCCTAGTTTTACATTAGACTATTATACGTAAATGGATGCGATGTGTAAAATCGTGCGAGCAGAAACCACAACAGGTCGTAGAATCTAGGTGTAAAAACAGTCACACACACCCGTCCCCCTCTTTTGAAAAAATAAGAACAACGTATAAATTTGTAGTAAAACTGGCCTACTATTAAGCTTTTATACCTTCTAAACTTAATATATCCTATCAATATTATAGATTTATAAATTTTCTATGTTTTTATATTAATAAAATTAGTAAAAATAAATTTTTTCAAACTAAATAAATATAGACTACCTATTAGGTACTAATGTTTTACCTAATTTTTATAACAAAAATTTAAAAATTATAAATCTCACCATAACGTCATACTATATAGTTAAATCTTCTTACTCACATTTTAACCTAATTATTTCTTAACTAATATAAATAAAATTTATAACTTAATTTTAATTATTCTAAGAAATAAAATAGAACAATTCGTTTTCTTTATAATATAAATATAATAAATACATATTCTGTTTCATTAAATATTTTAATTCTATACAAAAATTAATTATATAAGTTTTAAAAAGAAAGTAGAATTTATTTACAAAATAAAATAAATAAAACTATCAAAATAATTAATTTCTATTTTATTTGGATGATGGTATCATTCATATCATAAATAAAAAAATTTTTTTTTTTTGTGATAAAATCAAATACAAAAAAATTAAAAAAAAATCTTTTTATTATTCAATTTATTATCTGCATCTATACGTAAAAAATTCAAAAAGTAAAACAAAAATAATTCTCAGACCTAATTCTCATTAATTCTAAAAATTCCAGAAAAATAGAAAAAAAAATTTTTTTCTTCTTTAGAAATTTCACAAAATATATACTAAAACAAAGTCGTAATATTATAACAAATAAAAAGCAAATTTCTACAAAATTTTTAATTTGAAAATTTATGAGATTTATTGTTTTAAAATGACACTTCCGTTTCTAACAAATCTTTTAATTTTACATTTTTTTTATTCCTCTAAAAAAAAGTTTTTAATAAATTGCAAAGAATATCTTTAAGAAAAATTACAAAAAAAAAAAAAAAAGAAAGCTTAACAAAATTCTTTGGATTTCAATACAAAATTTTATTATCTTTAAATTCTAAAATAAGATCGTAAGTTTAAATAGTGCCTTAGACAAAAAAAAAAAAGCCTAATAACTAAAAGTTTAAATTGTTGTATATCAGTGATTTTAAAATTGTTTATAAACCAAATTTATGTATGTCCCATCAAAATTTTTTTTTTCTTATTAAAATTCTAATTTAAAAAAAAAAGCTTATTGTTAATTTTTTTTATTAGATTTAAGATTCGACTACAATTAATTAAATATCGTATAAATATTATATATAAGGTCTTTAGATATAAAGTTTAAATTTAGTTTAAAAATTAAAACTATTATGTGATTTAGTCTAAAAGTTATGTAAATAAATAAAAAGTTTGTAAACCCAATTTTTATTTCCATTCTATTTAAAGTTTTATTTTGTACGAACGTTGTTTTCAGAGTATAATAAATTTGCTATTACATTTGTGATACCTTAAAGGGGAGGAACTAGATACGCAAAAATATATATGTACATATTTATACTCAGAATCGAATATTAAATCGATTTATCCATATACGTCTGTTCGCTTGATAACTCAAAAAGTAAAGCAGCCAGAATTCTGAAATTTTACTATGTAACTTTTAAATTAAGCCATTTCGCCATTTAAATTAAGTAAGTTTAACTGGCGAGTTCAAGTAGTTTAACTTCTTTATTTATATTCAGATAACTCAGTGTCTATTGAATCTAGATATCTGAAATTTTATGAAGAGAAGTAAGTTTTATGCCAAAAATTTCTTTAAAATTTGGGTTAGTTTAGAGTAGCAGATTCGGATAGTTACCATATACAACTTGATTTTTTAGGCACCTGAAATTTTCTAAAAGATCAAGTTTTTGTGAATTATTTTGATGAAATTTGGTTAGTGTGAGGCAAACGGTTCGAGGAGCTTTTTATACAACTCTAAAATTCACATAAATTTTAAAGAAACAGAACATATTTGTATCATGGCAGACAATTTGCAATAATCTTTAATTCTGAACTATATTTTTGAAACATGTTGTTATTTTATTTTGCCTAAATTGCTATTTAAATATTGTTAGTATTTAACTTAAAATAATGTAGGACCATCACCACACAGAATTCTTCTATATGCGGTCTCAAACAAAATTGTATTTAAAATTTAATATTGTAAAATTACTTATTATTTGAACATTTAATAAAGAAAAAAAAACAGATATGAGTTATACTATCCTTTAATTTTAAAATCTAAACTACTTAAGTTTTCACCATAATCATAGTTTCAACTATAACACTGTTTTGTTTTCGAAGGTAGGTGGGAAATCTTGAAAATCACCAATGAGATCAACACGAATTCTCTGCAGTAGTGTTGAACTTGAACCAACAAAACTTCACCTTCCTTTTAAATCAAACATTATAGGTTAGAATCTATGGTACAATATACTATTTGGTTTGGGGGTAAAATATAGAAATGAAGGAATAAGGAAAGGAATATGGATAAAGTAAAAGGAATAAAAAAAATTGGTAAATATGAGAAGTTACTGGATGTTGGGAGAGGTGGTGATAAATTAACTTAGTAACCATTGTTGATAAATTAATTTAGAGCAAATTTAGCTCTTAAATTTAAATGAAAATATTAGAAGTTAACATTTAAAAACTCAACTTTTCAAAAAATTATAGGTATAAATATAGAATTAAAGCTGCATAGACTATATACTATATATCAAATAAAAGCAAGTAAATTAAGAAGGAAATTTCCATAAGTTTTTTTTAAAAATTTTCTTTTAAAAACTTTAACCTCAAAATAATACAATTCCTTTTCTTAAAGAGTCACTGCTCTTATACATTATCATCAAAAAATAACAATTTCAATTGTAAATATTATTTTAAAGTAGGAATTTTCTGTTTTGTTGAGTAAATCTGTGACTCAATTTTAGTAGTAAATAAAAAAACAAAAAGAAAAACAAATACAAAAAAATTATTTTGCAATTGTTCTTGATCTAGAACTTGTGAAAATCATTTAAGATAATTTGAAAATTTCAAGAGCTTTAATTTAAATTTAGACATGTACGTTGGTACATACGTATACGTACAAATAAACAAAAAAACAATGTATACCTTATTATTATCGTGTATGTAAATAAAAATAAATTTAGACTTTATCTCAGAATTAAGGTGAAAAGAACTTAGATTTATGACATTATAAATGGAATATTACAGTTTGCAATATTTCCTGTTAAATTTTTTTTTTTTTTTTTGCGTAAATATAACAAAGATTATTTTTATTGTTTTAACTTTAAATAAACGAATATTTTCTTAGCTAAATGAAACAGTGAAATAATTTGTTGATTTAACTTAACGCATATAAAATAAAACATTATTCAAGAGAAAGATTGGAGTTTTCCCTTTTACTTTTTAAAAAGTAAATTTTCTACTTGCTTAAATGTCATTAGCCAAATTCTTGTAGAATGCTACAAAAACAGTTTCCATCTATTAAGGATAAATTTTAATTTCCTTTAATTTAATTTTGTCATTGAAATAAGAAGTTAAAATGAATACAATTGAGACAAAAACTAAAATGATTTTAAAACTACATACGGTCAAACAGATATTTATAAAAATGAACGCAAGAAATCTATCCAGTGGAATTCACTTATAATTTTTGCAATACTAATTTGAAAACTAAACTTTGAAAGGATATTTTCAATTAGTTAAAAAGTACAAACAAATCTGAATATAATGAATATTTAATTATTAATCAAAAACATTTCATATTTATAAAAACTAAATTATTAAATACGGTCTAATTGGTGATATGTACTAAAATTTATTTAACTTTTACTCCTTTTAACATACATACGTCGAAAAATTGGACCCATATCTGTTGTTTATAGACATCTTGTAGGTATAATATGATACTTCTTTTTCTCTTATATATACAATTTTTCATTGTTTAAAGCAGTTTAGAATATATACATACACATATCAAAAAAAAAATAAAAGAGCTTTCTTTTCCAAAAATTCCAACGCAACACTAGGGTGACTGCAAGTGCTCATTTTATACCGTGAACTTTTCTCTAGTTGATTTAAAACTGGTTATGTAAACTTATTTATTGTGAGAACCGCTAAAATGTGGAACTTTATACTTTCATCCAAGAACCGCTAAAATGTGGATATACTTTCATCCAATGTCTTCTCGTCTGTTTTCGTAGATAGAGTGTTCCCGTAGATAGAGTTTTTTTTCCCATAATAATTTTCATGTGCGTTGTTTTGACAAAATCAGAGTTAGTCATTTTAAATTTCAATTGATCAAAAAAAAAATAACTTACTCATATAATTAAAAGTAATAGGCGTTATACGTTTTCTTACGTTTTAAATAAACAGATTTTAAAAAGATTAATTTTGATTATCTAAAATCTCACTTCATAATCTAAAGTCTTCAAAATGTGATTTAATTTTGTACATAATGTGTGTATGTTTATACTGAATATATCAAAGAATTCTAAATTATTTATAATATATTATACATATATGTATATGTTATAAAAATAATCATTTTAAGTTTATGAAAATATACTAATATTACATTATACAGAATTACACATATGTTGCGGTCAAAATATAATAATTGGGAATTATTTATATAATCCTTATATTATACACATAATAAAGAAATCTTTCTATCTAAGATTAAATTTATAATATAATGCTATAATAATAATTTACTTAAAAAATGATTATAAATATTAATCCGTGGAACGGACTGCAACCTCTTTTTTTTTTTTTGCTTACTCCTATAAGGAGCATAGGGCATCCATCACTAAGTAATTTATTATTCATATTTGACTAAGCTTCAATTTCTGGAATCATTATTTCACTAAGCTGTTGATTACTCGGCTGTAGCTATTGTACAAGACTAGGCGTTTCTTTAGTTCTACGCCATCTATTATCTTACACAAGAATTATATTTTATTATATATTACAATGTAATATTAATTATAATTTATAAGACATATATACTTATTTTTAATTTAATTATATTATACTACTTATATATATTATAAGAAAAATCTATATTATTTTATTAATCTATATGGCCCAGTCGAGGTTTGAACCGTATGAAAGGTCGGTGTCTTAACCACTACACCATCACCATTGGCTGGATACTGCAACCTCTATACACTTTTGTAAAATATAAAAACAGTGAAATTTTTCGTTGTTAAAAAATTGTCACAAAATCTGAGCTAAAATAAATTTATTACTAGGTATTTTTGAGTTCAACCAGGTTCAACTCAAGCTATTACATATGTCAATGATAATTATAGCTAAAATTTTCCAAATTTTTGTTTTTCGAGGATAACTGGGAATCATTAAAAGCCACTATGGAAGATTGGATCGAGGGTGACTACTCTATATGGGACTACTCTTTAATGCAGTAAACATCACCTCTCTTTTATTATGAAATAATTACTTATATATTAATATATCTCCTTACTAATATCTAATATATACTTATTGATTAAAGTAAGTTAATATTAGGGAATAAAATTTATTTTTTTTTTTTTCAAATTGACGCGAATGTCGTGGAAAATATTCATCTTGAAGTTTTAAACATTATCTAGGCTAGGTAATCCTTACCAATTCTATATGGCACACCAATACTATGAGTTAGGAAATTGTTCCACATTTGCAATTTTCGTATACATACGAATTTCCGTACGCTTAATTATATAGGAACTTTACCTCCGAAAGGTAAAGGAGATGCTACTTTTGTTAAAATTAAAATAATTATTAGAATGTTATTTATTTAATATGATGAGTTAAAAACGTGAAATATTATATATATACATAATGACTAAATTCTATAATTTAACTTTATTATACAAAAAAGTACAAATATGATAATATTTCAATTTAACAATTTGTACATTAAAACGATTTCGTAATAACTTAATACGTTATGACTGAATTTTATTTTGTAAACATAAGATAATTTGTCTATTATTGTCTTAAAGACAGATATTTAATCACAAGAAAAGACTTTCTAAAAAAAAAAATAACAAAAACAGAAACCGTAAAGAAAAATTATTATAGTTAATTTGCATCAGGAAAATCAACTTTAGATGCATACTTATTTGTATATTATTCTAAAAAATAAAAGAAAAATGATACTTAATATTTAATAATATATTAAGAGGCAATCCATTTAAATTTAATTTAATGTGAAACAATCTGATATTTTTACATATATGTACGCTTTTTCATTGTTTAAAGCAGTTTAGAATATATACATATATGTATATTTCATAAAAAACAAAATACCTTTCTTTTGAACTTAAAAAACTATATTTTATAATGTTTTTTCCTTTTTTATTCCCTTCGAGAACATAGGGCTTCCACAAATTCTCTTCAAATTTCCCTATCTTGGGCTAATCTTTTTATTTCAGTCCAATACTTCTTACTCTTTATTACTTCAGTTGCTTCTCAAGTTTCTTCTGCCTTGAGGGTTCCAGTCCAATACCTGACGTTTCACTGATGTTGTTGGGTATCTGAGGATGTGGCCGATCCATCTCCATTTTCTTCTACATATTTGCGTTTCAATCGGCTCTTGGTTGGATAGTACCCATTATTCCTGGTTCAGTATTCTTCTTGGCCAGAATATTCGGTATATTATTCTTAGGCATTTGTTGATGAAAACCTGTAGCTTGAAAGGTTTAAAACAAGACACTCAAGATTACTGTGCTAGACTAGGCTACTGTTCTAGGCTTCATCAAGAAATTGAAGCTTACATTGGATCTCCATAATATAATGTGATGAACACCCATTAGAGAATATAATATAGTTCAGATTATGCAATGCAATAGATCTTAAATACTAGAAATATAAGGAGAAGTTTTAAAATGAAAGTATAGGAATGTAAATTTGCAAGTTTATTCAATTTATTCTAAAGGAATTACAAAATAAAATTATAAATCTTTTATATGTATGTACATATTATCATATGTTATGTAAGTAGGTATTTAAAATTAGTCTCTATTCTGAAAAAAGAAAAAAAAACTTACAATTACCTCAAAAAGATTTTTATTTTCAAATTTTATGGCATATCGGCAAAAAAATGAAATCAAATTCTTATACAAAATGTAATGATTTATATTGAAGTTGGACTTTAATTCTTTAAAAAATTTTAAAATTTAATGATTCATTTTAATTTTCAAATATGTATTTCAAAATTTTTGTGGTTCATTCTAAATTAAGATACAGCTAGATAGACCATATTATTATCGCCATATGTCATAAAAAATAAAGAAAATCATTAAAGATTATATTATGATTAGCATATTTTTTATTAAGATATGAATAGTGTACTTATTCTATACATAACTATAACCAGAACTCTTAATATTATTTCTTTATTTTCCTATATACTTATGCACATACATATGTATGTATTTCTTTTTGTTTGTTATATAATTTCTTGTACTTGAAAATAATTTTAATGTGACACAAATTGCTTATAATAAATTGCAATTTGTTTTTTATTTGAAAGTTAATTTATTATTTAAATTGTCTAAAAACGGTTCCTTTTTAGTACATTTTTCAAAAAAATTTTGAAAAATTTGCCTATTAGTTTCATTTTGTCCATCTGTCTGTCTGTATATTTGAAATTTTGCAAGATTTTACTTCCTTCATATTGCCGTAACGCTTTTAGATAGAACCTTAAAATTTGAACACAAGAAAGATTTTTCAGAATTAGCATAAATTAGAATACCTTAGAAATTTTTTTGTACCACCCCATGTTTAAGAGCTTTTACGGCTTAAAAATTGAAATTTGTTATTTTTAGATACCTGTATAAATTTTGTCAAAATAAAAGTAAAAAATTAAAACTTCAACATTATGTTCTTACATGTATTAGTAGTTTTTCTTAATTATGTCGGATTGTTGTAAAATTAAAGAAATTGTCCTTTGATTTTTGACATTTTTTACTTATTACATACATATGTACCTATTACATAATATAAAATTAAGATAATCTATAATTATAATTTAGTAGTTTTCAGCCACACATGACATTCCGCTAAGTTTTGAATACAAGTACATATTTGGATACGATTTTGCTATTATAAAATTTAAATTTATATAACATACATATGTATGTTTAGAATCATGATTTTTTTTTGTTTTCTTTTGGAATAGAGAAATTTTGTATCCCATACGATTTTTTTGTAATTTAGTGTCACCGCTGTAAACACCGAGAGAGTGTGGAATCGAATGCCACACACATCGTAAGAGTTATTCCTTCTTACGACATTTACAGCCACGCCTGAACAGAAAAGGCTGTGTAATTTCCTGTCCACATTTATGTGACAGAGAAATGCATTAAAAAAAAAAATTTGTTTTAAATATATTATATGTTTATATAAATTTTGGCGGAAGTCACAATATTATAAACTGTTTGAATTTCTGTTGAAAAATGTGCTACTTTAAAAACTGTTGGTTTTCTTTCCTTTCATACCTTTTTAATTTTTTATGAAAAATGTTTATGATTTTGTAGTATATTTAGAATTATATATGTAAATGTATATATGTATGTATATATATACGTACATATGTATTTACTAGACCTAAATAACATACATAAAAATATAAGTTTTAAAATTGCAGCCAAAAAAAAAACATGTACTTTTGACCTTGAATATAAAACAACGGTTACAATTACTTAGGTGTAATTAACCTTTGTAAACGAAAAAAAAAAACTAGAAATTATAAAAATTTTGTAGAACAAAAGATCTTATTACAAACAAACAACCGAAGTGGAGATGACTTTAATTAATTATGTACATTATTTAATAACATTATTTTAAATAGGGTTTTGTTTAAATTCTGTTTGTTTGCCCTTTGAATTTACCTTTTAAAAAATTATGTTAATCTATACAATAATGATGAATGTATTTTGAAGAAAAGGAAAATTCTTTCTATCACGTTTTGTTAAAAAATTAATCATTTCCTAAATTTAATTCATTGTTAATTAAAAGCAAGAAAAAAGGAGGAACAGATACTTAAGTAGGTTCGCAAATTGTAATCATCTGTAATCATCATATTATGATTATGATTTTCATCGCATCTGTCTGTGATCATCATAATAAAGATTATGATTTTCATTTTTCTAACAATTTTTGCAATTTGATATTTGTTTTATTAATTTTAACAACTCACAATTTACAAGATCAGATCACACTTTAAATCCATGACAAAAAAAAAATTCTAAACGCGTCAAACTTCAAACTTTTTCAAAAGCTAAATTTGCGAAATCAAAATCCAAAAACATCAAAAACCTAATTTTTAAAATCCATTCCATACATACTTTTTTGTTATACTTATATATATATATATAATAAAATATATATATAATACATATATACATATGTATATGTACATAAGTATATTTATATATCTAGAACAATTGAATTTTAAAGAGGTTGGTGTTGTTACAATATTAGATACAAAATCAGTATTTTTCAACATAATATCGTTCCAATTTTTGTTTAGCGATTTTTTTAATAAAAATTATTTTATTTAATTTTTACTAAATTATGATTTATGCTTTGGGGCGCTACATAATATTGTAGCGCCAAAATAATATCATATAAATATTGTCTATTATTTTGAATTTAAATGTTTCGATTTTAAATTTAAAAACATAATGCGGACTTAGACATACATAAGTCTATTCAAAACAAAAGTAATTTTATTAATTATTTGATTTGTTTTTATTTTAATTATTTAAATGTACAATTTACAATCACTATTTTAATTTTCATATTTACATTTTTAATATTTTTTAAATTATTTCATATATAAATGTCCGCGTATGGTTTTCATGCGATCGCCGGTAGTTGGCAGCCTTATGTTATCAATTACATTTCCGCTGACGATACTTCGATGATAATTACAGTAGCATCCAATTCCAATATTGATGAGACTACAGAATACAGATAAATGATTATAAAGGTCAAGTGATTCACTCTATCTTTGAATCAAAATATGAAAAAATTAACTGAACTTAAACTTGTGTAAATAAATAAATTCATACTAAATCTCAAACTGTAAAATTATAAGGAGTAAATTGCCGTGTATAAGTATTTTGTTTCTGAAAAAAATAAGATAAAATAACTCTAGAGGAATGATATTAAATGAAAAACTAAGCTGGAGAGAATACCTCTAAAAAAAGAAAGCGGAACTAGAGTCTAAATATGTATATAGCCTGCTAAATCCAAAATCTAGCTGATTCCCAACAGAATATTAAATATTGTTGTTGGACATTTAACCAAGGCAGAATGTAAACGAACGGTTCTTAAAAGCGCATATTTCCAATGTAGATGTGCGTGATTTCCAATTTTAGAATAGTAAAAGAAAATATGTGAAAATAGGACTTTTTTGCAATTTTGAGGGACTGAAGCTTTAATTTTTATGTCTTACCGAAGAAAAATGTGTGCAGGTGCCTAAGTTACAGGTGTTGAAAAAAATGTAAATACTAAATTTAAAAAAAATGTGTAATCATTTGTATATTGATTTACAAAGGTAAAAAAAATTCTATCGAATTGTGTTTTCTGATGGAAAAAATGTTGAGTAAAACATGAGATATATGTATTTAAGAATAGGGATTTTTCAAAGTTGGAAGGGTTGTAGCTCCGTAATGCATGGGGCTACATGAAAAAGTTGTTTTACAACATTAGTTTTTTATGAGACCTACCAATGGTTAACATTTTCTCTATCTTTAACTGTGTTGGTAGACTGGTAGACAGAGTGAAAAATTACATACATATGGATGTATGTATGCATGTGAACATAACATAAACATAACATGAACATAATAAAAACGGTTGCTCTTTGAAACCAATTAAACGTACCTATATCAAACTTTAAAAAAAATATAAAAAAATTAGAAACTTTAATAAATTACTTCCTTAAAACTTTCAACTCAAAACAAAACATAAAATTCTACTTTCTTCCACTACATCAATATACATCATGATCATATATTAATTCTTTAGAAAAATTTAAAACAGTTTACCTGCTTAACAGACAAGAAGTAGAATTTAGAGAATGTACTATGGACCCTTCAAAGACTATACATATATATGTATAGTATTTGCCTTTCGTAACCGATTGTTTTGTAATATTGCAAAATCCTATTAATATAAATAAAAATAATAAAATAAATAATGAACTATGCAATGATGGTTGATTATGGTCCCGTAACATGGTGATGGTATACATATTAATTTTGGAAAATGTCAAAGCGTCCTAAATATGCATACCGCATGACACATCGTTATGAATAATCAAGACGCACCCTTTTTATTTTTAAATTTAACGTCTCATTTAAAAGGAAATATACGTGTAATTTCTTCACTTTTTTTTTAATTTCTAACTAGATTTATTAAATTTTTATAAATTTTCTCATTTTTATTTTTTTCGTATTATAATTAATAAATAATTAAAATACAAGTTATAAAAAAAAAACTTTATACCATTGCAGTTCGCAAAATTATATTAAAACGTCAAAATAAATAGCACATATGTCAACATATTTAACTGTCATATGAAACAAAAGCAATTTCTCTTTACAAAAAAAAAACAAAAAAAGAGTTGATGTTATCACAAAAACATAAAGAATAATTATGTAGTAATTAGATTTAAGTTAAAAAAAAAGTATTTTCTGTTATTTTAATTTATTTGTTCATAAACTTTAAATTTACTAACATCATAAAAAAAATAAAATAAAATGGAAGGAAATAGTTTAGAATCAAAATATCAAAAATTGGCAACAGAATACTCAAAGGTAAAATGACGAATCTGAATTAAACGCCGATTTAACCATACATAAATTTAATATATAAAAATGTTTTTTCATATAGACAAAATTTAATTTAGTAAATTATTATTATTAATCTTACTTAATTTACATTTACATATTGAGCAACGCCCCATAATTATTTAAAATATAGACAAAAATTATACACTGAAAATTTTCCATTTTAATATTTATTTTTTTATATATTATATTTTAGATAAGAGCACAGGCCAGTGTTTTGAAAAAGGCTGTTATTGAGGAGCAAACTAAAAACTTAACTTTTCGTGAAACTTTGCGGCAAAAAGAAACATCATTACGACGAGCCGAACAGGAAGTAGATAGCTTAGGATTTAGGTAATTTGGTATCATAAAAAGTGATAAAAAAATGAAAAACAAAAACTTCTTAAATTTTCAGGAATAAACAATTAGAGCACAGAGTAGCATCATTACAAGAAGATTTAGAAAAAGAAACAAAAAAATCAAGTGCTAAACAACTTAAAAGTAGTAAATCTCTAAATAAAAATAATTCAATAAATACCATTAATTCGAATAGTAATGATGATATTAGAAGTTCAAACTCTACATCTCACACTTTCTTTGAAGAACTGAATGTTAAAATACAAGAAAATGCATCTCTAACATCTGCAATTCATGATAGGGAACAAGAAATACAACTTTATAAAGAAAGATGTTCAAATTTAGAAAAGCAATTAGAAAAACGTAATACTGAAAGTATTGAATTAGAAAAACGTTTAAGAAAAGATTTAGACGCTCTTCAAATTCGAAATTCTGAACTAGAAACAAAATTAGTCGAAGCTGCAAGTATGGTATGTTCAATAATCGTATTATTTAAGAAAATAAATAATTTCAAGTTTTATTTGTTTTTATAGCTTGGAAGCGAGGATGCATTAAGTGCATCCGGTAGTGATAATACAACACCACTTCATACAACTACGGGAACAAGCTCATCATCAACTGAAGACCGTATTGTTAACTTAGAAAAAGAAGTATTTCATTGGAGAACTCAATATGAAATCTTAAAAATTAATAACTGTATGCCATATGATCGTAATAAAGATACATCGAATCAAGTATTAAATGGACCGGTAAAAACATCTTTTGTTGCACCTTCACCAAGTGATAAAACGTAATACATATCTATAAAAAACAATACATGTAAAAATAAATATTCTTAAATTTTAGTGATATATCAAAAGAGAAAAGTGACAGATTAGATTCCAAGGAACAAATTTTAGTTAAACATTTCAATAAAAAAATCGACGAAATGTTACGATCTAAATGTATAGCTGAATCAAGATTATCATCTTACATAACTGAAGTTGAAACACTTCAAATGCACATAGAAATCTTAATGAGCGAAATAAAATGTAAAGAAAATGAATTGAAACAGATATCTCAAAACAACCAAACATTAGAAGATCATTTGGTAAGAAATTGTTAATTAATTTACTAATTTAAAAGTAATATTAAATTTTTTTAGACAACAACTCGATTAAATTACGATGAGCAAATAAGTGTTCTAACAGAACAAGTAATAAGTCTGAGTGAACAATTAGCTTCATCAAAATAATTCGAAATAAATATAATATTGTATTTACTATGACAAAATACATCCGCCACAATAATATAAATATAAAATTGTTTTATATATTATGTATAGAAATTATTTAATAAAAAAAAAATATATATATATAATTTTTTGTGACTATTTAAAACTTTCATAGCATTTTAAAAATATAAAGTTTAAAAAAAATCCTAAATATAAAAAAGTTTTTTCTTAATTGTAATAAATATTGTAAATAAGTAAAAAAAAAAAAATTATAAAAAAAATTTTTAAGTGTATTTATTATATATGAATAAATTACTATAATTAAATGTTTGAAGAAAATGAAAAATGTTAATTTAATCTTACATTTTCAGTCTCCAATTCATACCCTCCCACCCCTTTATAATAAAATATTTAAAAAATTTAACACGTTCTTTATAATTTTTAAGAATATTGTATTTAAACAATAATTTCAAAATATCTAAAACATTATATCCGATAACAGCCAAAAATTAATCTAATCTAATCTAATTGCAAATGAAGAACCACAAGAGCATCCTGCTTCCGCTTTTGGATTGGTAACTACTTTAAATCCTGTTCGAATCAATTCAGCATGATAATCAATTGTAGCTCCATCACAATACTCTAATGATGTGATATCAACAACAACTTTTGCTTTGTCTGAACCAAAAATTTTATCATCCGTTTTTAATTCCTTATCTATTTCGAATTTATAAGTAAATCCTGAACAACCACCTCCTTCAACAGTAAGTCGTAAAAATTGACCATCATTGCAAATTGAATTTAACCGACTTTTACATGAATCACTTATATAAACTTTTCCTTCATTCGCTATCGAAGTTTTTTCAACCGGTTCTAATGTTTTGGATGCTGCACATCTAACATTATGTAAATGTATAATATTTCTAGGAATAAAAACACTATAAATGATTGATAGGTGGTTAACCGTTAATTTACCTATTAGAGAGAGATTTCAATGTTCTCCTTATCATCGTCACTTTTGAATTTTTTTAAATAAATTTCAGGGAATATTTTTTCAGAATTTCAATTTCGTAGCAAATTATATAAATCTGAAAAAAAATTGTTCTATCAAATTCTAATCATAAATCAGCTGTTTTTATTTATTTATGAATTAAATATAAAAAACGAAATTATTATGACATTTAACAATTACGATATAAAATAAAAACTATGTATGTATGTACCTACGTATATATGGATACCAAATGTTCATACACATCATACAACATACTTTTATATTCAATTCAATTTAATTTCTCAAATACTGTGCATATTATGTATGATGTATTACTTTCTTTATAAAAATTAATTTGAATCTTTAAAAAAATCTAAAAAAGGAAATTAATTTTTTACAGCATAATTTGTTTACTAAATATTAAATATCGTAAAATTACATGTAAGTAAATTCTAAACGCACCTTTAATTTGAAACAAAAGTCAAAGATACGTAAAATCAGCTGTAAACTCAAATGGTATGGTTTGGTTATCATTTATCAAAACTCCTTTGTATATACATAGTTATTTTCTAATTAAAAAAAAATTTTTTTAAGAAAAATGTTAATTAGAGCATTAAGAAATGGTAAGTTTAAAAGTTAAATAGTTTTTATAGCAAATATCATTTATATTTAATTACAGCTAGTAAATTGTATTCGAGCTCCTTTCGGAATTTTAATCAAACGGGAGCCTTATCTCAAAGAACTTCAACAATTGACAACGAAGAATACCAACAAGATGGTTAGTAAATCTTAAAGCAATATTCAAGCTGTTATTAACATAAAATTTTAGATACAATTTCCGCCGAGCAAGAAATTCTTCGACATCCAGATTATTTCGAAGTTCATAACCTCTTTACAGTAAAAGATTTATTTGATGCTCGTGTACATTATGGTCATAAAGAAGGAACTTTAGACGAACGGATGTTACCCTATATTTATGGATCAAGACTTGGTCATATTATTTTCGATTTAGATAAAACTGCACAACATTTACGTGACGCTTTAAATTTTACAGCACATATTGCTTTTCGTGATGGTGTAATAGTTTTTTTTAATCGTAATGCTCTTAATGCTCATACTGTCGAAAAAAAAGCAATGGAGGCTGGAGAATTTTCACATACAAGATTCTGGCGTGGTGGTATATTTACAAATGCAAATGTACAATTTGGTGCAGTAACTAGATTACCAGATTTGTGTATTTTTTTTAATACACAAAATAATGTTTTAACTCAAAATACTGCTGTTAGAGATTCAGCTAAAATGGCTATACCAACTATTGGAATTGTTGATTCAAATTGCAATCCAAATTTAATAACTTATCCAGTACCAGGAAATGATGATTCCCCAGTAGCAATTAGTCTTTATTGCGATTTATTTAAAGAAGCTATTCTTAGAGGAAAAAGAAAACGAGCAGAAATATTAAAAAATCAAACTGTAATTTAAGTATTTTAGTAATATATAAAAATTATTTTTTAAAATTGAATATATGTATTAAAAGATTAAATTACCAATTTTTAATCATAATGATACATTATTTTATATGTATATATATATTCCTACCAGTGGTGAGGCGTTCAAAAAAGCAAAATTTGATCCCTCTAACTACTAAAATTAGAAATATTAGTTTTTTTTTAAATCTTAGTACTTTAAAAGGAATTCCCAAACTTTTAAACAGAAGTTTTTTATGCTGCTATGAATTTTAATATAATATGTATATGTACATCAAATTTATACATCTAGATTTTTGAAGATTATAAAAAACGTTTCTTCATAACAGATTTCCTTTATTCGGCTATTTCGAACAGAATATATTTACTGGGCGATTATACAATATTAAAAAAAGTTATTGATTGATATTGTAATTTTTAATGTACGTTTTTCCAAATTTTATTACAAAAATTGTATTTGAACGTCTATCATAAAATCAATCAAGATGCATCATAAGGGAAAAAATTTAAAATCTTTAGTTCCGTTCCGTTTCAAAAAGTACTCATTTATATTTCCCAATTTTCGAACCACTGTTTAGAAAAAAAAATGCAATGCTAAACGCTATGCTACTTTTGATTCAAATCATTGCAGTAACGATATAAACAAAAGAAAAAATTTGCGACACCATTGATATTTTAAGCGGAATTATTAATGAAATGCTAATATTTACGGTCAATTCTTTTCTCGGAAATAATTTTGCTTTCAAATCGTATTGTAGACTTCGACACTCTTTATTTTACAAATTAACAGAAAAAATTCTACATTTTTTTAATGTTTCATACACTGCGTTGTCATTTAATTTTGTATTTATTAAATAAAATAAATTATTTGTATCACACTATCAGACATTTGCTTAATCCAAGCATCAGTTAAATTGTTTTTAGTGAACTTTTACAAAAAAACTAAAACGTCATAATTTACAAGGGTTAGTTGAACTTAGAATTAACCGTAATAATTGTTACTACTACTACGACTTCCAGTGCTTGCTACGACTACGACTATAGTACAATGCTACATTATCTGACATCCACGTTTTTTTAATTTCTTTCTTTTAGAACCGAACAAGCAGTTTTATACGTAATGCAAACGGATATAATCCGCAACTTTGATCTATCTTCCAACATGTCAATAGTAAATCAAAAGTGAGTTAGTTACCCAATTCAAAATTAACCGAAATTTAGCCATCTCTTGGTCCAACATGTCAAGATTGAACCAAGGTAAATAATAAATAAATAAACCAAGGTTATTAATTGAGCCAAGGTCTAAACATATAAAGGATTAGTTTTGCAAAAATTAATGTACGGGTGTTAATTTATTTGAGTAACTAATCTAGCAAAATTTAAAAAATTTTCTGCACCAAAATCTCATATTCATGCTTTTCTTTCGTAATATGGTGCAAAACAGACAACGAATATTGATTCACACTGTTCATGCTTTCCAGCATCGATACTCGTGTAAAGTCTGACTTTTAGTGTTTGTATATTAAAATTTGCATCAAAGAACTCAGACAGTGACTTGGTCTCTTTTAGCGTTCGCGATATAGGTTCAAACCTTCAGTAGTATGTTGAATGGTATTAAAAATTGCTACCGATCTCAAATTGTTGAGATTTCCCCTAAATTTCAACGTTTCCTCACGAATAATTTACTAAACAAAAAGGATGTCCGCCACTAATCAATGTGACTGCAGTCTGCAGGGAATTGAGATACATTAGAGAAAGCTTCATAAGGAGGAATTGACGAATTGAGTCAGTCCATGGTAAATTGCGTAAGACGAACTTTAATAATATTTTTGGTCTGTTAACTATGTTAATGGTTATAATGACTTTTGAAATTGGTAATTATCTAATACCAAGCCCAGTAGCGTAATTAACCCTTGTAATAGCTTGATTGTTAAGAAAATACTCATACCTCATCATTGAGTTTGTATACATAACCTTGAAAAGCTGATAATTTGATATTTCCCAAGTTTTAGTTCGAGATTGTTATTCTTGCACCAGTAAAGTGAATTGATTCAGATCACGTTGGGTTGACACTTGACAGGTCAAAATATATAAACAACAAAATGTCGGCTGCCAAGCAAATTAACTGTAGTTCAATTTTTACATTTCGAATTTTTAGACGAAAATGAATATTATTAGAACACAACAAAATGAAATTATGTACTTTTCTAAAAATGAATACTATTGAATATGACATTTGTCATTTTTCTTATTTTTGTGTAAGGACAAAAATTATAAACCGTTGAGATTTTAAGTGCGGGAAATATTACATTTACATTTCAAGGCAACATTTTTTGCATATAACATTTTTTTGAAAAACAAATTCGTAAATGTTGTTAGTAAAAAACATTAGTAAATGTTGTTCTTAATTAGCAAAAAAAAAATAGACGAATTGATTTAAATTTCAAAAATAAAATCAATTACTACTTACCAGTGTATTAATGGATTTTCTTGTACAAGTATTTAATTATTTTTATTTATTTATTTACATTATATGGTAACTAATTAAATTAGTTATCATATATTGCTTACAACTAGCACTAGCAGCTAAATGCCTTCGGCTATGGTATTTAATAATTAAAAGCTGGAAACTTTTGTGAATTCATTTGAAAATTACAGGATTGCATTTTATAGGAATTAGGATGTAGTCGAGTAAAAATCTTAAAATTTTAAAATTATATTAGTTTTCAATTATATTTTCTAATTCAATTTAATGCTATATGGTAACACTAGGTATTTGTCACGTAGAAAATTGATGCTAGCTCGAGCTTTAATTTAAAATTATGGCGGAATTACATTGTAATAAATAATATTTGAAACTGGCAGTATATATAAATAAAATAATTAATGCAATAATTTAATATATTTAAAATTTTTATAAAGAGTATTAAAATGTAATTCAAATATTAATAATATAACAAAATATATATACATCAGCCTTTAAACGAGCAAACTGCAGAATACACAGAATATTGCTGGAATTAGATATGCAGAGTTCTGTACGCATCGCAGCAAAAAATTTTTATAACATGATATTGCTAATTATGGAATTCTGCATTAAGTGCAGACGGTGCAATTTATCTCTATTTCAATTTATCTCTATTTCTAATGCTCAGAATCAGATTTTATTTTAATTTTATTATTTTCTTCATTTGTGAACAAATTGTGAAGACGTTTATAATGGTGGAAAAATTGATAGCGTTTGTTCAATTGAATGAATTTTTATATGATAAAAAAAATAAGCACTACAATATTTATTTGAGAGACTAAAAATTCGATGAATTATCAAATGAGACAAAATGAATTATTTGAGCTTGATGCTTGAAATGCTTGAAATCCAAAAATTCTCACAAAATTTTATAAACAAAAATTTTTGACATTAAATGTAAAAACATAAACGTCAATAAAACGTCGCTACATAATTTAGCGTAAAATTTTCTTGCTGCAAAATTCATACATTGTAGCGCTAGATAAAAAAATGGTTCAGTAGAAAATTTTATCGAGCGCTGCAGTTTTTTTTGTAGCGCTAGATACTACTGAACACGACCATTGTCTTTAATTATCATAAATAATAATGTTGTGAAAATCCATGTAATTCCTTTCATTTTCGATGTAAATCTCTTTCGTTCACACCCGCGTTTTTTTTATATTTTGTACATTTTTCATCGTAATATGTTTCACACAAATTTAATACATTGCAATGTGCAACATAAGCACAGTAAACCGCCATTAAAATTTTAAAATAACTAAATTTAACAAGAATCATATTTTGAATTATTATGACCGAATTTCAATTATTTTACATTTATTTCAATTTACATTTATGTCACAAACAATTTTTTGGCAACAAAATGCAGCACATGTATTTCATAAGCAGTGCTGCTCAGGACTCTGCTGCAGAATTCTACACATCTAATTCTAGCTTAATTTCATAAATATTTACCAGTACTACAATTTTCAAATTTTGCGGTGCAAACGTAGGCAATGTTTCATTTTCCACTTAAACGTCAGTTTATTTTTTCTCTCGTGAGGTCTGGGTGTGATTTTAGAATTTAAGTCCTAGAAGTTCTACGTGCGTAATTTTTTTTTTTTTCTGTGCAACAAAAAAAATTTTTTGAAAAAAATATTTTATCGTGTTGAAAAAAAGAAATAATCAAAGATGTTTTAAGTGCAATAATTTTATTTTGTGGTAAATTCCACAAATTCTGAAAAATTAAAATTTTATATCAATAGTTTTTAATATATATGTAATTATAAAAAAGAATTTGCTAAATTTATTTATTTTTTTTTTTTCGTAAAAAAAAAAATAAAAAAGAATTGGATCTATTTTTGGCTTAGAAAATAAAGAAAAAAAAAATTATTTTAAGGAATTAAAAAAAAAAAAAAAAAATTTGAAAAATATTTTTACTGCGCTCATTGTGTTGACTTTATATTGAGAGTCGATTCTGTGAGTTTTTGTGACCTAAGTGGTCTTTAAATAATCCACATAATGTCCGATACGGGGTCGCAAACAACAAAAAGTCAGCATCGTCGTCAATTGGTTAGTAAAATAGAATATTTTAATATATAGTGTAAATTAATACGTTTTAAAATATATACATATGTATGTATATAAATAAATTAAAATGGTAATAAAATAATAAATTCTAGCGAAAATGTTTAGAATATAATTCTAAATAATAAAATTTCGGCAAAAATTTTAAATCAATTTTTTTTATTTTTTTTTTTTTATTTTTGTAATAATTGCAAAATTTATCGTGTGGAAATAAATATATTTATACATACATACATAATACATACATATATGTGATATAAGAAAAAACAAAAATGTTTGTGCAAGTGCTTTTTTTTTTTTTTTTTTTACCTAGATAGTTCAATGTTATTTAACTACAGTGAATAACATAAAATTATGAAATGTAAAATTGAATTTAATATTAATTTTTCTGTTTATTTTAAATGTAAATTTTATGAAAAGTTAATTAAAATTCACAATAAAATAATTTAAATTTTTTTTAAATGTTTATTTAAAAAACAATATAATCCGATCATGAGGAATTTAACAAATTTTACATATCTATAAAATTTAAAACAAAATATTTTATCAAGTTCTTTAATATTATGTAATTATTTTATCTCTTGATAGTATTAATAGGAAATATTAAATATAATATCAATTTACCAAGATTTAAAAAAAAAAACAAAAAAAAAAAAACAATTTCAACATTATTTTATACTAAAATTTTTATTAATTTTGTTATTTATTTTTATTTAAATATAATTTTTTGAATACCTATACAAATTAAAAAAATAACTCGCAAATTTCAAATGGTTAATAACTCACCAAAATTACATTTTAAAGTTTATTATTGTGTATCTATCTAATTTGATTTAAACAAAACAATAATATTTCTTTAGTTATCTATTAGGTATTTATTTTTTGTTGTTGGCCAAAAATCTTAAATTACTATAAATACAAATTTTACTAAGTAATTAATAAAAAAAAAAAGTGCTGTTTCATTAATTAAGGAGAACGTTTTTAAATGTTTAAAGTCTTGATTTTGATATTAATTTAATTTAACAAATTATATCAAAACGTCAAAAAAAATATATAGTTAAGGTTAAAAAAAAAAAAAATTGTTAATAAAATATCAAAACCAAAAATATAGGTATATACCTATATATTTAATTAAAATAAGTACTTAATTAAAAAAAAAAATACCTTAAAATAATTCAAAATTAACTTTAATTTTGGATTATAGTTATCTTATCATAATTTAACCATTTATGTAAAAAAAAAAAAAAAAAAATGGAAAGAAATCATAAATTCTTTAAAATAATACAATGTAGCTAATATTTTATTGAAATGTTTTTTTATTTTGATGTTAGAACTATATTAAATTCTCTTTACCAGAATAAGTATATATATCTTTTTTTATTTAAACCTACTTATAAGGGATCCAATAGGTATATAATATTTTTTTTAAATTAAATTCTTTGAAAAGGATTTTTTATAAAAAAAAAAAAGAATTTTTTTTTTTTTTTTGGTATTAAGTGTACACAGTTTAACTTCCATTTTTATTGTGCGGTTTTTTTTTCATGTTATCTCTTTTAACAGAAAATGAATTTTTGAGTTTAAACTTGCTGAACGAGTTTCCTTTCATTTTTTTTTTTTTTTTTTTTTTTTTTTTTTTTTTAAGAACAAACGACAAAAAATAAAATAATTCGTGAAAAAAACATTTTATATATAATAAACTTATCCTATAAATAAATATGTATTTATATACCTATTATATGTATATTTATAGAAATATATCATATACCTATATATGTATGTATCTTATAATTTAAAATTCTTTCACTCCAACAATATTTTTATTTTGACATGTTTATTTAGTAACTACTTTTCCTTTCTTCTTCTAAATACACGTAGTTAAATGCATTATAAAAATGTTTTTTAATACAAAATAATTTATAGAAGAAAAAAAAAATATAACTATACTTATTTATACAATATAAAAACATATCTAAGTATGTATATATATAGGTATTATGATTTATGAAATATTAAGAACAGAACTCGTCTCTTAATTTTTTTGTTTTCAACTTAGAAATTTCACACATCAACTTAGAACAAAAATAACAATATTATGAATTTTGTGATAGATGATGTGTTGTTTTGATGATGACTAACTAAACATAAAAAAAAAAAAAAATTAACAAAGCATGTAAAATTATATATAGTTATATACTTATGTATATAAAAAAAAAAAGCCTGTGAAATAAAATCAGAAAAAAAATATCAAAAATTACCTTAATATATCTTGAAAATAAATATGAAAATCTTTCATTGTTTTCGTGTTTTTGTTTTGTTTTATATTTAACTTGTTTTTTTTTTTTTTTTTAAATATACATATATAGGTATTTATCTCAGTTAAAATACGTTAAATATACGGTTCCTATACGTGTACCTATAAGAACTTACCAATTTTGAATTTTTTTTTTTATTTGATAATTTTTCTTTTAAACATGATTTTAGCTTTGCTTCTTCCAACTAAAATATTGTAGAACAACAAAAAAAAAAAGAAAAAAGAAACGTTAAAAATGTTGATACTTACTTATATTT
The DNA here is from genome assembly GCA_947095535.1 of Poecilobothrus nobilitatus. Classification (NCBI taxonomy): domain Eukaryota; kingdom Metazoa; phylum Arthropoda; class Insecta; order Diptera; family Dolichopodidae; genus Poecilobothrus; species Poecilobothrus nobilitatus. Next base: position 245,421,312 of record OX352773.1, on the reverse strand, counting down.
CGAAATTTAAAATTTTTTTTTGTTTGGTCGCTTTAGTTACAAAGAACTTTTTTAATTCAATAAATATTATGTATAAAATTTAAGAAATTATAGTTACCTACAAAAAATATAATTTTATATAAAAACGTGTTCTGATTAAAATTACATATTTATAATTTGATATCATAATGCATTTATATTATAATAATGTAATTACATATACTTAAATACTTACTTATTTAACTCAAAATAGGGTATTGAATTGAATCTTCAAATATAAAAAAAAAAAAAACCAAGCACATAAATACCTATATTAATATACATATATATATACATATAAAGTCTACACCATAAAATTTAAATAGATTATTTAAAACAAAAAAGAAATAAACTAAAACTAATAAAAACAAGTTATTAAAAGTTTTTTGTTTCGCTAATTAATGTTATCGTCCTAATATAAAGTTAATTTAAAAAAAATAAAAACATGAATACTTATGTATATATATATAAATAAATAGGTAGGCATTTATAACTATGTACATATATTACTTACTTATGTATTTCGTTGATTTTTTGATAAAAAATATTTAAAAAAAAAAATGCTGGGATAAATTTAAATTATTAAATTAAGAAAGTTTTAATTGATTTTTTTTCTTTTTCCACCCAAAACTTTATTTACCTATTTACAATCAAATTTTATTCTATTTAAAAAATATCTTACAATATTAACATACATAGTTAACGAACCAAAAAGACGATTTATTAAACCAATATGTTATGACATTATAGGTAGCAGAGATTAATGAACATTTTTTTACTTAATTTCTGCATCTTTTTTATTTTTACATTTACTTAAAACTATATCTATAGATACTTTTAAAGAAAGTTCTAAATATTAACATAAAATTTATTTTCACTTCTTATAAAATTAAAGTAAAATTTACAAAAAAAATATTTTGAAAGGAAAAAAATAACTAATGTAATATATATACCCTAGGATATAAAATTGTGTAATCACTATGTGATGAAACGTCCACGATCTTTACTGACTATCTATAAAAAAGAATTTAGTTAAATAATACATACATACATGCTTAAACCTAACGAAAATTTTATATGTTACACACTTAATGCAAATTAAATTATATAAGTGTACTTTTTAAATTAAGATGACAATTTATTGGTTTTTGTAAAAAAAAAAAAAAAAAAAAACACTTAAAAATAAAAATTTATTAAAAAAAAATTATTTATCTGTTAAATTTAATTTTTTAACCACGTGCCCCCGTGTGACTTATTTTTTTTTTTTTCATTAAGAAAAATTATGCATGCACACAATTAACTATCTATTTATTTACTGAGATTTTTTTTTTTTTTTTGTCTGTTATACGACATAAATGTAAACTTTCTTATTAGTTTACCTACTTATGTATTACCAGAGACTACATAGAGATGTACAAATTCATACAAAAATTTGTACTAATTTTTTTTCAAACGGGCCAGCTAAAACTGGCTAGTTTTAAAAATCTTAAAGCACAGAAATATTTAGTTTGTGTCATAGCTAAAAGAATTTAGCGAAAACCAGAATCTTCTGTAAAATCTGGTGTAAAATGATCATTCATATATTTTATGCATTTTCAAAATTTTTTTATCCTTGTGATTATTAAACTTTTTAAAGCAAAGCGATGACAAAATAACTTTTAAAATAGAAAAATAAGGCAAAAATGGGAAAATGTATTTGAGAAAATATATATTTAATATGTCGAGTAGAAACGTAAATTTTCAATATGATAAAGAAGACATTCTAAATATCACTTTACAAAAAATATGGAACATTTAGCTAAATATTTCATATAGAAAAAAATTAAATAAAAATAGATTATTTTATAATGTTGACTTTTCTAAAAACAACAAGAAAAAACATTTCAAGGTTATCATTCATATGCATTCAGTATTTCACTACTACAAGCAGAATTTTTTGAATGTATCAAATGGTATATCGTATATTATATGGTATCAGATGGGATGAATGTGATCTATTTTATGAAAATCATCTGATTTAACTGCATTATTTATTTAACTAAATTTAACTGATTTAATATACAGTATCCAGCAAAAGTAATGGTAATTTAAAAAAATATATATAGAAAAGCAATAAAATAATATAGGCGTTCGAATTTTTTCTAATAATATTTTTAACTTTATAACTTCAGGGAAAAACAAACAAAGTAACAAAATTTTTTGTATTATGATTTTATTTTATTTTTTGATCTCATGACTCATATTGTTATATTGATAACAGTATACCTACATATATATGTGGGTATTTTTTGAAGATAATATAATATACCTATCAAATAAAAATAACTGAAATAAAAAATAATGCTTTAAAATTCTTCTAAACATTTTTTTAATTAAAAATTATACCAATTAGAAAAGTGGCATGACATTTGCTGGATACTGTACATATTCATAAAAATTATCAAATCATATCAAATTGGAACATAATTACATTTACACAAAACAAAATATAAATATAAATATGTATTGATTTTTGATTTATACATATATAAAAAGTGCCGATAGTATTTATGTGTATTTCTATTTATATTTAATTTTGATTCACACACACTTTCACAATTTAATAAGCATGTAGGCAAGCTGGTTCAAGTAATATAAATGCATAATATGGCATAATGCATATATAATATAAAAATTATATTAGATACTGATCAGATTATGTATATCATAATATGTCATTTGATATCATATGATCATATTCATATATGCATGTTACTTGTTATTTCTATCATCCATACCAATCATACGAAAGTTCATTTATGTACATATATGAAAAAAAAAAATATCCGAGACCAAAACTTGCTTTAAGAAACTTTAAAAAAAAAAGTTGAAAAATGAGACTAAATTTCAAAATCGATATTGTAGCGACATCTAAACTTTTTTGTTGCCATTTGGACATCTCTATGTAGTCTCTGGTATTACTTTTTAAATTACTTAATTTTCTTTTTTAATTTCAATGCCATGTCACAATATCATATCATTACAATATCCGGTCTTTTTGAACACAACGCGTGTGTTTATTTATATTATATACATACATTCATATATTAAAAGTAATAAAATGTTTTTTTTTTTTTTAATATTTAATATTTAAGTAGATACATATATGTACATATATTATATAGAAATTAGATACTTAAGACATGTGCATTTTAGAATTTGTTGCGTTAAAAAGTACATAAGTATATAAGCAAATTAATTGATTCAAAAAAAAAAAAAAAAAAATTATTCTAGAAAATAGGTACCTTATGTATTCTATTTTTGCGTATGTACATAATATAACTACAGTAATTTACATGTTATTTTAAGTTAAAATTTAAACATTTTATTTTCCGAAAAGTTTAATATATCATATAAGTAATAGTGTTAGGTAAGTAGATATTTTTTTCTTAATTTCTATGTTCCATTATGTTGACGTATAAAAAAAAAAAAAAATGATGCTACTTAAGTATCCTTTTATTAAATTAGTCTGATTAAATTATAATTATTAGTATATAACTTAGTTTTGTTTTGTTCTAAATTAAATGCCGGTATATGTATATAATTAAATAAGTACTCGTAATATTAAAAATAATTTTTTTTATTTTTTATCAGTGAATAATGTTTATACATATATTAACGAACATATACATATGCACATACGTATATTGTACACAAATATTTTAATGTTTTTTGTTTTCTTTGTTTTTCCCCCTTTTTTCTAAATTGAGTAATTTCTCATTTTAATTATGATTAAGCTTAATTTTATACATTTAATTTGTCATAGTAATAGTATGTATATATATATATATATATATATATTAGTATATATGTATATTTATTAGAAAAAACATAATATTAAAAAACAAATTATTAATCGCTATCTTGATAATAAAATAACAAAACATCATTTGAAATATAAATAAAAATTATGATTAAAAAGTAGATATAAAAAAAAAATTTTTTTTTATTTTTTTTATTAAATACTTAAGTACTTAATATTTTATTTACCAATTCTTTTAATGAATAAATTTATAAATAATTGTTGATGTAACTTTAGTTAATTTTATTAATACATATGGTAATAGTTCAACTATGAGTATATATATATATATAACGTATTTTAATTGCAATTAAAAATTAGTTAATCAGAAAAATTGATATAATATGTATCTATGTAAGTATATAAATATATATTTCCAATTTTTCAACAGAAAACGTTTTTTTTTATTTTAATTTTTACAATGAAGTAATAAAAAAAATAATATTTTTATGAAAAACATTATATAGATGAACTAAATTAATGAAAAACATTATAGATGAAAAAAATTATATTCCAAAACTTTTTTATTCAGTATTCTTCTCGGCCAGAATATTCCAAATTTTAAGCATTTGTTGGTGAAGATTTCCTTGATGATTAGAAGAACTTTTATCTGTTGTTTCGTATTTTACTAACCAGGTAATCATTACCATACAATATCATAGATTTCACGTACGCGTTAAATCATTTTTAATTACTTAAGTGTCGCGGCCTATGTTCAATGTTTTCCAAATTGCTGATAATCATGCGAAGACACTTCATTATTCGCTTCGAAATTTTGTACTCTATATTTTTTGTCGTTTCTCCATCTGTCGTTATTATATATGCTTCCATGAAGGTGATTGATATTTATTTACGTTCTGAATTTGGATAAGTATTTCCGATAGTTAATACTTACATATTTTGTATATTTTAAGAAAAAAATTTTCCTAAACCTAAAATACTTAATAACATATACCTAATATGAAAATGAATTTAAGTCGCACATTTCTTTTCATGTTTTAAAAAAGAGTTAAAATAACTTTTTCAGTCAATTATAACATTCAATTTTAAAAATACGAACATTTGAAATTTACTTATAGATAAAGTAGAAACTAAGGAAAACAAAATTTCTAATTTTAATAACATAACAATATTTTCTTAAAATTGTAGTTGTGTTTCCTTTAATTATAGACTTCACTACTTACTTATAGTGTTAAATGTTAATTGTTTGAACTTTAAAAAATGAAAGGAAGCTATTAATATATTTTTATATTTCTTTACACGTAAATACTTCGAATTAAAGAGTCATTATTTGTATAACTATCTGTTTTAAATTGAAAATTCGTTCTAAGAGCTGCACACATTAAAGATTTTTGAAAGAATGATAAGCACTTACTTAATTTAATAAATTCATAATTAAGTTACAACTGACAAAAAGTTTATACATATATAAGTAATCAACTTTTATTGTATACTATTTCCTTTCTTTTCTTTTTTTTTCTTTTATTTTAATTTATTCATTTTTTTTTTTTTTACATATAAATTAATTTCTATATTTAGATTGTATTAAAAAAAAAAAAAAAAATTACCTTCATCAATATTCAACAATAATCATATAATAAATCGATTCTGACGTATATTTTAAATAATTTTGTCTATTTTAGGTAAGAATATAGGCTTATTTTATTCAACAACGTATTTATTTATTTATTTATATAACTTTGAATATATATATGTATATAATAAAACATCACAATATGGTATTTTTATCTTATTTTAATTCTAAATAAAAAAAAAACACTGATAAAAGTTTTTAAATTCAAATAGTAATATATATATATATATGTACATATTCGTACCCTATTAGTATTTTTTTTTTTTTTAGATATAATTAAAATTTAGTGTAAAAAATGTTTTTACACTTAACTTACTTATAAGTAATATATTAAAAAAAAAAAAAGAAAAAGTTTATTTTATGTTACCATGTGAAAAAATGTATTAAATCACTAATAAGTATATATACAGATATTTATCTATATTTTATAAGTTATACATCGATGATCGAATAAAAATGTCTGATATTGATTTTTTTAATTAGAATACAAAATAATTAAATAATTGTGTGATTATAAAATTGCTGGCATAAGTATTTAATTATATATGTACAATCACATAATTCAATAACCTTAATAAAATGGCACTTAGTTTTAGATAATATAATGATAGTAAAAGGTATAGGTTAAAAAATAATTTAATGTAAATAAGTAAATGGTATAAAAGTATCTAGTTAAGTAATTTTTAATATGATATTTCCAATTAAAGTCGTTGTTTCAAACATTAAAAAATTTCATTTTCATCATTGGATATGTTGTAAATATGTATATATACCTTATATATATATATACCTAATAAGAATACTTATATGTAGTTAATTAAATTTAAACTTAAATATTATTTGGATTGGTGACCAAATGCACAAACCGAGAAATACATAAATAAAAATCCAAAGGCAAAAAAAAAAATTCACAAAAAAAATCGACAAATTCAAAAAAATATTCTGGAAAAAGCAAAAAAAAACTCTGATTTTAATAATAAATTTTAAAATTCTTCCTAATTATCTTAATTGCATACATATTTCAACATTAAAAATATCGCCCAAAGCCCCCACTATATAAATTACTAGACCCTAATTTTGTAATCATCTTAAAAGTCCTTCCTAATTATTATTTTGACATATACTTATATTTACACATTAAATAATTTAAAATAGTAGGGACTGCCACCCCAAATCTCCTCTAAACAAATTATTAAATCCTGATTTTGTAATCTAAACTCTTAAGTAACACTTACGTCATTTCTTATTATTTTTACATACATGTACATATTTCAACAACTAAGTACTTAAGTATTTAAAATAATTGTGGATTTTCTTTTTGTGGCAAAAATCATTATGAATTTTTTTTTTTTTGTCGATTTGGGGATTCCCATTATTTTCTATCTTTATTCACTTTAAATAATTTAAACACGGCATTTAAAAATCTTTATTTTCACCCCACTGACTTGAGTATTAAATAGGGTTTTTATTGAATTAATGATTAAGTATACTTAAGTAAGTACTTATGTAAAATAAATAAAAAAAAATTGTAATAGTTATATTTAGTTACTTAATTTTAAAGATTTAATTTAATGTCTTTGACTGTCTTTAAGAAACTTTATAAAATTAGTCATTTCTTTTTTATTCTTCTAGATTTCAGAATGATATCATTTTCTAAGGTGATATTTAAGTATTCTTATTCTATAATTTAAATTCAGATATGACTAATTTTCTACATTTACATTCTTATATTATAGTTATACTTACGGTTTTTAAAGAAGTTAAATTTTGGATTGAGTTCATTAAAACTTATTACGTATTATATCAATATTAGGCACTTATATACAAAAATATATACATAACTTATTATATACGTATATATGTATGTTAATTATATTAAATAAACATAAAATAGTAAACAAATTTAATTTATATTTTATAACTCAAAATACATATAATACATATAAATACCTATACTTTCTTAAAATTACAAAAAAAATCGAATAGAATCACTTAGGATAAGATTTAGTACTGTCGCTCACGTAGTAATTGAGTGTAAAAAAAAAAAAAAATTCCTTAAAATCAATTCTATTAATAAAATTCCAAACCTATTTCCATTATCCCGACACGTTTCCTGACAATATAATCTATTATTTCCCCATTTTTCTCCAATATCTAATTTTTATTTTGACCCATCATATATCTGTGATTCAGATACAGACATGCGAACCTTACAATTAATAATTTAGCAGAAAACAAAAATAACCTTTTAACTTTATAATTTATACTGTAGAATCAATTATTTACAAATATTATGTATATTTTTTATAATTTATCTGATAAAATAGAAAATGGCTATTAAAAGATAAAATAATCTTTTTAATCTATATCCGCCTGTGCTGTTTTTTTATTGCATTAGTTTAATTAATTTTTTTTTTTCATTGTAATACTCATTTTAAAATTCACGTTTAAATTAGATGTACAAAAAGTTTTGTCTTACACTGATTAATTTATAAGAAAAACAACTTTTAATTCAGTTTTCTCTTACTTATAGTTAATTTACTAAGTTTTGTGGAGCTGGTGGAATCTTTATGTTCATAAAATTCATTCATTGTTTCGGAAAATATTGGTCGTACTTTTTTTTTTTAGAAGAGAATTTTATCTCTGACGATTCATTACTTCAGCAATTTAAATTTTTTCCGAATAAAAAAAGTTTGAATTTTAAAATGATATGGCAAAAATAAAATAATTGTTGAAATTGAATCAACTTTTCAGAAAGAGCAAAAAAACGTATACTTAGTTACACTTTTTCAAATAAATGAGAGAGCTAAAATTTCATATAAAACGCAAACGCGCAGAACTTTTATCCGAAGCAACTATTATAGACTGAATAAATCCTATCTCGCCTAAGAAACTTTTATTAAAACTCTATTTAATTATTCTCAAAAAATACTTATAACTCTTTGATGATTTGATTTGCTTCGGTCAGATATGCAACTGTTTAGTAAAAAAATTAATAAGTCAAGATAGCTAAGCTTAGCCTCTTTCAATAAAATGAAAAGAGCTCAGCACATACGTTAAATACATGTAACCGCGAATGCGTAGGCCCACATCCGAAAAGAAAAGAGCCTTCTACTTGGCTGTATCTTCATAAGATGCAGTCAATTATATAATAAAAACAAGCAAACAAATGCACAAAAAGAGTATTCAAATACAATTTTACAATATTATAAAAAAAAGTAAAAATACAATTTTAATAACAATTCAGCCCGGCATATGACAGGTATTGATAGGTTTAAAACGTTAATAAACACAATAATCTTGTGTAGTTATTATTTCAGTTTTTTTTTTTTTTGACAGTTTTGACATAAATATGTCCTTAATATTCACTACAAAAAAACAACTACCTACCTAGTTATTCTATAAAATATTCAAAATTATAAAATTATCAAAAAAAAAAAAAAAATACAATTCTGTTGACAAACTGTAGATACATATTATATTACATGAAAATGTTACAAATTTAATTGAAATTCGTCATAAAAAAAAAAACATTATTTCGTACATTATTTAATATAAAATTGATTATGGTTTATTCTTATGTAAACATGTTTTTAATATACCAAATAATATATATTTTATATAGGTATATATATATATATATATGTACATAAATAAATACGCGTATTTTCAGATTTCATTATTATGGATAAAAATAATCATTTTTTTGATGAAATAAACCATTTTTCTGTTGAATTTTCTTATTAACAGCTTTTTCAATATACAAAAAAAAAAAATAAAAATAAAAAATTTGTAATGTTAAAGACATCATCACATAATTTTTTACTTATTAATTTGATTTACTTTTTTTTTTTTTATGAAATAATATTCAATTGTGTACGAAACACAGCTACATATTGATAAGTAGGTAATTGTATGTATATTTAGCAGATTTTATTTAATTTTTTGGTCAGATTTTGATCAGTAGTTAAATCAAACAAATATTTTGTTCATAATTGATTAATACTTTGAATCGAAATTTTTATACTCATATCATGTTAAATTTGTGATACGTAACACCATAATTTGTCTCCAAATTAAAGTTCATACTATAGAACTTTTAATTCTATTTTGGAACAGTAAGCCATTTAGCATGGTTATTTAGCTTTTTATATCCAACAAAATTAAAAGCTATATAGTTCGGACACCAAATAAGTATATATGCCTACTCTCCTGTTTAAGAGCAGTAAAGGGACAATCATTGATAAAAACTATACATAAGTACTTATATATAGAAAATTTAAAAAAAAAATGTGTCAGGTTTCTCAGTCATATCAAACTACAAAAAAAAAAAAAATTTTTTAGTCATTACTTTTTTTCATTTTATCAAAAAACTCATAATTAACTACTTTTGAAATTTTATCATAAGTATTATTAAGTATTTTATAATGATAAAAAAAAACAGTGTTCTAATTTGGGGTGTAAAATAATTTATAGATTTATAAATTTATATGTATTAACGAAAACTAATTTGTTTAGATAACATAAATATTATCTATATAAGTGCTATATATTCCAAAATTATCAAAAATCATTAAAAACATTATAGAAAGAAATTAGTAAAATATAATCGTTGGGCAGAATGATGATAAAGACAATGATAACAAGAACGATATTTAAGTATTCGTTGAGTTTGATCTTGGTATTATGAAAATGATTACGGCAACACTGTTTATTTATATATGTAGTTAAAATTTTATTAAAATTTATTAAGTATCTAATATATAAATAACCTTTTAACAAAATAAATGACAGAAAATTATAATTTAACAAAATGACAGAAAATTATAATGACGATAAAATGAAAATCAAATTTAATTGACCGATCGAAAATGGTATTTTTTCAAATAATCTTGATCTAATGCACTCCACTGGTTGTAACAAAAGAAGAATACTTATCGAAATTTTAATTTTTTTTAATCTTACTGACTTAAATAAGTATTTGTTAAAATCTGGTTAATTTAAAATCTAGTTTTTCCAATATCTTATTTTGCCATTTGAGAATGTTGAAAATAGCATGTATGTAAAAAAAAAAAAAAATTAGGAGAGATTTTATGATCAGTTACAAAATCTGAGTTCCAATAATTTGTCATTTTTTTGTAAAATCAAGTTTTCAATGGCGATGACTCATACTATTTGAATTTTAAAGTTGGTTACAAAATCAAAGTATTAAACTTTTTCTACAATATGTATCTATATTGGATTCATAACATCCCCAACATAATTACGATTTTTATATTATTCAGATAGTTCAAAATTCAGACAAATTCAATTTATTCGGAAAAATTCGGAAATTTAGATAAGTAATTTGAATATTGAATTCTTTTTAATATTTTATAAAAAGATCTATGAAAATGAATAAAATAAGTATATGTTCATGTAAATACACACATATGTATTGTATGTAAAAAATAATTAGTAGAGATTTTAAAGTTGCTTACAAAATTAAGCTTTCAATAATTTTTTTAGGGACGTTTGAGGACGGTTGCCCCCACTACTTAAATCTGCATTTTAAATTCTCAGAATTTTGAATTGTATAAATTTAAAAAAGTCGGAATTTAGATATTTCTGAATTTTGATTATTCGAATTATGATTATCTAAATTTTGATTTTCTAAAATATCATAATAAACCCTCTATATTTATATATATTATAATATCATTATATATGGATGTATATGCATCAATGCATGTAACTTAGGTCAAATTTTAAAAAATAAAACAGAATGCAAAAAAGCTTTTTTTAAATAAATAAGATTAAAAATAATAAGATTTCGGTGAAGTTCCGAAATAGGTCATTTAGGTATCTACCCTTTTTCGTTTATTATATTACTTACGTATAGGTATTCTTTTTTTAACATTCTAAAATGATTTGAAAGATTTTTTATTATGTCAAATTGTCGCAATCAACGCAAATGTAAAATTTTATTAAATTTGATAACCGCCATCTGCTTTTACAAAAAGATTTTAAAGTAAAAAAAAAAACTGTAATTTTTTTTTCTTAAAAAAATTAAATTAAAAAAAAACCTCCGATAAAAAAGAAGATAACTAACTATGCAGATACCTAGCAAAACAAAAAAAAAAATTGTTTTGATTATTTAAAAAATACATATTTAGTTGTGAATAATCATTTATTGAGGTTCACAGAGAAAATGTAAATAAATATAAAAGAATTTAATGTTTTTTTTTTTTTTTTTTTTTTTTTTGTGTTAAAATATCTTAACATCAATACAGATAAATTTTTATTTTTAAACTTTAATCAGTATGTTATGTATATATATACTTTAGGTTATGATGTTTTTGTTATTGTGGTAAATTTATTTTATCCAGTTTTTCCCCAAAAGCGACAATTTATTTATCACAAATGAAATGTTCTACTGTTTTTCTTTTCTTTTTTTTTTTTTTTTTTTTTATTGATATACCTAAGTACTTATTTCTATTTTATTATTTCTTTTCTTTTCAATTGTAAAACTTTACTCTTATATAACAAACAAAAAAATGAAATCCTATATCTAAATATTTCTTATACATATAGTTGTACATATATACTATATATAAAATAATTCATCCTTATATAACGAGTTATACTTAACAATCTTTTCTTTTACTTATTCAGTCACTTTCTCGCTTTACTCCATTCTCAAAGTAAAAAAGAAAAAAAAAAAATACAGAATTTCTTGTAATAATGTGTTTATAGCACACTATTGCGCAAAAAAAAAAATTTTTTTTTTTAACAATGGAAACTTTTTTACTTTACATAATATATATTATATATATATATGTATATGTGTATGTATGTTACTTTTTATATTGTTTTGTATTGTTGTTCCACCTGATTATATTTTTAGACATTCTTATTCTATAAATTCACATGGAATCCTTTTATATTTTTCATCAGAAATAAAACTGAAAAACAAGTTAAAAAGTTTTTTTTTTGTTTTTTATTATATACTTATATATATATGTATATGTACATATATGTATATATAATAATGTTTTATTAATAAAATTCGTGCAATTTGCTTTAAGTTCACGTGTATAAAAAAATGTAAAAAAGAATAATCACTAGTGTTTATAAGTAAGAAAATGTGTATGTTGATATATATAAATATATATATGTATATAAGTAGATATATATGCCAATGAAATATAATGTCAGAAAATTAGTTAAATAATTAATTTGGGACTACAGTTTTAGTTTAAAAAAAATATGATATAATTTTTTTTTGTTTTAACTTTAAGACATTTTCTTTATTGAAATTGTTTTTTTTTTTTTTTTGTTTTTGCAAAGATAATTTAAAGGTAACTAATTTTCTTTAGGTATAACTAATTTGTTATTCTTTCAGATATTTAAAGATTTATGATTAAGTATAATATCCTTTTCATATAAAGTAGAAGAACTATTTTTTCTTGTAACTTAATCCAAAATTACAACTAAAAAAAAAAAAAAGTAAATTGTTGTGATTATTGAAAATTGAGTAAAATACACATAATATGATTTAATTTCCTGGAAGAAAAATCAAATCAAATGAAAATCCGCTGATAAGTATATACATATTAACATTTTTATTGATTTTTCTTAGGAAATTTTCATACTTAAGTAATTAAAAATTTTTTTGAGGAAATTATTACTTATTTAAATCATATGGCTGGCTATATATAATATAAGTTAGGTATATATAATATAATATTGTCTCATTTTTATTATATGGTGGCATGTAATAGAGTCAAATTGGCTTTATTACATAAGTACTTATTAAAATTAGGCCAAAATTCGTAAATAGTTGGGACTTTCGCCGCTTTTATTTTACTAAAATTTTAATATTGTAATAAAATGAAATTGGTTTCATACTTACTCTTGTATATTACATTTTTTTTTTAAATTATTTTAAAATAAAAAAAATTTAGGGAAAAATATTAAAGAAGGGTTTTATAGTTTGTTATAAAATCAGAATTTTATTAATTTGATTAGTGGGGTGTTTGGGTGCCAATTTATCGGTTTATTACAGATCATAATCTTAGTAAGTACATACCGCTTTTATATTACTCTATTCAATTATAACAAAAATTTGGCGAGAAATGATATGAATCACAATTATAATGTTCTTAAAAGACCGTCGTATGACATTTACTTTTCTCGATCCAAATTTGTTTTTAATTGAATTTGTTTCCATCTTGACCATTCTGTTCTTTTTCTTTTTCTTACATACATACTTACTTAATCAAATTAAGATATTTCAAAATCCTAAATCCTTTTACTGTGCTAGATTTTTTCTTATAACTAATGTATCTACATAATTATATATATCGATATTTAAAAAAAAAAACAAAATTGGATGATTCATTTGAAAGATGAGGTCATATTGTTACTTTTTTTTTTAAAGTTTTTATTATTAGAATTTCATAATTAAGTATAAAAAAAAAAAAAAAAAAAAACAATAAGAATAAGAATACAAGCAGTAAAACAGTATAAAAGTTCAATAAATTATTAATTATTTATTTCTTAAATAATTTATGTTTACATTAATTCAAAATTGTGTATAGATTCATAATTAATCTAAAACAACACGTCATCTTCATCTTATTCACATTTTATTTTAATTATATACCTATGTAAATTACATATAATTGTTATATATACAATTAAATAATGTAAAAACATACTTATATTTGAAATAAGTATTTATTTAAATTTATTATCATTACTTCATTAAATACTTATACTTAATTAAATGTACTTAGAAATTTACTGAAGTAAGTAATTAATTAAATATTGAATTTAATATACTAATATAGAAAATCTATAGATACTTATAATTAAGTTAAATAATTTGAAATGGTCAAAGAAAAGTAGTTATTATCAAATTTAATATGATTCTATAACTATTTATATATTAAATATATTTAAATAATATTTTGTTTGATATTCAAAAATTTATAAAAGATATCAGCAATTACAATAACCCACTATATATATAAGTATATATATATACATACTTATATATATAAATTACTTATAATCTAATGTTGAAACATTTAACAAAATTTCAAAATTAATCTGATAATCCTTACTACATCCCTATACATATTTAATATGTAATTAAATATCTTTAATATAAAATTAAATATTAAATAATTAATATGTACTTAACTAAGTATATACTAAGTATATATATATATATAGTTATATACTCGTATCAATTTCATTAATGAATTATTAAATACATCTATCATATAAATATCTATAAATTTAAAATTAATTTCGTTGAAATTTTTATTAGTTGTTAAGTAATTGTAATTGTAACTTTTTTTTTTTTTTTTTTTTATTAAAAATATTTTATTAATTTTCAATATAATCTATACGCGAACAAAAAAAAAAAATTTTAGATAAAAAAATAAATTTAGCATGTGGCATACAATTAGTGTTAAAATTAAATTTAAACTAATTATCTTTTAAAAATGATTAAAGCAATTAAAGAGTATTAAATTTAGAAACTACATAAGTACTTACACACAATACTTAATATAATTATAGTTAATTTAATGCAATTTATATTTTATATTTTATTTATTTACTTACTTTCAATATTGTATAACAAAAAAAAAATGGGTATGATGATATAAAAAATTAATAATTTACATAAATATGCACATGGCCTTTAATATATTCAAATTAGGGTATATGTTTGAGTGCCATATTTAAATATAGAAAATTTTCTACATTTATACATACTTATGTACGTATTATTAAAAAAGAAATTTTACAAAATAGATATATATATGTACTTAAATATACAAAAAATATATAGCGACTTATATATATATACAAAAAAAATTCTAAACAATTTAAATAAAATATTTTATTGTTTAGGAAACGAAATTTTGCACTTTTTTATACATGAAAACAACAACAAATTGTGCTCTTTAACTGTTATAATGTTGAAATACTTATGCTAGTATGCTAAATTTTGCACTTTTGCAAGATTAGTTTGCACCAACCTGTGAATACCCCTAATATATTAAAACAATAAAAATTCAATATTTTAAAATGAATTTAAGAAGAACGTCAACAAAAAAAAAAAATTATTTTTAGAGCCTATGCAGTGGTTGATTCTTCTGGGAATTGATTAAAAAAGTTTGTAGGGTGTTTCTATAGGAAAAAGGTTTCCACTCTTCTTTTAAAATTTTTTTTTAGTTTCTTCACTGTCGCAGGTTTTTATTCGCAATTCTTTTGCCCAATATTTTTCATATTTAAGTAAATTTTTTTTATTTTATATCAACCTGGACTAGGGCCGGATTCTGCAACGGTGCAAATGAGAAAATTTGACAGTTCTCGTGCAAACATTCAGTTTTTCTTTATTATTTATAAAAAAAAAATGAAAAATTATATATGTACTTAGTTATATATAAGTAGTTTATATAGTTTAATATTATAACGTTAAATTGTTTTGTGCACATTTTATATTTTGTATTGAAATGATAGCCAGCACTGTTTATAATTCATTTAGCATTTCAATTTTCATTCACGCTTGCGGAATTGAAATAATGATGCAAATGCAAACTGTTGGTGAGAATAAAAAAAGTTTGCATTTGCACCGTTGCGGAATCCGGTCCCTATACGCTGGCCATAAGAAGACATCAATTCTATGATCCAAGAATTATTTCAAAGTCCTTTTAGTAATAAGGGGGCGAGTGTAAAAATGTATATAAAGATATTCTTTTTTTGTTTTATAATTACCTTACTTTTCATTTTTGATTGTTTGTATTTTAGATTACTTATTATTTCACAAGTTTTTTTTTTTTTTTCATTTACAACGATTTATATCTTGTGTTAAGTATATTGATACATATATATTTTTCGTTGTCCATTCATGTAATTTGAATAAAATCAATGTTTAAAAGAAAAACAAAAAAATAAATAACTGAGTACTTACAATGATTTTCCACTGTTACCTTTAAAAAAAAAAAAACAAAATTTGGAAAAGTTAATTCAATAAAAAGTAAAATTAAATTTTTTCTCTTAAAATTTTAGATACATTTAAATTATGTAGATACAAATGCATAATAATTGTTAATATGATTATACATTGTGTATGTATTACTTTTTATTATTTTTTTTTTTATTGTTTTGATTCTTTCTTTTTTCGGTTTTTATGGTTCATTACATTTATATATTGGTATAGTTGGGCTAGAACATGATAACTGATTTTATTAGAAATGAATTTTTAATGTAAATTGTAATTTACAGAATGTTATCTTCTCAAAACAATTAAGTATTTATAGTTAATATTATTTTAATTTTGTTGTATCAGTACCTCAATTAATAATAAACATATTATATTATATTAAATGTAATAGTTACTTAATATTTGTCTTTTTTTTTTAAATATAAAATGTTAAAAAACGTGCATACTTACTTTTATTTTGAGTAACTAAGTATATAAGTATATGTAATTATCTATGCAATAAATAAGTATGTATAAACAAAAATAAATTTATGAATAAAATCGTCGTTTTAACATTTTTCATTGTAAATATTAAAAACTTGCTCTAACAATATTTTTTTACAATACTTAATTACAATACTTAATACTTAATTACATATAAAAACAATATGCAATTTATTCAATATCCTTTAAGCTTATAAATTTTCATATAATCAATATATCGATATACTTATACCATTTTATTAGAGCATAAGGCAAAAGATTCAAAAATACTAATAATTAATATACTATTTATATGTAAGTATGTGACAAAGAGAAAAAATAAAATATCGAAAGAACGTTTTATAAATATCGATTATCGGGAGAACTATCCAGTATCCATTATATCGGTATTCGGTATAGAAACATAAATATCTGAATTGAAGAGATATTCTCTGAATATATTTTACTAAGTATATAATTTACAAATTTACTAATTTACGATAATTTTACTACATACAAAATAAATTTTGTTCTGTTTTGGTCGTATTGTGAATTATACATACTATTTAATATCAAAATAAAATTATAGTTTAGTCTTCAATATTTTATAATATCCTAAAATAATATATATTCTATATACATAATATGTTAATAGTGTATTTATACATATGAAATATAATTATAATCTAACTACAGGGTTTTCTAATTTGAATGATATGATTTTTAAGTGACGTTTCGGTCATTTGTAGTATGTCATGATCTGTTTTTTTTTTTTTCATGTAAGTATTCAGTAATGTTTACAATTTCATCATGGAGAGATATACGCAAGCACAACGTTTACAAATTATTCAATTTTATTATCAAAATAATCGTTCTCCAATTGCAACTTTTCGTAATTAAACAAAACGGTAAATAAACAAAACTGTCGATTCTGGTGCGAAGAAAATCCACAAATTATTCATGAACAACCATTACATTCACCTAAATTGACAGTTTGTTGTGGTTTTTGATCTGGTGGAATCATCGGTCCTTACTTCTTTCGAAATGAAGTTGGTAACATCGTTACTGTCAATGGAGAGCGGTATAGATCGATGATAATCAACTTTTTATGGCCGAAATTGGAAGAAGTTGGTCTTGACAATATCTGGTTTCAACAAGAAGGGGCGACGTGCCACACAGCACGTGCAACAACCGAATTATTGCGAGAAAAGTTTGGAGATTCGATTATTTCAAGAAATTGTGACATTGAATGGCCTCCAAGAAGTTGTGATTTAACATCATTAGACTATTTCTTGTGGGGTTATTGAAAGTCATTGGTCTTTAGCAATAAACCAGACTCTCTTCAAGCTTTAGAAGTCAATATTGAACGTGCTATTCATGACATACGACTTGATTTAGTGGAAAAAGTGCTCGAAAATTGGGTTCATCGAATTCGTTCCTGAAAAAGAAGTCGTGGAGGCCATTTGAATGACGTTTCATTCAGAACTTAATTGCTTAATTGTATCGATTGTACTTCACATTAAATAAAAAACATTCGAATTTCCTTAACAATTAGTGTGTTTTTTTTTGAAAAGAAATCATATCACTCAAATTGGGAAACCCTTTTATTATCTACATTCTATAAAAAAATACCATAAAATCAAAATCTTTACTATAAATTTACATTTCGTATTTATATACATATGTTCTTATTTACGTGCATTTGTATTCTATATTCAATTGTCTATATTTATAATTATATTCTATAAATATTTAATATATTATGTAACTAACAATTATTAAAACGAGAAAGAATACAGTTGCCTTTGTGAACTCTTAGATACCCGTACGAACCGTTAGTATGTTCACAGCCTGACACTCTGCTTACAATATTATTTTTTTAATATTTTAGTATTTTAAAATAATTTGGGTGAATTTTATAATTTCTAGAACTATGGGTTATACATATATTCAAAATATGTTTATACATTCTTTAAAAGCAGATTCTAACCTTCCACATAACGATTATCAATCCAAAACTTTTTCAAATATTTTATAGTACCATTTAATACTAAGCGGTAAATGTATATTAAATTACAAAATAGTAAATATAATTTTAAATATTATATTATATTAATGCGCACATATTATATTTATATTGTTATAAGTATATCGCTCTACATTGCAATATTTCTTTAAAAATATTTCAACAATTTCAACAATATTTTAACAATTATCGAGTAAAACAAATTTGCAAAAAATTCCTTAAAGAAATTTGTTAGAAAATTTGAAAAAATCAAGTAACACTTTCGTCAATTATAAAGTAACCTACATTATTAAAAAAAGTTGTTAACAGAAATAACAGTATAATGTTGAAGCTTTAATTTTTATGTATTACTTCAAAAAAATTTTAACAGGTGTTTAAAAATAGGAAATTTTCAGTTTTTGACCCTTTACAGCTCCTAAACGGGAGGTGATACAAAAAAAGATCAAACTTCTGTCAAAATTTCAAGTTTCCAACTTAAACCGTTTAGAAAATAGAAGGGTTAAAGGATTTTGCAATAATTCAGTTTCGCATAACGCTAAATTAAGACACGGTATAGCACAAGTATATATTTATTATATACATGTTTGTAAAGCTCATAATAGCACCTATCGTTTGGAATTTTCAGATTGAAGATATACCTTATAGAGCTTGTGTTATAACAATTTAAATATAGAGATTTTTCGAACTTTGGGGGGCTGTAGCTCCTTAACGGGTGGGACTACAGAAAAATTAATATATTCATAAAATTAATATTTTTATGATATCTATCAGCAGTTAAAATTTCATGGCTCTATTTCAAAAAAATTGTGGATATCTAAAAGTTAGTTGTTCGGGAGCTACCTGAAGTTTTTGTCGGAACTCAACCAAAAAAAATAGGCAACCTACAAATTGCTCCCAGAATATTTTGTGTAAATTTCAAAATTCTAGCTTTCTTAGTTTTTGAGTTAGCGTGCTGACGGACGGACGGACGGACATGGCTTAATCTACTCAGAATTATCACTTAATCGACTCAATATCAATTATCGGCTTAATCGACTCTAGATGTTACAAACGGAGGAGTAATTTTATTATACCCGATACTTATCGTACGGGTATAAAAAAAAATGCAAAAAAATATGCATGTTTAATAAAACTTTTTACTTTTTAAACTTTTAACATTTTTATTTTTTTTTATTTGTTTACTTTCTAAACATAATATATAAAATATAAATACATACTTGTACATAGTTTAAAGTTATGTAGATTTTATCTATCAACATTTTGCAATAAAAACATGATTTTTTTTCTCTCTCTTTCTTATTGATAGTATACCAGTCTTCTTTCATTCTAAAGGTGTATGTAAAACCAATATATCGGTTAAAATTTCGCATTAAAATTGCCCTTAACTTAATTTACATAAGAGATGTCTTAAAGTGTATTATTACAGTACAATTGATATCTTAATGATTTTCTTGTACAATAAAATAAATGGTAACAATATTATTATGAAGTATCATGAGGAAGAAAAAAAATCAATGATATCTTGTCTTCTGAAAATTTTACGTGGCTGTTGAGTATTTTATATTAAAATTTTTGAAATTACTTATAGTATATTTAGTAGATGATCTTGAAATCTATATATATATCATGTTGATTTTTGATGTTACCGATTGACAATTGAGATATTTAGATCTATTCCAATTCTATATATGAAGTTCCTTACAAAAACATAAGGCATAAACCTAAAACAGTATTTTAATATTTTTAAAAAAAAGATTTTGAAAAAATGTGCCTATTAGTTTCAGTCTGTCTGTCTGTCCAGTTGTTTGCAAAACTTCTACACCGTTTGAAATAGAGTAATGAAATTTTAATTACAGATAGATAGACATAGCAAAAAATTTATTTTATGGAACCATTTTTTTCTGTAGTCCATCCGTGATCCAGCTACAGCCTGCCAAAGTTTAAAAAATCTCTATATTTAAATTGTTATAACACAAGTTCTATACGGTATATCTCCAATTTGGGACGCTAAAAACGATAGCTGCTTTTATAAGCTTTCATAAATATATATAAAATGAATACATAGTTTTGTCATACGGTATTTTTGTTTACCATTATACGAAACTCATTTTGGGACCCATTCTTTCTTCTAAATGATTTATGTTAGAAACTTCAAAGTTGTAAGAGGTAAAAAAACTAGTTGTAAGAGGTCAAAAACTGAAAATTCCCAGCTATTTTTAAAAACCTGTCCAATTTTTTTTGAAATAATATACAAAAATGAAATCTTTCTTTAATATTATAGGCGAGAGGGTTGCCTTAAAATTGACGAAAGTGTGACTTGATTTTTCCCAATTTTCTAACGATTTGTTTCAATTTTTCAATATTGGTTTTACATACAGAATAAATAAATTTATTTTTTCAATATAAGTACCTATGTATAACTCTTTACACAAATCTTTATTATGGAATAGTTTTTAATTTTGGAAATGCGCTTTTTTGAAAATCTTTGGTTTTTTAATTACTTGTTTGTAACTTTTTTAAAAACATGTGAAACAAATCAATAACAAAAAAATGGTATAAATTTAGATTAAAATATATATGTAAATAAGTATAGTTATTATTATTGAAAATCTTATAACTTACAATATTTTGAATTTTATAATAAGTACTATATTCTTATCTACAAATATATCGCGGTAATGTCTATAACACATGTTATTTTGTTATCAAAATATGTAGATAACTACTTATTATTAAAGTTGCAAAATGGTGTTGTCCGTCCGTCTGTTTACAAAATTTCTACACCGTTAAAGATGGCGAAATAAAATTTTTAACCATATGGGTAGATCTCATAAAAAATTAATGTTGTAGAACAACTTTTTCATGTAGCCCTATCCGTTACGGAGCTGCAACCCCTCAAATTTTGAAAAAGCCCTATTTTTCAATGCGTATATCTCATGTCCTGCTAAACAGTTTTTCAATCTGAAAACGCATTTTATAAAACAATATCAAAATTAAGTATGCAATATTTTGTAATTTATTACTTATTTAAATTTGCCGTTATGATATGAAAACCTAATTGTCCATGATTTTTCTACCTTTATAACTGCGGCATGCTTTTAGATAGGAACTTGAAATTTTGAGACAAGAAAGAACTTTTAGAATTAGTATACTTAAGTTTTCTCAGATTTTTTTGTACCACCCTCTGTTTAAGAGCAAGTATAGCTCGAAAATTGAAAATTGGTATTTTTAGTCAGCTGTAACTTAGGCACTTAAGTATACAAATTTTTCTTCAGTAATATATTTTTACGTGTGTTAATGGTTTTACTTAGTTATATAGGGTTCCCGACTTACAGTCCCTTAAAATTGCAAAAAAGTCCTATTTTCACATTTTTTCTTATATTAAAATTTTCAAATTTTGGTGCAAGACAAAATTCTAAATAGTTTGTGTTAACTATCTTTTGGAAATGGATGCGCTTTTAAAAGCCGTTGGTTTACATTTTGCCTTGGCTTTTATATAAGTATACTTACATACTTAAAAGTAAAGTAAGTAACAAAATTTATTTTCTTTAATTAAATTTTCTTTTTATTTAGTTACCCATTTACTGTCATTATTGAATTTTAATGGCCCATATAGAGTTTGTTAATTTGTCAGTGGTCAAGTCTATACTTTTATTTTCATTAATTTTTTATTTAAAATTTTCATTTTCATTCGATTCGAAAAAGTAAAAATCATCTAAGTATTAATATTGTATTGCTATTTTATTTTTATGTAATAAGAGTAACCGAACTACATATTAACATTTCGTGTTAACCATAAATGGTCAACCTTCAGGCTATTTAAGACAAAAACACGAAAAAAATATATACTTATGCTTGTATAAGTCAGTATAAGTTTAACAGAAAAAAAATGTACCTAATAAGTGGAAAAAAAAAGAAAAAAGAGAATAAAAGCAAAAAAAAATGCCGTGTTTCTTTTTTCTGATACCAATTTCATTTTTTATTTTATTATTACCTTTTTTTTCTTATACATACTTTTTTACCATGAACAGTAGACCAAGAATGTTTTGTCAATATATACATATACATACCCATATATACTTATTTACTTATAATACTAAATATAGTAACTATTAAAATGACAGCAAGCTAGTAAGTATTTTTTGTTTAAATGTTGTTAAAATTACCTGCATGCACCTTTTTATGCATCATTTAATAATCGCAGATACCATATACATTAAAAAAAAAATTGTTTTTTTTTGTTTTTCAAATTCACTTTTCAAAACAACTTGAAAATACAATGAGTTGTATATTGTCAGTTTGCAGAACTTAAGAAAATATTATGGTAAAAATTTTAGCCTTTTAGTTCAGTTTTATTCTTTCTTAAATTAAACTAATTAAAAATTAAAGAATATATATTGATTGTTTATAAGGGGGAGTGACTTAACTTCCACGTTAACTTCCAACTTAACTTAAAATCCGTAGAAGTTAAATGGAGTTAAGTTCCATTAAAATAGGGACAAAGCTTCCATGAAACTTATAACCTATTTGCTTGAAGACCTAAGTTTATAAGTTAAATAAGGAGCTATTTTTTAGATGGATTCTGAAAAAGCGTACTTATACTTGTAACCCAGATTTTGTGTAACCAACGTTAAAATCTTTTCTAAATAATTTTTTTATATAAATATTGCATACATCAGTACATATAAGTAAGTTGGTTGTCGATCTGCCCAACCATGCGATAAAAGATGTGGATAAGAAGTAGGATTATGATTAGAATAGAATGAATAGTTTAATTGTTGTAAACTTTGATTTTCGAATTTCAATTTTATAAAACAAAAAATCGAATTTGTAAAATTGAAAATTAAATTCGCACAATAAAAGTAAGATACGTACATATAAATAAGCACACATTATAACTATCCTCCCAAACAATGTTCAGTTTCTTATTACGACAAAGTGTAAAACAGAGCTATTCGTCTTATTGGCGATTACAGTGTTACCTCAGCGCTCATTCTACTTAACCATCGCCATACAGTTAGGTCATTGAGCTTTATAAATAGATAAAGTGGTTAAAGTCCAATACTATGAGGTATCTCATGTAATTCCTTTGAGTGACTTTCGATCTTTTTCACCGTCCCTCGTTAAAAAAAATAATAAAAATAAAATTTATATAATTCTCATACATAATGGTATATTTTTGATATTATTAATTTTATGAAGGGTATATTTACAAAGTAATTTTTTTTAGCACTAGAGTCGATATCTCTCAACATAAACGTAATGTAAATAAAGTTTTAAAATTATTAATTTTATTTGATAATAATGCTTCTTAGCATCAAATTTTTTAACATTAATTCACATTCTTCCAATAGATAAGATTTCTTATATTTTAATTTATTTAAATTTTGATTTCTTAAGCACTATTTGAATCTTCACTTCCTCGGTTAATAAGCCGATATGCTTAAACGATCAGCCGCTAAGGCCCCACTATTGATTAGATCCATCATTTTTAAAAATTGCATTTACAAGAGAGTTACATACATTATAAACATTAAACAATTTAAAAAGGTTTGAATAATTGTAATTAAATTACTTATGTGCTCGTATAATAATCTTTTTATTAAAATCATTAAATAAGATTAAATTTTTTTTTTATTTTTTTGTATGAGAATAAAACGCTTAATATTACATTACTCATTAGAGGCCATTAATGCCTTTGATAATTTTTATTAATTCTCATATTATAAATTAATAAATATGTTAAATAAGTAAATTTTTTCATTTTGTTTTAATATCTGTATTTTTTTCTTGCATATTTTTAATTATTTTTTAAAATGAAAAAAAAAAAAACCAAAAAAGAAACAAAATGATGGTAGATATACGATGAAAATCAACCAACAATATTGTTATGACCTTCAATTTTTTTCTTTTTTTTTTATTACTGATTCGTATACATAATATGTATATGTATATTATATGTATACATAAGTGTAGTTTTGTATATAGTTTGTCTGGAACTTGCATATTAAATAAAACATATTTTATTACACATATATTTATATATATATATATACATAATATGTATATATATTATATTTAACTATGTATATACTTACTCATATAATTTCATCTCTTTTTCGGATTTAAATTTTGCAAACTAACGATATATTCACGATTATTGTATCAAAAAAAAAAAAAAAAAAAAAAAAAAGTGACTTTATGTGAATGCAATAAGTTATAAAAAAAAAAATTTTTTTTTGAAGGGATTAAAATTAAAAATAAATTTTATATGTATGTAGTATATAGACACAGTGTCCCTTTAAAAAGCAAAAACAAAACAAAAAAACAATTATTAAGTAAATTTATTTAAAACAATTTATTTAAAAAACAAAATGTAAGTTGCAAAGAAAAATAGATGTAGTCTGGTAACATTTTAATGGTATTTTTATCGCTTGGAAAAATATTTTAATTAAAAAACGAGGAAGAATACAGTTACCCTTGTCAACTCTTAAAAACCAACGAACCCTTTATTGTGTTTAAAATAAGATTAGTATCACTCTGCTTATAATATTATTTTTTTAAATTTTTCATTAACTATTTTAAAATAATTTGGGTAAAAAACATTTAGATTAGATTTTGAATTAGAAAACATTAGGAAAAATCATGACACACTTTCATCAATTTTCAAGGTAATCGAGAAAAGTAGTTAAAAGAAATTAAAATATAATGTTGGAGCTTGTTAATTTTTGTATACTTATTACTTCAAAAAAATTTGAACAGGTATTCGACAGGAGACGTGAGAAGACACAAAAAAAAAAGTTTTCTAAAATGACTCATACTTACTTTTCAAACATTTAACTTTTCTCGAAATTTCAAGCTTCTAACTTAAACTTTTTGGAAGATAGAAGGGGCCAAGAATTTTGCAAAAATTAAATTGCGCATAATCGTATATTAAAAAATACCGCATTACAAAAGTATATAGTTATTATATTTATTTATTTTATACATTCTTTGTAAAACTAATAAAAGTAGCCAGTTAAGGTTTTCAGATTGAAGATATACCTTATAGAACTTGTGTTATAACACTTAACTACAATAATTTAAATATAAGATCTTTTCGAACTTTGGAGGGCTGCAGCTCCATAACATGTGGGGCTACAAAAAAAAAACTTGTTTTTTATATGATATAAATATCGCTATAAATTTAAATTTTAAGCATGTGTTATATGTATAAATATCGCTATAAATTTAAATTTTTATCATATGGGTCACTCTGTTTAAATATAATATATACAATTTTTTTTTTAATTGAATTTCATTGATTTTAATTAAAAATTTGTAGATACTTCATAATTATATTATTAAAACAGTAAAAATAAAATCAAAAAAAAAAAAAACAAGATAAAATAAGAAGAAAAAAATTTTTTAATGTATTATTGTCAAGGGAATTATTTTCAAAAAAAAAAACAAATCACTTCCTGTACATTTTTTTATTTTATGCGTACTTATATCATTTCATTTCGGTATATATACAAATTTTATATATTTTCTATAAAGATTATTTTAAAGAGTATAAATTTAGCCTACCTATTTAATATTTCTGAAAACGTATTTAATAATAAATTATTTTTAAAAATGATTCAAATCAAAAACAAAAATAAAACAAAGAATGATTTCTGTAAATTTGTTTCGTAAAAACAAAAAAAAAAAAACAATTCTCAGTTCAATAAACTTAATTGACTTCTTTATTGCTTCTTAATTAGTAGCTATTACACTAATCTATAGTGTAAACATACATATTTAAATTTAACTCGGATTAAACGAAACCTAATAGTTATTTTTTATTAATAAATTTAAATTAAATCTTTTATTAAAAGCTTTGTGACAAGTAAAATGTTTTGTATTATGTAGTTATGTAAGTACATTACATTATTATATATGTACTTGATCTTGATTTTTCAGATTTTTCACCTTATTTTTTGTTGTTTATTACAAACAAATAATATTAAGTACTTAACTGCATCCTGGAAAAATGTTGCCAAGTGGAAGGCCTTCTTTTGAATGTGAATCTATATTTAATAACAGAATATAAATTAAATAATTTGATTTACTTATGTCCATCTTGCAAGAATTTTGAATTTATCTTTATGTCTCCTCTTTGCATTATATATTAGCTACATATATTTAATAATGTTGCTATTTTTATAAACTACATAGATACGTTCTTTATTTGTAAAAAATATTTTCTAAAAAATCATTAAGTATTTATTTATAGTTAATAAAATATTATTAAGTATATGGTTACAGTACATATATAGAAATATATATATATATGTATAAAAATTTGTTTACATTCTACTTTATTATCCCTGGAATGTTTTTTTTTTTATTTTTGTTCTAGTAAAAAAAAAAAAAAAAAATTCTTATTGTTATTTTTTTTAAAAATAAAATCAATGCGTGAGAGGAAAATTTTTATTTTAAAATGAAGAAGAAAATTTTCTTGAAATATAAAAATATTTTGTTTTCCATTCAAATTAAAAACAAAAAAAATTGGATTTTTGTGCAATTTGTAAAAGGTCACAAATTGTTTTTTTTAAAAAGGTTATTCTGAAGGTCTTAAGATTAAATTTATAATATACACTTATTATAAATTTTATCTTACACTTATTATAAATTTAATCTTATTAATATAGGTTGGTATAGCTACCATTTAGTTAGTTTATTTTTTAAAAGCTTTATTTTATTTTTATTTTTTTTTGCATAGATAAGTAATTTATAAATATAAGTTATTATTACATTATTACAAATACATACCCTTTTATCTTATTTGATTAACAAGATCACTAAAACATTTTGAATAATTCTAATAAATACATTATTAACATAAGTTTTTTTTGTTAAAATAGTTAAAAAAAAAAACATGACGTACTAGATTATAGATTTACACCATAAAAAGTAATTGCATGTCAATTTAAAATATAAAACAAAGCTTGTTAAATAAGAAAATACTTATTTACTCATTTTCAAACAGTTTTTATAAAATACATAATTAATAAGTAATCTAAATTTGATCAATTATATATAGTTAAATTAATAAAAAAAAAATAATTACTTAGTAAAATAAATCTTTAATTTAAAATATATTTTTAAGGATTTAAAATAATAAAAAAAAAAATTAACACAAGTACTTAACTTAGTATAGTTACACTTAATATTAATGTTTATTAATAATGCATTATATTATGTAACTGCTACCTACCATTAATTTTTTGAATCGATTGTTTCAAATACATGCTTGGGTGATGTTTTTAAACTTTAATTTTAGCTTAAGTTAATTTTAAGTTTACTAAAATTTAAAGTTTCACTTAACAAAATCTTTAAATTTATTTTTTTTACTTTTTATGTTGCTTTAATTTTTTTTTTTATGTTGTTTGTTATTCAAAATTAATTACTTATTTATACTATACATACTATTTATAAATGGGACTAAGTATATTATAATAAAGATATTAAAACAGTTTATATTATTTTACTAATATTGATTCCATTTTTATTTTTTAAATAAAAATAACAACAATTTCATTAGTTTGGTATTCATTCGTTGGCATCTTGTCTACTATTTTTAGCTAATTCTCGAATACTTACAATCAATTTGTATTTTTACATTATTTCTTATTAGAGTATTTTTGATCTGAATTTCATATACTTATTATAAGTTAGATCCAAATTGTAATATTCTTTAAAGATATGTTATTATCTTTAAATAAAAATCATAAATTATTACTTATGGCATAAATAATATCTAGTTAAGTATGTAATTTTTTTTTATATATACATATATAGTTTATTTTCCTACCACATACTTAAACGTGACAAGAAAATTACAGATGCTTTCTTTTCTAGGGGTGGCTGTAAATGTCGTAAGGGAGAATTATTCTCATGACGAGTGTTAGATTTGAACCCACATTTCTTCAGTTTTTACAGTGTATCTATACGCTGTTATCCATACTAGGCCATCAAGGCCCCATGTATGTTATTTTGGTATTAATCATAATATAAAAATATTTCATTTAAAGATACATATAGCCCTATTTATTTAAATTTATGAAATAATATATTTTACATATAATTTATAACGCAGA
The DNA here is from genome assembly GCA_947095535.1 of Poecilobothrus nobilitatus. Lineage (NCBI taxonomy): Eukaryota > Metazoa > Arthropoda > Insecta > Diptera > Dolichopodidae > Poecilobothrus > Poecilobothrus nobilitatus. The sequence goes on along the minus strand of OX352773.1, from coordinate 245,392,242 downwards.
TTTGTTTTTAATTAAAAGAGATTAAGTACTATTTAAAATGATAGGATTTAAATAATTTATTTGTTAGATTTTTTAATCATCTTCAGCATCTTCATTTAATTGAACATTAACATTTTTTTTTTAAATTTTCAAATTTTCCCCTTCAAATTTTCTTATCCATCCTACATAATCCTAATTTTTTCTAAATCCCTTTTCCCATTAATCCTTTCTACATCCCTATCCCATAAACCAAACTGTACATTTTATATTAAAGATCCCAATCTAAAATTTAGTTTAAAAGGAATGTTTGATTACAGTCCAATACTATCCGGAAGAATCACGTACAATTCCTCTGGATGACTTTTGAAGTTTTCCACCGATCCTCATAAAAAAAATAATAATTTTACAATAAGTATATGGGTCTCATTGGAAATGTCAAAAAAATATATTTGATTTCGTCAAAATCGAAAAAATTAAATTGTCAATTTAAATTGTCGATACAATGCAACAGTGTCTTATTTGACATTTTCGATCATAAATTATGCGATGCCCGCCTTTTGTGTAATTGAAATTAAAGTTGAAGTTTATAACCAATTAAAAATGAATAAAAAAAAACTCAAAATAACAAAGAATCAAAACGGTTGCACAGAATATTTTGAATGCTTAATTTGACTGATATTTCAGTATTTACTTGCGACTTTGTACATTGTCACGTTCTACACGATGTTGTACGATTTCCGATCATAACGTAATTTTTTTTTTTTTTGATATTTCAGATCATGAGACAATGGTCACGTTCAGGAGAATCTAGCGCTATACTTAATTGCAGCGGTGTAGCATTTAGCGCTGCATGTTTGTACTGAACGATTTGCAACAAAATTAAATGACATTTAATTTTATGTAACATTTAGTATATTTTTATTTTATTTAAATCCTATTTTTATTTTTTAAATCTTGTATTTTTTATCTCTCAATTTATTAATTTTTAAAAAAAATGCTTGAAATCCAAAAATTCTGACAAAATTTTGTAAACCAAAATTTTTTGACATTAAATGTGAAAACATAAACGTCAATAAAAAGTCGCTTCATAATTTAGCGTAAAATTTTCTTGCTGCAAAGTTCATGTAACGCTAGATAAAAAAATCGTTCAGTAGAAAATTTGATCGAGCGCTGCAGTTTTTTTTGTAGCGCTAGATGCTACTGAACGCGACCAATGTGTTGAACACATCGAAAATGCATTTCCGATAAGGGGGTATATTTGTAGTTCCATAGTTGCAAAAAAGAAACAAATTAATATTAATTTTCTTTTTTTACAATTAACTTTACTTAACTATTTGTTATTAACGATGTAATTTCTTTTGTCAATTCTAAAATTATTGATTAATAAGAAAAACCATTAAGTACTTACATATAGTTATAATAATAACTATAAGTTTTATAAAATAAATTATTAAAAAACTTAATCTTACATAAAGCAAATATATTATGAAATATGAACGAACATTTATTTTTTTTTTTTCATTTAATTAGTTAATATATACATATAGGTACTTATTTTAATAAAATTTTTTCGAAGGAGTAAAAAATTAAAATTCTATTTATGTATATAATATGCAAACGTATGATTTAATATTTTTTAAAGAATATTGGAAATTACTTTCGTTTTTAATGAAATTAATTATATTTATTGTATGTAACCGAATCGATTTTATTCATTTTAATATTCAAAGACAGATATAAAATTTTTAGAAAAAAAAAATTATTAAATATTTATTCATACTTATTTTATTTTAACTAAATTATATTACAAAATTTTGCTTTTCTTTTCTTTTTTTTTTTTATTTCAAACTAAGTAACTATAAAAAAATTTTAATCAAAATTTTATTTAAAAATATATTAATTTTAGCGTTTTTTTTTTTTTATGTAATTGTGCAAGCGAGCGATAAAAGTACTTAAATTTATTATAATTTTTATTTGTTTTGCTATAAGTATGTTATAATACTTAATAACATAAGAATATACATATATAATTTGTATATAATATGTAAGTTTTTTTTTTATTACTTTATTTTTGCATTTTTTTTCTTTTAGAATATATAAACAAATTTAAATTTTTTTTTCTCATGTTTCATTAAATTTTTCGGTTTATTTCAAATAATTTTAATTTGATTTCTTTTACTTAAAATAAGAGGATCTATTTTTGAAATCGAAGAAAAAATAAAAAACTGGAAGAAATATTAGTGAAGAATGGAAATTTTTTGTAAAGTGATCCTTGATAATGATAAGCCATAATTTTCAAAAAATTGTACAGAATTAACTCATAATTTGGGCTTGAAAAAAAAAAAATTAGGTAAATTTTATCCCAAAAACTTTTGGATATTATTAAAACTTGTGGATGCAATTTGGAAGTTATTGTTAATTTTAATATTTTTTGAATAAAGTTATATTAGAATTGAGTATATTGACGTAATTAATTTTTTAATTAAAAATTAAATTTAGCTATTGTTTTGTTGTACTTAATATTGAAAGTATAGAACCCCAAAGCCACATATTAGAAGGTATATTAACGTACCTATTAGAACCTATTAATTAAAATTTTACCGAATTTCTTATTTAAAATTTACTTATATTTCCTTTTGTATTTCTGGTCCAATATTTCTATTTCTGATATTAATTAAGTATTTAAGCTTCTTGTAGTTGATATCTTGTGATGGGGAATCTTATTTTATCGATTTAAAGAGCCATTTTCTAGATATTGCTCTTCAGTTTCTGGAAGAACTGTACAAGCTCCAGTTTACCTAGGCCTAAGCCTAGTTTACCTACACTTGCGACCCATTGTGTTCTCCTATTCAATGATCTGCTCGTCTCCTACAGCGTCTCATCAAACCATTTCCTTAATGAAACGTATCATGTCTCCCTGATTGAGCATTCTCGCTTCAGAAAAGTTTCCCAGTGTTCTTCCTCCAAAGTTCTTCGCTTTTAAGATCTGAAATTCAGGCATTGGCACAGAACGTGAATTACTGTTTCTCCTTCTTGTCCGCAACCCCTGTATAGATTTGTTTCTGCTTTGCTTATCTTTTCAGCGTGAGCTCTAAGCATCAGATAGCCTGTGCTGATGTCCGTAAAAATTCTCAAATCAATTCCATTGAGTTTTAGAATTTTCTGAGTCTTTTTGCGGTTTGGTTTACGTCAGAACAGGCTTATACAATTTTAATTATCATTAACTATATATATAATGATTACGATTATTCGGTAATCCACTGCATCTGGGATAAACTGCAGTTTAACAGCGTTTGTTTCTCCCATTGCATTAAGGGCTTTCCACCACTCAATTGTTGTCATTTTTCGCAGGATTGGCATATTTACCTTACAAAACAAATTTTCTTCAACAACTTAAAAAACAAAAGTGTATTTATTACACGTATTTTTAAATTAAGTATGATTACATAAGTGCTCAATATAAATTATATAACTAATATTATATAAAATCTTTAAATAAGAAAATTTAAAAGAAAAAAGTTTTTGCAATAACTAATGATTTTATAGAATTCTCAATTGCATTGAAGTTAAATTTTCAAAATATTTAATGATATAAAATGTATGTACGAGTATGTCTGTATTTATAACATATAACTTTAACTCATTTGTCATTTAGTTCAATTTCCAATGTGAACGCCTGTGTTTAATGGTAAAGTAAAAGAAAATAGAAAATTGAAAATATAAAATAGAAATGTAAGTAAGTGAAACTCTATACTTATATATTACGTATACTTAATTTCTTATTGCCATATTGGCAGACATTTCAATTAAATCATTAATTTAACAAATTGTAGTCAAAAGATTTTTCACAGAAGAAAAATAGAGTATATATACATATGTATTATGTATATATATTATTTATGGATGTATTTTATGTACTTAAATCATATATTTTTAAAAAATATGGACCTCCTTATTGTGAAAAAATTTGTTTTAATTACTTAATGTTTTCTTTTGAGTTTAAAGTTAGTTAGTTTGCTTACATATATTTTTTAAATTAAAAAAATAAAATGAAATTATGAGTATTATATTGTAAGTTGTTTTTTAACTTCTTCAAGAGTAACCAAACCAAATTACAATACATTTAACATTGTAATAAAATATATCATAAGGTATGTCCTATGTACTATATATATCATACATAATATATAAAGAAAAATTCAGTGTTTTTGTTTGATTGTGTTTTATTTTTTATTCTTAAATAATTTTAAAGAATTTTTTTTTTTTTTACACAACTTGATAAAATGATAAAAACACATGACATATGGCACATGATAAAAAAATGTCTACAAATACTTAAGTATAAAATTTAATTTCTTTTCTATTTCCAATCTATTTTGTTGTAATTCGATTCATAAATGCAGACGTTTGGTAAATATTTAAAAATTTTCGTAAAATATTTAAATTTAAATTTTATATGTATTTTTTTTTTTATTTAAAATGGGTATAACTAACACAGTTGACCTAAACTCACATTGCAAACATTATATTGCGAAAAATCACTTGGCAAAAAACTCGTTTCGCAAAAACACGTTTGTCAAAACGGTAGATGTCAAATTTTTACTTGTCAAAACATCCATTTGACAAATTTTCAAATAACATCAAATAAGTAATAACATAAGTATATACATATATATATATGTAGGGAACATTAGTTATACATATTCTGTAAAAAGGCGTATAACCCTGATTTTGTAACCAACTCTAAAATTCCTCTTAATTCGAAAACTCGTATATATATATACATATTTATACATATTCTGAAGAAAGGGGAAATGTTGATTTTGACACCAACTAAAATCTCACGCACAATACACACAAAACAACAGATTTTTAAAAGAATTAACACATTAATTTTGCTTCTTAAAAACCGGTTTTATTGTTTATATTTTTAAAAAATAATTAAAGACAATAAGTATTATGAATTAAGTTCATTTCATTTTTCATTTTACAAAAATATTAAAATTTAAATTTTAAACTCAATTTTAATAATACACATAACAGAACAGTTGATAACAGAAAACTAAAAATTTTGATTTTGTAAAGTAAATAATTTTTAAACAAAAAAAAAAAAGTTTTACAAGCATAGATTATTATAGATTATTTAGTTGAATGTGCTATTTTTATTTGATGCACTCACAATAAATTCCAAAGCCGAACTCCAAATTAATTTTAAACTTCAAATAAATTCTAAAAGCGAAATGTCAAATAAAATTTCTCCGATGCAAGTTTATTTTGAACTTTTACGTGAAGACCCCTATTAATTTTTGTATAAGTATACAAATTACAATAAAGTCTTTGCACAAAAAGTATTTTTTTTTAATTTCTTGAAAAATGGACATTTGCGAATTACAAGTTTGTTAAATGAAAAATTTGCTACTTGATTTTTTGCATTGTGAGTTTTTTTGATAAGGGAACATAGGATTAGAAGAAGTAGATGTTTATCATCTGAGTTTTGGCCAGTGCCCCCATTTAAAATATCTAGGTCCTTATACTTCCAAGAGATGATACAATCAATATTTAAAAAAAAAAAAAAAAGTAAATATAATACATACTTATTTATTAGTTTTTAGTTTCAAATTCTAGATTCTAGAAGCTTACTTATCAATACTAGGTATAAGTATATATATTTTATAATCAAAGTTAATTATACCCGTACGATAGGATCGGGTATAATAAAATTACTTTGTAATTTTCTCCGTTTGTAACACCTCGAAATAAGCGAACTAGATATACCTTCAAAGGTATGGATCGGATCAGAAAAAAATTCTAAGACTTTTGAGCCATGTTCGTCCGTCCGTCCGTCAGCACGCTAACTCAAAAACTAAGAAAGCTAGAATCTTGAAATTTACACAAAATATTCTGGGAGTAATTTGTAGGTTCCCTATTTTTTTTGGTTGAGTTTGGACCAAGCCTTAGGAAAGCTCTATATTTAAATTGTTATAGCACAAGTTGTATAAGGTATATCTTCATTTTGAAAACGCCAAACGATTACTACTTTTATTAGCTTTAAAAGTATATATACAATAAATATATATTTGTGACATACGGTGTCTTAATTTACCGTTATGCGAAACTCAAATTTTGCAAAATCCTTTAACCCTTCTATCTTCTAAACGGTTTAACTTGAAATTTTTACAGAAGTTAGATCTTTAAAAATAAGTATGAGTCATTTCAGAAATTTTTTTTGTATCACCCCCCGTTTAGGAGCTGTAAGGAGTCAAAAACTGAAAATTTCCTATTTTTAAACACCTGTAACTTGAACACCTGTTAAAATTTTTTTGAAGTAATACACAAAACTTAAAGCTTCAACATTATACTCTTATTTCTGTTAACAACTTTTTTTTAATAATATAGGGTTATTTTATAATTGACGAAAGTGTTACTTGATTTTTTCAAATTTTCTAACAAATTTCTTTAAAACGAATTTTTTCCATTTTGTTTTACTCGATAATTTGAAATTGTTGAGGATATAATGCGTAGTACAAAAAAATGTAAATAAATAAACAACATAACGGTTGCTTGAAGAATTTTTATTATTATTTATATGATATTGATATATATACATACTTATATAATATCATGTTTATTTACATATCGTATATGTCACTAGTGAATGAATGATGAGAATGTATATGTATATTATATAGCGCCGTATTTACATACATATATGTATTTTATTGTACTTATAAGAAATTATTCTGTCAATGGAATATTTAAATATAATATAATATAATATAATAATTAAAATTATATTTATTATTTTGTACTAAGTAAATTTAATATACATTTACCGCTTAGTATTAAATGGTACTATAGAATATTTGATAAAGTTTTGGATTGATAATCGTTATGTGGAAGGTTAGAATCTGCTTTAGAAGAATGTACATATAAACATATAGTTTGAATATATGTACAACCCATAAGTTCTAGAAATTATAAAATTCACCCAAATTATTTTAAAATACTAAAATATTAAAAAAATAATATTGTAGGCAGAGTGGCTGTGAACATACTAACGGTTCGTACGGGTATCTAAGAATTGACAAAGGCAACTGTATTCTTCCTCGTTTTACTTATTTTTATTTTCTTTATTTCAAAACTAGATATAGTAAATAAAATAAAGTAGAAAAAAATTACATACTTAAGTCTATATTTTTTTTTATGCTACATAAATTTAAAATTTTATTTACAGATACTTAGATTCTTTACAACCTAATCTTTACTTATTTTATTTTTTAATATTTATATTTATGAGTATATTCTATTTGTATTAGGAAAAATCGGAGTATTGGAGTAAAAAAAAAGTAGATAAAATTTACAATTTAACCTAAACTACCTTACAAATTAATACTTATGCTATAATTTATACTTATCATACAATATATAACTATTATAGGTTAACATTGTATTGAAGTGTTCTTTGAAAAACAATTAATTACAATGAAATTAATGTTAATATTTACAATTTGATCTGTAATATACTTGCATATAGTTAATTGTTGATTTTATTGTAAAGTATTCGTGTCGCTAAATGGATGGAAAAATTCGTCATCATTTTTAATAGTTAATTTTGCGCTTTTGTACATGAGTTGTAGCATTATCTTTTCCGACGGGTACTCCCTAACAAATAAGTAATTAGCGAAAGCATGATCTTCATAATTTTATTTTAGTATTTATTTAAGTATTTTGGAATTTGGAGTTTCAGATAGAAATGACCAATGTTTATCTAAAATAAAAATTTTATTGATTAAGTAGTATGTTTTTTCCTAAAATGTTTTGTAATAAAATCTAAAATTTTTATATTATATTTTTTATTTGTCCTTGCATAATTTATTGTTAAAAAATTGAAGAGGTAGATACATATTATATATATTCTAAGTGACTTGATCTGATTATTTCATTTTTGTTTTATAATCTTAAAAGCTAGATAACTACAGCTGAAAAATCAGAGACTGAAAAAATCAAAATGACCAATAGTTTCATCAAATTGAAGCATAATTTAAATAGTTTTTAATTAAAAAAAAAAGAAACCTTAAAAACAACCAAATAAAGAATTTTCTTAAATCTTTTAAATGTTAAATAAAACAAAATTTACTATAAGTAATTGTTTATTTTATGGATTTCAACAATAAAATACTTAATTAACACTTTTCCATTTATTAGCGTACTTATTATTTATATATATACGAGTTTATAGTTTTTATAATTTAGTGGATAGTTTTTATAATTTAGTGGAAAGTATATAAATAACTACTTACACATATATAAATAAGTAAGTAGCCTAAGTACTTGCATTTAAAAATATTTTGAAGCGACTAACGATTAAATTAAGCTTCTTTTTTTTTTTTTATTTCTTTTAACACATTTTTTTTTAAATTTATTGATACATTTCTAGATGTAAATAACTATAATAACCTAATATTTAAACAGATGTTAATTATTTTAAATGTAACTAAATTTATATAATAATTTTATGACATTTTGTTTAATATTAAATAAAATTTTTAAAATTTTTATATTTTAGTTTACTTGTATTTTCAAAAACCATACGTGGCTAATATTTTATTAATATTTGCGCTGCGTATATTAGAACTTTAATGATCAATTAAACTCTTATCTCCAAATCGCTGCAATATGGCTAATGTAATAGGGGTTTTAACGGGATACTGTTCGATCGACATACATACAATTTCTCTAATATGAGTTTTTCGAAAGCTGCAAAAATGAAAAGGAATTAATCTTCCAGTTATATATTATCAATGTCCTGGTTCTTGCTCTAGCTAGAAAGAAGAAAGTTTCTGCTGAAATTTTTCTTAAAAAATATTTTCGATTTGTCGGAGGTGGACTTAATCGATTTATAGCGATTTAGATATAAGTTCCCAATGTTTTAATTATTAGAAGGAAAACTGATCTAGAATATCACAACGAATCTAAACAAGCCTAAATGTGTATTTGTTGCTATTAAAATAGAGTAATTAACTATTTGTTTAAATAGAGAGGATTCTAGAAAGATTGCTTTAAATAAAAAAAAATTAGAGATAAGTACTTACTACTTATATATTTCAATTTTCAGATATATTAATTTTCATAACATTTATTTACAAAAATATAAGTTACTTAATTAAAAAAAAAAAATTTCGTAAATTAAACCTTTCTATTGCTTTTCTATTAACTCCGTTTTATATTGGCACAATAATTTTAATTTTATCTTTAAGCTTTAAAACGTTTAATTTTCTTTTTAAAATTTTGCTAAATCACTCTAAATTTACATAACTATACAACTTTAAAACAAACAAAGAAATTCCAAGTAAGAGAAAACAAACAAAGAAATTTGGAATGAATAAGAGGTGATATCAAAATTTTTCAAAATTGTGAGGTAAAGTAAAAATAAAATCCAGATAAAAAGGTATTTTTGAGGATGGCAGAAATTTTTTTCTAAATAGAGAGGTGAAATAAAAAAAAATCCAGATATGAAAAGGAAAAATCCAGATAATATATTTTTTTTCTAATAAAACAAAGAAATTTGTTCCAGATAGGAAAAAATTCCATATAGTTATAGAATATTTCACCTAGAGAGTTAATTTTCAATATAAAGTAGTTTCAAGCTGATAAAGATCTGTTCCATATAAGGAGAAATTTCTATTATAGAGGTAGCAAGATAGGGACGTTTGACTGTTTTACAAAACATAAATTATAGTTTGGTACCTTATAGTTTTGGTACAAATTAATATAATTTATAATTTTCTTAAATTAAACTAAGTATATTAATATTTTAAAGTTTTATAAAAAAAAATTAGTAAATAAATTAAGTAAGTTAATTTTCTTAACTCTTAAAATAATAAAAACTATAGTTTTTGAGATTTTAATATACTTAAGTAACTAAGTAGCTAAATTATGTTGAAAATCTAAATGTTTTTCACAATAATCGAAGTTTAAATCTATACACAAATCAAATATAAGGGTCATACTATATATTTAAATTGCTATTTATAAATAGTTATCTGTTCAGTTTTTAAAATGTTTGTTACAATATATGCAATATTCGAATTCTTAGCTTTGTTATTCTAAGCACAAATCATTTATTTATTTTTATTATATATATGTATATATATAAATATATATATAAATGTATTAAATATCACAAATGATAATACAATAATACTAAACCATCGGTTATTAAGGTTATCATAGCGCTTAACTATTCGGCCGATCGAAGCCCTTTGTGTTCAGTTTTTTTTTTTTTTTTTTCTATATTCTACGTAAATTTGAGATATTGCATATATGGTTCCAGGATTTAGGTAAATTGCATAGTGTATGCAAAAATTTATAGGAAATACATAAGTACTTATACATATATGCATACATTTGCTGTTATAGATTTCATTAACTTTTGTTAAATATACATACATATACTTGTATATACTTAAAACATCCTTGACTTGTTACAAAAAAAAAAAAAATTGAATCATTTGAAATTTAAAATTCTATTCTTATGTAAGTAAAATGCTCATTTATTTATTTATATTAATTTTTTGTTCTAAGTTTATTAGTTTTGTTTACTTCTTTGTTTTCTTTTGTTTTTATAATAGATTTGTCGTTTGACATTGCATTTTTGTATATTAATTGTACAATTTTGTTTTATTATCCCCGCTATTGTTTAGATAAAGTATATTTTAAATGTTGAGAATTTTTAACATTTTATTTTTTTCTTTTATTTAAAACAATTTAATATCCAAAAATAAATATCGTAAGTATATATATATATATATATATATATATAATAAACTAAGTATAATTATTTTTCAAAATTAATTTCATATAGACTTATTGTATATGGTAACTATGTATACATTTTATATGCATTCAAAATAAAAATTGTTTTCATCATTATTATATGAAAATAAATAAAAATAAGGATTTTTTAAGTCAAAAGACTATTTATTTAGCCTCATTAATAATAGGTGGAACAAAAAAATTTAGTACATACTTATATGAATTTTTTTATTTTAAATTTTCACTTTAAAAAATCACTTCTGTTTTGTGTCTCGACCTTTTGTTTTTGGTAACATACATAAATAACTAACTATATATATATTTTGTTTTTTCTTTTTTTCTTCCTTCTTCATTCAATTCAAAGAAGAACATGCGCACTTGTTGATTAGTTCATATCGTTTTAAATTTAATTCTGGGCACGTTGAATCCTTTTGGTTACCATGTAAATTCAAAATATGTACAATATAAAAAAAAAAAATTAAATTTTTTTTCTTTTATTTCCTTTATTTTTCACTAAACATTTCTAAATACTTAATTCGTATACTGAAAAATAAAATAAATATAAAGCAATTTTCAGTTTAATTTTCTATTAAAGTCAACATTTTTATACGTATACATAATACATATATGTATAAAAATTACTTCAAAATGTACTTATATATACAATGTACGTACCTATAATAAGTACATTACAACATTACATATATTCATATTAATATTGAATGAAAATAATAATAATAAAAAAAAAAAAACACAAAAACACTAGATTATAGGAAATGAAACCCTATGGTGTTATTAATCCTTTACAATATGAAAAAGATATAGTGCTTTACAATTTAAAATTAGCTCAAATTAAATAAAAAAAAAAAAGAATCTAGTTAACGATTATATATACCTTTATATATATAGATATTTAATTAAGTAAATAAATTAAAATAGTAAACACTACTAATCAAAAGATTAGAACTATAGAAAAATGGAAAAATAATAATGTTAAATTTTTTTATTAAATCTAAATAATAAGTAATCATGTTAAATGTCTTCCTTTTTTTTTCAATTAATACGTTTTAATCTTTTTTCTCCTTTTCCACTCCTATATGAAGTATAAGGGCATCCATTAAGCCACTTATTATCTATGTTTGTCTAAACTTGAATTTCTGGAATCTTTAATCTATTGTATAAGATTATGAGACGTAAATATTTCCTTGCTTCTACCTCATCTATTATCTTATAGGTACAAGAGTTATTTTATTATTATTTTATTATATAAAATATGATATTAATTATAAGATATATTTAATTATTTTTTATTTAATTATATTATACTAATTAATAATTAATTATATACTTATTATAAGAAAAATCTATATTATTTTTTTAATATATATGAACAAGTCGCGAAATCTTTGCGAGATCTTTCAAACAAAAGGCTGGTGTCTTAAACACTACCCCATTGTATGGATAAATAAGTATATACTTAAGTAAGTCAGAATATAAGTCAGTTTTATTGCTTTTGCAATGTGTTTCCATCGGACTATCTAGTTTTGATCGAATAAAACTAAACTCTGTGGTGATATTTTTCTTAATCTATTCTAAATATCAAGAATTAATAAAATAATATAAATATTTTTTAAGAATTAATTACTTGTACTTAAGTATATATGTAGTTTTAAAACTGTTTACTTTTACTTTTTGAATCTTTTAATTTTTGATATTTTTAATGTTTTCTTAATCTGTGTTTTTTTTCATTCGTTCATATTTCATTTAAATATTTAATTAAATTATTATATATATACTTAACTAAGTAAATAAATTTTGTGGGGTGTCGATGGCTTCGGTAGAAGAGCGTATAAAATACGCTGTAAACACCGAGGGAGTGTGGGTTCAAATACCATACACGTCGTAAGAGTTATTCCCCCTTACGACATTTACAGCCACGCCAGAATAGAAAAGGCTGTGTAATTTCCTGTCCACATTTATGTGAAAAAAAAAATAAAATAAATTTTGTCTTGTAAGTAAATAAAATGTCAAATTTTATTTGAAAAAAAAAGACAAAAGACAGAAAGCTGTCTTTTCTTATAAAAAAATAAAAAGGAAAAAGACAGCTTTGTTCATGAATTATTCTAGGATTGTTTTACCTTACTAATGTTATCATATTATGTCTAAATAAAAAATCTCAATAAGTTAGCAATTAATCGAATTTTTAGGTAACGAAATAAAGGTCATGCCGAACAAAAAATAAAATTATGTTACAATCCTGCAAACATTTTTTTTCTGTAAAACACCCAAAACTTGACAAGTACATACATATATGTAGTAAATTGTAATAAAAAAGGGCTTTTTTTTTGTATGATCGGATGTATTCATATATTACATACTTAACTGAGGTTCTGTAATAAAATTCACTGCTATATACCATGATTCCAAATCTTGATTAGCTATAGGTAAATATTGGGGGACTTAAAGACAATTTTTAGATGTTTTTAATTTTTTTAAAATTGTCTTATAATAGCGTGCAGATGATTAAAAACGCGTTCGAAAGGGGTCATCTAGAGCCAACAAGTACTTAATAAGCTTTCTGTCTTTCTTAATTTGAAAACTACAAGTTCTTGAATATAAAAAATTTGGAATTTAAATTATACTTAATTCTCCTATATAAACAGTGTGAACAGGTAAGTTCGTTATATTTCTATCCTTCTGATTCTTTTCTTATATACTGCCCCTACATTATACACTATACCTCCGCTTTATTATTCATTTAAGACAAATTTTTATTAATAAGAATTGAATTTTTCATTTTAATTTTCATTTAACAATAATTAACATCTAGCCGAAATAAGTTAATGAATCCCAAATGAATTAACACAAACAACAACTTAAAATTTAAACTTCTGCTAAATTTAGAGAAAATCGAAAAAATTATTAAGTCCGATAAAGTATTATTATTAGTATTTATTATTTTTTTTACATCGAACCTCAATAGCCATTAGACATTATCCAATTAAAAAATAAAAATTTTTTAAGGTTAAATATTAATATTTAAGTTCCGATATTATCACTTTAAATATTTTTTAATAAGATTTGTAGCAATAAGTAATTATAACATTTATGATTTCACCTTTTGTTTATATCGGTATACTACGTAGTAACTAAGTACTAGTTATAGCTAAATTTAACTCGAATTAGCTATTTTTCCACTCTATTAGCTAGCTCGAGCTTAATTTATTTATATTTTGTTCAGACCGTCATTTAAATCTAATATAATTTAAATGGAGTCAAAACATATACCTTTAGAATTTTTATTTTAAACAGATTACAATTTGTTTTTTTGTTTGAGTTGTGATAAAGTATTGTAATAGTACTGCAATCTTAAAAATTTTGTTTTATTTGTACATTTTGCTGATTTTTTGTGCCTTGTATAATATATTTTTTTATACGTTATTTTTGCATTTGGATTTCTAACAAAGTTTGGATCAGATTCTTGAAAGAATAACATTGGTTATTAAAAATGAAGACTACCATTTTTGTTTTTTCTACATAATTAAGTAGTAAAAACATATTAAATAGTTCAAATACGAAAGCTAGCCTTAAAGAGGACCACACCATACATAAGTATTTTTAATTTAATTATTGTGTAAAATATGATCAAAAGGGATTTAGGAAAAAAAAAACATCTCATAAAATATTAATTGATATGATTAGCGAGAGTTTCGTAGGTGCGACCATTACTTTTTTTTATATGGAAGTTTCTGAAAAATGTAATAAAAAAAATAATTAGGAAGGATTTAAGTTTTGGTTACAAAAACAGAATTTTAATAATTTGTTTAGTGGGGATTTGGGATTTTGTAATTGACGTATGTGCTTAACAATGTAAAAGCAAAATTTTAGGGAGATTTTGGTTAGTTTGTTAAAAAATCAGTGTTTTAATAATTTATTTAGGGGGATTTGGAGTAACAATTAGCATTATTTTGGATGCTTTGTTGCTAAAATGTGTATGTAAAAGAGGGATTTTAAAGTTGGTTACAAGATCAGCATTTTACCAGAATAAACCAGAATAAACTAGAATTACCAGAATAAGTATATAATATGAATACATGCGTCTATGCCTATAAAATATTTTGAATTAAGAGAGATTTTAGAATTGGTTTTAGAAATTGCAAACTCAAGATTTCAATAATTTGTTTAGGAAAGGTTAAAGTGACAGAACTCAAAAAAAAAATTAGAGTGACAGGAGACTTTGAATCGGTGTTTTAAAAATCGACATAATATCTTATCTAAACAAATTTGCATACAAGTAAATCGCATATAAAATGTATTTAAATTATCCTGCATACTTATCGATTTGACAGCTATACCAAAATATTATTACTTATCCAATAGCATATAAAGATAAAATAAATTTGAATCCTTTGTCATACTAAATGGGCATAATGGCCAATTTTTTAAAGTTAAATAAAAATCAATATATATTTAATATGAATCACTTAGTAAATAAATTTTATTATGAATTATTCTTTTTTTTCATTAAAAAAAAAAAAAAATTATAAAATAGAATTTTACAATATTAGTAAATTTTCTAATAAAAAAAAAAATAATAATAATAAAAAACATCACATTTAAATAAATAACAAAAATAAATAATACTTTCTTTTACGTGTCGATATTAAATCAAATCGTTATAAAAAATTAAACATTTTCGCTTAAAATCAGATTTTAATTTATTTACATATTGATATATTTTATAATACTTATACAAGTATATATACATATATGTATATTTAAATATTTATCCTTTTATTATACATATATTTCAATGTATGAACATAACATACGTATGTACATATATAAATACTTATTTTAAAAGTTTTTGTTTATTTAAAATAGCGTGAAAGAAAACAACGAAAACTTTATTCAGAAGAATGGGCATTAGGTGATGATGATTTGGAAGGTGTACGTGGTTTTAGTGTTGCTGAAAAATTAGAATCAACTAAATTTGCGCATACAGGAATGGTGCGCGAAATTCAAGGGAATGATTTAAATGTTGGGTAAGTAAAAAATAAAAATAAAAAGAAAAATTAAAAACACGATAAATTATATCAAATTATTTTATTTTGTGTTATAAATTTTAAGGGTATTTAAAGTATGATGTATTTTCAAAATTTTTTATTTCTTTGTTACATCTGTTCCTTTTTAATTTTCAACTTAAATTATAGGATATATTATTTAAATATATTTTTAAAATAAAGTTATTTTAAAATATAATTAGTAAAATAACAATTTTAAACTAAATTAAAAGTGTATGAGCCAGATTCATTTGTTAGACAGGGTAATTCTTTTTCGGCTTTGAATTTTTATAGCTTGCATTTGGGAGCTCAAAAACTAAGAAAAAAGGGAATTCTGGGGGGGAAGGGGTGGTTTATTTTACTCGGTTCTTAAAATAATGGGGTTTAAAGTTTTTGTTCACTTTTAATTGAATTTTTTTGTACTTATATCTCAAAAACTAATTATACATTTTTTTTTTTTTCGTTTTAATCTCCCAAATATAACCCTATAAATATTTAAGATCGAAAAAAAATCACCCTGTATTCTATCTTTTCTCTTACATAAAAAATAATGTAAGTATATATTTTATATGTACCTAAAACCAATCCGATTCAATTTTATTCCAAAATTAATATATTATTTTAATTAATTTTAATTAAATTGAAATTACTTAGTTATGTTTAAGAGAAAAAAATCTATTCTTGAGTTTTTATTTTCCATTAATAATTAAAGTCATGTTTCTTACGGATTTTATGTTAAGAAATTTTATTGAAGTTTTTCGAACGTTTCGATATAATTAATATATTCTTTTTGTATAAAATTTTGTCCTTATTTAAATGGACATATAAACTATGGGAGATGTTTTACTTTTCATATTATTACGTATATAAATAATATTCATATACGTTTTTTAATAGATTAATTATTGCAATCAATTATTATTAATGTTATAGGATAAAAAACTGATCTAATTTAATAACATAATCAAGAATCATAATATTTTCTTTATGATCTTTAATTATATTGTATAGTGTAAGATTAAAACTCTATAAACTTTAAAAACACTAGATTATTTTGTATTTAAAGTTAGTTACATTAATTTGCTTTCAAGCATTTTTTTTTTAAATTTAATTCTTACATTATTTAAATTAAATTACTCGTATTTATATACCTACATATATGTATAGGTACCCCATTTTCCTTAAATAAATAGAAAAATTTTCTATATAGGTAAATGTTTAAAATTAAAAAGTTTTTTTTTTAGTTTTATTTATTTACTTATTTATTTTTGAAAATAATGTCATCTATTATTCTACGTGGTACAAAACTCTTTAATTTTAAAAATAAAAAAATAAAATAAATAAATCTATTAATGTACTCTTTAAATATTTAGATTCCTACAACAATATGGTTTCAACATTCCATTATTAATACGAGAAAAGACCGGTTTAGGATTACGTGTACCATCACCAGATTTTTCAATTAATGATGTACGTCTTTGTGTTGGATCACGTCGTATTCTTGATGTTATGGATGTAAATACCCAAAAGAATCTTCAAATGACAATGAAAGAATGGCAACAGTATTATGAAGAGCCAGAAAAAGAAAAATTATTAAATGTTATTTCATTAGAATTTTCTCATACAAAAATGGATAATTTTATACAAAGTCCTGAAATTGTAAGACAAATTGATTGGGTTGATGTAGTTTGGCCTAAACAACTTAAGGAGGCCCAAACAGAAGGGACAAATTCACTTGGCCATATGAAATATCCCAAAGTACAAAAATATTGTTTAATGTCTGTTAAAAATTGTTATACTGATTTTCATATTGATTTTGGTGGTACATCAGTTTGGTATCATATTTTAAAAGGTAGTAAAGTATTTTGGTTAATACCACCAACAGAAAAAAATTTACAATTATATGAAAAGTGGTGTTCATCTGGTAAACAATCGGATGTTTTTTTTGGTGATACTGTTGA
Organism: Poecilobothrus nobilitatus; assembly: GCA_947095535.1. Classification (NCBI taxonomy): domain Eukaryota; kingdom Metazoa; phylum Arthropoda; class Insecta; order Diptera; family Dolichopodidae; genus Poecilobothrus; species Poecilobothrus nobilitatus. Next base: position 245,374,424 of record OX352773.1, on the reverse strand, counting down.
GAAATGTGCAAGAGTATATTTAACAGCTGGTAATACATTTTTTATACCAACAGGATGGATTCATGCTGTTTATACACCAACAGATTCGTTAGTTTTTGGTGGTAATTTTCTACATTCTTTTGGAATAGTAAAACAATTAAAAACAGCACAGGTAGAGGACACAACAAAAGTACCTCAGAAATTTCGTTATCCATTTTTTACAGAAATGTTATGGTATGTTTTAGCAAAGTATGTTTATACATTGTTAGGAAGAAGTCATTTAGAAAATCAGCCATCAAAAAATGAAGATGATATAATAAAACAACCTCATATTCACTTAACACATTATGAATTATTTGGATTAAAAGAAATTGTGATGTATTTATATGATTTACCATCTCATAAAAAATGTGTACCAGATTTAATTAAAGATCCAGTTGCATTAATTAAAGATGTTAGAACTCTTGTAGAACGGCATTGTAAAGATCGACCTGAAATGGCTATCACAGGACTTTCTGTTCTTCAACAAGAATCATCTAATCGGTCAGTTGAATTTAAAGTTTATGATCGTGTTGCATTAAAAGAAATAATCAAACGAGAAACTGAAGATGGTACATATATTCAACACCAAGAATTAAAAAATTATGCATATAAGCCTGAACCACCCATTGATATGAATGGTATAATTAGTGGAAACGGGAACACCAGTAGTAGTGGTAGTAATAGTAATGCAAGTAGCAATGACAGTAGCAATGATTCTGGTACAACTTCTGGAGCTGTTGAAGAACCTTTGCCAGATATAAATAAACACAAAAATGCAAGTAAGTGTTATTATTCAATAAGCTAATTCCTTTTTCCAAAAACAAAATTTAAATTTTGTAATTAATTAATCATATCTAAAAAATGTTTATAGGTACCTTCAATCCAGCTCCTTTAAATGAAGATGCAAATTTTGTTCAACCAACAACAACAACAGGATCAACTTTTTTAAAAACAAAAGCATTAAAAAAATTACATAATTTTAGTGGAGTAATAACAGATGCTGCTGGTAATATTATATGCAATATGAATAATTCAAGTACTATCAATTCAAATAATGGAGCTGATTCTACCACAGTAATAAATTTTCAAAATAGTCAAAGTAATTCTTCTGTTATATCTCCACCTCCAGTATCAACAATTGCTAATAATTGCATTGCAACAAACAATATTAATAATTCATCCGCTAATGGTCAACCTCGACGTCGAAGAACACGCTGCAAAGTTTGTGAAGCATGTCAACGATCTGATTGTGGAGAATGTAGTTTTTGTTTAGATATGGTAAAATTTGGAGGCCCTGGTCGTGCAAAACAAACTTGTATGATGCGACAATGTTTATCACCTATGTTGCCAGTTACAGCACAGTGCATATTTTGTCATTTGGATGGATGGAGGCAAACACCCGTATCACCACAAGCTAAGCAACTCGCATCATTAGATGGCCCTTCATCTTTGATGGAATGTTCTGTATGTTATGAAATAGCTCATCCAGATTGTTCTCAAAAATCTGCTCAATGTCCAAAAGGGGGAATCGTTAATGAAGATTTACCGAACAGCTGGGAATGTCCTTCCTGTTGCAAACTTGGAAAAAATAATGATTACAAGGTATGAATAATATTCTCTTAAATTTTTCATTAGATTTTATTTTTTTATTTTATTGTTATTTACAGCCAAGACATTTTAGAGCTCGACAAAAATCATCAGAAGTTAGAAGAATGTCAGTTAGTAGCGATGCATCATCGGTTTTGGAAAGTGGTAAAAATCCCCATTTAGATAATAACACCACCATTAACAGTAATTTCTCATCAATTTATAATCAAGATAATATGACTTCGGGTGAATCAGAATTAGACACACCTACAAAAGACAGTACAAAACCTTCAGTAATAGTTAAAACAGAACAACATAGCAATAGTAGTAATTGTGGTAGTTACATTAAATATCAACAATATAATGTTGATGAATCAAGTAATGATCGGAATACGTCGGGAGTTAAGCGTAGAAAAAGTGACGAAAATAGTGTGTCTAGTAGTATGCAAGATAGTATGGATAATCCAGAGCTTAATTCTAACGTACCACGTAAAAGAAATCTAGCACGTATACAATTGGCACAACAGATTATTGCTTCTTCAACACGTATATTAAAAAAACCGCAATATGTGGTACGGCCAGCCCCTTTACCTCCATTACCTGCATCAACAAATCCAGTTTTAGATCCTACCATTATAAAATTAATATTTCGCTATTTACCACATGAAACCTTAGTTACCTGTTCAGCTGTTTGTAAGGTATGGTCAAATGTATCTGTAGATTCTGATTTATGGAAATGTATGAATTGTAATGAACATAAAATGACAGCATCGCTATTAACTGCCATTGTAAGACGTCAACCAGAACATTTAATATTAGATTGGACACAAATAGCTAAAAAACAGTTAGCATGGACAATTGCACGATTACCTGCTTTGAAAAATTTAAGTTTACAAAGTGTACCAATACAAACAATTTTTGCATTACATACTTGTCAGTGTCCACCTTTACAAGTTTTGGATCTTAGTTTTGTACGTGGTTTAAATGATTCGGCTATTCGTGAAATTTTATCACCACCAAAAGATTCAAGACCAGGATTAACGGATTCAAAATCACGTTTACGTAATTTAAAGACACTTAAAATAGCAGGAACAGATATATCCGATGTTGCTCTTCGTTATATTACACAAGGTTTACCATCTTTAACACATTTAGATTTATCATCTTGTCAACGTGTCACTGATGCCGGTATCGCACAAATTGGCACTTGTTCAAGTGCTATTAATACTTTAATTGAATTAAATTTAAGTGGATGCCGTTTAATTACGGAACTTTCTTTAGATTACTTAAATAAATGTGAACAGTTAATATTATTAGATTTACGCCATGTGCCACTAGTGACAACACAATCTGTGATTAAATTTGCTGCTGAATCAAAGCATAATTTACAGGTTAAAGATATTAAATTAGTTGTACCACGAGAAACTGAATTATCATTGGATTTTTAATTTTAGTTTATTTAGATATCAATAAAACAATTTTTATTTTAAAAATTTAAAATGAGTAAAGCAAGTGCATGAATTAAAATTATATATAGATATTAGCATAAATATTTAACATTAAATTAGTAGAAATATTTTGATTAAAAAAAATATAAAATGTTAATTTTATAGTTATAATAATAATTAAAAAGTGGCACAGTTTAATTAATATCATCCTTTTTAGGTGTTGATTTTCTAAATTAATAAACTTTATGTTTAATGCATTTTTCGACTCAATAACACTGTTCATATATTATGTAAAAATAAAAGAATAATTAAAAACCAATAAGCCAATAAAACTTAAAAAAAAAAAATATGTTTAATTATTTTAATTTTACTTTTAATAATGTGCATATAACCATTTATTATTAAGAATTAAGTGTTTAGAGTTTTATCTAGTTTATTTTACATTATAAGCCAAAGATTTATACATAATATTTTTTGTTGAATTTTTATCAACATAATTATAAAAAATAATTTTAATTCTAAATTCAATTCTTTCATAAAATTTCAATATTTTTAAAAGTAGTGTAATTTTTTTTTTCTTTTTAGTAAGTAATATTTAAAATAAATATAATAATGTTAAAAAATTGTAAATTCAAACATAAAATTGTGTTTTAACATTTTAGTAAATAATTTTACTTATAAATAAAGTTAATTAAAAAAAAAAAATTGCAAATATTAGTTATAAATTATAATTGTTGTAGAATTTTTTACTTAGTTTTTACAATTTACAAAGTTAAAAACGCAATAATTTCAGGTTAAATTTATTAAGTATATAAATCATATTAAACAAAAAGTTTTTTGTAAAGGCAGATCGTAAGATTTCGAATTGATTTGTCCTTGACGCAATACTTTTCCAAATTTATTTGTAAGTATTATTTGTATATATTATATGTTGCCAAAGTTTCTCCAATTTTCAAGGTTTTAGAAACAACTTGAAAGGATTGTAAATTTTGATTCCTATAACATTCGTTTTACAGAAGATTTCACAATTAATACCTGCTTATACCTACTGATATATTGGTTTTTTTTTTTATTTTTTTAATGCATTTCTCTGCCACATATGGGGGGTAAATGTCGTAAGGGGGAATAACTCTTACGACGTGTGTGGGATTCGAACCCACACTCCCTCGATGTTTACAGCGTATTTTTTACGCTCTTACCCACTAGGCCACCAATGCCCCCTCATATATTGTTTTAAAATTTATTATTTTATTGAACGCGTAATTAAATATAAAATCATTAAATACTTATTAAATTAAACTTTAGTTTAGTTAGGGTGGATGGTGAAAATATAAATCAATGCATAAACTAACGTAAACTGACATATTATATTTTAGCATAAAGTAACATAATAATATAATATAGACTATAGAGTATTTATGCAGAGTAAAGTTTGCTAGTCATTTTTTCAAATCGCAAAATTTTATATTCACTCAAAAGTATATTACTCAATTTATTATGCTTATAAATTGAGCTGAAATTATTTTAAACTCATAAATACTCTACATGTATATTACTTTATGATTTTAGACAATTGTTTATCTCTAGAAATGAAAAATATAAAAAATATAATAACGAATTTTTTTATGTGATATTAATTTTTTTAACTGGCATATTGAATAAAATTAAATTTAAAAAATTTAAATTAACCGTACAAAAAGAAACACTAATACCAACATTTGGTGTTTTTGTTATTCGTTATTATTTTCAGTAGGCTCTGTATTCGTTATAAAGATTTTACACATTTGTTTTTTAGGTTATATTTTAAATGTTTAATGATGGTTTAATGTCAAAGATTGACATTTGTTTTCTATTCTAGTCCTGTTTCTCTGTCCTTGTTCTGTCTAGTTCTAGTATTTGATTTAATAATTGTGCCTAAACTTCGAATTTTAAGTTTAAAAAGTTTTTTATAATAATGTTACGAAGCACTACAAGGTTACTAATGAGCCATGTACATAATTCTTTTCTGAATTGCTCAAGAGAATTTCACGGTTTATAATTATTTTTAATTTTTTTGCTTTGTTTATTTTATTTTATTATTTTTAGTTAACTCGCCACAATTAACCAAACGATGGGTTTCTCCAACGCTCCGTGAGCTACAGAATAGAAGAAAAAAATTTAAATCTGTAATTTATACACCTCGAAATACTTTTCCAGAATGGAATTATAATGCTGAAGTTTTTGCTTTCGGGAAAAGATTAAATGAAGTATTCAATACTGAACATTTACAAAGTGCATTTGTCGATCCTTCATATGTAGCACAAGAAGAACATCGACAAAAGGAACTTGGGGTTGAAACCTCTTTAAATATTAAAGATAATAGAAATTTAATTGAAATTGGTGAAAAATGTATATCAGATTATGTGCAATCGTATCTTCAATTTTTTTTACCAAAATGTCCACAAGAAGGAATAATAAGCATATTTGATTGGTTAACAAGTGAAAAAAAATTGGCAAATATTTCTTCTAATATAGGCACAAAAGATTTAATTTTGTGTGCTGATAATAATCCAACAGAAAAAATATTACGGGATACATTTGTAGCAGTAATAGGAGCTTTGAGAGAATCATCCGGAGAACAAATTGTATATACATTTATTAGAGATTTCATTTGCACTCAATTAAATCAAAAAGATTTAACTGAAGTATGGGTTATTGATAACCCATTGGAAAAATTAAAGATTACTTGTAAAGATAATAAATTAGGTGAACTAGAACCTAGATTAATTGGACAAAATGGTTCTAATACGGTATTAGCAACTTATTACGTTGGAATATATGAAAACAAAAAAATGTTAGGAAAAGGTAAAAATGCATCTTTAACCACTTAATAAAGTTAAAATAATTTTACATTTCCATTATTTTATTTTAGGATTTGGAGAATCAATTGATATTGCAATTAAATCAGCTTCTCTTGATGCTCTTTGTAAAATATATGGTATCCATTCTAATCAAAAAAGATTTAAATTTGAAATTCAATTAGAAAATAGAATTCAAAATGAACAAGAACTTTTACAAAAGAATTGATTTTTAAACATATAAATATATTTTTAGAAATGTAAAAAAAAGGTAATAAAAAAACAATTAAAATTTATTATTTTCTGAGTCCATTATTAAATTTCCATCTTTATCTTTCAGTCTTATTCGACCATTTGAATATCTTGTTTCTTGACTTCCATCTGGATATACTATTTTTACAGTTCCATCGGGATACTCTCGTCGTTTATGAATTTTCGTATGAATTTCCTTTTGGCCATTTGGGAATGTTAATATTTTATCACCAGTTTTTAGCTGTATACAAGTCGTTCCATCAGCATACTTCCATTCTTCTAATTTATGTTGGTCTGAGGGGTTTGATATTCGTATCGAACCATTGGGAAAATGTACCTCAATAGTTCCATCTTTGTGGCGATGTTCTGTTTGCCCATTAGGAAATTCTAAAATTTCTAAACCATCCAAATAAGTAGTATGCCATGTATTTTTTTCAGCATAATAATATCTAACAGTTCCTGCCGAAATGTTAGTTTCTTTAATGTCTTTATTAAAATAAAGCATTTTTATATTCATACCATCAGGTGAAATTTTTTTTAAATTTCCATTTGGATACCAAATATCTTTGCTACCATCTGAATGTTGGATTTCTCTTTTAAATTCATTGGTATTATAATTGCTATTACTTTCATTTTTACTTACTTTAGAATTATTAAAATCTTTTGATTTTTTATGAGATTTATTTAAAATTTTCGTTCTTTGATAACTTTTATTTTTATTTAAACGTTTAATTTCTTCCTCATCACTTGAAGATGAATAATTTTCTTGTTCAGAGTTTTCTGTAGAACTATGAGAACTCTTATTGGGTAAATAATAACTTTTAGAATCTTTTAACTTTGAATGCTGGCTCGGATATATAGATTTTCGTTTATGAGAAACAATTTTTGCTACCACTGGTTTAACATTTTTATTTTGAATTATTTCAGCTGTCACGGGAACCTAAAATTTTGAAAATTTATAATCAAACTTAATATTATGTACATTAAAAAATATAAAATTTTATTATTTACTTCTACTGGCTTAACAGTTAGTTTGGCTATAGTTTTATTTATTTCCTGAAGCATTTTATTATTATTTTGTCTGGTCATTCGTGCATTTTCACTTTCTATTTTTTTATTTTCTTTTTTTAAATTATCAATTTCGAAGGTTAAATCTTTTATTTCCTTTTCCAAATTTCTTATTTGTGCACGTAATCTAGCTTGTGCAGCTACATGTTTAGATTCTTTGCCTTTTATTTCTTTCTGAAGCAATTCTACTTCTTCTTTTAATCTTAAAATTTCATCTCTTTCCTTTCTATTTGGATTTTTTTGCTCTCTAATAATTTTTTCTATTTTTTTCTTTTCTTCTTCAATTTTTAACCGTTCGTCATGTAAATGTATTTCATATTTTATTTTTTCATCATTGAATTTCTCTTGCATTTCAATTCGTTCATGCTCGAATTGAATTTTACTTAATTCGTGTTCTTGCTTCAGTCTTAATAGTTCTGAATTATTTTGTCGAAACGAACTAATTTCATTTTCTAATTCAATTATTCGATTTTTAAGCAACTCGGTTTTTTCTAAAATTTCTTTTCGATGTTCTTCACTTTTAAGTGGTATAGTTAAAAGTTGTTCAATTAAAGTTGTGTCATCGCGATATGTTTCTTCGTTGTTTGGCATGACCGCAGAAAACAAATTTGCTTTAAAATTTTCAAATCCAGAATGATCAACAGATTCTCTAAAATGCTTGTTATTCATTTGTTTCCAATTATAAGGAATTTTATTATGAGAAATTTCTTCATCACTGTGGGTTTGATTTACTTGCACTTCTTCACAAAATCGAACGTGGCCTCGATTGCAATGCTCATTTTCTTTGATACTATTTTCTTGTAAATGTTGACGTACTTAAAAAATTATGTTTTAATATTTTTATTTTAAAATTCATCAATTTTTACTTACTTATAGGACTTTCATTATCTGTACTATAATTTTTTTCACTAGGTTCTGTCAGTGAAGTGTTATTACTGCTATCACTCGATTCAATTGGTATTATTTTATTTTCGATGTCGCATGGAAAAGGTGATATTTTTACTTTCTCCATTTGCTGCATTTCTTTTTCTTCTGCAATATCTTTAGATGCAACTATTAGAGCGTTTGTTCTTTCTTCTATCCATTTTTGAATTAAGGTTGCATTGATTTCAAAACTTCCTTGTTGGGCTCTTTTTTCTAACAACTCAAATATACTTAGATTTTCCGAATCTTCTAATGATTCTTCGGTTTTAGAAAGCGATAATTCTAGATTGTGTCGAAGAGTTTCAATTGGAAAAGGTTGTATTTGATATGTATTAAGAACTTTAGACCAGCTAATTGGATTTTCAATTGAATCAAGTGATATCCTTTGTTTTGCTATTATATTTTTATTTTCTTTCATAGTAGAAAGATCAACATACTTAAATTCTTGATTAGCTGAAAAACTTTCACAATACGAATCATCTTCATCTTTTGAATCGTCTTTTATACTAAGAACATCAGAATATAATTGGTTACCTTTAGTTTTTTCTTTAACAGCCTTTTCACTTTTATTATTAACATTATTATTAAGTTTAGTTTTATTTTTTTGAAATTTTGATTTAGAAGTAGATGAAAGGTTTTTGTGCGCATTTGAGTACTTATATTTAGGCAAGTTATGAAGACGAAATGCTTCAGGATCAATTTTGAATCTACTTTTAAGACCTTCACCTCTTTTTAAAAATGTACGTTTTGGTATATCTTCTAAATTGCATTCATTTTCTTTATCCTTATCATTATTTGTATCTTCTTCTAATGGATATATTCCTAATTGGTTGTATAATTCCTTTTGTTCGATACCTAACTTAGTTCGTTGTTCGGCCTGTCGTTCATTTATGATTTTTTGCTGTTCTTCTTGCCATTTATGTAATTCTTTTAATCTTTTTTTAATATTTTGCGGTCCTAAATTTTCAGTCATTTTGCAATTTTAAATATTTTTGTTTACATTTTTTGACAAAAACGAATTTGAAAATCAGTTATATCAACATAACAAAATTAAACTAGTTACATACATACATATGTACATTAAAAGTAGCATTTGTGCTACAAATAAATGTTTTATTTGCTGTTGCAATAGTAATATTTTTAAGTTATTATTGAAAAAAGCAGACATATTTGCTAAAGTTTATTAGAAATTGTTAAAAATTTAATGAGTTTAATAATTATAAAATGTTTTGAGAATTGAAAAAGATCAACAGTTTAATTCTTGACATTTTTTTACGTAAATATTTGACTGTTGGTATTTCTGATCTGTATGTGCAGTAATTTATTAAAATAAGGATTAGATAAATTAACGCATTTAGAAGCCATATCCATATTTAAAGTGAATATAATTATGATGAAAACTTAACGAATTTGAAGATAGTGCAGTTGTGCAGACAATAGTACGATAAAGGTACGAATTTATGTACATACACAAAATTCTTAGTGAACAAGACCTACTACACTACACATGTACCGTATATAATTTTAATTAGATTTCATTGATCTAAACATTAATACATTAATAGATTTAGACGATATAAAAAACATAAATAAATTAGTCATTAGGAAAAATTAAAATTTATTTTATTTAAAAATTCTTTATTTTATTTTCTTAAGATAATTTTATATTTCTATCTATTCCTTACATATTTATTTTAAAACTGTAATCTTAATTTTTGTATTAATCATTATCGTTCTTATCATTATCTTGTTCGCTATCAAAGAATTCGTTTTTTGGTTCCACCATTCTATCTTCATCTGCTTGACTAATTCGAACATCTGGATCTGATTCTTCTTTGATTCGATTTTCTTCACTTTCTAAAGTATCTGGTGGTATATTAAACATTTGTACACTTGGTGCATGTTGACACATTTTTAAATTTTCATAAACATGTTTAACAATTAGTTCTAAATATTGTTTTGAATTTGCATTATCTTGAGCTCCTTTAATTTCAGGATGTAAAGTAAAATCAGGAGCAAAAAATTCTAAATATTCTGTCATGGGCAATTCGTTAGATATAGATTCGTCAACCAATAAAGATGTTTCATATGTCCAACAACGTGCTACATTTCTTAATGTATATCCTCCTCCGCCAACAACTAAAACAGGAACATTCAGATCTTTTACAAATTTTACACATTCTCCATGTCCTCTTGTGCTTAAAGAAAAACAACCTAATCTATCACCGGCTAAAGAATCGGCACCACATTGAAGCACAATAGCTGTTGGTCTATAATATTCCATAACATATGAAATCGTTGGTTTAAAAACTTGATAATAACTGTTATCATCAATACCTTCTTTTAAAGGTACATTAACACTATAATATCTTCCAGATTCTGCACCAATTTCATACATGTCTCCCGTTCCAGGGAAAAACCAATTTCCATACTTGTGAAAAGAAACTGTCATTACTCTATCAGTCAAATAAAATGCTTCTTGAACACCATCTCCATGATGTACATCAATATCTATATAAAGAACTCTAGGGTGGTATTTCAGTAATTCTAAAATGCCAATTACTATATCATTGACATAACAAAATCCTAAAACAAAATAAATTGTTTATTAAGTGCAATTTATCTTTTACAAAATTATATAATATATAACAATTAAATTTTGTATCTTTTATTTACCAGAGGCTTCAAATTTTTTTGCATGATGAAGTCCTCCTGACCAATTTATGCATATATCACTATGATTATGATTTAATTTTTGTGCCCCTTCTAATGAGGCACCTGTATACATTGCACAAAAATCAAATAAACCATCAAAAACAGGACAATCTTCACCAACACTGAAGTGTGACAAATATTTCGTATATCCAACAGCTACAATATTTAATAAAAATAGAATAAATTTTATTACATTTTAATTAAAAATTCTTACAATTGCATTGTATATTTTGAGGTGTTACAGTTTGTAAAAATTCAATGTACTCGTCACTGTGAAATCTCAACATATCTTGAGCACTGGCCCTTAAAAAAATAAAATAAAAAAATCTCAAACTTGTTATAATCCCATTATTTCAGTCACAATACTTATAAGGTCGATATATTTTCATTTTTTTACTCAATCCATAATTCATGACCAAACTATGAGTTACTGCTAAACGATGTGGTTTCATTGGATGTCCAGGACCATAATGAAAATTTCCAACATCAGCATTATAAAAATATGAAACTCGTCTAGTGGACATTTTATATTTTTAAATCACAATTGTAAAATTAATACTTTAATGCTACGCAAAATAATTTTTAAACAAATAAATTGTAAACAAAATTAAAACAATTAAGAGTAAACGTCGAGATAAAGAAAAATCCAAATTACGAACGTTCATTACTCAATACACGAGAAACCAAATAAATTTAATTGATCATCTCTTCTTATGATATTTAGATAACTTCGAATAATTAAAAATTTTAAAAAAGTAGTCGGAATATGTATGTTTATTTTAAAATGTTTATACTTGTAGAAATTAGAAGATTGTTTGTTTTATTCAAAACAATTTTCCGCGTCTTAATGTCAATGTCAATTGTCAAATAGCACATTTGTAAAAAACAAACTTAAACATAAAGCAAACGATACTTAAAATCAAAAGATGGCAAAGTGTTGATGGAAAATAGAAAATTTTTGTTTAATCAGCGAAAAAATAAATATTAAACCACAAAAAAAAAATTATACACATATAAAAATGGAACAAAAATTGTACTAAAAAAAAATAAAATACTAAGGGCATTCACAAGTTGGTGTAAAAGTGCAAATTTTTTTTGCATCCTAGCACATATTTGCACCAACTCGTGAACAACCCTAGCATGAATTTTTATTGAACTGTCAAATATCGTTGATGTGCTTGTTTTGTTTACATAAAAATTTAATATGCTTACCAAAAATATCAGATATTTGTATATCTTCATATGCTTAACTTAATAAATAATCAGAAATAATTTTTTTTCCACTTTTTTAGGCATTTTTTAAATTTTTATCTAATATAAGCGCTTACAAAGAATATATAAACAAACTTTCCAATGGTCTTCCACAAATATGCAATAGGGTTTAGGTCTTGCATAGTCTTGCAAAATTTTGCACTTTTTTATACATGAAAACAACAACAAATTGTGCACTTTAACTGTCAAAAAATTGAAATATGCTACGGTGCAAAATTTTGCACTTGTGCAAGACCACTTTGCACCAACTCGTGAATACCCTTACTAATAAAAATATAAATAAAATTAATGACTAAAGCTTTAGTATGCTGTTTACCTGTAAATTTCACATAAAATTTTGGCATATAAAATAATGACATTTGTTAGTGAAAAATGACAACTGAAAAATAAACTGAAATGTCAAATATTTGTTTGCTTTAATAATTGTTGAATTCGAATAAATATATATAAATGAAAAATAATGGATTTGAATGAATTGGAAGAAAATCAATATATCAAATCCTTTAGCATGTTGAATTATTTTGAAAAAACCCAGTTTAAATTTTATAAAAAATATAATTTTTAATTTTATTTAAAAAATTTCAGTTATGTGCTTACCTCAGCTATCTTTTTTTTAAATTGTTTTTTGATTTTGAAATATTTGACACTTCAGTTTATTTTTCAGTTGTCATTTTTCACTAAGAAATGTCGTTATTTTATATGCCCTAATTTTATGTAAAATTTCTACGTGAACAGCATATAAAGTTTAAAAAACAAATTATTTTTGTTAACAATCGATTTTTAAGATAAAGTTGAATTGATTGAACGACTTACAAGACAACGCAATGACTGTTGATTTTTGACTATGGTCTATGATATGACGAAATTTTGACGTGTCTTGATTTTTGTTTTGCTACCTGATAAGGAACACGAAATTAGTTATTAACATTTTGAAATAATAAATATCGTAGGATTTAATTGTTAATTAATGATTTACATACTGCAATAAAAAGTAGCACTAATAGAATATTTAATAAAGTTGTTATATTGTAATTACAGTTGACAGTATTCATTACATATTGGAAGATAATAATTAAAATTGTAATTTTTTATACTATAATAGTAAATTATTTCAAAACAACAAAATGTCAGATATATCAACATGGTATAAGAATATACCAAGATTCACAAAATATTGGTTTACTGGTACTATTGGTTGTAGCTTATTAGCACGGTTTGGAATATTACCTGCGAGTTATTTAATTCTGCAATCATCTTTTGTTTTCCAAAGTATTTCAACTTTTCATCAACTTTTTCAAAATCATCTGACAATTTAATATTTTTATTTTAGAATTACAGATATGGCGATTAGCTACAGCTTTATTTTTTTACCCTCTATCACCAGCAACAGGATTTCATTTTATGTTAAATTGTTACTTTCTTTATAATTACTCAGTACGACTTGAAACTGATCATTTCAAAACATCACCGTCGGATTACCTATTTTTACTCTTATTTAATTGGATATGTTGTGCATTAAGTGGTCTATTTTTCGATTGTAAGTTAGAATTTTTACAAAATTTTAATATTATTCATATAAGTTATATTTTAGTATATGTTTTGATGGATCCAATGGTATTATCAGTGTTATACGTGTGGTGCCAACTAAACAGGGATATGATTGTTACATTCTGGTTCGGAACTAAGTTTAAAGCGATGTATCTTCCTTGGGTTCTACTGATCATTAATTTTATATTATCTCCAGGACAATTTGATTCATTATTAGGAATTTTAATCGGGCATTTATATTTTTTCTTGAAGTTCAAATATCCACAAGACTTAGGTGGCCAAAGATGGCTAGAAACTCCTTCTATACTTAAATCATACTTTCCAGATATAACAGGTGGTGTATATGGTTTTGGTGTGCCTCCAATCAATGTCAGAACTGCTACAGGTACAGGAAATGCTATAAATCGCAATAATTTAACTTTTAGAAATGTATGGGGTAGAGGAGGAAATACATTAGGAAGAGATTAGTTTTTTTTTGATTTAAAGTTTTTTAAGATAGTAAATTAATTACATAAAATCTTTGTCAAACAATTTTGTTATTAAATATTAAAATATAAAATTTATTTACAGTAAACTTAAAATATTTGCAATTGATGCTTATTTAACACAATTTATTAAAATTAAAATTCGTTTTTAAATAAGAAAAAAATATATATGGAAAAGTGTTGTATCTCTACATATATATTGACAGAGTTCACATGATTTTACTTTCCTAAAACTTAACTTTAATCAAGCTGTTAATATTATTATAATCAAATTAAAAATGAGTCTGAATTATATAATGATCGGTTTATAAAACTAAATTAAATTCAGAAACACTATATTAAAATTTAAAACATGTCAGTTTCCATTGTAACATTGTTTAAATCTATAGAGCTACTGGATGATGAATTATATTTATTGTTGTTTGTATAGTCTTCGTCTTTTGATTCTGTTTCATTATCGTTAATAAATGAGCTGCCAATTGAAATTAAATCTCTAATTTTTGGTGGAGGTTGCCATATTACTAATGCTTTACATGGTTTTTCATAATGTTCTAATAAAGCCTTCGGAATAATTGGTTCATTATTTTTAATATTTTTGAATTCTTCACAAATTGATATATGCTTGGCTCGCCGAAGTTTATCTTCTAAATCTTTTGATGAACATAAAGAATATTTTGATTCTATTTCAGAATCCATAACTTCTTCTGCCGAATTTTCGGACAAACAATAAAATCCACTAGAACACTCTGTTGCTATATTAGAATTATGTGCAACGAAATTGTGCGATATATGGAGACTGTTAAAAGTAGCTGCCATTTTTTCTTCAGTAATATGTTGTTTTGAAGGACTAAATGTTATTGTTTTGATAAAATATTTTTATTTAGAAAGATATTTTAATGCCATACTTTATTAAACTTACTGGTCATTTTCCAAATCTGATTTCCTTTTTTGATTAGGTCCTGTAAAGTTTGAAGTAGCCGTAAAATGCATTATACCTGCATATGATGGATTCGACCATGGCATTTGTTCAGATATCCATGGACCACCAGTCGGTGCTGGCATATGGGATGAAAAATTATCGGACCTATAAAAATAAAATCATATTTTAATACTTCAGTATTCTCTTATACTATAATAATCATTAGTATATTTTATTTATATGCTTAATTATTATTTTTTATGAATATATGAAATTAAGTTACTTTATATTCATGTTTTTTATATAAATAATTAATTTTAGAAGCAGTAAAATTGGCAGCAGTTTATTTTATTTTTCAAACTTCAAATGAATTTTCAATTTTGACATTTATCTTGATGTTTCTAGTAAACTCCCGAACGACATTACTTTACAGAGACATCTATTGCCCAAAAGAAATAGTAAAGTTATATATTATCGTCAAAAGACAAAAATAATAAAATAATATATTTTTCTTTTTCTTTCTAATGCAATTTTCTTTCAGGGAATTTCAGAAAAAACATAATTTTCGTTCATTTATGATTTAAATTGACACTATTTATAAAATCGCGTGATTTTAATTGCTGTAATTATAAAATATAGTTTATAAAGTATACATATATTCGATTTAGAATAATTAATAATTATTAAATTTTTGGATATGAATCTTTTGTTTGTTGATTACATTAAAAAAAATATTAAATATGTACTTAAACGCCTGCCATGATTCGTGTATTTAATTTAACTTTGCTATATTATTGTTTTTTATAATATTTCATATTTGAAATATACTGTTATTTTAGTTTAATAACAAAGTCAAAAAACTTATCTAAACTAAATGTATGTATCACAATTAAAATAACTCCAAAGCCAATGAGATATTTTAGACAAGAATCTTAGAATCAAGAATCGTAGATTTTTATTTTAAATTTTTAAATAGTATTATTAAATATTTCCATATTTATTATACATAGTAGTTTTACATTTCAGTTTAACAAATTTCTTTGAAAACTCGTATCATCAATAAATACCAATAACTTTTCCAAATTCATTTTTGCTATCCATTAGCATTTGAATTGGCAGCTCAATTTTCAAAAGTCAAATGTAATCATCAAATTGTTCATTATACACAATCAATATTTTAGTTTTATTATAGTTTATTTTAATATTTAACATGTCCCTATTCAAATGTCAAATAATAAAAACAATAACAGCTAAATTTTAATATATCCAGCCATCGGTGCAGTGGTTGACGCATCGCTTCTCATTCATAAAGGAATGAAAGGTCTCGGTTTCGATTCCCGACTGGGTACAATAATTATAATATTAAAAAAAAAAAAAATTCATATATCGCAATATATAAAATACTTAATATATCACATAATATCTCGTACACCCCACATTCCTACCAGGAAACAGGGGTTATAGCTATATATAACGGTAACTATATATAAATATATATATAATTTTAATAAAAAATCTAATCCTTTGGGTTTTCGTAAAATTTTTTTGTCAAACTAAGCATACTCACCATCCATCATCTCTTCCACGATATTTGAAAATGGATTAACTTTTTTTGAATATTGAATAAATTAAATTTTTTAAATAATCTCTACACCTACTCTTTATATTTTATTTTATAATCATGCATTTTTATTTAAAAGGAAAAATAATAGTCTAAATATGATATTATAATCTAATTAAATATTGAGATGAAATTCTTTTGTCGAGTCTGGTTCTTTTAAAAGTTAGTACACCTGAAAGAATATTGATTGATTCAACTTTTCGTCAAAATCAAATATAATCCAATAATCAACACTAATATTTTTAATATTTTTGTATTATTGAAAATGCCGCTAATCGTCGTTTTCATTGTGTTTATTCAATAATTCATCACTAAATAAACACCCAGTTAACGAAATGCTTTTTCAGAAAAAAAGAGAAACCTATATAATTTATTTTAAATGAAATATAGAGCTGTATTCCCTATACCAATGCAAATTTCAATTAACGCATGCGGAATTCTATTCTATATCTATTTCATATTCATGCGATCCACCATTTTATATTACATTTTTGTATTATATAGTTTGCTCTATTACACACAGCAGAAGTAAAAGAAAGAAGGAAAAACGTAACTTCGTTAATACTTCAGGTTTAGTTTTTCTCGGTTTTTTGAAGTATTGTAAGCGTAACGCCAAGTTGGTTTCTTCTTTAAGGTGCGGTTTTTTTCTTTTTTTATAAGCTGTAAAAAGTAACTTTTTCGTAGGCGTTTTTCTTTCTATATTAAATAAAAAAAAAAAATTGAAAAGAAAGATTGGAAAATTAGTGGATTTTTTTTATAATTTCAGAGAAGCTTTCCGTTTGTATAATTGAAAAAAGGTGAACACGCCACTTGGTTTAAATTCTTGTACTCTAAAGGATTAAAAAAAATAAAAATGTCGGAGCGTGAAAATAATGTATATAAAGCTAAATTAGCCGAACAGGCTGAACGCTACGATGGTAAGTTAAAAAATTTGAATTTTTTGAAATTTAATTTTCAAAATTACAAAATAATTTTAATAAAATAAAAAATTCAAGGAGATGTATGAGTCACGTTGATGGCCGGTAAAAGTGATATTTTATTAGACATTGAATAAGTTTTACGTGATAATTTTTTTTTTTTCCCAATATTTAAAAATTAAATTTTAAACAAAGTTTTTTACATAAATAATTTTATATAATATAAATTCAGAAAATTTTAGAAAGAAAAAAGATAATTAAGATATTTTCTTTGAACAATAGCTTTCATTTTCACGTGTGAATATGTAGGAAAAAAGACTTAATTTTTTCTGTTGCTAAGTCAATTTATTTCGTTGCCATAATCATAATTAATGGGAATATATTTTAACTTTTTTATTTATAATTTAATGACTAAAACAATAAAAAGAAATCATGCAATAGTATTATGTATAAATTTTTTTTTTTTTCTTTCAAGTATAAAATGTAAAGATTTTATAATCGATTAATCGATCAATATTATATATTCGTCTTAGAAAATGAAATGGCCATTTTCAGACTATCGGTAATCCGGTATCGCGCGCAAAATTATTGTTATTGGAAAGGTCGATTAAAGTCGGAAAAAATTCAATAAATTTTTTTTTAAAATTATGCATAATATATATTTTGGTATATTCATAAATCCTTTTTTTTTTTTTTTTCTTTACCTTCACTTAATTTAATGTAACTTAAGTTAAAAAAAAAATCCAAAATGCATCATCATCCATTTTTACTACCACATTCATGACCACGTTAAATCATTTGACTTTATAGGTATCAGCAAATTTTTAATGAATGAGACAGACGCAGTAGAAAACGAGGTTGCCGTTTTATTGAGAAAAAAAAATAAAAACAATTTTATTTACAATATTTCTTTTTCGATATAAATTAGAAAAATTCTTTTTCCTTAAAGGTTTTTTTTTTAAATTATACTTTATTTTTACCTTCTTAACTTGCTTAAAAAAAGTTAAAAAAAAACAGCTTTATTGCTATTAACATATTTAAACAGCAGAATATAATTTTTATATTAATTTTGTGTATCAGTATTCTTATGTGACACTTATGAATAATAATGTATTTTTACAATTTTTATATTTTTAGTATATATATATTAGAAAAACTTAGGAATTAAAAATCAATATTAATGGTAGTTGTATTAAAGAAAAAAAACTCCACTTCATTAATGACAATCATACAAATATAAAATACATTTTAGTATTTACAATTACTTTTTAATAGACTGATTCAAAATACAATTGCTAAAATTGTCAGTAAAAATAATGCACGTAATTTAATGTTACTGAATTCTAGTTAATAGTGTAATAATGGTTTAATTAGTCTGTTAATATTTATTATTTATTTTAAAATGTTATAAATAAATAACAATCTAAAATTTAAGGAATTGTTCCCTTTGAGATTATACCTATCATTAATAATTTAATAATTTTCGTAAAATAAATAGCGAAGACGGCAAGCCTAAAATATATCAACTTCTATTTTATTTGTGTATCTCATTTGTTAATATTTATATGTATTAGGGATAAATTAAAAATTTAAACATGAATTTGTAAAAAGTTTGCTAATTAATTTTAAAATTGAAATATTAAAAGTAGGTACTAAAAATTTATATAAAGACTATGAAAATTTTAATAGTACCTTGTCACAAAAAGAAGAAAAAAAAATGAAAATGTTTTCCTTTTTTTTTTTTTTTATATATTGTATATACTAGTTGCCAAGAGGTATTTACTTACACATATAGGTACTTTTATTTCTTAACCTTTTTTTTCGTCATTCTCGCGCATTCGTCTTATAAATTTATTGTGCAAAAAAAAAAAGCTTTTCATAAAATAAGTGTTAAACTATTAGAAGGAGATTTTTTTTTCTCTACATTTTTCTATAAGCATATTTTAAATTAAAAGATATAAAAATTTATTCATACTATACAAACATATCAGTGAAGAAAATTTGAGCCACTATGAACTTGTATACTTGCATTTTGCTTTTTTTTTTTTTTTTTCCAGTTTTCAATACTACCCTATTTGTAGAATTGTTTTTATATTTGTATAGTAGTAGTACAATACACATATTTTATATTGGGTAATACATCTATACATTTTTTTTAATACATTGCTCGGCCCGGCGTTGGTTGCGCGTGTTTAGTCATCAGAAAAAAAGAAAAAAAAAATTTTTTTTTTTATAGGCTGACAACTAGAAACAGACAAAAAGAATGAGAAAATAATAAAATATACAAATATTATAAATGAAGGTTAGCAATTTCAAAAAAAAAAACTTCTAAAAAATAAAATAGAAACAAAATAATATAAGTATGTAGGTACATATATAAGGAATGATGATGTATTTATACGAGAATTTAATTTTCTAGAATCCCTATCATGATAAATCTTCGACTATTCAAGTCAAGTTCATAGGGAATAATGAAGTATTCTTATTTCTTACTAATTGATTTTGCATAAATATGTACATTAAAAATTTGTTATACGTACAATTACCTATCAGTATTACTAAAGAAAATTACGTATAATATAAGGTACATACATATGTATGTATGTACATAGTTTTGGGTAATGACGTAAAAAGAAAAATCTTTATTGAAATATAAAAGGAAAAACAAAAAAAAAAACATATGAAAAGTATAAATTAAAATTTGTTTTCTATTTTGTCAAATTATGACTCAGAAATTTTATATGATTTATATGGAATGTTTTGGAATAAATAATGTTAAAATACTTATTTTATAGGTATGTTAATATAATATGTATGCATGTATGTATATGTAAGTACATGAAAATAATAAAAATAGAGAAGCATAAAACGACAAAAATAGTTTTAATAAAAAACAGTAGAAAAATAATTAAGAGGAATTATTATTATATTGATGTATTTATTTTTAAATTAAAGATTTTAAAATAAAATTAATATTTTATAATTTTATTAACTGCGCAAAATATACTTAAACGCATATATTATGTATTATAATATATATATATTTACATATATATATGTATATATATCTTTTAATATTTAACTCCTTTTACGTACATAGGCATACATACTTCCATACATACATATGTATATGCATGTACAAGCTTAAAAATATCTATAGTATTTCTAATCCGATTTTAAGATTATTTTTAATTAGATAATTTAGTTAAAATGTGTTAGAAAAATTTAAATTATATCACATTCTTATATTAATTTTATTTCTTTTTTGATTAATCTAATAATAAATTAACATTGTATGTATGAAGATCTGATAAACTTTATGATTAGTAAGAATCATGTATTATGTATGTATGTATGTATGCATGCATGTACTTTTTCATGTACATTTTATTATATTATAATTGGTAAATTTTTGGAAAATATAAAAGTAGACAGACAAAAATATTATGTACATTAAATATGCAATTAAATTAAATTAGATAATTTTTAAGTATGAAAATCCCCCGTTTTCGTTACTTAAAATCAAAATCATTACTTAAAAGCAATCGTAACAATATCGTTACTTAAAAGCAAAATTTTGATTAGCGAAGTTCTTATACATTCTTATTTATTATAAAAAAATTATATTGAATAATAATTAATAGCCAATTTTGATAAGAAGATGTATTGTTTTTTAAATTTTTTTTTCCATACATTTCATGTGCTTTTATAATTTATCAAGTTGTACTTTTTATATAATTCTTTTCGGTATGTACATATATAATTTTAACCAAATATTAAATTATCTTTAATATAAATATACATATATAAATAAGTATGTGCAATGGAATCAGTTCTATTATTGTATAAAACATCATGTTCATAACATAAACTTGATTATATTATTAATAATTGATGGGGTTCAGAAACTACTGAAATTCACTCTATAAAAAAAAAATCATACAAAACCAATCGAATAAAATAAATTGTGAAAATATTGTAAATTTTATGTTAAATTTTATTGAAAAAGAAATTTTTCATAATGAAAAATTCAGTAGTAAAAATTTAATCACAATTTACAAAAAAAATTTCATTCACATGAGTCAATGAAATTAACAGAAGTTTACTTGGATTATTTTTAATAAAAAAAGATATTTTAATTAAAAATTACATTTTCTTATACATACATATTAAAGTTAATAAAAAATATAGGTTATTTAAAAGAAAAAGCTGTATAAAACCGTTACTAAGCTATAAATATTAAAAAAAATTTAACTTAATTACTCATCTCTTCTATTAATAAACTGCCTTAGTCAACAATAATAATTAATAATTTATTAAATACAATATAATTGTTCTCATACACAAAATTTTATTCAAAATTAAACGTTAAATGAAAAAATAAAAAAAAAAATTTGAAAAGTTCATTCACTGCTTG
Organism: Poecilobothrus nobilitatus; assembly: GCA_947095535.1. Classification (NCBI taxonomy): domain Eukaryota; kingdom Metazoa; phylum Arthropoda; class Insecta; order Diptera; family Dolichopodidae; genus Poecilobothrus; species Poecilobothrus nobilitatus. The sequence goes on along the minus strand of OX352773.1, from coordinate 245,352,393 downwards.
CTTGTCATCTTTTTTGCTTTTCTATTTTTTGAATTTCCGATTTGATATATATATAATATAAAATGTTTTATGTATATGTACGGTAATAGATCATAAAAAAAATTCTTAAATTGTTTAAGAAAAAAATAGAATTTACAGAAAGACGTATGTACATTAATATTAATGTTAATTTTTGAGTATGGAATCAATGACACTAGTATTTTTTTTCAAAATTGAAAAAATTAAAATGTTTCTTTTTACTTAACATTTTATTGATTATTTTCCAAATTCTAAAGGAAAAATTGATTACATATATAGGTACATATATGTATGTTTTACCTATGCATTTTCCTTTTTTGCAAAAAAATTAAAAATTTTTTTTTTTAAAGAATTTTTTTATAGTAAATGGAATTTTTTGAAATTAAACTGAATTAAACATTATAATAGAGAAAACTTAAATTTATTTGATAAGGTATTTTAAATAAAAACTTGTTTTAAAAATTTATTTCATTTCAATAATTAAATTAGCATTTTTTTGGTTCATTGAACAATTTGTGTTCTGTTAAATAGAACGAGATCTAAAATAAAATCAACCTTTAATGGTATTTAGGTCATAAAATTCATTCAAACGTTAAAAAACTAATTTCCTTTTCATTTGAATTTCACGAATCTATAGAACAGGTTTTCCTAACCCACTTTTTAGAATATTATTACAATTAGAAAAAGTCTTACCCATTTATAAATAGATTACACAATTTGAAATTTGTTAACATGTTCTGCTTACAGATCAGATTACAATGAAACAATAATTAATTAATGTGCGTACTGAATAAAAAAATGAAAAAGTTATTGATTTGCAGATTATTTCTCGATTTTACAAAATTTGATTATTTTTGAATACTTCGGTTTTCGAAATTATTTGGTATAATTTTATTCTAAAATTATTTTTATAAACAAACCTATTCAAGTTATTTTTAAATTAAGTTTTTTTTTTCCTTTTTTTTTTAAAATTTCATACCTAAAATGAAGGATTTTAAATAATTTATTTATTTATTTTTTTTTTCAGAAATGGTTGATGCCATGAAAAAAGTTGCATCTATGGATGTTGAACTAACAGTTGAAGAACGTAATTTATTATCAGTTGCTTACAAAAATGTCATTGGTGCAAGACGTGCGTCATGGCGTATAATTACTTCAATTGAACAAAAAGAAGAAAATAAAGGAGCTGAAGAAAAACTAGAGATGATCAAAAATTATCGGGGTCAAGTTGAAAAGGAATTACGTGATATATGTTCAGATATTTTAAATGTATTGGAAAAACATTTAATTCCATGTGCAACATCAGGTGAAAGTAAAGTATTCTATTATAAAATGAAAGGTGATTATCATCGTTATTTGGCTGAATTCGCGACTGGAACAGATCGTAAAGACGCAGCTGAACATTCTTTAGTCGCTTATAAAGCAGCTAGTGATATTGCTATGACTGATCTTCCACCAACGCATCCAATTCGGTTGGGATTAGCTTTGAATTTCTCTGTAAGAAAACAAAATATTTTCTATTTAACAAATAATATCAAATTTAATTTTATAATGGAACATATAATTTAAATTTACTTAACTTCAAAATTTTAGGTATTCTATTATGAAATATTAAACTCTCCTGACCGTGCCTGCCGATTAGCTAAAGCTGCTTTTGATGATGCAATCGCTGAACTTGACACCCTTAGTGAAGAAAGTTATAAAGATTCAACTCTTATAATGCAGCTATTACGAGATAATTTAACACTGTGGACATCTGATATGCAAGCAGATGGTGAGTAATTAATTATTTCTCGAAAAAATTTAAAAAAAGAAAACGTAATGTATTATTGTTATAAAATATAAACTATTAAAAATATGTAAAAAAAAAAAAATCTAATAATTTTAATTATATTTGTGTATATATATGTATAGATTTATTTATGGGATAAAATTAATACAATTAGTTCAAAAATTTAAATTAATAGTTTAACAATAATATCATAATTAATAAAACAATCGTATTAAAAAATATTAAATAGTGTTTAGAAATAGATAATAATATAATTTTTTTTTTCATTTTCATATAAACATTGCATCAAATAATTCGATTATCTTTAAACTGTGCACCAATGAAATGTTCTATGTAATGTGTTTAAAATTTGTCAATTCATTCACCAATCAATTTAAATACGCCAAATACATAAAAAAAAAAACCATCCCAACAAAATAAAATCAATTTTTGTTTTGTCAACGTTTGTTGCCTGCTGTTATTATTGCATTATACATAAAATACGTGTATTGTTTTCTACTAAAAAATAAAAATTATGTAATGAATTATCATTTAATCATCAAAAAATGTGAAAAAAAGGCGAAGGAGAACAAAAAGAACAAATCCAAGATGTTGAAGATCAGGATGTGTCGTAATTTAGTCAAGTGTGAATGTAAACAGATAAAAAAACATAACATTAACTTTAACATTTAAAAATTATGCAGAAAAAAAAACATCATTAAGAAAAATAAGAAAAGTTAAAAAATACTTTAATTTTAAGATATATAATAATTAAATTAAAAAATAAAAAAAAAAAAAACAAATACATAAGGATATAAATTATAAGTGTATTGTTTCGTCTTTACATTATAACATTACATATTTACGCAAACCAGAAATAAAAATCTATGTAAATTCCCTAATTATTTTGAACAAAAAAAAAAAAAAATTCAAAAAAAAACAGTAAAAAGATTTAAACTATAAACTTAGTTTTTTGTTTACGATTTTGTCTAGAATTTTTATACTCTTTTTTTTTTCAAGACTATAAACCTTTAAAGAAATAGCAATTTTTACACAAAAACTTCATTTTTAAGTAATCAACTTGTTTTTTCTATTATCTACATAACTTTATTTAATAAATAAGAATTTTTTTTTTTTTTATAATAAAATTGTTTTTCCCTTTTCTAATGTTTTGAGAAAAAAAAGAAAACAAAAAATAAAAGAATTTAATTTCATTCTCAAATTGATTTAATATCGATTAAACAAAAATAAAACAATTCCAATTAAAAAAAAAAAGTTTTCTTTATTTTACGCAATAGAAAAGGTCATTCTTCCTATTTATAATATTTTGATATAAAGTATTAAAAATTTATTCAAATTAAGTGGCATCTAAAGTTATATGCATTCAAAATTACTTTTAATTATATTATATCATGATTAAAAATTTTAGAATTTGTAGGTTTTCGATGTAAAATTTTGGAAGTTTGTTATTTTTCTTTCATTTTTTAACAATTAATTAAATTCACTTGTAATGTAGAAAGAAGAAATAATATAATTGTATTAATTTATTATTAAAAAGAACTATTTAAATTATAATATCTATTGGCAAATCAAAAAAAAAAATTTAATAAATTGAAATGTCCACAATATTTATTTTGTCAAAAACAAATTTTTTTTTTCACAGTTTTTTTTTTTTATATATAAAATAATAATGTACTTTCGCAATTAAATAAACATCCTAAATACAAAATAACACAAAAAACTAAAATATTTTTGTCTTTTGTTTTTTTTCCTTCCTTGATTAATTAAAAAAAAAAAATACAAGAAAATAATTTTCCCAATCATCTCTAATGTTGAATAAATATCGTTTAGCGATCTTTACGTAATTTGTTCGCAAATCACCAAATAAAATGTTTTATTTCTTTTGAACAAATTAAAAATATATATTTATGTACATTCCATTGGAGACTGAATACTAGAAAGGTATTCAAAATATTCAAAACGTTTTGTTTTTTTTTTTTTTTTTTTTGTAGAGTATGTAATGGTGGATTCATAAATAAAATAAAAATTATACTTTGAAAACTTTTATTTTTTTAATAATTCTGAAAATATAATAAAATATATAAAATATATATGCATAATAAACAATTTTATATTACAAAGTAAATTTATTACAACATTATTCTTACACAAAAATTTGTATAAAGCTATTAAAAACAAAAAGGGATTTTTTTTTAACTTATGTAGTTTTGTACTCTGAATTACATAAAATAAAAATAAATGAATGATTTAAATATTGACATATGATTGACAATTTTCAAAGTAAATTACATAATCAAGTAATATATTATAAAAAAAAAAAAAAAATTTCAGAAAAATAAGTAAGAATTAAAGATCTACAATGCAAAGCTTATGCACACACACATCCTATGAATACAAAATGATGACTCTTTAAAAACATATAAAAATTTCAAAAAGGCAAAAATCAGATGGTTTTAAATAATTCAAAATATATCAAATAAACATAAAAAACCTAAACACAAGTAAAAAGGAAGCATGAAAATAAAATAATTAAGCAGAATCATTGTATTATTAAAATAAACTAAAACGTTTTAGCATTTATATATTGAAGTTAATTTAAAATAAATATTATTGAAATCATCCTTATATATATATATATTTTTTTTTTTAAATATGTAATTCGTGCTAAAAAATTTTTTTTAAATATAAAGCGAAGTTTTGTAACAATTAAATAATTTTTTAATTATATAATATATATATATTTTTTTTTTTATTTATGCAAACAAAAGTAAAAAAATGTAATTATATTTAAATTTCATTATTTTTTATATTTGTTGTTTTTTTTTATCAGTAATTTTAATATCGTTTAGAAAAAATAAGAAAAATGTAAAAAACAAACAATGTACTATTTTTCGTTTTTTTTTTTTTTTTATAAATTTTATAATTTGTTTTGCGCGAGAAAAGAATATAAATTTACATTTTTTTGTTTTATTAAAAATGAAAAACAAACAAAATCAATTAATCTATGTGTACTTTTATTTAAAAATAAAATTTAAATAAATAAGATTTTAAATAAAAAAAAAAAAAAATATGAATTTGATATCCAATTCAAGAACAAATAATTAATTAAGCATAGTATTTCCTCTTGTTTATTAAAAGAAAAAAAAAAAAAAAAAAACAAATAAAAAACACTTTAAAAAAATGAAAGTTTTTATTATTTTAAATATTAATTTTAGTCATTTCGTTTGTTGAGTTCCGGATACAAATTATACTTCCTTTTCCTTTTCAAACGTAAAATTTGTCTTAGATCGTTTAAAACAAAAAAAAAAAAACTCCTATTACTAAAAAATCGCAGTCACTAAATAAAAAGTATAGTGTATATGCACTTGTAAAAGAATAATGTTTGATTTTATTTAATATAATATTCAAAAATAAACGAATTTATTAATTATAAAAATGTAATTAGAATTTCATTAAAAATAAAAATTCAAAATAATTTTGTAATTTTATTTTTAAGTTTTGACTGTGATTTTTAGGCTAATAGCGAGCGAGTGCGATTTAAATCAATTTTTACGATCGAAAAATCTAATGTGCGCGTAGAAATTCGTGTGGATTAATTTAATGACTTGACATTAAAAAATTTTTATATTATGTATTACCTAGGTATTAGCAGTTAAAATATTGAGTTTTATTTCGTCCCAAAAAAATAATAATGAAAACCGAACGAAATGTAATTTATTTATTTCATTATGCAGAAGATTAATAATTATTAAAATTATATTTTTATTAAGAGCTTGCTGCTGTAGTCAAAGAGAAATATCTATTTAAAAATGATTTATCTAAAATATTAAGATAAATAATAGAAAAATATAAATTTAGAATTTTTTAATTAATATTTCTTATTATATTGATCATATTTAAAATTAGTTTTTTTTTTTTTTTTTTTCAAATTTTCAATTGTTAATAATTATATTTTATTTAAAAAAAATATATATAAAATGAAATGTACTCTTAACTGCTTTTATTTTCTATTATTAGCATTTTGAAAAAAATTTGTTAAATAAAATAGCAATATATTATAAATTATTCAATCATTATTTTTCTTTTATATATTATTAATATGTATTTAAGATTAAATAAAGTGGTGTATAAAGTATAGACAAACGAAAAAAAAATAAAAAAAAACTTTTCATGAAATAAAATAATTTATAGTATTTAGGAAATCATAACTATAATGTAAGTTAGAAGAAACGAAAACAAAATAAAAAAATATCTTAAAATCAAAGAAAAATTATAAAATATGTAATAAATAAATGTCACAAGTAGTATTGCATTTCTTAAATTAAAAAAAAAAAAAAAAATTAAAAAAAATTACAAAAAAAAAAAAACAGATACTTCATTTTTTTTCATTGCCATTTACATAATTACGTAAACTAATTAATTAAAACAAAAAATATATATAAATATATAAATTAGATTAATAAAATATGCTCTGAAATAGGGTGATAAATAATCTGGGGCTAAATTGATTAATTTTATTAAAAATTAAATAAAAACAATATTACAATTTTATAACTTCCAATTAATTGGCAAAGCGTTTATCAACTATCATATGCATTAAGTATTAATGTTATGCAACTAAAGTTAAAAAAAAATTTAAGCTCATTTTAAGTCTATTTAATAAAGGATATTTTATTGATTATATAATATTTTCTTTTTTACATTTCTCCTTTTTTAGTTGTGAAAATATTCACCACTCAAAATATTTTTTATATTCATTTGTATCTATTTTCCATTTAACTTAAACGTTGTGCAATGAATATACATATGTACATTTTATATTATACTAAATTTATTTATCTATTTCTATATGATTCTATTTTTAAATTATTTTTTTTATATTTATTACAAATTTATAAAAATTTAAATTTAAAATTTTTATTCTGTTTTATAATTTATTTTAAATTAAATCAATGCGGCCTCGTTATTTTTTAGTCTAATTTCAAAGCTCCAAAAAAAAAAAGTAAATAGATAATAAAAAGCTTAAATAAAATATATTATATACTAAAACTTCTAAAATTTTGCATTTTATTTACTAAAAACAATAATTTAAAAAAAAAATAAATAATTGAACAAACCATTTTACATACAAACCATATACCATGAATGTGAATAAAGATATGACTGAGATTAAGGAAAAAAAAATAAAAAAATAAAATAAAGAATAAAGGTAACAAAATAAAATCAAATTGAAATCATATTTTTATCAGAAATTTTTAGTAGTATAGTAAAAATAACATTTGTATTTTATAAAAAGAGAATTTTTTTTTTGTTCAAAAAATGATGCATTATATTTCACAATGCAAAATTTAACTGTCATATAACCATTTTATATCTACATATTTTCACTTTTTAATTTTTATCTATAATGTTCAAATTTCCTTAAAAAAAAAAAAAAATTAAGTTTAAGTTTAATTTTTGATGTTCTTATTTTAAGTAAAATATGAATATTAAAAATGAAACGTATTTGTATCACTCATATTATGCTTATTGCTTATAAATTTTACGGAAATTAGAACAATATTTCATAATTTCATTCTTTTTTTTAAATACTGATTTAATTTAAAACACTTTTCTTTCATTAAAAAAAAAAAACAAAATATATATAAATTAAAATAAATAAAAAAAAAATTTTTTTTAGAGTTTTGAAAATTATCAGACAAAAATAAAATTTATAAATTTAAATTGTGTCATATAATTTGTAATTTACATTTACATGCAAGTTTAAAATGAAGGATTTGAAGAAAAATGGCATATATATATATAAATATAATTAATATATATTCATGAATAGAAAATACATAAATAATACAATATAAAAATACAAAAACAAAAAAAACTTACATGAAACACAAATTTTATAAGTAAAATTGTAATTGGGTACATAATAGAATAGAAGTTAATTAAATAAAAAAACAAAATTTGTTATAAAAAAAATTCCCCAGTAAAAAAAATAAGACGAAAATATCATGAGATGAGAAAAATTTGAATAAATTATGTGACCATTAAAAAAAAACCTAAAAAGAAATTTTGTAGTTTTATTTATTTAGAAATTAGAACACAAGATTAAGTCTAAAAAAAAAACAAAACGATTTGAAAACTGTTTATTTATCAGATAATATTTTTATTTTATGCATAATAATTAAAATATATCCTGAAATTTATATTATGTATTATTAAGAAAACAATTAAATTTATTTGATATATAACAGCTATTTTATTAAATTAAGAGAAAAATTATATTTAGATTATTAGATAATACAGAAAAACATTTAATTATTTTGGTATTTTAACACTTTCTTGTTTTTTTTTTTTTTTATCACTAACTTTAAATTTACAATTTTGATTTCATTCGTGCTAAAAGTTCTTCAATTCTTTTTTTATATGTTAAATTGGTTGAAATTTTTGAATTATATTCTTCAGTTATATTTAAAATTTTTGTCTAAAAATAAATATAAAAAAAAATATATTAATTTTTATTAAAAATTATGTATTCAATATTGAAAATTTACTAAAACTTTTGAGTCAGCTTGTTCATATTTTAATGCTAAATTCCATAAATTAATTGCTAACATAAATGTTTTATCTCTCATAAGATCAGAGTATCTAATTATTCTGATAAATAATTCTAAAGATAATGTAGATTGTAAACGTAATTGATTAGCATCACCCAATGATTTTAATTGAACTAATATTTGATCAACAATTTGAGAACATAATAAGTTTACTTCAGCAATAAATTTTGGATCTGATCCATATAGTTCATCATTTGATACAACTTAAAAATGAAAATAAAAATGTAAGTATAGATAAAATTTATAAATGATTAGATGCTAAATTAAAATATGTAAATATATACCATTTGGAATGTGATAGGGAAAATTTTCTAAACTTTCAACATAAAGCATATCAAGGGAATGTAAGTATACAATTGTTGGCCCAGAACTGTGCAAATCAAAAGGATATTTTTTTAAAACATCTAATAATAGCCGCACGAGATATAATACTTCTTGATCAGGACTATCCTAAAAATTAAAAAAAAAAATATGTATTAATTTAATTAAAATTTAATTTTTATTTTTATACTTAACTGGAACTACCACTAGGGTTGAAAGCATATTACATAAATACGAAACTAAATATCCTTCAGTACTTTTTAGTTTACCCTCAATTTCAGTAGTTCTTGGTAATTCAGCAACTAAATTTAGAGCTGTTTCGAAACAAGCATCAGCTGTAAAATTTGTATAAATTTGAAAACCTATTTAAAATAAAAAATGTTTTCTTTACCTTGACCTAAACATAAATTTAATAGCGCAACCTGACCACTTAATAAATACAAATCCATTTGAGTAGCTACAGAAACAATACTTGGAATGGTTATAAAACAGTATGCAGCACATGCTTTAACAAAAGCTGCTGTTTTTCTAGTATGATGACCGTTTACAATTTTTCTGGTTTCAATGGCAAGTTTATTTACACATTGAACTAATGTTGTGAAAACTGCATCTAAATTTGGGAACGCAGCCCTAGCTTCCACATAGAATGTTAATTGCTGTTCAAAATCTCTTCCGTAATCAACTTTTTTAATAAAATTACTTATAAGATTTCCAATAAGTTTACGTTCATCTTCTACCGTAAGTGCACTAATTAATAAAAAAAATTTAGATTTCATTTTACAACCATTCATATTGGAAGCTTAAATATCTTACTTTACTGAATCGTTTAAGACTTTACATAAATACATTAACGCGTTGGTAACAACAGGATCTGATGTAGTTCCTTCAAAATTATTTTTGTATGTTATTATTATATTTTTACAAACTTCTAATTTAATTGAATCCTTTTGGAAAAGGTCTAATACTAATAAAAAGTTATCCTGAAAATTTTAAATTATTAAATTAATTGAAACAAAATATAATTTAACAAAAGTACGCATGTTAACAATCCTTCAAAATCTTTGCAATATTTAATAATTTTATCCATTACAGACTGTAATTGACTGTAATGATTTTCATATATTTTGTTTGGACTTAATCTACCATGAATATCTTCAAGCAAACTATTGACCTCTTGTAGCTAGAACGGTTTATTTTAGTTAAATATAAATTTTAAAATAAATATTAATATAATTTACAGTAAAATGTTCAGCAACATACTGTGTCCACATTTCAATGCAACTAATATATTCTGTTGGATTTGTGAATGTATTTATTGTGCTAAATGCTGCTGTATAAACAGCTTGTCTGTGTTCCTGCGGTGGTGGGTAATTATTTAAACTTGCACCAAGACTGCGAAATAGTTGACCTTTTGTAATACCTTCAGTACTGGAATGTGATAGAATTTTAACAAAATCCAAAGCCCTATTTGCTATAAACTCAGATTTAAATGATGATAATATAGCAAATAAAAGTGGTCCGCTAAAATATTTTAAAAATAAAAAAAACTATTGGAACTTTCATTTAAATTTGATCATTTACTTATTTTTCTTATCTTTACAGGTATGTAAGATTTCATCTGCGTTAACATCAGTTGATCGGTGAACAAAGCCTTGTAGTATCCAATTTAGTGCAGGGCCATAAAATGCTAAATAACTTGTCATATCAATTCTTTGGCGGTTAATTTCAGATCTTATAGACCCATTAAAAATCTAAAGTTGGTTAAATATTTTTAAATTAAAGTATTTTACAAAAACTAGTTTTCTTACCGTGCTATAAACAGCTAAAAAATCAAGTAAATTTTCTTTAATATATTCTTTATCATTTGAAACATTTAATCCAACTCGCACTAAATAACAACGAGCGTATGTTGCAACAAGCGGATCACCAATTCCTCGAATCATTTTTGTAAGACGAAGTAATGCTGAATTGAATTCACTGCAAAGTTTTTGTTAAATAAAGAGAATTTCTTTAATATTTTAAATACCTTTGAGTTAAAAAGCTGTAACATTTTAAAATTGCCATTTCAACATAAAGTCTAGGTAATAACTCTCTTATTGAAGCAATTTTATAAAACCAATTCTGACATGTTTCTTTAACACTTTCTGGAACCATTTCTGGTGTAAATTTTTCTGGAAGAGAAACAGCACTCTTTTTCCCCGGTCTACAATAGAATATTTTAATTATAAAAATTAACAGAAAGTTGATATATTTATTTAATTTTACTCAATAAAATCTGCTTTTGTTCGTAATCGTTCATAAACTAATTTTCCAAAAATGTCTAATATATCCGTAATCAAAACAAATTGGCTGGGATAAAATTGTAAAACAGAAGTATCTGATAACATTTTAGAACATTGTATTGCAATTTTTAAAGCTTTCACTCGTTGATCACCATTCCATGAATGAACTAATTCTTGATTAAGTTGTTCAATTCGATTTATATATTCTTGTTGAGTTAAATTCATCATTTGTCGAACTGATGATTCATCAAAATCGTCTAATTGTTCTAATCGATATTTTACTTTATCAGATACTGTTGTTTGTGTTTTTACTGTAATTTAATATTTAAATATAGCATTAACATTAATTTAATACTAAACATACTCATTTCTCCTCCGGATAAAAAACTTGTTGTAATTGATAATTTTTCTGATGTAGTAAATTTATTTAATATACCCATTCGTTTGCTACTCCACGTTAAAATTTCATTTCCATTGTCAGCAACATCTTTCTTTCTTGTTTTTTTTGAAAAAGTTTCCTATTAAAAACAAATTCTATAACGTTTTATTTGACTTGTAGAAGTTTCTTACATATTCAGCAACCATTTGAGTCAATGGATCAACTGCTGATTCTTGTGCAAATTGGGAAAGTGGATCATTTCCATCAAAAGATGATAAGCCTAAAGGATCAATTAATGATATAGTAGAAGATGTTCTACTACTTGAAGAAGATAATCCTCCACTAAATTTACCACGCGTTCCTTTAGTTTCCAGAATCTAAATTGCTGTTATGTTGTTATTCCCTTCATAAATATAAAAAAAAAAACTTACAGCGATTTGAACTTGTTTCAAAGGATGTTCCAACGTAGAAATACTTTGAAAGTATTTTTTTTGAAAAACAAAATCCCGATTTAAACAAATCCTAAAATAAATTATATTAAAAGTAATATTAAGAGTTTAATTTTAATTACCATTCTGTAGTCATAATTTGTTTCTATTAAATAATCTAATCCAAAGTTTTTTTGTTTTCTAAAATTTATATCGTTTTAAATAAATATATGGGTTTATTTCTTTAAATAATTTACATTATTTTGCAATTGCACGTCAAAATCATCTGTAGACTGTAACTGAACATCAAAATCATCTGTTCAATTAAAATAATGCAATTTTAGTACTACCAAATATAAAATATTTGTGCTAATATTTAGCTTATATTTGTGCTTAATATTTAGCCATTTAAACACGCAATTTTCTAAATAAAAATAAAAATTATATTTTTTACAAAATTTTAAATTTTGTTTTTTTTTCAAAATAATTCAAAATGCCAAAGGATTTCATTTATTGATTTTCTTCCAATTCATTCAAATCCATTATTTTTGATTTACTTATATTTAATCGAATCCAACAATATTATCAAAGCAAAAGAATTTTGACATTTCAGTTTATTTTTCAGTTGTCATTTTTCACTATAAAATGTCACTATTTTATATTCTCAAAATTCATGTGAAATTTTCACGTGAAAAGCATACTAAGCTTTGCTAAGCTTAAAATACAAATGTTATTTTTATATTTAAAATATTGTTACCTTTATTCTTTATTTTGTTTTATTAATCTCAGTCATATCTTTATTCACAAATATTTTATTAGGTGTGTCCGTGTACAAAAAATTTACATAAATTTTCGAAAATTAAAAAGAAAGCGTTCGCGACTTGCGAATTTCGAAAGTCTAAAGTGTACCTATAAAATGTATCGTAAACATACCGCTATCATCGAAGACATTTGTTTACAAGACCAGACAAAAAGACAAAATCGAAGACAAGCATTTTATTCCATATGATCCCATTATGTACTGAAGTCTTTACTTTTATATGCGTGTTTAAATATTTTATTTGAAAATAAGTTTTAAATCGATAGAGTGTATAAAAACCATATATGATTTTTCTGTTTGAATTTCAAAATAATAATAAAACTTGGTGGACTTTTTTTTTTTTTTAATGCATTTCTCTGCCATATAAATGTGGACAGGAAATTACACAGCTTTCCTGTTCAGGCATGGCTGTAAATGTCGTAAGGGGAAATAACTCTTACGATGTGTGTGGGATTCGAACCACTCCTTTTTAAAACTAAAATTTTGGTTTAAAAAATGAATACCACAAATCCCCACCACAAAATTAGTTTATAGGCAAGAGACCCTGACTCTGTAGTAAAATAATAATATTCTTAATAAGAATACTAAAACTTACCAATAATAATAGCTGCTAGAGTGACAATAGGGATTACCTTCAATAATTACCTCATACAGTAAAATGTTATATACTACTGCATGTTGTAACTGTTGTAACGGCTATCGTCACTGTTAGCAAAATAGTACTAATAATAGGCGGATTCATTGTTTCCTTACAGTCCCACTACCAATTCAATGTTTCCGTACCCATTTCCTATCCTTTCCTATTCCTACTCTCTAGTTAATATACTGCATTCGCAGGTAAGGGTTTCATCCCATTATATTAGCTAAAGGTGGAGGCGGGTATAGTCAGTAAGAATCTGACACTACCAAGGCGAAATTCTTGGTGGCTTTGGAAGATTCCATCTTTCTTAGAAAAAAAGGGCATGAAGAGAAAGAAAAATTTGCAGGAAACGAAACAGAAAATACTCGTCTGGTTTGATCCGTAAGTTGTATTTACTATACTAGGCGATGTTATTTGCCTAAGTGTGTGTGAACAAATTTTATTTTAAACTAAAAATTGAAGCGAGAGGTACGGTCGAAAATAAAATAAATTAATATCATCAATTTTGATATTTTTTAAAACTTTTTAATATATGTAAGAAAGATTTCTGTGATTTTTATAAAATATGTATAATAAAATAATATCCATATGAAAATGATTCAAAAAGAAAACAAGATAGAAAGAAATCCATAGGTTTTTAAAGACGCATATTTTTCAAAAAACTTCAAGAGGTATAAGACTGTGTTTTGCACTAAAATTTGTAAATTCTTTTTTAATAAGACATTACGGGCTTGTTTTATTACATTAATTTTTTAAGTGACCTATCGGTGGCTAAAATTTCACTGTTCTATTTTATAACGGTGTAGAAGTTTTGAAAGCAGACGTCTGCATTTTTCTAAAATATACTAAAAACAGAATTTTTTTCTATAATATGCTAAAAACAAAAACCATTAAATTGAAATTAGAATATAATTCATAATAAATTAATTTCATCATTTTTAAACTAGATCAATTTCTAACTTCTAAAACATATTTTCCGACTTTTTTTTCTTCCGATTATTTTCATTTCATTATTTAAACAAGAATAAATCAAGCGTATACATAACATTTTTTTTGACCCTACTAATAATTTATATTTGTTATTTGTACTAATTCCAGAATATGGTTCAGCCGTCAGCGACCAGTGAAAATTCTCCTTTTCGTGACGACAGAAAAACCCCTGCCCAAAATTAGTTTGTATGTAAAAACCTCGTTTCACACTAGAGCATCGTAGAAAAAATATTCTTTCGTTTCATATCGCTCTCCTATAAATCCAAAGTGCTGCAGCTGCATAGTACGTAATGCTCAAGTGTGAAACGAGGTAAAGAGGGTATGAAAATGAAACACGTTCTAAATTAAAAAAAAAACATATTCTAACGATACGTGGACACTAAACCAGTCCGCCTGTTTACACTGGTTGCATTATTCAGTTGCAACTTTTTCTTTCCCGCTTCCCCGCTTCAAACAAAAAAAAATTAAAAAAGGCTGTTGCAAGTCACCAATACATATAAAGCAACAATAAAAAATTTTATCAAATAGATCAAAAAAATAAGTTATAATATTAACGCATAGATATAAAGTTGCAACTGCAACATACAACTTAATGTAAACGCGAGAGTTTTGCAGCACATTTTAAATACAAGAATGAATCATCGCATACAGAAATGTTAACAAAGGTAAATAGGGCCAATGAGCGTAGCCATCATGTACCTATATGGATTATGGAAACCAACCAAACGGATATGAATGAAATTAAAGTAATGGTATTGATATGTATGTATGCATATGTAATATGTCCTTTCGAACTATATATAATAAGTTCTAATTCTAAACACATAAAATAAAGTAATTTTTTCTTGTTATAGATTTTTTTGGAATGTGGAAAATAAATCTAATGAAAGAACGTTATTTATGACGGATTACTACTAACCTAGCAATAACTAATAATAGTAATATTTTACCAGTCTAGTCATTAAATCTTATTTTAATTAGTCAGTTTTAAATGAAAACCCATAATCCATATGTATTTGTGTTGTAAAATACAAAATAAAAAGAATAAAAATAAAGTTTAATGATATAAGCTATATTTATATTTAATATTTATTTTAATAATTATTATATTTTCAAAGCATTTAACGTTCTAGCTTTTCTTTGGTTCACGACATAACAAATTTTAGCCATCATTTAATATTTTTTAATTGATTTTTCGAGAATAAAAAGGAAAATCAAGTTACCTCTATTCCATAGTATTTCATCTTTTTTTTAATATAACTACAGGGTGGACCAACTTAAACTGATTGGCTAGAAATGCCTATAATTTTTTTATTTTATTTTGCAGATATAAAAATTTTTATAGTATTATCATACTCAGGTGCAAGAACATGTAAAAATTGTTGAATTTTATTATGTTTCCGGACGATCAACTTTTGGAACAATCTTATTATGAGCGATGAAGCACATTTTCCTTTAAATGGATATGTCAATAAACAGAACTTGCGAATATAGGGTACGGAGAATCCAAGAGAAATGCATAAGCGACAATTACACCCTCTCAGATGCACTGTTTGGTGTGGAATATGGCTGATAGAGTTATCGAACCATATTTTTTTGAAAATGGAACTGAACATCCAGAAACCGTCTCTAGGGCTATATACCGCACCATGTTGAAACATTTTCTACGTTCGGTAGTTCCCAATAATCGTGACATATAGTTCCAGCGCAAACCGCGAGAGAAACAATGGCGATTCTGCGAGAACTTTTCGATCACATTATAATTTCAAAAAGTTCTGATTTCCGGTGGCCACCTCGTTCCCCAGATTTGACGGCCTCTGGTTTTTTTTGTGGGGTTTCTTGAAGGAACGGGTTTACGTCAACAAACTACAAAACATTCATGAACTAAAGCAGAATATTAGCACAGAAATTGCGCAACGTAATGGAAAATGTCTTAAAAAGAGCCATTAACTAGCAACAATTACATCCATTTAATGGATGTAATTTTTCACACTTTACTTAAAAAAAAAAATTTATACTTTCATTTAAAAAAAAAAAATAAAAAACTTAAAAAATAAGAAAATTATAAGCATTTCAAATCAGTCAGTTCAAGTTGGCCCACCCTGTATATAATTTGTGTTGTCCAAAACGAAAAATTTGCTTTTCATTTTTTGATTCAAATCAAAGTAGTAAAGTACCTTGTCTTGTGATTGTAGCTGCCATCGCCAAGCCTGAAGCCACTAATGTTATGTTTTTTAAAACCTTTGTACTTTGCCTTTAGTTTAAAAACGCAAAGCCACCTTTATACTGAATTTTTTGATTCGTCGAAAGTATTGAAATTTTTATATTTTTTCTTCCTTTTCCGTTAGTACATTATATTTTTCTATTTAAGTTGCGTTGCGTAATTGACGAAATTTCTGATGAAAATTAGCAAACCAAAATAAATTGAATTAACTTTAAATACCTCTAACAGAACAGCCATTATAGGTAAGTTGAGAAATGTCAAAAAGCAAAGCGCAAAATATCAAAACGTAGCAAATGTTTAAATGACATTTTTTTATTGATTTTGATTGACTAATGACGGTATCGAAAATGTAACAAAATATTTTTTATGGGAATTCCAATTCCACATAAACTGCGATTTGAAATGCTAAAAAATGTTAAAATGTATTAGAGAAAATAATTGAGTCTGGAAAGTTCAAATATTGAAATATGTACATATTTCAAAAAATCTTATTAAAATATGTATGTATATAATTTGTAGCGACTTCGATGGGATTTTCATATTTCATATTAATCATATCAAATATTTCGTGTTTTTAAAAATTTGTAGCCCAATTGTGTTTTTTTACTCTGATTAATTTCTCAAATATCTATTAAATATTATTTATCATTATAAAATTATGAACATTATTTTAAGTTATCTTGAGTGAAAGACGGTAATTCAATACTATACATTTCAAATACTTATGTATCCCTGACTTCAAAATTGTAGATATACTGTAGTACTTACATATCGTTCAAAAAGTTTATATGCAGTATGTACAAACAAATATCTACAAAATTTTGCATTCAATACGCAGATGTGTATAAAGTGGGTATTTTATGTTTACAAAAATTTGTAGCTGCTCTGGTATACATTTCAAATCGTTTTGTAAATTGTATTTTGATCTGTTATCTATTTTTGTTATTTATTATAATTTGAATCAATTTGGATGTTTTAAAAAGAAAAAAAAAAAGTAAAATAGTTCTTGACAATTTTAAGCAAATGTTTACACTTCAAAAACTTTATATGCAATGTAAAAAAATGCATTGTATATTTGTGGTTTATAGTTATTATACTGTAGTAATACTGCAAATATATGTAATTCTGAAGTCAGCCTATCTCTACATTCTACATAATTGATAATATGTACATATGAATTAAATTAGTTAAACTAATATTGAAAGACATAATTTTTTTTGTAATTATTACCTGCTCAAATAAAATTTAATAAAAAAATTTTCTTTAGCAATCAAATTTACTTTACTGAATTAACTTTTAAAAATTCATTAACTAATGTAACTTAAAAAATATTTACAAGATAATCATTTTAAAACTAAGAATTAATAACTATGTAATTTTTGTAAAATTTGTTTTGTCTTTTCATAGGTATGCCTGTAAAAAATAAGATAAAATTGAAATATTAAAATTAATTACAATAAACAAGGGAAAAATAAATACGTTATACTACTTACAAATGTAATGGATTTTTTTTATCTAACTGTTCATAAATTGAATTAATAAATCCTATTAATAAACTTAAACTTTTTATTGTTTCTGAATTAGGTTGCAACCATGCTGTTGGCAAAGTATTAACTATAATTAACGCTTTTGATATGGAATCATTATTGTTGCAAAACTAAAAATCATAATTGAATTAAAAGGAATAGTTTTTTTTATTACAAATAATGCTTACCCTCATTGCAGATAACAGATATCTATTAAGTAAAGAAGCTATTGCTAATTCTCTAATTTGATAATCGGCTATGATACCCTGCCAACTTAAAATATTTCGGAATAGTTTTAATCCGCTACAAAATTGCCTTTGAAAGAAAGATGTTTTTGCTTCTTGCATTCTACAAATAAATAACACAAAAAAAGCCTTAGCGTCTTTAAATCAATATAAATAAAAATAAATTATATAATTTAAATTAAAACAAAAAAAACTGAACAAATCTTTTCAATCGCTCACTGTTTGGGAAATATTGGAATAAAAACATCATTTTCTAGCGAATCCTTTAATTTATCTAATATAGACATAAATAAAGTTTTTAAAAATTTTGACTGTTCTTGTAATGGATAATCCCGACCAATTTTTCTAATTTGTCCTATTAATCTTAACGTTTGTGTTGTTGATAAAGGATCCCAACAGTTTTCTACAATTTCTGTTAAAAATAAAAATGGTTTTATCTAATTAAACAAATACTTAAAAAATTAAAATACCTGTAAGTTTTGGTATAACAATTTTTTCAATAAT
Source organism: Poecilobothrus nobilitatus (assembly GCA_947095535.1). NCBI lineage: Eukaryota > Metazoa > Arthropoda > Insecta > Diptera > Dolichopodidae > Poecilobothrus > Poecilobothrus nobilitatus. Next base: position 245,333,610 of record OX352773.1, on the reverse strand, counting down.
CATTGGAACAAATTTAACATCTGGATCGTTTACTAAAAAATCTGGTGTTTCGTGTTTTAAGAAACCAAATTGCATACAAGTTAAATACCAGTCTGTTTTATCAATTTCTTGATTTTTATCGTCTAAAGGATTCCATAAAATTAATTTAAGGCGAATTATAGAACCAACAATCTGAAATGTATTTTAAAAATAAGCTTTAAACAATCAAGATTTTTATTTAATATTTTATACTTTGGGAAGACATAAGCTAACAAATGCATCTTTATAAGATTCAAAATCTGTTTGTCGCCATATTTCAAATTTGGATAAAATATTTTCTATTTGACAAAAATCTTCATTTACATCGTTAAATATTGAATCTGCTTCTAATAAAAGTTGTTCTAAAAAAAAGTTCAATTAAAAATTAAAAATTCAAATTAAAATTAAAAATTTTACCTGAATTATTTCGATATTGCGCTATATCTTGATCATGCGTTTCTTCGTCACTTGACATTCCATCCAAATGTGTTGAAGAAAGATCATTTCGTTCTCTATCACATCTTCTACGAGTTCGCCTTCCTTCCCGTTCAGCAGCTCGACGTTGCCGTTCTTCTTCCTCTGGTCCTTTTTTCAACGTTTGAGTACTACCTTCTTAAATAGTAAAATAAAATATTTCGTTAATATAAGCTTAATAATTTAAATTTTTAGTTTATTTTTACTGGATGCATCTGCAACTTCTTTTGCTTGATCTCGGACGTCTTGCCTTCGCCTTTCAATCAGATAATTCGAACGTTTTGACAAAATGTTAAGTGCTCTTTTTTCAAAATCAATTATTTGAGGAAATTTTTCATCTATACATTCTATTAAATCTGATACATAACATCGAAGTTCCTGATAAAATCTATATTTAGCAGCTGCTGTGGGGGCTTTTTGAGTACAGTCCATTGCTTCCAGCTTAGTTGTTTTTAAATCCAAAATGATTTGTTCAATTTCTTTATTATGCTTTAAATTAAGTTCTTTGAGTTCAGTTAACCTACGGAATATGAAAAAAAAATTTTGTTTAAAATTTTTTATTCAAATTTGAAATTATTTTTTTAACAAACCTAATATTCAAACAATTATGTATTTCTTGTGGTGTTCGAGGTCCAGTTGCTTTATTTTCATTTCTTTGAGTTTTTAATAATAATTTTCTAGGTTTTTCAAACATATTATTTGCATATGCTTGTTCTAATAAAGTTCCGGTTGATGTAGGTGTATCTTGTTCAATAATACCACTTGTTTTAATAGTAAAACGAGATAATAAGTTTTCTTGTTGAACAGCTGAATTTAGTTGAGCTCCTGTAACACCTTTCCGAATTTGTTGATTTTCCCATTCATTTAATTCATGATCAGAATCACCATCAGAGTCTTATCAAAACAAAAAAAAGTAACATAAAAAAAATATATTAAAAGAATTTGTAGTTAATATTAATCATCGTATTAAAGTGACAGATTTTTTTAAAAGTTTTAACCTGGCTTTTATTTTGAACTCTGAAATAAGGTTTGACAAATATTTTATACATACAATCATTTTGAACTGAATAAAATTTTTCACGTCTTTCTTCACGTTCTTTTACACCAGTGATTGCATTCATATCAACTCTTTCTTCTTCATCTGAACCATCTTCGGCTTCATCATGTGCTAGTCGTCCTCCTTTTTTTGACGGTTCCTTAGGTTCATCAATTGGAATGAAATCATCTAATAATAATTTAAATTAATATAGGTAAAATAAATAAAAAATTTTTGTTATTATTATATAATATAATACTTTGTTCTCTTGCTTTTTGCCTTTCTTTCCTAGCTGCGTGGATCATGGCAGCATCTGGAATGGATCCACTTTCCAGATAAGACTTTAGGTTATTAGGTTTTGTAAAACGATGTCTTTGTGATTGTATTTCCGTTTCTTGTACTTCTTCTTCTTCTGAAGACATGTCATCTCTTCCAGCACAAATAGCAGCTCGACCATTAAGTATAATATCAGGTTCTGATTTTTTAACAACAAGCTATGAAAAAAAATTAAAATAATGTTTTTATTAAAATGTATATTATATAATTAGCAAAGTAAAAATAAAAAATAAATCATTCTAATGAAATTGTAAAATTAAAATAAAATCAAAATACAAAATTTTACTTTTAAAATTACGCAGCATCATTCAATAAAATAAAAAAATAGTAATAAAATTATGATTTTTCTGGAAATGTAAAATTTTTATTTTTTCAAAAGAAAAAACAAAAATTTTTTTTAATTTTTTTTTTATGTGCAAAAAAAACACCAAAAAAGAACTACTAAAATGTTTTAGTGCAATGAGCGAAATGGCAAATCCTTTTAAATTATTTTTTTTTACACAATTCAATAAACGTTTAAATTACAATCAAAACTTTATGTTTAATATAATTTAGTTATTAAATACCTAATTAAAAAAAATGTTTAAATCTAAAATTTGCATAATTCGGTATTAAGCTTTTAATCATTTACATATTAATAAATAACATTATATTTTCTATTCTCATATTATGTTATTATATTATATGGCATTAAGAATGTAAGACTAACGTTAATTTTAAATGATTTTAAAGATACAAGCTACAACAATTTTATATAAGATAAAAAAAATTAATAAAAATCTAAAATTATTAGCATACTTTTTAGTTTAAATTTAAATTGAAATAAAATTAACATTAAATTGAAATGTATGTTTTTTTTTCTTCCAAAAAACTTAGACTCAAATCTATTTTTAATTTGTCCTAATTTTATTTTTTTCGTAAATATAATTTAAAATATAATTTCAAAAAAAAAAAAAAAAAAAAACGTGAAAACAATATTGAAAATTTCTAAGGTTTTTGGTTATATACATGTTTTTGTTTTAAATTTAATGTTAAACTATTATGTACTAGAATCTTTAAAGACATAGCAATTTTTAAAAAAAAGAATGTACAAACAAAATTTTTATTTTAATTTTTTTTTTTATAAATTAATGTTTGTACAAACTTAATTATTCGTATAAATTGGTGTTAAAAATTGATAATAATAACCTTACCACAAAGTCGTCTGTGCGAATTTCAGTTTGAACATTATCTGAGGAGTTTGTATTAATTTTAGACTCAATATTTTTAGAAGATGCCATTAATGCAGAAGATGAAACCCTTGTTGTTTCATTAAGATTTTTATCGGTACCATTTAAATTATTATTTCCATTTGTATTGGAAATATCAATATTGTCAGATTTAAGTTTTTTCTTCCGACGTTCTTTATCCAACATTCTCATAACTTTTTTACTATGCGAAGACTTTTTCACTTGGAATACTTCTCCTTCTTCCTCTGTAGAAAAATATTGTTATAAAATATAAAACAAAATAATTTTTTTTTGTGATAAACTTAACAAAAAAAAGAACAAAAAAATTAAATAAAAATGTATTTATCCATAGGATTTTTTAATGTAAATATACTAAAAAATTGTTCGTAATATGTATACGTTTCGACAAGAATTATCAGCCATTCCATATGTTAATGTTTTAGCTTACCATCATCTGCAAAACTTAGAAGGGATTTTTGCTTAGGTTCAAAATCTTTATTTTTTGATTTTGATTTATCTTTTTTTTTTTCTTTTTTGATATCGTTGTTTTTGATTTGATTAAAATTTGGTGGTTGTGCCGCTTCTTCTTCATCTATGTCCATTCTTTCTTCTTCCGAATCTTCATGATCCCCTAGCGTTGTAAAAACGCGCCTTTGAATTGGTTTTTTTGGTTTTCGAAATAAAGACATTTAAGTACTATATAAATTCTTAGTTTTTTTAATAGTGTTACAATTAATAAAAATTTTAGAAATTTTCCCTTTCAATAAAAATCAATACGATTAAATTTTGACTACAAAACTCAAAACTGTAGTAAAAGCATTGTCAATTAAAAGACAGCGCAAAATAATTCACAATAATATTTATATAATTTTAATTTTTCAAGGCGACATCTTGTAGATTACTGTTAAGTTATAAATCTTTAATTTGTTTAAAAATATAAAATATAGGTATTTGGTATAGTATTTGTTCACGAAATCCGAAATCGAGTTGATTATCATATACAAAATCAAGTAAAATATCAAGTGTTCACAAACCTTTTTTGAAAATCAAAAACGTAATTTGACATATTTTTGTTATATTATTGTTTCAATAATAAAAGTAAATAAATAAAATATTTTAAAAAATTGAAAATAGATTCGGTTTTGTTAATTAAATTGTGTATTAATTTAAATTGCATTTTTTTCTAAGGTAAATATGGATAATTTGAAAAAAATTATACTTGTAGAAGTAAGTAGCATAAATGAAACGGAATTAGTTCGTTTAAGAAAAAAAAGCAAAATGTTACTAGAAAAGCGCCAGTAGTGTTAAATATTATAAATAGCAAAAACATAAATTGCTGATACAAACAGGGTTATCAGAATTCTGACAAACTGTGGAAGGACAAATTTTGAAAAAATTAAAGTTTAGTTTTTTTTTTCATATACTTTTATATTGTATTCATATTGCTTTGAAGTTTTTTTTTTGAAATTTAGCCATTGATATTATATTTTATACTATACGTAATAGTATACAATATATAATATTATAATATGTATGTAGGTACTATATACATATTATACTACATTATAGGCTTACATGAAAACTAAAATATAAATATCAAAGTAAATAATAAATATAAAGAAACAATCAAACATTTAATATAAAAAACATAAATTATTTTATTATTGTCAGTAATTATAAAATTTTAATTAAATTAATATTAAGTAATTTGGCTAAATAAACAGAAATAATCATAATAATAAAATTATATTTTTAGTTATATTTTAAATTTTTTTGATTTTTTTTAAAAATATTTATGCCTTCGGTGCTTTTTAAATAATTTTGAAGCTCTACACACATAATTCCAAAATTTTGCTTTACCATAAACTCTTCTTCTAAATTATTTAAAAGTAGCCTATTTCTTTCCTTTCGCCACCAAAACATCATTAGGTTAAATATTCGCTCTGAAATTGTGTTTGAGTATGGAAGAGAAAATATTAATTGAATTATGTATGGTAATATGTATGTAGTTATTAGAATTATCTAAGATATGTAGGTGGTTTGGTAATGGTAATTATGTCGTTATTTTGAAATCTTATATGATAAAAATGTAATATATCTTTAAATTATTATTATTTTTATTTTTTATTTTTAATAAAGATAGAAATTAATAACTAAATGTATTGTAGAAGAAATTAATAAAAAAATAAATTTTGAATTATGCATTATGTTTTATATTTTGTAATATATACTATAGTATATATATTAATACATATATATATATATATTAATACATATATATATATATATTATTATATAAACTTATATATTTTTATATTTTCAATTCACTTATAGTGAAATAATTAATTATATGTATATTTTTGCTGATCTACATAATATATACATCATATTATAAATATAATATTTATATATATATTATGTTTTTTTTTTTTAAACAAAATAGATAATTATATATATATTTTAATAAAAATATTGTAAAATTTGTATATTATATTTAACTTAAGCGTTTTATAGTTGTATTTCTATATTCAGTTGTTGTTAAATGATGTTCAATTTCTTGTAAGCTTCTACCTTCTGTATCAACAAAAAAAAAAAAACCAAATATAAATCTATAAAAATAAAGAAAATATTAAATAAAAATGAAATTCATGTTATTAATACTAACTAACCCCGTTGTATTGATTAAAATAAACATCCAAATTGTACCATTTAATGTTATTACGCTTTCAATATAAATATAAGATTTGGTTGCAATAAAAAATATTATATAATAAATAGAAACCAATAATCCCATATTAAAACTTTTCAATCTAAAAATTATAAATAAAAAAATTTATATGGGATAAAAAATAACAAAAAAAAAAAAAAAAAAAAGAAAGTTATATAATATACTTAATAGGCAGTAATTCTCCTAAATACATCCAAGGCATAGAACTAACACCATTTGAAAATAAAACTAACATACAAAATGCAACAGATGAAGGATTGTAAGTTATACAATTTTCATGTTTAAGTTTTTTATCATAGTCAAATGATGTATAATTTGATGGAAAACAAATTAGTCCAAATATCAATAAAATAACCAGTAGTGTAATAAGTAATATTAAACATAAAAAATATGTTATTCGTCTTCCAAATAATTTAATTGAAAATATTGTTATTATATTGGCAAAAACAGCAATAAATCCAATTGGTGATATACTATGTTCCTTTTTTTCCAAAGAGGTAACTTTGAAAGCTTTTAATATTTGATATAAAAATGGTCTAATTGTAAGAATACCACCAAAACAACTTACAAATTGAAGTACAATTAATATCATAAATGATCTTTTATATTGTTTTTGTTTAATTATATGAAATTTTTCTTTAAAAGATGGTGATGGATGATTGCAATCTACATTCGTTATTTTACATAGGTCACATTTAATTGAATTTTCATAAAAATTTTTCATACTTTCAAATTCATTTTTTACAACTTTAGCTGGAACACAACCACGTAATTTCTGTAAACTTTTAATGCCTTCTTTATAATTTCTATGTGATAAATACCACATTGGATTTTCAGGAACAAAAATTAAAAAAAATGAAGAGATAATTACCATACCCTTGTTAATCATAGCTATTTTTCTCCACTTCATATGTAATGCTAATGTAAGTTCTAAAAACATACCAAATGGTATTGCAAGAGAATTTAACGCTATTAACATCCCACGTATTGATTTTTCACTATAATTACATTAAAATTAAAAAAAAATTTTAACTTTTATTTATTTTTTTTTTTTTTTAATAAATTTATAATTTATACAAATTGATGAATATAAAAACCTTGTTTCAGCTGTATATCTAATAACAGATGGCTGTAAGAGACCTAATGAAAAACCAAATATTAAATCTCCTATGAACAAATTAGCTAAAGATTGTGCTGTAGAACAAAGGATCCATGCGATTGTTATTGATATAATGCCAAATAATAATGTCCCTTTAACACCAATTTTATCATATACTAAATAATAAATTATACTCGATAATGGTATGAAAACATAACATAAACTTCCTAATATAAAATAAAAAATAAAATAAAAAAATTTAATTAAAATAATTTTGTATGTAATTTAAATAAAAAAAGAAAAAAATTAATACCGAACAATGATGCTTGTATTTTTGTAAATTTTAAGCTTTCATCTTCTTTATTATGATTCTCTGTTCTTAATAATTTATCAATTACAATTGTTGGATACATATATACAATACCTATTTGGAAGATTAATGTGTCTACTACTATATTTATTAATATTTGAAGTAAATAACTTTGATATTTTGAATATTTTTTAACTGTTTGATTATTTTCAGCTCCATTTTCCTTTTTCAATTCATTTTCTGGAGTTTTAATCGTATTTTTTCTTTCCATTAAATTTAAAATTGAAATTATTACATTTGATTTTATATTTGAATATTTTATTGAAAATGGTTTTATAAATTATGACAGATTTTTTTTTTATCGATTGTTTTTAAATTTTAAATTTGAAATATTTTTAAATATGCAGGGTTTTTTTTTTTTACACTCTTTACACAGGGTTTTACACTCAAATGAAATAGAATTAAGGGTTAGGATTTAATTTCGAATATTAGATATTTTTTAAGTGTGTATTTATTTGTTAAAATATGAAAACGTATGAAATATTATTAATATATCATTTAATAATTTTTATTTATTTTTATTTTTAGTGCACGACAATGTAACAAGGAAATTATACAACTCTTCCTTTTCAAGTGTGGCTGTACATGTCGTAAGGATGAATAACACTTACGACACTATGTGGGATTTGAACCCACATTACCTCGGTTTTTATACGCTCTTACCCACCAGCTAGACCATCTAGGCCCTATCATTTTTATTTTTAACAGATTATTTTTTTCATATACATTAGGTATAGGAAAAAAAAAATATTTAATAAAATTTCTATTTGATTTTGTCTAATTGTTTTTACCTATTTTAAATATTAATTAACTAATAGTTTATAACTGCATTTATAATAAGATATACTTTTTCGTTTTAACTATCATAAAAACAACAACCTTAAATAGTTGACGCATTACTGTTATGGTGTTTATAATACATACTTTTTATTAGATCCATACCCTATTTTAAATTGATTTTGAAATACATATACGTATGTAATTTGTTTTTTTTTATACGCTAGCCAAACTCCAGGATAAATTCTTTTATACAGTGTTGGTATAGGTTTGAATAAATGGGAAAGAAAATGGAGGAGGAAAATAGGATAACAAGAGGGAATTGGATGGTAAATTTAAAGAAGAAGAGAAACTAAAAAGGTTTTTTTTTAAATTTTTGCAAATTATAGGATGGAACATAATCGACGGAGGGAAATATATTAGATGGAAACATGTTCCACATGCTAGCATGAAAGCTTGTTCCACATAACAAATAATATGTAAATTATATTTTAGTCTTTTAATTAATCATTTTTTTATGTTTTGATGGCCAATCATTGCTGTTTTACATAGGCGAACAACTGATTTCATCTGATTCCAATTGATTTTTCAAATAGGCCGATAATTGGCACATGATGTGGCTAATAACTGATGTAGGTATTGAGTAATTATTTTTTAATTTTTAATAAATAGGAAATAAAGTAGTTACTTTTTGTATAAATTAACTTAAAAAAAATATTGAACAATATAATCGTTTACTGTATTCCTTCCTCTATGACTACTTCATAAGAAATTTAACTAAATACCAAATAATATCATCATTAATAGGTGGCCAACAGCCATACATTACCCTATATAGATTTCAGAATATAGCTAGTTTTCAACATTTTACAATTATACAATAAATAGTATAGTGGTTAAGTTTATTTGATGGTTAAGTAATCTACAATGTAACAATAATCTATATGTAACTAAGTATATTAATATTCATAGGCAAAAATATCAGTATACCATATATGCTGTTTGCATACTAAATTTGATAGATTTCTATTTAATTTTATTTGGATTATTTCATATTTTTCATCTTTCATTTAAATAATATGTACATTATGTATTATATTCCAGCAAAAATTTAATTAATAAAATTACAATCTAAGAGAAAAATATAAGAATATTTAATTAAACCAATATAATTGAGTGTCCTTTATAAATTTAATTTAAATTACATGTTTATTATACCCTACACCTAATATATAGAGTATATTAACTTTGGTATGGTGTTTGTAACCACCAAAAGGAAGCGAGTTAGATATGGACATGTATATATATTCTGAATCAGGATCACCTTCTGAGTCGATTTAGCGATGTCCGTCCGTCCGTACGCACTATAACTCAAAAAATAATGATGCTATCTTGATGAAATTTATACTGTAGGTTAACAATGACCAAAGAAAGACAGGGATTGCAAACGGGCGAATTCGGACCATGGGTTCGAGTACCTCCCATACAACTCCCAAAACCTAACAAGAAATCAATATAGTTTATATCTTCGAAATTAATAAAGATAGAAACTTAAAATTTTGTACGAGCGTATGTTTTTTTTATGAATCTCTGATATCCCTAAAATTTAAGAAAAAATGTAGTGGTTGTTCGGGTACCTCCCACACAAATCTCAAAACCGAACAAGCATTCGAAATTAATAAAGATAGAAACTTCAAATTTGGTACTAGGGTATTGTTTCCTGATTCTCTGATTTGTCCAAAATTTGAGATGGATTGGAGCAGTTGTTCGGGTACCTCCCACACAACTCCCAAAACCGAACAAGCATATATTCGAAATTAATAAAGATAGAAATTTCAAATTTGGTACTAGGGTGTTGTTTCCTGAATCTCTGATTTGCCTAAAATTTGAGATGAATTGGAGTGATTGTTCGGGTAAATCCCACACAACTCCCAAAATCAAACAAGCATATCTTCGAATTTAATAAAGATAGAAACCTGAAATTTTGTACAAAGGTTGTAAAAGCATTTATTTTTTTAGTTTATATTAAATACCTAATTAAAATAACTTATGGATTTTCAATTTAATTTGAATTTTTTAGGTGTAGGGTGTAAATAAGTCGGTTGCATGGACTTACTGTTACATTTACTTGTTTTATATAATATAGATACATATGTCGGGTATATAAAAATTATGGTATAATTTACAATATTAACTTAAGATGGTAAAACGTATGATTCAATATTAGAGTAATCCAAAACTTAGAAGCCAGACTTTTATTAGTTTGCAAATTATACTTATCGAAATACTCTTCCTTATATTAAGCGGCAGTTTATTATACAGATGACAAGAAAATATATACGATAATAGTACTTTTGTAAGGTAGTATTTCTGAAATTAGGTACTTTATACAAGGCATTGTCGTTATTACGTATGTTATATTGGTATATATTTCTGTAATTGTATCCCCCTTTGCATATCCTCCATTATCTTATTGGAAATATAAATTCTCTGAAATTAGGTACTTTATACAAGGCATTGTCGTTATTACGTATGTTATATTGGTATATATTTCTGTAATTGTATCCCCCTTTGCATATCCTCCATTATCTTATTGGAAATATGGCAATACGGTAAGAAATTAAGTCAGAAAAAACAAGCAAAAACGTAGGAAAAACAAGTGTTACATAAAATGTTTTATAAAAATTTTAAAAAATCTTTAATTCATTTTATAAGTTATTAAATAAGATTAATTATAATAATAAAACATAATTCTTGTATAAGATAATAGAAGACGTAGAAATAAAAGAAACATATGGTCGTATGCATAAAACTGAGCTTGAACTCAAACCTCACCTTTCCAAACAAAAATGCGAGTTGAAACGTAATTATTGTATGAAAAAGTGAGATGTGAGTTCAAGCTCAGTTTTATGCATACGACTAACTGTCTCATAATCTTGTACAATAGATACAGCCGAGTAATCAATGGCTTCGTGAAATTAATGATTTGCGAAATTGAAGTTTAGTAAATATGAATAATAAATGGATTTCGTATGCTCTTTATAGGAGTGACAAGGACAAAACAAAAAAAGGAATATAGCTACATATATGTATCTATATTTTGACAGTTTGTTAAAGCATTTGTCATTCTAATATGGTTCATTAATCATTACTTTTAATTTTTGATATTTATTTTTTCAACACGGGTTTTCTCGAATATAATTTTTACTTACGTTTCATTTCCTTTTCCTTAAAAATTAATTTTATGGTGGAAATACCATTATTATTTTTTGAATTTAAAATTTTATGCAGAGAGCGGAAGAAGCGATCCAAAGGAAAAATGAAATAGAGATTTTCATGAGCGTCAGAAAAATTGTGCGTATTTACGCAAAACACAAGAATAACGAAAATAATTATTTTGCTATCCGCTTTTATTTTGTACACAGCCAATTATATAATATAATATATACTTTTCGCTTCAAAATTTATTTTCAAATACACAAACATATAAAAATGAATTTACTTCGTGAACAATTGACGTGTGAAAATAAACAGTATCTATAGTTAAGAATTTAATTCAAGTAGAACCGTCTGGATTGAACCATTAAGTAAATTTTTACAATAGGCCAAAAATTCGTCAAAAAAATATTATAAGATTTTGACAAACTTTGCAAATAATTTCATAAAAAGTAATAGCTGATACATATCAGTTACATTTTTTTAAAGCAACGGTTTCCAAGCTTTTTAAATCAAGGAATATTTCGTGACTTGAATTATTTTAGGAAGGATTTTTTTTTGTTAATTCTTATGTAAAAAATCGAAAATTTTTTATAATATTGTAAGATATAAAATATCGATATGACATGTTATTTGAAGGAACGTGCTTTTGAAAAATACTTTGGGAAATTAATCTTTCTTATGTTATAGTTTAATGTTTATTAAAATTAATTTTTTTTTTTTAAATAAAAGAAGTAATTTATGCATTTTCTATGGTGACCAGAAATAATGCCATAGCCAATAAAGCTATATGTCGGCTTTATCTCCTTTTAGATTTCGATTTTTTAAATTTGTCATATAATATATATGTATATAGTAAATTAGTAAGTTTGGTACGAAATGCCCACATTTTTAGTCCCTCTTTTTCAAAATCCCGCTTTTCAAAATCCCACAAAGAAAAAATCCCTCTAAATAAATTATTCAAACCTGATTTGTCTGATTGCAACCAACTCCTAAAATTCTTTTCAGTCCAGTCTTACCATATCTAGCAGAAAGCTCTTATGCGGTTGGCATACATTTCCACTGATCTCAATATCAAAAACATATTCAAGCTCTAAAGAAATTAAATTAGGAATATGTATAAACAAAACAAGTAAATGTAACAGTAAGTCGATGCAACCGACTTATTAATACCCTACACCTGAATAATTCGAATTAAATTAAAAATCCATAAGTGTTTTTGGCAGCTGCTTGAACTTCTTCCCTTTTCTGTCTTATTCAACTCGAATTTCAAGAACGTAAAAGAGGCATCCGCTTGGGATATGCTTGACACCCTTGTATAAAATTTTAAGTTTCTATCTTAATTATTTTCGAAGATTGGTAGTTCTTGGGATGTTTGTGTCAGCTACCCGAATTGCCACTCCAATTCATCGAATCCATCTCAGGAACATAAAGAAAACTTGCCAGAACACCATTCTATTAAATTTAAAGGTTCTACTTTTGTTGGTTTTGGAGATATGCTCGTTGCTCTTGTGCTCGTCCGGAAGTTTCCAAAATACGAACCCATGGTTCAAATTCTTTCAAATGTCAGTTTCCAATTTTACAGAAAAGGAAACATAACAGAACACCTTTGTACTAAAAATAAAAGTTCTATCTTTGTTGGTTGTGGAGATATACTCGTTTGCTCTGGGGCTCGTCCGGAAGCTTCCAAGATATGAACCCATGGACCAAATCCTCACAAATTTCAGAAACATAAATCAAACATGAAGGAACACCATTCTGCCTAATTTAAAGGTTATATCTTTGTTGCATTTGGAGATAATATCATTTGCTCTGAGGCTCGTTCAGAAGCTTTCAAAATCCGAACCCAAGGACCAAATCCTCTCAAATTTCAGAGGCCTAAATCATACATGAAAGAACACCATTATGCCAAAAGTAAAGGTTATATCTTTATTGGTTTTGGAGATAATCTCATTTGCTCTGGGGCTCGTTCAGAAGCTTCCAAAACCAAACCCATGGACCAAATCCTCTTAAATTTCAGAGACATAAATCAAACACGAAAGAACACCATTGTACCAAATTCAAAGGTTCTACCTTTGTTCGTATTGGATATAATCTCATTTGCTCTGCGGCTCGTTCGGAAGCTTCCAAAATTCGAATCCACGGTTCAAATTCTTTCAAATTTAAACCCATGGCCAAATCCTCTCAAATTTCAGAGACTTAAATCAAACATGGAAAAACACCATTCGGCCAAATTTAAAGGTTATATATTTGTTGTTTTTGGAGATAATCTCATTTGCTCTGGGGCTCGTTCGGAAGCTTCCAAAATCCAAACCCATGGACCACATCCTCTTAAATTTTAGGGACATAAATCAAACTGGAAGAAACATCATTATAAAAAATTTAAAGGTTCTATCTTTATTGGTTTTGGAGATAATCTCGTTCGCTCTGGGGCTCGTTCGGAAGTTTCCAAAACCCGAACCCATGGACCAAATCTTCTCACATTTCAGAGACTTAAATAAAACATGAAAGAACACCACCCTGCCAAATTTAAAGGTTATATCTTTGTTGGTTTTGGAGATAATCTCATTTGCTCTGGTGCTCGTTCGGAAGCTTCCAAATCCAAACCCATGGACCAAATCCTCTTAAATTTCAGAGGCCTAAATCATACATGAAAGAACACCATTCTGCCAAAAGTAAAGGTTATATCTTTATTGGTTTTGGAGATAATCTCATTTGCTCTGGGGCTCGTTCGGAAGCTTCCAAATCCAAACCCATGGACCAAATCCTCTTAAATTTCAGAGACATAAATCGAACGGGAAGGAACATCATTGTACAAAATTTAAAGGTTCTATCTTTGTTGGTTTTGGAAATAATCTCATTTGCTCTGGTTCTCGTTCGGAAGCTTCCAAAACCCAAACCCATGGACCAAATCCTCTTAAATTTCTGAGACATAAATCGAACGGGAAGAAACATCATTGTACAAAATTTGAAGGTTCTATCTTTGTTGCTTTTGGAGATAATCTCGTTTGCGGAGATTATCTCCAAAAGCCCGGAATCATTCGGAAGCTTCCAGAATCCGAACCCATGGACGGATTTTGTCCAGATTCGAACTTAGCCTTTCTTTCGTAATTAGTAACCTACTATATAAATTTCATCAAGATAGCATCATTATTTTTTGAGTTATCGTGCGTACGGACGGACGGACGGACGGACGGACATCGCTAAATCGACTCCGGCGGTGATCCTGATTCAGAATATATATACATGTCTATACCTAACTCGCTTCCTTTTGGTGGTTACAAACACCATACCAAAGTTAATATACCCTATACTTTAAGTGTAGGGTATAATAAGAAAAACAAAACTAAGTACAAATTTTGATTATAAGTGATCGAAAACAAAATTTCTGAAATTAGGAGGGATTTTAGAATTACTTATCAAATCAATGTTGCTCTATTTTCCAGAGTGATTATGTATTTGTTCTGCAAAAAGGGAACACGCACGTGATTTTGTAGCCAACTCTAAAATACCTGCTAATTATTTTAACATATTTATACATACTTCAACCGAAATCCCACATACTTTTTAAACTGATAATAAAGCCCAATTTTTAAAATTCGTGATTTCAGCTTTATATTCGCATCAGAAGAAAAAAAAAGCATGGGGAAATTGAACAGAAAAAGCATAGGGAAATAGAAAATGGTTGACCGGAAATAATGCCAACCATTTTCTATTCGTTTTGTATTAATATATTATTAAAAATTATGACTAGTTTTTCAAACTTTGATTACGTCTATATATGTAGAATTAAAAAAAATTAAAAAAAAAAAACAAGCAATATTCTTTTACTTATTAAGTAATTGTTTAACATTTATTTTAAGTTTTTTGTTTCATCTGTCTTTTATATAAGAGAAAATTATAAAAAAATTTCCCATAAAAAAAAAAAATTAAAACAAAAGTGCTAAAACAAATATCGAAGTTAAAATCATAATAAATATTTTAATATTTTGTTAAAAAAATTTTACAATATACATATATATATAAAAAAAAAACAGAAAATAAAATAGAAAGACTTTTAACAAAATTTTTAAAATTCCCTATACAATGAGGGTCATGGACTCAAAAATACTATATATTTTTTCTTTTCATTTATAAATATTTTTATACAGAGTATTTTATAAGTCATATTTTTTTTTTATTTAAAAAATTTTATTTTAATATAAAGTTATTAAAAATTAAATTTTAATGGTTAAAATACCTTTTTTTTTTTGTATATAACCAGATATAGGTAATGATTTCAAAACATTTCAAAATAATGATTTATAAAATACTTTGTAAAAAAAATTGATTTAATTAAAACAAAAAAAAAAAAAAAATCCTTATAAAAATATTTAAAATTAAGAATTACATGATGTTATTTTTTATTTTTTTGGTTTTAAATAAATGATATATAAAAGAAAATAATTTTTTTTTTTTATTCATTTGTAAAAGCTTTATTATCACAGCCATCATGATTTTTATTTGTATTCCCTTGTACAGGCTCTTCAATAACTATACCATTAGTTGTTATTTTGTCCAAATTATTATTTTCGATATTTGTTGTGGAATTTTTGTCTTTTTTGGATTTAGCTTTTAAAATATTAATATCTGTTAATTTACGATTATTATCTGAAAAATGATATTCAATATCTTCTAGAGTACGATTCTCAGTTTCTGGCAGAATGAAATATACAAAAATTAAACTGAAATTAAAAATGAAAAAAAAAAAATCATTATTAATAATTACCCCATTCTATTAAAATTCAAATAATTACCCCACTAAATTTACAACTGAATAAAACCACATTGTTCCATTTAATGAAAGACCTTTGTCTAAATTTAAATAAGTTTTTGTTGTAATAAATCCTAATAAATAATTAAGAGCGGCACATATTCCCGTCGCTAATCCTCGTGATCTATATTAAAAATTAAAAAATTAACTGCATTAATAAAAGTTCAAATTTCATAAATGAAAGTTTCGGTTTCAGAAATCAAAATTCACATTTCAAAAATAAAAATTTTAATTTCAGAAATAAAAATTCAAATTTCAAAAGTTCAAAAAGTTCTGAATGTAAAAGTAAAAGTTCAAAATTTTTTTTTTAAACTGAAAATTTTTTTTTTAAGAAATTTAAACATTTATTAATGCGGTTTTCTGTAATATTATTTATTTAATTTTTAACTTACTTAAAAGGGAAAACTTCACTTAACATAAACCATGGTATTGATGTTACACCACCATTTGTCCAAAAAGCTAAAAAGTAAAATCCAACTAATGGAAAATAACTTGATTGAAATGGAATGTTATCATTTAATTGAAATGAATTGTGATTTTTTGGAAAAACTGTTTCTGCATAAGATGCTAATGCTAAACAACATATTAACGAACCGATTAATCCAATTAAACATATTCGCCTTTTTCCTAATAAACGTATAGTTGACATACAACAAATATTTGCAAATAATGCTATAACACCAATATAAACTGTTGCTATTCTTGGATCCATTGGAACATTATATGCTTTAAATATTTGTACCATAAATGGTCTCATTGCTAATATACCACTAAATTGGCCAATTGAAAATAATCCCATTACAACTATAAATGCTTTTATAGTACGTTTTCTTTTTAATTCTTTACATTTGTCAATAATTGTTGGTAGTGGATGTTCACATTTTATATTAGCTTTTTGGCAAGCTTGACATTTATTTGAAATTTCACTGTAACGTTGCATTTCAAGAAATTCTTTTTCAACAGCTTTCGGTGACACCCAACCTCTAAGCCATTGTAATGATTTAAGTGCTTCTTCAGTTCTATGTTTTGATAATAGCCACATTGGTGTCTCTGGTACAAAACAAATTGCAACAACTGTTATCATTGGAACACTTAAACATATTAATGCTGCTATCCTCCATGTTGTTACTGAACCCAACCAATAAACAATAAATATACCCAATGTTACAGATATACCTGCGCATGATATCAGTATACCACGAATTGAAGGCTGACTTATTTCACCAACATAAGTGATTATAGGCGCTTCCATAAATCCTATACCAAAACCAAGTAATATAGCTCCTAAATACATAAGTTCAATTGAATATGATCTATATAATAAAATCCAACCAATTATATGTGGTATATTAACTATAATCATAGCTTTTTTTCGTCCAAGTGGTTCTGATACCCATCCTGATAATACACTACCAATGGGTTGACATATTAATGGTATACTTCCTATTAGAAAAAAGGAAAACAAAAATTTAATTTTATTTTATAAAAACATAATTCAAAAAAAAAAAAAATATATAGAATTTTGTAACTTACCGAACCATGACGCTTGTTCATCAGTAAAATGTAATGTTTCATTATAATTTTCTACGGTACCACGTAAAGCTGGTATCACAATTGTCGGAAATGCAACAGATAAACCTAAATCTAATAATAATAAATTTTTTGCTGTACTTGCTAATACTTGTGGTAAAATTGTTCGAAATTTTCCAACTTCTTTATATTTATTTGAAGCGGATTCACTATCTTCTTCCCTTTTATTTGTGTCTGTTTTTATATTACTAATATTATATGATACTTTTCTATAATAACAAAAAGAAAAAAATTAAAAAATAATAATTAATTTTTTATATGATACATATGTTTATTTTTTTATAAATATTGTTTGTATAAATTGTTGCGATTTTTTTCATTTTAATTTTATTTTTAAAGCATCAATTAGAGAAAGAATAGTAATTAAATTGACTCAGCCTGACCCTTCTCTATTGTAATCAAATTATTATTATCTCTAGTAAAATATATTTTTATATTTCATTTTATTTATTCTTTTTCTAAAGGAGATGGGAATCTTCCCAAGGTATCAAGAATGCGGCGTTTGCAGTGGGAAATTCTTACTGAATAAACCCATGTCTGCATTTAGGCAATATAATAAAATGAAATCTCTAACTGTTAGGAAAAGTATATTGACTAGGGAAAAGGGATAGGACATGATGCGACAAGAAACCGGAAATATTGAATTGTAAAGTGGTACTGTAAGGGAAAAATGAATCCAACTATTATTATTACTGTTTTGCTATCACTGACGAACCTATCAACAGTTATAACATGCAGTAATATATAATTAACACCTTCCTGTATGAGGTAATAATTGAAGGCAACCATACTGTTAGTGTAGCAGCTTTAGACTTTACTTAAAAGACATTTAACTGTCGTGTTTTAAGCATTTCAAGGTTTATATTTTTCTACAAAATTTATTAATATAGTATTGATCCAATATCAGAGAATGACGTTTGCACCTTAAAAAATTAAAAAGTAAATGTATTTTTGTGTGCGCCTTAAAAATTCTAACGCCTTAGGTGGCCGCCTAAATGACAGAGACAATAATAATTATTTAACTTTGATTTAAATTTATTTTTATAAGATATCATTCGAAATTATAAATTAAATTAAATAAAAAAAATGTTAACGGTAAATGTACCTAATATTCAGATTATACAAAATGCTCGTGTATGTATATTATAAATAAGAGTTAAAATTTTTTTTTTAATATTAAATAAAAAAAAAAAAAGATTAAAAATAATATTAATGCAAATAAATTGAAAATTAATACTATTAACAAGATATAAAATTACTTACCCCATATTTAAGAACCAAAAAGAAACCAAAAAAAAAAAAAAATAAAAAAAAATTCTATATTTAAATAATAATTTTCTTAAAAGATCACTTTTGCATCTGTTATATTGAGTATGTAGTTATATTAAAAGTAGTTATAAAAACATGTATGTATATACACTTTAAGCCCCCAATTCTGATGTATAATATTAATTTACTTAAAATATGTTTATTTTTATTTTACATTGCAATTTTAACTATATACTTAATATTGTAAAATTCATTTAATGATGTTTGAGATCTTTAAATTTATTATAGTTATTACAACTATTTGTGTTGGTTGTCTGAAATGATAAAAATAAAAAAATTAAAATTTTACAAATTATTGCATATGTATTTAAATCTTTATAAATAATATTTAATTTTTATTTTTTTAAAAAATTTATTTATTAATTTATAAAATAAAAAACTATTCGTTAAAAATTGTGTTAATAATGGATGTCAATATGTTTATAAATATTACAAACCACATTGGATATTAGTATAACAGTATTACTAACCATCCGCTACTATGAGGCCATTATAAGTCGAATACTATTATTAATTTATACAATAATATTATTATTTTTTTTTTTTTTTAGTGCATTTCTCTGCCACATAAATGTGAACAGGAAATTACACAGCCTTTCCTTTTCAGGCGTGGCAGTAAATGTCGTAAGGGGGAATAACTATTACGACGTATGTGGGATTCGAACCCACACTACCTCGGTATTTACAGCATATTTTATACCCTTTTACCCACTAGGCCACCGAGACCCCCTAATATTATTTATTTAGTTAAGTTATTGGGATTTGTTCAGAAAAACTACTTTTTCAGTAATGTTCATTCCAATTAAAAATGTTTGAGAACTGTAAAATTTAAATTCGTACTCCGTCCGTTAATAAGCCATATGCTGAATCACTATGCCATCGAAATCCTGATTATAATTTTAAATGAAATATTAGAACAAGACATACCTTTATTATTATGTAGATATATTTAATATTTAATGATAGAATTACTCTTATAACGATGTAAATTAAAAGCACATTATTGAAATATTCTTTAGTTTTGTTTAGATTAAGTAATGAATGCAATAAAATAAATTGTTAAATAACTTTAAAAAAAATATATATATTTGTGTTAATAAAATCTTCTATAAGATTGCATATTTTTAGGAGGATTTAACTTTAATTCAATGTTGAAACGAAAAAGTACATAACATTAATTTTATATTGAATCCGATCCGATTGATGTTAATATGTTAATAGTTTTTTTATTTTATGTAAGTATTATGTAAGTAAGTGTTATGTGTAAGTGTTATGTAAGCACTTTAAATTCCTGCTTAACAATTTATCGAAATCTGATTTTGTAATCACCTATAAAATGCCTTCGGGAACCGGCCAGTTGGCAACTTTCATTTGGCAACTGGACAGTTAGTAAAAGACATTTCGCAAAAGAGACACTTAACAAAAAGATTTTTGGCAAAATGGACAGTTAGCAAAAGGACATTTAACAACTTGCTACTTTGCAATTTGAACACTTAACAATTTTTACAACTGAACACTTCGCAACTTGGACATTTAATAACTTTTACAAGGGGACATTTTGCAGTTTTTAGCAATCAACAATATAATTTTCAATTCTATAATTTCATTACATATATTTTTCATTGGTTGCATGAATCTGTGTCGAAATAATTATTATCGGAAATGTATAAATCAAGTAAACTTAAAGTCAAAAAAAATATAACAAGATTATAAAATTTAACATTTCGTCTAAGTTCCTAATATGTTTTTTCAATTTTATTTCATAATAAATAAAGTAATGATTTATGTATGTATGTATGTATATGTATGTATATAAATTATCAAAATCAAAAATTAAAAAAATAAAATTCATATCATTTATTCTTATTTTTTTACCTTTTGTAAAAATAAAATTTCGTCTTTAGATCATTTTTAATATTTTTGTTTTTAGTTCATATGAATTAAAAACATGCACATGCAACTCTTTCATTATGTGAAACAATAACAGTTTTTGTTTTCTAAATTTGTTGTTGCTGGTTTGAAAAAAAAAAATGAATTTGCTTTTATAATACTAAACTAATGCTTTTATGAAATATAGTATGTATTTTATATAATATTTTTATGAAATAATTTATTTAGTGGATTTCAACCATAACGAACTCTTAAGTTATATTACATATGGGTTGCACATAATCTACTTTAAAACTTTTTGATTTTTGATTTTATTAAATTTTGATGGATTTGGAATTAATGTCCTAATTCAGAGGACAGATTTTACAATATTGCATTTAAAATCAGGGTATTCCTTTTTTCCAGAGTATTTATATATCTATATGGTACATATCAAATATTGAAAAAATGAAATCAAATAAAAAGTTTTGTAAATCTCTTAACCTTTATTATCTTTTTTGTAAATCCCTTATTATTTTTAATTCCCTTAACATTTGGACATTTGGAGACTTTTATTTGTGTAGGCGCCTACACAAATAAAAGTTGTCAAATGTCCAAATGTTAACTGTCCATTATGGTAAATTTATTTTTGTTAAGGGTGTCTTTTGCGAAATATCCACTGATCAAATGTCCAGTTGTCAAGTCTACCGTACCCAATGCCTAATTATCTTTGTGTACCTTTGTAATTATTTTTGTACATGCATATTATGTAATTATTTATGTATAGTCTATAGAATAGAACATTTCCTCATGGAATTTGTTTTTTGGAATTTTTTTTTTAGAAATTAGTTTTTTTTTCATTGTTTGGAATTTTGTAACCTTGGAGTTATGACACCATCTCTAATTAATATTTACAAATTCTAATAACTAAAAACTAATTATAATTTTATATGTCTAAGTTATATTTATGATTTTTATTACTTTTTATTTAAATTGCATCTTTTTTATGGACTTTTCTGATAAAAATAGTTAAAAATACTTTATATACCATACGATATAAGTAACTAATCTGTTAACTAATTTTTCCAATGAAATTTACATATACATGCATACATAGTTTTTGTTTTATGTTAAGAGACAGATTAAACTATCAATTTTCGTTTATTTTAATTTTTTTATTATCGAAAAAGTACATGCACAATAAACAGATTATGTGTACAAACTGTATTTTTATAAAATATCAAAATCTGAAATTGAAGTAGATATGTCTGCAATGTCTTAATAAAATCTATTGATATTTTTGCTTTGAATTTTGCTTTCATAAACGGACATACTTTACTAAAATATAATTTATTATTAATACATTTTGTTTTTAAATTTATTCAAATTTTATTATTTGAAAGAGTATGTAAATATGATATATAGTAAATATACTTGCTTAATTATTTTATTTGTAAATATCTTATAGTATAACTATAGGTGTGTACGTATAAATTTAATTCATAAAGAATAATGTTAGATGTAAGTACTAAAGCAATACCTATGTATATTAATTATTGGATCTAATGCCTTACGTCACAATGTTCAGACTTAAGTAAAGAATTTAAACAAAGTATTGCGTATTTATTTAAAAAATAATTTTTATCTTAATTTTTATTTAATTTTTAGAGAAATTCAAGTTAGGCAAGGCTACATTGTAATGAAAAGAATAAAAAAAATATTATTTTGAACCTTATTATTTTAAAATTATATTTTTTTTAAATTAACTTAGGTAGATTGGTAGGTATAGGTAAGGGGTGAAGATGCAAATTAGGTAAAATACTCTGGATCTGTATTTTCTTCTAATAAAATCATAGCGAGCTTCTTACAAAGCCATGTAAATTGATTAAATTTACTTTCGACAGATCAAAAAAGTTATTTAAGAAAAATTTCCTCAGAAACTTTCTGGAGCGGTACAAAATCTCAATGGACAAAATCTCGATTTTTTTTGAAAACCTCTTTTTTTTTTAAATCTTCGTTTTTTAAAAATCTCGTTTGTGAAAATTTAGTTTTTGTGAAAATCTTGTTTTTTTTTTTGGCTTAATTTAAAATAGCTTACGAATATTTATAAGAAATATCATTAGGAGAGATTTTAGAGTTATATTCAAAATCAAGATAATTCGCCTTTTACAGAATATTGTACATATTAGGATAGATTTTAGAGTTGGATTCAAAATCAAAGTATTTCCTTTTTCCAGAATATTTATTTATTATATCTATATGCCCGATTCCGAATTATGGGGGAAATGGATTCAAAATCAGGGTTATTCGTCTTTACAGAATATTTATACATATTTATTTTATTTATTTATTTATTTCTTTTATTTAAACTCATATTGTAATATAACATTGTAACGTACTTATATTGTAACATAAATTGTTTAAAGCTAATAAAAATAAAAAAAAAATATAAAATAAAAAAAATTATTTCAAAAAAAATTAAACTTTGAAAAAACTAGGTTTTGTCAACCAAGATTTTATCAAACGAAATTTTGTAAAAACATGATTTTGTCCACCGAGATTTTGTAAAAACAAGATTTTGAAAAACGAGATTTCGTACCAGACTCAAAACATTCATTCACATAACAAGTGAAAGATTAATTTCCTTTCATCTTTTTCATTAAAGATTAATTCCTTTTCATGAGAGAACTCCTAGCCTTCTGATATGTCTGTCGATAAGACAGTGCTGTGTTAAAGCCCCTATTACTTTACCAATATTACTGTAATTTAGGGATAAGAGTCTAGTTGATCGTTTAAGATTTAATGTAGTTGAGTTGAAACCAATATTTACAGGTTGAATAATAGAAACAACAAGATTCCCTTTTCCTTGTAGAATTTGAAGTTTTATGCCCCTGCTAGCAAGTTCATTAGCTTTTCTAAGAACTTTTTTAAGAAATTACTGTGTCCAGGTATCCAGACAATATGATGGATATTGAAAACTTCACCTTGTTCATTTAAGGATGAGAGGTAGTTGCTGACCACCGCTCAGCTGACGGACTAATTTAAAAAAAAATTCAAAGTCTTTTATCTTATAGATTATTATAGTACCTATATAACAGCACATTAACTATCAAATTATTTACGACAATTACAAATACTATTTTTATCATGTGTGTGTGTGTTTTTGTTTACATATTAATAATATTATGTACTTGTACATTATGTTATGTCCATATACTAATGACAAATAAATACTAAAATTTGGTGACTAAAAAAAAAATTTATTTTGTTAGAAAAAAAATTGTGAAAATGATTAAAAAAATATTTTGACAAATTTCAAATTGTTATTTCGTGATTTATTTATTTTAAGTATTTAAATTACAAAAAATTTAAGTACTCATATATGTTGTATATATCATCATATATGTATAATAAAATTTCGACTATAATATGCATATAATTAAAGAAAATAAATAAATATCACGAATATTTCGAGGTTAATTATAGGTATTATTTATTATTTTTAATTTTATTGATGTAAAAATTTTTATTAGTAAATTTTTCTAATTTAGTATTTACAAAAATTTGTTTTTTTTTTGACATTGAGTAAAATTGATCCTTATAATTACGTTTGCAAGTATTTATTTTTTTTAAATTAGTAAGCTATGAAATGTTTAGATTTTACAATCAGTAAGACTTAATTTTAATCGTGAGAGATCTTAACTACCAATCAATAAAATTTTTATCACGACAAAAATTGGAATATACTGTGAAAACCCAAAAGTTATTCCATTTTCAGATTGACTGTAATCGAGTTATTATTTTCTAATTAAGTATAAGTATACATCTTTCTTAAAATTAAGTTCTAAAACGTTAAAAACTATATATATATTATCGTAACATTGCACAAGTAAATATTTCATTTTAATACTTTTTACACAATTATGGAATGTGTTACGGTAACACTGTAGAACTCTGATCACCATTCATCAAAGCAATTATTTCGAATCGAACAAAGCAATTTTTTCGAACATCAAAACTAATGCTATGAAAAGTGTTTCATCACTAAATTTTTGACATGTAATCGGTGTATTTATCTACTACTATTTAAGAATAAATAAAAAATTTAATAAATCTTTTTTTAATATTTCATGAATGAAACGATGAAAGATGTACAAACTATTTTTTTTATAAATTAGAATCCTTAGATGACGATATTCTGCGTATGACTTTAAAAAAAAGCTAGTGTAGATATTAATTTTTGGTATATATTTTGAATAATATACGAAATTCCTTGAATATATAAGTATATAAAAATAAAATAGTATAAAATTCTTAGTTATTTTGATATTTATACAGGTATGCACATATATATATGGTAAAGTAATATAATATATTTTTGATAGCCCATGTATGTATGTCCGTTCGTAGGATTCTGAAATTTTTGCTATTTCATCTATATGCATAATTGTTAGTTTCACTATTCAAATCGAACAAGTTAGGCCGTTCACATTTGAGTAGCTGCTATACAACTTCTAAGTTTAAATAAAAACAACTCAGTGTCTATTAAAGCTTTAAGAATCTCAAATTTTGTGAAAATAAGTTAAGTATGATTCCAACATCTTTTCATCTTCTATAAAATTTGGTTGCTCTATAGTGCAACAGTTTCGGGTAGCTACCACACAACTTCTTCTTCAAAAAGAGAATACCTGCGAAATTTATATCCTCATATGTTTGTACCTAATAAAACTGGATGTCTGAAATTTTCAAAAGGACGAACAAGTTTTATAACAATAACTTTTTTGAAATTTAATTTATATGGAAAAACAGATTCAATCAGCTGTTATACAACTCGAAAATTTACATAAATATATTTCGGTACTTAATGATATAACCAATATAACTATAGCATACCAATATTATTTTCGTAAGGATATCCTAGAGTCGACATAGTCTACTCTACACTCTTCCTCGTTTATATTATGATTTAATTATCTTGAAAAAATACACTTGATATTTAAAGTATGATATGTATATGATATGCATATGCAAAAACTTTTTGAAATTTCAAAAAGTGGATGTATAATAAGAATTTTGCATGCAGCAAAAAGACAAAAAACTAAAAAAAAACAATTTGAAATTGAAGCATACTAAACTTCAAGTATGTAAATTGAATATTAATTTAGGTGGCCTTATATAAAACAAACATTTCAATTAGATATCATTTATCCGTATACCTAATACACTACACTCAATCATAAATATAAATTCATTTGGGTGGCATTTAAAACTACATTATAAAAATATCTATAGTTTTGTTTGTTTTTGCTTATACTTTTGTCCTATACACATCAGTGGATGTGAAGCAAAGAAAAATAGATTGTACCTATTTTTGCAAGAACTTATTGTTGTAAAAAATGCATTAGTATTTAATAAAAAAGAATGGAATACCTTCTTATGATATATACATTTTACTTTGAACTTGTTTAACAAAAATATATAATATAATGTTATAAAATTTAGATTTTCTAAAACCTTTAATGACCATCTGTTTAAAATCGATATTTATAAATATTATTTTGATAGATAGTTTTTTAAAGCATTACAAACGAAAAACCGGAAATAGAATAAAAATTGGTGATTTTATAAATTTTTTTTCTTTTCTTTTGTTTAAATCCATATACAAAAATTTTTATATAAAATTTGATTTCCCACCAAAAAGAAGAAGGAAAACATAAAAAAAAAAAAAATTTTTAATAAAAAACTTTCAATTTCAATGCAAAAATTGTAATGACTAGCATAACAATGAAAATAAAATAAAGAAAACGTGTTTTTAGTTATATTTTTTGTTTAATATTGAATATATATATATATATATATATTCTCTATATTTTAATGTATGTGTATATAATTAATAATAGCATAAATAATTAGTTTTAAATTTTTGTGTAACATTGAATTTCTACCGTTATTATATAAATTTATTGATCTTAGGTTATTGTCCTACTTTTAAGTTTTTAATGTAAAAACAAAAGTGCAAAACCAGTTTTTATTGAATGTTATATAATATAGTCTCTGGTTATATATGAATGTATAGGTATATAATTAAAAAAAAAAAAAAAACAATTCACAATAAGCATTTTCATAATAAATATAATATATACGTATGTATGAATGTATATACTGTGATTAAACAGAGCTTTTATTTTAAACATTTACATTATTTCCGTTTATTATTTAATGTTTTGTTCTATTATGTATTTTGTTTTGTAATAATAAGAAATTTTAGTTATTATAATATATTGTGTAATATTATGGTATTAGGAGGTTAATGAATTACGTTTCATATAAGATAATTTAAAAGGTTAAATTTAATTTGTTTAGAATTAAATATTATCGTTTTTTAGTCTTGCATTTGAAAAAAATTGTTTCAGAGCTTGCTAAATAAAAAAAAGTTTTATTCAAGTTATGTAAAAGCAGCTTTTTATTTTCAGCACTTTTCCAAAAAAAAAAATTTGAAAAAATGTGTCTATTAGTTTCACAGTGTCCATTCGTTCGTTTGTTTACAAAACTTCTATACACCGTTAAAGATAGAGAAATAAAATTTTAACCATTGGTAGGTCTTATAAAAAGTTTTTTTTTGTACCACTTCCCGTTTAAGAGCTATAGCTAGGGCTCCAAAAATTGAAATTTTCCTATTTTTAAACATCTGTAACTTAGGCATCTGTAAAAATTTATTCAAAATAAAAGGCAAAAATTAAAGTGTTAACGGTTTTTCTTAATTATATAAAGTTCTTTTAAAATTGATGAAAGTATCTCTTTATTCTTCATATTTTTTCTTATTATATAAAATTCGAAGAAAATTTTCAAATTTTGGTGCAAGTCATAATTCTAAATGGTTTGTAATGTTTTTTTTGGATATGTGCTCCTTTAAAAACCGTTGGTTTATATTCTGACTTGTTTATTTATATTTTTACAATTGAATTAAACAGCAAAGCTGAAAAATTAATTTTCATAAATGCTTAATCTGTTCTAATCATATAAATTATAGCCGTACATACTGAATTAATTTAAAGATATTTTTAAAAATTTTATAAAAAATTTGGACATAAAACAAAGTCGGTAGGTACATTCACTTAAATCTCTCTAATTTGCTATCTCTCTATCTTTATATTAGAGATCCTTATATTATAGATCTTCTATTCCCTTGACCGTTGAAACTAATTTATATTGAAAATTAACTCTTTAGATGGAATACTCTGTATATATGGATTTTTATCCTCATCTGGAACAAATTTCTTTGTTTTATCAGTAAGAAAATATAACTTCGCAACTTGAATTTTTTTGATTTTACTTCTCTTTTTTAAATATTTTCTATTTGGAATAATTTTACTGATCACTAGGGAGTTTCAGATAGGGAAGTTTTACTGTATTTACAAAAAAAAAAAAAGAAATAGAAAATTGAAAAATAAAATATTATGTTTTAATTAAAAATATAATACCTATATAATATATATATAATATATACATAATATATATATACAATTATTGCAATTGCAATAAAAGAATTAGTTACGGCTATTAAAAATATATTTAAGTACTTTAATTCTATTCGAAATGTTAGATTTAAAGCTTTTATTGAATTTAATTTTGATTTTAGATCTTTTAGATTTTTTATTAAAATTTTAATTGAATAAAAGTTCAATTAAAAGTTTTTCAACAATTTAAACAATAGTATAGAAATCAAAATATATTCCATAATTTTCTACTATACCTTTAGCATCTATATATATATATATACATATATACATATAATATAGTTAACACAAAAATAATATTGTTTTTAGGAAATAACACAATTAATGTAATTAAATGATTATTTTTATAGATTTAATTTTATTTAAAAAAAAAGTAAAAAACAGGGAAACAATAAAAAACAAAACTATGGTTGAAAGCGTTCATTGTACATACGTGTGTTATTTTATTTAAAAAATTATGAAAAAGATAATTAATAATGTTAAAATAATTGTTATACAGGGTAATTCTCTTTCGCTTTTAAACTTTCACCTGCAGCAGGTGAGAGGGGGGGGGGGGGGTCTATTTCCTTCGATTCTTGTGGTAATGGAAATTAAAGTTTTTTTTTTAGTTTTAATTTAGTTTGCTTATATCTTAAAAACTAAGCAAATAATTAATAAGGTTAATACACCGTCAAATAAACTTGGTCTTTCCATATTTTTGATATCGATATGAGCATTTAATTTTTAAGATTTTTTTATTTGTTTCAAATTCTCTCCTTTTTTTTTTTTTCTTAATTATTTCAATAACTATAAGAGATAGAATCCAAATATTTTACAAACAAGTAAATATAACAGTAAGTCGATGCTACCAGTGCCGTCGATGTCCAATGCTTTGAAAGAAAAGTACATATATAGAAAAAAACTTTAGGACCCATTATCTCAAGAACCGATGGAAATAAGCCTTTTCATACAGAAGAATTTTTGGTTTGTTTTGGTTCGCCAAATATACCCTATAAATATTCAAAACCAAAAGAGAATCATCCTGTATTTTAAATTTATTATACACAGTAAAATTAGTTACAAGTGTTAAAATTTTTTTTTTGTAAATTACAGTATATTATACATATTTAACTTCAATTGTGATTATTTAATATTTTTTGATTCAAATTTATAGACCTAAATTATTTTATTATAAATCTATTTTATAGATATTATAATAAAATATATTTAATAATAATGTTGTATAATAAATTGAAATTTCTCTTAATAAGAAAAATTCAAATTATTTTATATTCTGTCTCTTATCACAAATTCATTCTTTAAAACATTAAACTCAATAATACGTTTGTATAAAGTGGTTTTTTTTATTTTTTTCAAGTTTATCTGTACTCATATGTATGTAAGCGTTGAAAATAACTTTTAATATTAAATTTATTTTCTTTTGAAAATTTAATATCTTAAGACGTTTAATTCTAAATGTGCATCATTTTAAATCTACTAAAATAAAATCATTTATTTCTTTATTTTGGAATTACATTTGTTATTGTGAGTTATAAAAGTAAAGTGAAATATAACTAAACGAATGCATAATAAATATTTTATTTATCACAGATGACAAATAGTTTTATAAATATATAGATAATTTATTTAAAAAAACAGTTTGATAGCTATATATTTTAATGTTTAATAAAATAAATTCAGGACGATTTTTTTCTAAGTTCAGATCTGCAGCACATGACATTCTCAGAATATACTAAAAGCGTTCAGTTTTATTAAAATAACCAAAATTGAATTAAATGTCACTTTTATGATACAAAAATTAATATTCTAAAATAAAAATTACCAGAATGCAATTTTAGGTAAAAAAAAATAATATGTTAAAATTTTTATTATAAAAAAAATATGATTATTATGCTTCGCCGAGTTCGGTAAATTAATATCTACGCTATAGAGCGTATAACATACCATGTTTATACTAAGTTAATATTACCGTATTGTTGCTATAAACCCATGGTTCAAATCCTCTAATATTTCAGAGACATAAAGAAAACATGACAGAACACCCTTGTACCAAATTTAAAGGTTCTACCTTTGTTGATTTTGGAAGCTTGAAAACTCCAAACGCATGGACCAAATCCCCTCAAATTTCAGAGATATAAATCAAACATGAAAGAACACCATTGTACCAAATTTAAAGGTTCTATTTTTGTTCGTTTTGGAGATAATATCGTTTGCTCTGGAACCATTCGGAAGCTTCCAGAATCCGAATCCATGGACCGATTTTGTCCAGATGCGAAATCCGCCTTCTTTTCGTAATTAGAAACTTACTATATAAATTGCATTAAGATAGCTTTACTAGTTTTTAAGTTATCGTGCGAACGGGCGGACTGACGGACATCGTTAAATCGACTCAGGAGGTGATCCTGATTCAGATTATATATACATGTCCATATCTAACACGCTTCCTTTTGGTGGTTACAAACACCATATCAAAGTAAATATACCCTGTACTTTACGTGTAGCGTATAATAAGAAACCCATATATGTACATATTATGTAGATTCTTGTCATAGAGAAGTTTTGTTAGAAAATATTAGGAAGAATCAAGACACACTTTCGTCAATTTTGGTTATTAAAAAAAGCTGTTAATAGAAATAAAAATATAATGTTGGAGCTTTAATTTTCCATATATTTTTTCAAAAAAATTTAGACAGGTGTTTAAGTTACAGGTATTTAGATATACTACGTTTAAACTACATAATATGTGTCCGATTTTTTGGATCGGTACATTCCGATCCGGCAATTCTATAATATCAATACTTATATGCCTGTCATGGGGATAATCATACTTTGTGCCTATTTTAAGTTGATATAAACTCTTACGTACAATTAAATAAATTTATTACTAAAGGTTAAAAAAAAAATCCATTATTATTGAAAGAAATAAACTCTAAGCATCTTTTTAGTAAAGATTGTGTAAATTTAAAGATTATACATATATTATATAGATCTATAAATAAATAAGTAAAGAATAGTACAATAGATTATGAATTATGACAAATTATTCCAGAATTAGTCAATTAAATTTATTTTTAAATATGAATTTTCTTTTTTTTGTTTTTTTTTAACTTGATTGGAAATGATTGACATTTTTCTTTTTTTGTCTTTATTTATTTTAATTTTCCCGCTCGATTACCATTAATTGTGATATACGTTTAAGAATTCATTAATCAATTAAAAGTTGTTTTTATTTGTTTTATTAATTAATTTATTACTATAGAAAACGTGAATATTTTATATGTATTTGGAATATCTATATAATAAATTAAACAGATAATCTTAACAAGTGTTTTAATTTATTTAAAATATGTATTAAATATGTAAATAAGTATTATAAATTATTTGAATTCATTAAATAATTGTTTTTTACATAAATTTTGAAAAAATTGTATTATACAAAAGGCTTTTAATATTTTGCTTGGTTTAAATAATACGAATTATAATATAATTAAATTAAAAATAAGTATACTATATATATCCTATAAATTATAATTAATATCATATTGTAATAGCTACATAATAAAATAATAATAAAAACCATAATTCTTGTATAAGATAATAGATGGCGTAGAAATAATAGAAACATCTTAGTCTTGTACAATAGCTACAGCCGAGTAATCAACGGCTTAGTGAAATTAATGGAAAAACAAGTAAATGTAACAGTAAGTCGATGCAACCGACTTATTAATACCCTACACCTGAATAATTCGAATTAAATTAAAAATCCATAAGTGTTTTTGGCAGCTGCTTGAACTTCTTCCCTTTTCTGTCTTATTCAACTCGAATTTCAAGAACGTAAAAGAGGCATCCGCTTGGGATATGCTTGACACCCTTGTATAAAATTTTAAGTTTCTATCTTAATTATTTTCGAAGATTGCTAGTCCTTGGGATGTTTGTGTCAGCTACCCGAATTGCCACTCCAATTCATCGAATCCATCTCAGGAACATAAAGAAAACTTGCCAGAACACCATTGTATTAAATTTAAAGGTTCTACTTTTGTTGGTTTTGGAGATATGCTCGTTGCTCTTGTGCTCGTCCGGAAGTTTCCAAAATACGAACCCATGGTTCAAATTCTTTCAAATGTCAGTTTCCAATTTTACAGAAAAGGAAACATAACAGAACACCTTTGTACTAAAAATAAAAGTTCTATCTTTGTTGGTTGTGGAGATATACTCGTTTGCTCTGCGGCTCGTCCGGAAGCTTCCAAGATTTGAACCTATGGACCAAATCCTCACAAATTTCAGAAACATAAATCAAACATGAAGGAACACCATTCTGCCTAATTTAAAGGTTATATCTTTGTTGCATTTGCAGATAATATCATTTGTTCTGAGGCTCGTTCGGGAGCTTTCAAAATCCGAACCCAAGGACCAAATCCTCTCAAATTTCAGAGGCCTAAATCATACATGAAAGAACACCATTATGCCAAAAGTAAAGGTTATATCTTTATTGGTTTTGGAGATAATCTCATTTGCTCTGGGGCTCGTTCGGAAGCTTCCAAAACCAAACCCATGGACCAAATCCTCTTAAATTTCAGAGACATAAATCAAACACGAAAGAACACCATTGTACCAAATTCAAAGGTTCTACCTTTGTTGGTATTGGACATAATCTCATTTGCTCTGCGGCTCGTTCGGAAGCTTCCAAAATTCGAATCCACGGTTCAAATTCTTTCAAATTTAAACCCATGGCCAAATCCTCTCAAATTTCAGAGACTTAAATCAAACATGAAAAAACACCATTCGGCCAAATTTAAAGGTTATATATTTGTTGTTTTTGGAGATAATCTCATTTGCTCTGGGGCTCGTTCGGAAGCTTCCGAAATCCAAACCCATGGACCACATCCTCTTAAATTTTAGAGACATAAATCAAACTGGAAGAAACATCATTATAAAAAATTTAAAGGTTCTATCTTTATTGGTTTTGGAGATAATCTTGTTTGCTCTGGGGCTCGTTCGGAAGTTTCCAAAACCCGAACCCATGGACCAAATCTTCTCACATTTTAGAGACTTAAATAAAACATGAAAGAACACCACCCTGCCAAATTTAAACGTTATATCTTTGTTGGTTTTGGAGATAATCTCATTTGCTCTGGTGCTCGTTCGGAAGCTTCCAAATCCAAACCCATGGACCAAATCCTCTTAAATTTCAGAGACATAAATCGAACGGGAAGGAACATCATTGTACAAAATTTAAAGGTTCTATCTTTGTTGGTTTTGGAAATAATCTCATTTGCTCTGGTGCTCGTTCGGAAGCTTCCAAAACCCAAACCCATGGACCAAATCCTCTTAAATTTCAGAGACATAAATCGAACGGGAAGAAACATCATTGTACAAAATTTAAAGGTTCTATCTTTGTTGGTTTTGGAAATAATCTCATTTGCTCTGGTGCTCGTTCGGAAGCTTCCAAAACCCAAAACCATGGACCAAATCCTCTTAAATTTCAGAGACATAAATCGAACGGGAAGAAACATCATTGTACAAAATTTGAAGGTTCTATCTTTGTTGCTTTTGGAGATAATCTCGTTTGCGGAGATTATCTCCAAAAGCCCGGAATCATTCGGAAGCTTCCAGAATCCGAACCCATGGACGGATTTTGTCCAGATTCGAACTTAGCCTTTCTTTCGTAATTAGTAACCTACTATATAAATTTCATCAAGATAGCATCATTATTTTTTGAGTTATCGTGCGTACGGACGGACGGACGGACGGACGGACATCGCTAAATCGACTCCGGCGGTGATCCTGTTTCAGAATATATATACATGTCTATACCTAACTCGCTTCCTTTTGGTGGTTACAAACACCATACCAAAGTTAATATACCCTATACTTTAGGTATAGGGTATAAAAAATACACGAGTATGTATTCTATGTACTAGTATCTGTATAAGCTTTTATGCTTTTTAAATTTTAGAGTTTCAAAATTTAATTTAAGGCCTATTAGTTTTTTAAATTTAATTTTTTTTTTACATGTTACCCAAACCTAAGGAAAAGACTTCTTTATACAAGATATTTTAGGTTTACGTAATGGGGAGTAAAATTGAAAGTAAATGGGATAAGAGAGAAGAAGTGAAAGGTAAATTGTAGAGGAACCTGTACAGATTCTTTTTGAAAATTTGTAATGGATATAATGGACCATATTTATTACAGGGGAACACACTGGATCGAAGCATGATCCTAATATTAGAGGTTTTCACAATAAATGAGTTTTCAAAATATCAGTAGTATATTAAAAGTATTTAAATCGTGAAAACACAAGGCGATCTCGAAATATTGACGAATGCCGACGTTTTAAGTATAAGTGAGAAAGGAGAAATTAAGCTTTATTTTTTATTATCAAATATATTGAGTCCAATAACGGGTAGTAAAAAAATCTAAAGTTATTATTTTTGCCGAAAAAAAAACTAAATAGAAAATACATAACATAAATGAAAGTAGGTGTACAATTGTTTTGTGTGCAGCAAAGCGAAAATTTCGACCTACATAAATATGAGTTTTTTTAACCTATACATATTATATATAAATCAATACATAATACTTATATATTAATCATTCCCCGATATTACAACATACATGAACCAAAAGGGGACAATATTTTGGTTTTAATTTTTTAGCGTATAAAATAACAGCTACATACATATATGTATATTAGTATGCGAATCAATTTTAATTTTAAATTTCTCTGATATGATAATTTAACCAGTTTAACCTGTAAGTGAAATCTTCATTTTTTTGTATAAAGTTTAAAATGCAGTAAATTCCTAAAGT
This sequence comes from Poecilobothrus nobilitatus, assembly GCA_947095535.1. Taxonomy (NCBI): domain Eukaryota; kingdom Metazoa; phylum Arthropoda; class Insecta; order Diptera; family Dolichopodidae; genus Poecilobothrus; species Poecilobothrus nobilitatus. The sequence continues at coordinate 245,298,399 of OX352773.1, read as the reverse complement.
ATATTTATATATTTGTAAATTTCTAAGGATATACAATACATACTCCATAAAATATTTGAATTAAAAGTATATTGTTCTTTTCTATTTTAAGAAAAATAATAATATTTAACATCTTCAACTATCGCAACATTCAATTTACTTAATTAATTTTTTTATATCAATATACCTTTGTGTAGGTTATTATTGTAATAGACCTTGAGAAATTATTTTTATATATACATTTTTAAGAGACTTTATTACTTATTCTTAGATACTTAATATCATTAGAAAATGTTATTAATGCAAAATGACTTGGATTATATTTTTTTTTATTACATTTTGAATGTACATGTTATGTACAGAGAAAATAAAAAATTTTAAACTGATTCTTGAGTAGATGCAATTCTGTTGATGATATGACATATGATAGGTATATATAATATGTGAATACTATGAATACTTTAATGTGATCTGAATATTATTATAGGTATATAGTGTTATATATGATTTCTATTTTTTAGACTTTAATTTTTTAAATCATATAATAAGAGAATAGATTAAGTATTAGTTACAATATTATTGTAGAAACAGAATGAAATAAAAAAAAAAAAATATAAATAATTTTATATTTAATTGTCACTCTTGTAGTTTTTTTTTTCATGCTAGCTAAGCACTTGGTACGGATTCCTTTATACTAATGTATAAGTTTAGTTAAATGGAAGAGGGAAAGCGAAAGGAAAATATGATATTAAGAGAGAGTTGAAGGGTAGAATGAAAAAATATTGACAGAGGCGAATTCATTTGATAGAAGAATCTTCCACATCCTAACAGTTCTCACAATAAATGAATTTCTACAACTAGTTTTCAGTTATTCAGGAATTTCTATAGTGTAGGAATGCCCAATTGAATCCTCACTAGTGTTCCGTTGGAATTGTTGAAGGTGTTATGTTTTTGCGAGCGTAGGTGGAGATCTCGAAAGAACCAATGAGTTCAACGCGCAAGATATCTTTGCATAATGTTGGACTTAAACCAACCAAACGCCACCTCTCTTTTAAACCAAACATTAGGTTAGAACCTATGATACAATGTACTGTTTGCTTTGAGAGTTGGGGAAAGTAGAAGTAAAAAAATAGGAATAAATAAAATTGAAAAATATGAAAAGTTACTGGATGTTGCGAGGAGTGTTTAGAACATTGATGTTTATTTTACTCTTAGATTTATTAATATTGTACATGTTATGGTTGCCTTTCGAATTTTAGCATTTTATTAATATTAGTTCAATATATAGCAAGTGTCATTACACCTTCAAGATATCTATAAAATATATCTTTTCAACTATTTTTTTAGAATTTGTCGAGATAACGCAAAGATTGTTGCGTCAACATATTTAAGTTATTGATATAAGCAGGTAACTCATTGGTAAGAATTATAATAACAATGTTGAGTACCCATATCTATGGCATAGTGATATTTCTCGTTTCTTTTCTTTAACACAGTACTGTACAAAATGATATTATAGACTATAGAGTCATAAGTATTAATTTTTCGAAGACTTCAAGCACCTTCAAGTAAATAAAAAAAAAAAAAATTCATATTCGGCTTTCATGTTTCGGAAAAATTCATGTTTGGAATTAGTTCTACCAATATATTTGTTTGATGCATATGATGGTTTTGTAGATACCGTTATTGGGTTTTTATAAAAAAAGAATAATAAAATTGAATATACGTTGTTAAAGGAACATTTTGATTGGTAATAAATTACTTAATAAAAATTAGAAGTACATAATATTATATTTCAGTATAATTTAAATATATTATAACGAAAAGTAATTTTAATGACGTCAGTGAGAGAATAAAATCCGGTAGATAGTTTAGATACATATTGCATTACTGTAGCAATTTTTTTCTTTTTTTTTTTTGTAAATTTTTCTTTATAATTAGTAATTAATTTTTTATTTGTGATATTTTATGAGCAATAACAACGAACAATAGGATATTTTGACAAAAAACTTACAATAGATTTGTTAATTTTTTTTTGTATATATAGTATGTGCAATCTAGTGCAATATTTATTACAATAAATGTATAATTTAACAATATTATAGTATAATACTCAAATTATGGACGAAATTTTTAAGAGTTCACTTTTTTCTGAATTGTATTTTGCTACAATTAAGTAGATTTTAGTGAAATTGCGTGATATATTGTGCATTTTTTTTTTGTAATTATGTATAGTTAAATTAATTCTATTTAATTAGAGCCTATCATGTTGAACTACTTAAGTTTAGGTTTAATGACTTTATACTTTTATGTAATGATGATATCTTTCACAAAAAAATTGATAAAAAATAAAGTTTTTCATACATCGTATGTACTTATTTCTTCAAAAAAAAAAGTATTGTATAATGGTGTTTTAGTTGTAAAAATATTATTTGATGAAATTATAATTTAAAGCAATATACTGTCAAAATCGGTCATAAGGACATTTTGTTAGAACGGCATAACGTTTTATTACAACCCATTCTAAGAGACATCTGGTTTTAAGTTCATATAATTTCAAACAAATTGATATCGGAAATAACGACATGGAAACGACATATTGTTTATAAAAAATATGTCGTTACTATGAACAGAAAAAACAGAAAAAAAAATGATCGGTTATAAACGCCGTAAAAATAAGAACAAAATAAGGAAAAATACATGCATAATTATTTAACAATTAGGGAAAAAAAAACATCAGACGATTTACCCGTTACTTTTTGCCTTGTGTTACATATGTTTGTTACATACATATACATATGTTGTATTATTAATTATTATTTTAGTTTTTTTTTTGCTTTTTTGTTAAAAACTGTGAAATAAAGACTTTAAATAAATAAATAATTAATAATACCTAATTTTTTTTTTTATTGTTTATAACAATATTGTTTCTAACGACCTATTAGATGTAACGACCAAATATACTAGTGTGCTTAATGTAGTTATAACCGGATATCGACTGTAATATATTTTGGTGTGGATTTGGGTTTTGAATTTATAGTCGATAGGTGTGGTGTGGATTTGGTGAATTTAACTAATTAAAACTCGATGCATCTATAAAACTCTTTTTATGTGCTTTTACTTTTTGAATGAAAATACAGTTTTACTATAAAACCTTTTTGGCATAATTATCTTTTTGAGTGTAAAACTAGAAATGAATATCTCTTCTTTTTTATTTATTAATTAAAATTTTGCTATTGCAACCAAATATGTATTACAAAATATTTTTTATCATATGGAAAAGCGACATAAGTTCCGTTCTTTTAAAGGTTTATCGTTTTTTCTCAGATAATTCAGTTATGATCAACTGAAAAACCCTTGCGGCTAAATTGTTTTTATTTTATTTTAGTCCAGCAAGAATTGTTGAAATTGAAAAAAAGTTACTAAATCTACAAATTACATTTAAAATGTAAAATTTTAAGATGATCAATAATAAAAAAATGCTATATGAGTTATATCAAAATAGAGTTATTTCTTATTAAATGTCTTTTATCAAAATCTAATCAAATTCTTTTATCAAATCTAAGTACCTACATATATTCAAACTATTATAACTTAAACTGTATTTGATAATTTTTTTAATCTGAAAACGACAAACAACAGCAAATTTGTAATTTGTTAAAATTAAAAAAGATCATTTTTTTTTTGCAATTAAACATTAACAAAATTTTTACCCCATGTATGTATCTTCTATATGCTTAAATTGAAAAACTTGAAATTTTTAGAGAAATAAGTATAGATACCTATACCAAGCTATGTATAGTTTTATTTAAGAATAAACACAAGTTACTTAAAAAAAATGTTGTTTCCTATCCCTTTTTATTTTAAGGATAGTCAAAAATTAAAAGTTCATCTAGAATCCGGAAATCTGACGACAATTTTTAAAGTTAAGATGTAAAATTTTAAATCCAAGTACCACCATATGTACATATATGTATTATTATTATAACATCTCTTAATTTTTCATTAATTTTTTTTATATATATAGAATATATTTTAAGAAAAATTACAAATTAATTGATTGATTAAATTATAAAAGATTGACATCAATTAAAATATTTACAATTTCCAAAATGAATTTTTTTAAATGAGGGCCTTTAAAAAACGTTGGTTTTATAATAGGTATTGTATGTACCTATGTACTTAATTTTTTTTTTGTTATGTGGATTTAATAAATTTTTTTACAAGATAATAAAATTGAAACTTTATAGAACAACAAAACATCTTTTAAAAAATACGCAATTTGCAAATAATATTTGTAGTTTGAAAAGTACCTGTTTTTCTTTTTAATAAATCGCAAAGTATCTTTTAAAAAGTATGTGTTCATTGAACATACATATGTACCTACATACATATATAAAATATTTATGAATTAATTAAATTTAAATCGGATTTAATTTATCATAAATCAATTAATTACAAAAATAAATAAAAAAAGTAAATAACAATATGAAAAAAAAAAAATTTGCAGCTTTAAAATTATTTAACAATATTTTATTAGTTTTTAAAACATTTGGGCGTCAGAGAAAATTAAAAATCTTAAAAGATGTCACACAGCCTTGAAAAAATATTTTTATAATATTTTCAATAGTTTTATGTTCAGTCAGGTTGAAAAATAAAAAAATAAAAAAAAAACTGGTTCTTTTTCTTAGAAACTTTTATTATTTTTAATAATATTAATATGGTGTGTATTCATTCTGAAAATTTATCTTGCTTTTACTTTTTTCCTTATACCGTTTTTCTTCCTAATTCCAATTTTTGAGAAAACCGATAGCATTTTTTATTTTTTTTAATCAGATTTTTAATCAATAATCATTTTTTTTTTATAGATAGATAAACATTTTTTTTTTTGGAGTTGTTGTGAATTAATCAAATGTCAAATAAGTAGAGTATTTTTGGAATTACCGTTTCTTGTGACCTGATACAGTATTATTGGAAGTGTGACTTAATTTAGGTTGTCAATAATATTGTTATTATTGTTTATAAGTATCATATTGCATTTTTGCACGTATTTTAGATAAAATTGTTATTATCAAATATCAGTCATCAAAATTTAACTAAAACGTGATTATACAGTTAATAATAAATAAAATTAACACAAAAATCCAAAATTTTCCTTTTAGTTTATTAAAATTTATAATAATAATGAAAATGGATTTGTATATTGATTATAGCAATTCGTTAATTATCAATACATAAGTACATAATATACCTATACATATATTTATTTTAATTAATACTTTATTGATACATTGTCACTCCATAATATTGTAATATAACTTAATAATAATGTCAGTTAATAATAAAATATAGCATTATACAGTATACGATTCATTTTCAGTTCATAATAAATCTTAATAAATTATGAATAGGTATGTAAGTATTTCTAATAAAACAAAATATATATATGTATTTTCCATATTAAGAAATAAAGATGCTAATGTGCGAATTAATTAAGTTATTTTCAATGTTAATTCAGATACATGAAATTCAAGTTATACATATTAAGTTTCTTTTTATTAAACAACTTTTTTTTTTCTTTATTTTTACGAAAGGTAAGTGTTACATTACTGAAATCATGTTTTAATTTTATGATCATAAAAAATTAATAATTGCATATCTCTAATTATTGTTATTGTTTAACCCTCAAGTACAATTAATTTAAAATTTTTTCTATTAAGTTTGTAAGCATTTTAAATTCCACATAAATACATCTATTTCTTTTTCTTGTATATAAACGTTCTATGTTCCGGTTGGCCATTGGATCCTTGAAATAAAGGTGAATGTAATGAAATTTTGTGACATCTATTATGATAGTTTACAAGTCATAATACTTGATACTTTTGTCAATCATACTTTTGATAATCATACTTTTGTCAAAAATTTTATTTCTATTGATACTGGGTCGAATGCATAAAACTGAACTTGGGCTTAAATCTGACTTTTTCAAACAAAAGCCAAGCTTGAACTTGTAGGTTTCCATGAAAAAGTGATATTTGAGTTCAAGTTCAGTTTTATGTATTTGACCCACTGTTGCCTTCAACTTGCATATTCCATTCGAAGAATTATTATACGAAGATTACCTTTTATTATAGCGCTTAACTGTCTTAATTCATATATGTTATGTGAGCACTTTTGTGAGAAACAGAAAGGGGTTAGTTAATACATTTTAATTTTATATGCTTTTATTTTTTAAAATTAAGAATCATATAAGATACTATATGAATACATACATACAAAGTTAGGTATAAAAGAACCAGTTGTGAATATGAAATATAAATTTAAAATCCGTTACTTCTTTCACTTTTAAGTACTAAAGGTTAAGATTATAAGTATCATAGCCATCGTTTAAAATAATTTTTTTTAATTGACTTAAATTGAAAAATTTCTTATTTGGTTACTTAAAAAAAACTTTTTCTTGCTTATTGTAATTTTTCCTAGTACGTAAATTACAGAGAATGGGTATATTGCATCATTATAATAAATGAAAATTTGCAAATTATAGTATGTATACATATATAAAGTAAAAAGCATTTTTAGCAATTAAAAAAAAATAAAGAATTTGTTTTGGTTTTTATACTGAATATAAGTTTATCGTCTAATTTTTATGGCCACTTAATACTTATCATTTAATGCAGCCGACTATTTTTGTTTTATTTTAATTTTTATAACAATTTTCTTTCATAATTAATAAACTTCAGGTCTATTTAGAATATTATAATAATATATGTATATACATTATGACGATTATTGTAACATATATTTTATTCTGATATTTTTTTATGTTTGAAATTTTTTTAAAAATATTTCAACTTATTTATAATATTCGAGAATATTCGTTGTATTGTAGTATTAAATTATGTAACGTATAGTTATAGTGGTCTAAATTTGGTCTAAAGTTAAAAAGTAATTCACATTACTGAGCGACATAATTCTTAAATTAAGACCATATTGTGGTAGTATATATACAGGGTGGTGCAGACCATGCGCATTAACTTTTTAAGAAGGGAAGACCGTTATTTTAAAATATGAAAAAACGTGCAGTAGTGCAGTAGAGTAGACTGTGTCAACTTTGGGGTACCCGCATGAACGTAATATATGCTGTTTCCATTAAAAACTTTATAATCTTTTACAAAATTTTAGACGTTTTAGTACCGACGTTAAGTACCGGGACATATTTATGTAAAATTTATAAGGAAAAAAATGAAAGATTTTTATTTTATTTTCATTAATTTATTAAAGGGAAAAATTTAGTAAGCAAAAAAAAATTTGTAAGAAAAGGTTTTTTATTTTTTGACGTAGAATCTAAATTTAAATCGAAAAGTGGTGTTTTCGGTTCTTTCCGGAAGTTTAAAATATCATCAATCGACAGAACATTCCCAACTTAGCTATAATAATTTTTTTCTTATATTTTAAAATAACGACTGCTTATATTGATACATCTGGATCACACTTTACATATACATATGTATAGGAATCCTAAAATATTACGATTTAAAAAATAAACCTAAATCAGTTTTGGAAAGTGTTATTAAAAATTTAAGATAATTGAGTATTGTTACATCTCACTTCTACTTCTTCTTCTTATTGTTAAATCTCTTCACTTCTACAGCTGATTTTCTATTAAAAGATCAGTAATAAGAAGTTGGCAACATTCATGAGCCGAAGTATGTATCAAAATTACAAAGTACAGATCAAAATTCAAATTTATTAATGCTGTACAATGAAATTATTTGTACCTAGGTATATAATAAAAAAAAATCAAAAAATTTGATATGTAAACATATAATAACCAGAGAACCAGAGTTATAACATAAATATGCTAAAGTAAATATTTAATCAATTTCAATGTATTCCATTTAAAAAAAAAAAAAAATAAAAAATAAACAATTCATAAACCATAACCAAGTAAAGGTTATTTAGTATTTACTCACTTTTCTGTATAATTTTAATTCTTCTACCATATTTTTTAAATATTATAGAATTAAAATCAATATAACTTTATAACAATGAATCCTGCATTAGAAATGAAAATTTTTAATAAACATAAAATGAGTTATAATTATTACAATATATACGTAAAATAAGTATAAGAAATATTTTTTGAAAACCATATGCGATTTTAAAATTTTTTTCATATATTATGTGTATAATTTATAAAAAAAAAATAATATTAACTTTCAGATATTTTTTTCTTCAGAAGGAAATCAAAACTTCGTTATATAGAAAAAGTTTTTAACTAATTTTTATGGTCAAAATAATCAATCCATTAACAAAATATTGGTAGCATTTTTTTCATTACAGTACAAGAACATTAACTGACTTAATGACATTTTTAGAACATTTTTCTAAACATGAAAAAAAAAAAAATTTGCTTATTCCACTCGTTACGGGGAGCTACAAAGTTTCAAAAAGTGCTATTTTTAAATGTGTATATAAGTACCTATATCTCAGGTTCTGCTTCACATTTTTTCCATCTATAAAAGAACCAAACCCTTGAATTTTGAATATAAATATTTTTTATTTTGCTGTTATTCAAACAAATCATATTAAATCAATATCAAAATTATACAAAATTTTTAAATTTAGTATTGAAATTTACCGTTATATGGAAACAAAATTTTGCAAGATTTTAATTCTATATCACGGTTTCGTTTTTAGATAGAACCTTAAAATTTTCAAAAAAAAAAAACAGATCTGAATCAGAATATTTATGTACTCCATCTGGAGTTTTAGGAGTTAAAAATTAAATCTATACCTTATTTTAAGATCTTAAATATGAAAAATTTTAATAAAACTTATCTTAATAAATTAATTTTATTAATATCACTATAAAAAAATTTGGCTAATTACTTCAAAAATCTGAATATTTAAATCAATAATTTTCTAACTGATAATAATTTATTGATCAGTTTTGAGAGCTCAATAACATGTTTTTTTCAAAAGTATCAACCAAATAATGAAAAATCAAACTTTTCACTCAACAATAAAATATTCTAACTACATAAATATTAATTTACTTGGTTTTTTGTTTTTGTTTTTATTGTTTTTATTTTTATTGTTATTATTTAAATATTTTCTAAAATTTTAACTTAAGTTTAATATTTATTTTACTATTCATTTAATACGGGTTTTTATATATATTTGCATTTATATTTTCATATTTTATTATAATATAAAATATGTATGTTTTTTGCATATTTATTTATTTATTTTTTTTTAATATAATTTTTATGTTTAAATTATAATAATAAAAATAAATATTAACAATAAATTGAATAAAAATATAAAAATTTATGTAAATATGGTCGTTGACATTATTTTCTAAAAAAAAACAAAAAAACAATCCATTTTTAGCAATATTTATATTATATTTTTCTTCTTATTATATATTTTTTTAAAAAAAAACCTTGAATTTTATTTAAAATATAATAAATAATAAAAAAATTAAAAAAAAATTATTATTAAGAAATAAGGTTTTAATTGATGGAAATGAAAAAAAAATATATTATTTATTAAAAATTTCTTTTATAAATAATATTACGTGAAGTTAACTTCCTTTAGCTACTTTTAACTGATTTTATTTTTTGTTTTGTTTTGATTTAAATTAGGTTTAGGTTTTTTTCAGTTGTTTTCGAAATATTTTTAGGAAAGAGTTGTGTTTTGAAATACATAATACGTTTGGTAGCTGTCATATGTTTCATAATCAATTCATGCTAATCTTTCTTATTATATTATGTATTACTTTGATTTTATAGTAATAAATATAGCTTCAATTTTACAATACATACATCCAAATTGATTTTCTTTATGGTTTTCAATTAATTTTGGTTGTTTTATAAATATAAAACTATAATATATATAAAGTTTGGTAACACTGTCAACTGTCATATTATATTGATTTTTATAACTGAGGATAATTCTTTATATTGAATTATTTTGGAAATGGTAAAATACATATATACTGATATACATATCATATAAAATGTGATATAATCTAACATAAATTAAATCTGAGAACTTAAGAAATTTAAAAATGAAATAAAATTTATAGATTAATAACGGTTTTTTATAAAAAAAAAAAAACAAAAAAAAAAAACAGTTGTTTGAAAAACTATATAAAATTATCTAAATATTTTATATTAAAAAAATTATAATTTTACAACTAAAGTTAATAAAATTTTTTTTCTTTAAACGTTTATATGAAAGTTGTATTATTCTTAAGTATTTAAAATATTTCAAATCAACTTCCTGTATATAGATATGTATATACATACATAGAAAAAGGTATGATTTTCTTTTTCTAAAAGAAAACAAAAACTTTAAATGCCGTTATCTCGAAAGATGTTAGAAATAGACCATAATAATTTTTTGTTTGTTTCGACATTCTTTATCACGTCTTGCTGTATTTCTGAAATTTATCGTGGTACACTCTGTATAGTTCTGTACATTATTATGTTTTTAATTATCACAAATCTATTTAAAGTGTGTATGTGTCTTCTGTACATATTTAAAATTTATTAAATTTTAGAAGTATTAATTTAGAAAATTAATTAGTTAATATATGTACATACATATACATATATTACATGTATTTAAAATTCGATATGTAATTAAATTGAGTTCTACAGGATTAATATACATACATATGTATACTTGTAATAAAGTTTCACATGGTCTTTTAAGGCATATCATAACAAAATTAAGAGCGGAAAAAAAGTTTTTTTTTTTATTAGTCACTCCACTTCGGTTTGGGAGCATAGGATGTCTTCTAGGAATTTTTTTTTAATAAAAAACTTGTTTAAAATTTTGAAAGAAATTAATTGAAGTATTTCATTTCTTTTTATTGATGTTTTGATCAATATTAATATTGATTGACTCAACTAACACGTAAGTAGTCATAGACTCTAGTTCCGTAGCGCATCCTCAAAACGAAGGAGTATACCTATTTAAGAACAGTTTGTGTTAAGTTTCTCTATTAATGAGAATTGTTGTAAATTTTTCATATCCATTACCGCCTTTATATGGCAGCTTCAAGCGTACTTGAAGTCTACTTCGAGCTCATATAAACGCGGATTCACTTGAAGCCGGCTTTACTGAAGTCAATTTTGTGTACTTGACTTTAAATTTGAGTGTAAAAACGCTCCTTGAACTCTTGAAAGCTTGAAAATGACTGGAAACGTTCGTTGAAATTCGAGCTGATTTCAAGTCAAGTACTCAAGTCGCCATATAAACGCGGTACATGTTAGTTCAGATAAATTTTGAAAAAAAGAAACTACCAAGATATTTCCGCGATTTCCTTGACAGGTTGTAACTGTACTATAATTTAAATTAAATTTCTTTTTAAAAGAATTAAATTAAAATGTAAGATTGAATAGAAATTTATATATGTATGTACATAAATTTGTATAAAGACATAAATTTGTATAAGTACTTAAATCTATTTTTAGATAATTATTAAATTAAATTAGATTTATTTTTAAAAATTTTAAATTTATATATTTTTTATATTCTGAATTTATATTATTAATTTCTCAATGTTCATTAAAAAGTTTTTTTTTTTTTAATTTAATTAAAAACTTTAATATATTCTGATATTATAATAAAATCATATCTTAAAAATGGTTAGCCCACTCAATAATAATGTGCAAAAAAGTAATTATGCTATTGACATTTTTTTTACTAATAATTACTTGTTTTTGACATTAATCGATTACATATTGTGAATAAAGTAATTATTTTTTTTTTTTATTTTACAGAATTACATTTGTTTTAATAATTTATTTTATAACTAAAAACAGAATATTTAAAATTTTTTACGATTGAAAAATTATGTATTCTTGAAAATAAATATATAATGATAATAATGTAAATAATAATAAATTGATTAAAAAATAATTATTTTAAATATTTTTTAAGAATTTTTCATGATTGGATAACTACTTTTTATTTTGTTTTTATTCAAGCAAATCAGCACATGTTAAAAGTAAAATTTAAGTTTAAAAAAAAGAAGAATTTTGATTTTAACACGTTCTAATTAAAAACAAAATTTGAGTTTGAAATTTCAAAGGAATTTTATTTAATTTTTTTTTATATTATATCGTCCAGATATAAATATCTGCCGATATTTTTAGAGCTCTTTTGCCTTAGAGCTCATGTGGGCCTTCTCGGCAGAAGTATTAAATTATAATTATATTTAATATTTTGTTTACATTATTTTATTATATTCTATATATTATATTTGACCTGACCGGGGTTTGAACCCGAGACCTTTCGTCTGAAAGACCGGTGACATTTTAATTTACATAAATGTCATTTCATTAATTATAATTTTATATACTTAAATATAAATTTATGCTTAGAAATTCTGAAATAAAATAAATAGTTCGCTGATCCGTCGTTGAATTTTAAATTAATTAAAATTATGTCTTAGAAAGATGCCATTTGCTTCGCCGAAAGCCGTAATTTGATTCTTGTTATACTTTTATTTTATTTATTTATTTACATTAATTACAATTTAAAGTACAATTAATACAAATTTGTCTTTCTAAGCTCTAGCTACTTAGGCTATCGGATTATTAGGCTTATATACTTTTATATTTCCCTATATAAGGTTTAAAAATATTTTAATCTGTGAAAAATGTATGTAGTATGTATGTTTGTGGTAATTTTTATTGGCATTTATTAGAACTGTAAAATTATTAAAAAACAAGAAAAATAAATTATTAAAAACAACAGTAAACGTAAAAAGCAAATTGTCATGCTAATCGATGATAAATAAAAATAAAATTAATTAATTTTTCTTCATGGTGTCATTTTGTCACTAATAATCAATCATTATCCATGGTAATTTTTTTATATTTTTATTTGTATGTGTATGTATAAGAATAAAAAAAATCATCAAATACAATGATTACCATCATTCAATATAAATTAAATTGATAATAGTTTTGAAAGCAATTCTTTTTTTTTATTTTAAATCAAATTATTTTATTTTATTTATTATCATATTAAAAGAAATTAAAAAAAAAAAAAGGAAAAAAAAATATTCCATAATTACTTATTTTTATTTTGTAATTTCTAGAATATTGAAAATTTTATTTAATATTTTTTATTTAACATTCATACATAAGTATGTATGTATGTACAATGTACATATATTAATATATAATTTTTCCGGGATTCATATTATTATATAATTATGTATTTTTACTTTCATTAATTTAGTAATATTTGTTCTTATATTGATTGATTGATTTACAAGAAAGTTATTGATCTTAATTTAAATATTAATATGTAATTGATTTTATAGAATAGACGCATTGCAACCGTCAAACAGTTTGAACAGATTAAATCGCATGATGAAATAGCATTTTGAAGAAGCATTGTATCGCCGATTTTTATAGTAAGGACTTATAAACGCTCTCATCCATCCAAGACAGGACAGTCTTGAACCATGGTCCACAAACAAAATTGAAGAACTCGCAAAGATCCTTTCAATGATACCCCACATGATCATATACAGCTGATTTTATATCAAGGGCTAATAAAAGCTTTCTGGAACCAAGCAGGGTATCCCGGAACCAGAGTTTCCAAACAAAAGTTCAAACCTAGAACAATGATCCCCAAACTAAAGTTGAAGAGCTGGGCTTGAAACCTTTTCAATGATAGCTCACCTGAGAACATTTAGGTATAAATATTAGAATCCCCATACAACATATAAAAAGCTATTTTCATCTTTACACTTATATGAAATTTTATAAAAATCATCTGTGGAGTATAAAACTAACTACAACTGAAGTTTTTGTCAAATATATTGTGATTTATTAATTCTATCAGCAACAATTAAACGTTTGTTCCATTGTAAAGATGACATGCATATCGAAAAATATATATGTATGTATATTCCTGCTAAGCTAAATTCCGAACTTTAATCAATAAAAGTTAAATTTTATGTCAATGACATCTGCAAAATTTGATTGGACTATAGCGTAACAGTTTGGGATAAGTATTATATTCGTACTTAATTAATGGTAAATTCGTTTTTTTAAAATGCAACATTCATTTCACAGTTTTGCCTTCAAATCGTAGAGTTCTGCACAATATTTTTTATTTTACAAACGACAGAAAAAATTCAACATTGTTTTTTTTTAAATGTTTTCTACACTAAGTTGTCATTTGGTTTTGTTTTTATTGATAAATATTTGAAAATATAAACAATAAAATGTTGGTTGACAAGCAATATTATGATGCCTGATTGTTCCGCGAAAAAATTGTGAATCGTTGAAAATTTATGTATGTAGGTGCGGAAAATGTTTACATTTACAAGAGGCAGATTTTTTTTTAGAAACAAACGCAAAATTATTTTAAGTTCAACATTTTTCGAGAAACGAGTGCAAGAAATGTTGTCTTGTGAAAAAAGTGCAGAATGCGGGTAAATTTTTTTGAGAAGCATACATATATTGGCTATAACCTAGACTTCTGAAATTTTGTAAAAGATGATCAAGTTTTATACCGATAACTTTTGCAAAGATGGTTGATGGTTGAGTGTCAACGGCTCATGCAGCTCTCAAACAAGTCCAAAATTTACATAAATATATTTATATATATTTAATTAAATCAAATATGTATATACCTATTACTGCCGCACTGGTATGCTAAAGTTGACACAGTCAACTATACCATTTTACTTGTGTAAACATTATTAATAATAAAAATAAAATTAACATACATACCTATGTACAATAGGTACATATTTATATCTAGGTACCTAAAATTTATTCAACTTAAATTTGAAAATAATATCACATAATATATTTATTATAAAGGTTGAATGGTTAAAAAATACTAATTAAGTAAAAGAAGAAAAATAATAACTTTCATTTTAAAATTTAAAAATTAGTTTTATTATAGATAATAAATTTTATTTGACAAATTGTGAAATTATAAAAAATGAGTTCTCTCAAATTTTGTTATACATATAATTAATATAAATCTGCTTGAACAGCCTACCTTTTCTTTCTTATTCAACTCGAATTCCAAGAATGTAAAAGAAGCATTAACACCCTTGTACAAACTTTCATGTTTCTATTTTTATTAATTCGAAGATATGCTTGTTAGGCCTTGGGAAGCGTGTATCTGCTACGGGAATTGCCACTTCAATTTATCTCATTTCAGGGACATAGAGAAAACATTGCAAAACACCCTTGTACCAAAAATAAAGGTTCTATTTTTGTTGGTTTTGAAGATAATCTCGTTTGCTCTGTGGCTCGTTCGGAAGCTTCCAAAATCCGAATCCATAGGCCAAAAGCTTTCAATTTTGAACTGGTGGTCCAAATCCTCTCAAATTTAAGAGACATAAAGAAAACATGGCACAACATCCTTGTATCAAATTTAAAAGTTCTACCTTTGTTTCTTTTGGAGATAATCTCGTTTACTTCAGGCTGGTTTGGAAGCTTGCAAAATCCGAACCCATGGAACAAATCCTATCAAATTTCAGAGACATAAATCAAACATGAAACAACACCATTGCATCAAATTTAAAGGTTCCATCTTTGTTGGTTTTGGAGATAATCTCGTTTGCTCTGGGGCTTGTTCGAAAATTCGCCTTCCTTTCGTATTTAGTAACCTACTATATAAATTTCATCAAGATAGCTTTATTAGTTTTTCAGTTATCGGACGGACGCACGGATGGACATCGTTAAATCATGTCCATATCTAACTCGCTTTTAATGTTTACAAACAAAATACCGAACTTAATATATCCTATACTTTAGGTGTAAGGTTATTATAATATATAAGCTATTATTTAATTATTCAAAGAATCATCCTTGTTTTTTTAATTAAATCATAAAATTATTAATGACTATTTTAGTTTATATTGAGTATAAAAGTGAAAAAAAAAAAATAATTATTATTTTTAAATTATAGACAAGTTAAGAAGTTTTAAGAATCACTTAGATGATAAGTGCTTAAATTTTACGTTTCTTTTAAAAATGGTATGTACTTATTTAAAAAACAAGTCGTGTTCAAATCTATAAAATTAAATGATAATTGTCATTTTCTACATCAGTTTATTTTAATTACTAAAAATATTTATAAATTTATGTACATATATATATAAACTATGAATATATATTTGTATAAAACAATTTTTGTTTTTTTAATTAACAAGTTAATGTTTGATTTAATGAAGAAAGTATGACTAAAAATTACATGCGCCAATTTTATATTTTATACTAAATGTGCTAAATTAACCGGTTATTTTTCGGAATATCATTTTCTTTATAACTAGCTAAGCTAATTCCAATTACATATAGTTCAAAATTAAATTGTAACAAATTAAGTATAAAAAATTCGTGTATTTCAAATTAAAACAAGTTTATTTAAGTATAGCTTAAATATACAAATAAACAGTTAGCAGTTAAAAACAGTTAAATGTATCAAATATATAGATATAATGTACATATAATATACATCTTGTATATAATAACAATGGTGCGAAATTTGTTTTCAAATGTTTAAGAATTATGAATTTCAAAAAAGAAAATTAATATTATACTAAAAATTTGTAAACTTACTTTATGAAAGCTGAAAGAAAAAGTTCGTATAGAATTTGCCCGGATTTGTGATCTCTTAGGGGGAAAAACAATCGGAAAAATTATTACTTTTTAATACTTTTCAACAAAATTATAAATAGAACTTTATTTTTTTTTACTACAAACATTTTTTTTTTTGCTATTCTAATAAAATGTTAAATTAAATGGGATTTACCTTTCAAAAGAAGAGACTGGTTCTTTTTTTTTTTTAATTATTAATGAAATATTAATTAACCGGTTGTAAAATATTAGAGAATTACGTAAAACATCTTAATTAATTTTTTTTTTTCAAAATAATTTATTTTTTTGTAAATCACATGGTTATTAAATTTGTATTCACTTTTAGGTGTGGGGATCTTTTTAAAAAAAAAAAATCTAATCTCCGGAAATACGTAGTTAGTAGAAATTAAGAAGTAAAAGTGTTTATAGAAATCTGATAATTTTCGTACCGATTAGATATTTTGACTAAATCATGATTTGTGCTGTTTTCTGAAAAACTCTTCTTGATGCGATTGAAGATTATACTTAAATTGTTTATATTGAAAGAAGATGAGGTCGCGAGGAAATCTTCAATACACCATTGAGATTCATTCTTTTCTAAAAATTATAAAAGATACCCTGTCAAAAGTTTAAAAAATATCCAGAACGACAACACCAGACTGTCCTTAATAGTGAAGATTGGCTTTGAGAATTTGCTTGAGAAGATTATGAGATCACCTTTAAACGTTGTGTTTTAAGTCATATTCATAATCATGAATTAAATTTCTACTATTAAGATATTTCAAAAGTTTTTTATTTATTAATTTCTTGGTTGTCATTGGTTACCATCGCTACCAGAACTGAAGTGATTGTAATTGTAAATTGTAATTTGTAATATGTCAGAAGTATGTCAGTAGTTTAAAATATTGTGTTTCTGTTTGGTTTTGTCAGTATTAGTCCGATTTCAATTGCTTATTTAGTTCTAATTGCGCAGTTTAAAATTTCTAAATTAAAAAGGAAAAGATTTAGATTTAGTTTTAAAAATCATTTTTAAATAATACAATCGTATTTTGTTCTGTCCTAACAAAAGTTAAAAAATTATTTTTGAAATTAAATATTCTTAAGCATGACAATCATTATTCGCATCACTTCATCATTCTGTATTATATAGCTTAGAGAATATTTCAAGTAATTAAATAGAAAATGTATGTGAGAATAATTAATTTACCAGAAATTTAAGTACTTATTATTAATATTAACTATTCGTTAAAAAAAAAATCATTAATATTAATTTTATGATTATTTATAATTAATAATCTAAAAAATATGTAAAAATAAATATAATTCACATAATTAAAATTTTTATTACGGAAATGATCATAATAACATTCATACATATACATATTATATAACTTAAATTATATAATTACATTTATATATTTATATTTAGTGCTTTGTTTTATTAACTAAAATGTTAGTTAAAGTATGGTACTATGAACAATTGCGCAAAATCAAAATGAACTAATAACGCTTTAGTTTTTGCTAAAATTTAACTATAGGAGATTAACTTATTTTTTTTTGGGGATTAGTTAATTTTTAGAACTTGGGGATTAATTTATATGAACTAAACCCCAAAAATATTTTTCGGAATTAGTTCATTTTTTTGGGAGGGATTAGATATTCCTTGTTTTTATTTATATACATTATTTGTATATGCGACATGTTGAATTAGGAGGAATTTTAGTGTTGGATTCTGGTAAAAGTATATATGTATAACATTGACCTTGTAACTAACTCTAAAATTCTTACTAATAATTTTTTTGACGTATATATTTCAACATCAAAGAATTTAAAATAGTGGGAGTAAAAAACGTTACACTAAACAAATTATTGAAACCCTAATTTTGTAATCAACTCTAAAATTTCTCCAATTTAATTTTAGGGGGTTAGTTAAATTTTTTGGGGATAAATTCACAACTAATCTTGGCGATTAGTTTACAATTAATATTATAGCATTTAGTTTCTATAATGAGTAATATTCAAAAAAGCGGATTTTAGTTCATTTTTGCTTTTGGTGATTAGTGATTTGAGGGTCAGTTCTTTAGCTATAAAATAGTTAAACAAAATATTAATAATTTCTAAGCGTTCGTATTTATTAAAATGATAAAATTGGTTCTTGTCAATCTTTAGTATCTACTCTTTATTTATTTTGACTTTCAGTAATTAGTAATTAAATTACATACCTATAATATTTTGACATGTAAAGCACAGTTAAGAAGAATAATGTAGTGAACATCCAATAACCATCCTTAGTAGTACATATTATGTTATTTCAAAATAATTATTATATATAGTGTTTATTATTTTCACCTGACCTCTTTTTTTCTATTAAAAACGAGATTAAGAAATTGTTACAACGGTTAAAAAAATTTTGCCTTTATTTAAAACAAAAAAAAAAAATTTCTTTAAACAACAAAGAAAAAAAAACCACCAATTTTTTTCAGGTAAACAGGGGTGCAAAGGTTTAAATTTGCTAAAAAATCTCTAGAAAATATTGCCATTTGTTTTTAGCACATTTTCAAAAAAATTTGAAAAAATGTGCTTATTAGTTTCACTTTGTCCGTTTGTCTTTCCGTCCGTATGTCTGGGTGTTTACAAAACTTCTATACCGTTTGAAATAAAGCAATTAAATTTTAACTATACGGATAGGCGTCGTCAAAAAACTAATTTTGGGGTACAAATTTTTCGCGGTTATTTTATTTTAAGTAACACCAGGAACCTCGGTGGCCTAGTGGTTAAGCGCGTGCCTTATTAATCGAGCGAGTGCGGCTTAAAATCCTTCACATGTAGCAAGTTTTATTAATTGAAAATAGATCCCTTTTGTCATTAAATATAGTGTAAATATATAATATAATAATATAAACAAAATAAATAATATTACTGTATAAATTAATTAATAGTATTCGTAGCCCAAGGTTTCGTTGCCTAGCGTTACTTTCATAAATATAATTTAGCAATTGTATCATACGTGTTAGAATAATAATAATAATAAACTCTAATTTTAAAGTGTATTTTTTTATCTTTGTTTTACAAAAAAAAAAAAAACAACGACATTAGATTCCGGAATATTCTCTTATCTTCATCCTTTCTGATCATGTTTGGAATATCTTCAATATGATAGGTGTGAAAATATAAAAAGTAAAATTTTTAATTAAACGTTAAGAGTTGTAAATTTAACCGTTATAAAAAAAAAAAATAATTTAAAGTAGAACATTTGATAGAGATTGCAATTTTCCAATTTAATTTTCATTAAGTAAATGCTAATAATCTTCACTTTTTTTTTTCTTTGATTTTAAATTAAATAGAAATATAACCAGTTTTTTTGTTTTTTTAATTATTTTGTAAATGGAATGGAATAACAGGAACTTCCATTTTTATTAAAAAGAAAAATGTAATAAGTTATTTTAAGATTTGGTATTACCAGTTTTCTTTCTGGTTTTGATTTCAATTTTATCTTTGAATTTTTTTTTTGTTATCAAGAAATTTTTTTACTCTTCTTAATAATTAAGAAAAAAAAATTTTTTTTTCTTAAAATTTTATATTATAATTCGGTGGTTTTATATGTTATTTATGATTAATTATTAGCATTTTTTTAATTAAATATCGTCTACAAAACTATAATCTTTTTCAATTTTAAAAATTATTTTTTTTTTTTTTTTATACTTAAAAACTAAATATATAAAAAAAAATTTGGTTCATATTCATCGAAAAGTATAAAACAAATTGATTTGTAATAAAAAAAGGAAGGGTGAAGAGAGCAAGACTTAATTATTAATTATTAAAAAAAACATAGCTTTGTTTTTTGATAATTATTGTTCCAATAAATTGGTATTCATTGTAAATTTTGACAACTTTAAACATCAATAATTATTTTAAAGTGATTTTTTTTTTTAAATTTTTTCCTCTGTGTCATTTATGTATTTTAATACAAAAATTTTTTTGCAAAGTTCTAAGTTATTGTAACGTTCCGAAAATACATTAAATTTTATAAAATAATATACAATTTTATTATTGTTGTAATTAAAAAATGCGAATTCTTTAAATTAAAATTAAATCGCAGAAACTATTCACTATATAAATAAAAAAATATAATAGCAGTTATTATAAATAAAGAAATATAATAACAGTTATGTATAAAGTTTTATCTAACTTTCTATTACAAACTCAATTTAAGAGGATTAATGAATTGTACTGATTCATATTTAATATCATAGAATATCATGGAATTTCGATTTATATACGAGAAGGTCACGAATCACGAGAAGAGAGGTGATAGAAAAAATCAAAAAATCGGAAAGAAAGGAAAAGGATGTTTATTCTTAACGGTTTACAAGATAATGGCTTTCTTTAAAGTGTTTTCGTTAAGTATTTAAAAACATAATATTTTTTTCCTGTTGTAAGTCATAGTGGACTCATAATAGGTACCTAATGATATTTGATTGAAAAAAAATTTTTTTACTAAACAAATTTACTATTAAGTGCACTTAATAAATAATTACATTAGATAAATAATTTTTTTTTTTTTAATTATTAATAAATAATAATAAATACCTACTTAAACTCTTTTAATTATTTTTCAATTACATACACTACTTTTTGATTAATTACTGTTTAATTAATCATTATTTAATAAAATTTTCTTATTAGTTATTCTAAATTTTCAAGTAGCTCTTAATAATAATAAGAGATGACAAAAATAATAATTTATTTGTTTTGCTTTTAATTTGAAAATGTACATAATATCAAAAAGTTTACATTCCATATTATAGGGAAAATTTTATTTTTTGCAGAATTTCAATGAAACATAATTTGACATTATATAATTTTGTTGAAAACGGTTAATTAATATGGTATAGGGTATGCTGAAGTCCGGTGAAAAATCGTTTGAATGAAAAAGTCCATTTCACATTCGAAAATTTGGTATGCATTGGTGAAGTTCATAGTCCGCTGCAAATACTTTTTGCAGATATCAAAGTCATATGTTTCGTAAAATATTTTTTTGTATTTAGTGAATAGTGACTACTATTTTTTGGTAGATATTTTTTTTGTGCATATATTATAAAGAAATAATTCAAAAGTAAAATATGTTTAAAATAATTTTTATATATCGATGATGAATTTTGTAGCGCTCAAAATTTTGTTTTTAAAATATTATTTTTTACATTGAACAATTCACCGATTTAAAAAAAAAAATATTTTTAAATTTATAACTTTAAAAAAAAAAACTTATCAAAACAAAAAATTATTTTTACTTTTTTTCTTTTAAATAAAAATTAATTTGCACTAAATAACCACTCCCTTCATAACTGCTTAGTGGCTATACAGCTTCCATTAATCTTTTCGAATGACTAATTGTGTCGAAAGGAATTTCATGCATTTTCATTCATTTTCCATTTCGACGGACTACATATTGAAATAAAAATGACACTTTGCAGCCGTGAAGAATATTCTAATTTTACCATAACCATATGTGGAATTTTTGTTCATCGAAATATTTCGGCGGACTTCAGCATAACAATATAAGTTTCAACTGGATATCAATGTCTAAAATCTAAACGAATTTTCTATGTTTTATTAAATCGAAGATATTATTTTTGTTTATAAAAAGTTAACGAAAATAATTTGAAGGGCGTTATCTCGAAAACAGTTAAGAATAGACTTCCGGAACAATTTTGTGCTTGTTTTTCGGGTTTACATGGATTTTTTTTTTTTTTTGTTTTTGTATATTCCCCTGTCATAGAAATCAAATCTCTGTCAATAAAATTACAGAGCTTTTCCTTTTCAGGAAACAGAGCCTTTCCTTTTCAGATGTGGCTGTAAATGTCGTAAGGGAATCCAGACTCCGTCTGTGTTTTACCCAATAGGTCACCGAGGTCCCTATGGAATTTTTTATTATATAAAAAATTTTGAAAAAATTGCAGTTACATATTTATAATAAAAGTTTACCATTTAAAAAAGAAAACATGATGTTTTCTAAACGATCTAAATTTGTTTAGTACTAAAAGTTGTTTTTAAATTTTAAATTATATATGTATGTACCTAAGTATTTTAAATAAGTAGTAAATTATAATTTTTCTAATATTATATTAATAATTAATTTCTAAAATCTAATCAAAAAAATATCTATGTATAGATACAACGCATATTGTTATTAGTTTAAATTTAAAAAATAACATATTAAAATATTTATAATTAAAATAAATACCTATTTAATATATTCAATATTTTTATTTTTAAAATAATTTTAACTTACCTAAAAATAAATTTTTTTATTTATTTTATATGTTAACTATTATTGAAAATAATATTTAAAATATTTCAATTGTGATAAATGATAATAATATGTTCTGTATCACAATTATTTGTTTTTATTTATAAAATTTTTTTTTATATTTTTTTTAAATTATTTTTCACTTTGAATGAAATATTTATGAATAAACATACATACATATGTACATACATATATATTTATTTATACAATACTTTTCTTTTTTATTTATCTTTAAATGAGAACTATTTATTTTGGTTTTTTTTTTTTTTGCCAATATTTATAACTATTTTATAGTAAATTATAAATATAATTATGTATAATCATTTAGATAATTTTGTCAAGTGTAGGGATTTTATTTTTACAATTTAAAATATAATTAAAAAAAAAAATATTTATTTAATTGTTTTATATTATTTTTTTCGTATTTTTTTTTTAAAAATAATTTATGGAATTTAATTCATCCATAAAAGAATCTAATCATTACTATAAAATTTTATATTAAAAATAATAAAAAATTAAAAAAAGAAAAAAAAAAAATAAACAAACGATTTTTTTTTTATTGAAATATAAGAAAATAAATAAAACTTTTTAGCGAATTTTATTTTATATTTAATTTTTAACAGTGGTTACTTCTGCGTATGCTAAACATAAACTGAACTGGCATATAATTTGTACCGTTCTGTATTTTACTGTTAAAGCTTGTCTTAAATAGATTTTGCTTCCAATATAGTAAACATATACTTACGTTAAAAGTATAAAGTATGTTATGTAGTAGTGTGGTAGTAGTAAAAGCACTGCCAATTGCTAAAAAAATAAGCTTCACTTTAAAAATACAATATTGTCTCGTTTAAAATATAACTTACAATAATATAAGTATATTTTTTTTTGTTTTTATTATGAATTATTAATCTATAAAAAATTGTGTACTTGTATATTAAATTTAAAGCATGTATGATTTAAGAAAGTAGTTAATCGTTAAATGAATTTAAATTTATTATAAATCAGACAGTTGTGCTGTTGTTTTTTTTGTTGGCATTTCTTGGAAAATGCTTTGTTTTATTAAATAATGAAGGAAAATATCATAGTTTTTAGTATTTTTAAAATTTTTAAAATAGTTGCAATCAAGTGGAATAAATGTTATTTCTTATAAAATAAAAAAAAAAAAAAAAAAAAATAGAAATAAAATAATTAATATTTTGATAAAATAAAACGTCACTCTTTAATTTGAAATTTTTAATTGATTTTATTTTAAATTTCAGTTTAATTACGAATGATGTGCAATTATTTTATAATTTTTAGTACATTGTCCTTTTAAAGAAGAATATAGAATGCATAAAATAAACAAAAAATTAAAGATAGATTTTTTTTATGGAAATTCTTATCAGTCATATATTAAACATTTATTTGTGATGATAATAAAAAATAACAAATTTAATTTTAAAAATAATATTATAATTCGTTTGTTTATTTTACTTGAATGATAATGTAAACTTTATATTAAGACATTTTTATTTACTTTCCTTTATTTAATTCTTTTTTTTTTATTATTAAAAAATTCTTAATTGGGTTATTAAAAACAGAAATAACCCAATTATGGAATTTTTTGGTTAACAATTAAAAAAAAAATTTTTTTTGTTTTGTTAAAAGATGAATTAATAGATATTCTGATTTTTTTTCAATGTCAATTTAATATTAATTTTTTGTAGTTATTTTTAATATTAAACAAAATTGACTGTTTTTATTTTGTAATTATTAACAATATAAAATTTGTTTATAATAAAAATTTCTTAACAAATTCATAATATTTATTATTTTGACAACATAATATTTCATTTTTTACAGTTTTTAATACCTTTACATTTTTTGTCTTTTTGATTTTAATACTGAAATTACAAAAATGAATTTTTTAATTTGAGATAAACGAACAATATATTTCATAACATTTCTAATGTTTCCAAATATTGTCACTTAGTGCGCTGTCATTTGTAGAGAGAGATTTAACGGACTATATTTGTTGATAAAGTGAATGAAATGTCTATTGTGAATTTAATGAATTAATCATAAACGTCAAATTAAATTTGCCGATTTGTTTTGATTTGTTTGTATTAATTAAAAATATTTTATAAAAATAATATATTGGTTTTATTTAATTATATTCCTACATATTAAATACAATTATTTGCAAAAAAACATTGAATATAAGTAAATAGATATTTATTTAAAATATTAAAGATTCGCTGATTTTGTAAGTTGTAATTTTATTGTTGTTTTTAAATTATGAATATGCACAATATGGCAAATCAAAGTGGAATGGTTCCTGGTGGTGGAATGCAAGGTCCTGGAGGAGGAATGCAAGGTCCAGGAGGGGGAATGCAGGGCCCTGCTGGTGGAATGCAAGGACCGACTGGTGGAATGCAAGGTCCTGGCGGAATGCAAGTACCTGGAGGAATGCAAGGTCCGGGAGGTATGCAAGGACCTGGTGGAATGCAAGGACAGGGAGGTATGCAAGGACCAGGAGGAATGCAGGGTTCAATGCAAGGTCCAGGAGGAATGCAAGGACCTGGTGGAATGCAAGGCCCGGGTGGAATGCAAGGTCCAGGCGGAATGCAAAGTAATACGGGCCTGCAAGGAAGTGGTGGAATGCAAGGGCCTGGCGGAATGCAAGGCCCAGGTGGAATGCAAGGATCTGGTGGTATGCAAGGTCCTGGTGGAATGCAAGGTCCTACTGGAATGCAAAGTAGCGGAGGGATGCAAGGCGCCAGTGGTATGCAAGGACCTGGAAATATGCAGGGACCTGGTGGAATGCAGGTCCCTGGTGGTATGCAAGGACCAGTTGGTATGCAAGGACCAGGTGGAATGCAAGTTCAAGGAGGAATGCAGGTATCTGGTGGAATGCAAGGTGCTGGTGGTATGCAAGGACCTGTAGGTATGGCAGGACCAGGGGGAATGCAATCAACTGGTGGTATGCAAACAACTAATACCATGCAATCTACAGCTGGAATGCAAGGACCTTCACCAATGCAAGGACCTGGTGGAATACCAGGAGCACCAGGAATAAATGCACCAGGAAATATGGGTACTGGTATGGGTACGGCGATGCAAGTTGGAGTTTCACCGCAAATGATGCAACAAAATTCACCACAACAACCATCACAGAATATGCCACCTCAGCAAATGCAACAACAATCACAACAACAACAAAGACCACAACAGCCATCTAATGAGCATTTAGATAATATATCTAAAATAAAAAGTTTTGTAGGACCATTAAGAGAACATTTAGCAGCGACATTCAAATCAGCAGCAGTTTTATTACATCAAAATAATATGTCAGATAATTTGTAAGATTCATATAATTTATTTTTATAGATATTTTTATATTATATTAATTTTAGGAAAAAAGATACTTCAAATCCTAATGCACGTTTTGATAAAAATTTGGAAGAATTTTATTCGACATGCGATCAAATAGAATTACATTTGGTAATTATAAAACTATATTTTTAAGAAATGAATGTATTTTATATATTCTGTTATTTAAAAATTCTTTATAGAAAACAGCTATTCATTGTATTCAACAATTATCATCATCAAGTCATTATTTACCAGGCTCTGTACTAACAATGCGAAATGAGCCATTTAATCAACCAGAAAATCAACCAACACCAATGTCTTATCCACAATATTTATCCACAGTAAGAGCTCATATTTCATCAGCCAAAGCTATTCATGATACGTTAATAAGTGCAGCACAAAATATATCACAAAGCGATTGATAAAAGGTTCAATTAAACTTAAATATAGTGAATTCTAATTTGTGTTGTTTTAATTTTTTTTAGGTTTTAGCAAATTAGGAAATATGAAATAAAACATTTATAGAGAGTTAAAGCGTAAAGAGTTACCAGCGTTCCAAATAAATTTTAGTAATTAAGTTTGATATAAAAAAAAAAATTAAAATAGGATGAATATAAAATTAAATTATTTTGTATATTTTTTTCTCTTGAATTATCAAAATTTTAACTTATCTGTTTTTTATATCAACATTTTTAAGTAAATTTGTAATTAAGATTAAAAATAAATTTCAAAATTTACTTTATTATTTACATAATGTATTTATTTATATACTTTTAAATATTTACGTATATTTATGCGAATATTAAATTTATTTTAAATTTTAAGTAAAATAATTCGTCATTTTTAGCACTTTCTTTTTATAATACAACAAATGAAAAAAGCAAAAAATGGTAAATTTGTTAAAGATAAGAATTTGTGTGAACATTGACGAATAATTTCAATTTTAAAGGATTTTATTTTGTACTTTTATTTTATTTCTCAAATTATAATTTTATAAATGCTTTCAGTTATTACTTAAGGAAGGTTTTATTACTTACGTTACGTAAAGGTTATCATCAAATCATTTGCTAATGGGATTTTTGTGTTAACTAGATGCTTATTTGAATAATTACACCATATTAAGTTTTACATTTTTTCACAATTCAGCTTCATTCAGTTTCAATTAAATTCAGCTTTTTACATTTGAAATAATTAAAAAGAAAATTTTATTCAATTTTGTAGAGCAACGTTCAACTTAATTGATTTAAAATTTAAATATGTAAGTACATACTTTGCATCAGAAAACGATTAAAACTCATAAAAAAAATTTAGAAAAGCAATTAAACCATTTAGTTCCTAAGCGTTGAAGTAATGTACTGTTTTAACCTCTACAATATGTATTATTTCCTGTATAGAATTGTAAAAAAGAACCTTAAAATGTTTACAGTCAGGCGTAATATTAACTTTTAGTAATAAGCATAAAGTGATTTCAGATAAATATTTTCAACAAACAATTATAGATGCATTAGTCTGGTGAAACCACAGTTTGTTCACAATATATGATAACTGATGATAGAACACTTTGATACAACAAAAAATTGAATCAAAATGAATTTTTAAAAAATAAAATATAAATAATATGTATATAAAGCAAGGAATGAAGTTTCTAAAGTTGAAGAAAAGATTTTTAAACAGGCATGAAACATTTTTTCAAAGTTAATTAATTTCTTAAACTCTCATTTTGTGTCTATAAAATTCAAATTATGTATTAAAAATAAAGATTTAAATACGATTTATTTTAAAATTTTTATTTGAATATCAAAACTATTACCTTGTCCAAACACTATTTTATTAAAAAAAACTATATTATGCCTTTAATATATATACATATTATGTATATAATAATAATACAGTAAAGATATAAGAAAAAATCTTCTGTTCACATTTGGAGTATATTTTTTTTTGCTTTGTATTTTTGTCTTCTTTTCAAATGTTATGCTATGATGTACGTTTAACTATCTATTTATTTTAAATAGCATCTGTTCAATTAAAAGAAATTTAACCAACATCTAAATAAACTTTAAAATAAAAAAAAAAATCAATATATATTTTGTTATGAATGATTAATTGGAATTTCAAGATAAATATTTTACAGTGCAAGAAAAATATTAAAATATGTACATACATATACATAGGTACTTATTTGGACATATTTTTTTTTAATTCTTATTATTATACTATTTTTATTTAAATTTTAATAAAATAACTTATTTTTTAAGCATTTATTTACATATAAAATTTTGTACATATATTGATATAATTATTTTATTTCTCAAATATTATTAAATATTTAAATAATGTTTAAATTATCTTCTGTTGGCCATTTTTTATATAATTGATAAGCTTCGTCATACTTTGTTGGATGAGTTTAGTTCAGTTTAAATTGTTGTTTTTTTTTCTTTTTTTTGTGTTGAAATTCTATTTTTAAAAAACATCCAAATTTCTTAAAATTGTATTTAAAGTTTTATTTATTCTCAACTCATATCTATTTCTATGTCCAAACATCTCTGTATATGCAAGAAATTCAGTTTTTAAATATTTGACAATTTATTTTAAAAAAAATTTTTCTTCTACTTTGTTTAACTCCTATTGTAGCATAAGGCGTTCACAAATTCTTTCCATCGATCCCAATCGTTGGTCAGATATTTGATTTGAGGCCATATCTTTTTTAGTGATCTTCCGTCAACTTCAACTAAGTTTTTCTCCAACTTAGGTCTTCCAATATGTCGCGTGTTTTGGAAATGATATTCGATTTAAAGAACTGTTTAAATAGTTTTTCAATCAAGCCAAAGCCTCAACCTCAGGATGTAAGAGATCATCTTATTTCTTAAAGAAAGTTAAGAAATATAAATATAAAAAAAAAAATTTTGACAAGAAAAAATCATTGAAATTTTTAACATACACTTAATAAATAATAATACTTGGTATATATATACATACGTACATATATATGAAAATTGAAGTAAAAGAATTTGTTGTGAAACATGTTACTAAAATGTTCTTTTATAAATCTGTCTATTAATAATTTACAAGATTAATACTCTATCCGGAACTTTCAAATCTTTAAAAATTGGAATAATACATTATTATTATTTTGTAATAAAATTTAATAATTCTAAATTTGGTATACATATGTTATAAGAGCACAAATAATGAGTTATTGTATACATTGTGTTTAAACAATTTTTTTTATAAAAATTAACGCATTTAGTAAGCATTATAAACATTTTATAAGCAATAGGTGAAATTATTGTTCACTCTTCAATTCAAATTTTTCACATCCCTGTCATATCCTTGCCTATCTCCACTATCAAGCTATGTGGGCGCATTTTAAAATTTTCACCCCATTATATTGGATAAACGAAGGAGGTGAGTTCAGTATAGGTAAAACTATAACTATGCTATCTAAGAGCGTATTAGGTGTCTTTGGAAAAATCCTAACTTTCTTAGCAAAAAAGTAATTTATTAAAATAAAATTAATAGTTAGCTTAAACGTTATGGAAAAACCCAAAAAAAAAAAAAATAAAAAAAATGCAAGAATAATGATTTGAAATTAATTGGAGGCAGCAGCAGTAAAATTATTCAATTAATTCAAAAAAATTGTCAAATTGTCATATTTTATAACATTTTATTGTATCTAAATTTTTGAACATTTTTATTGTGTAACCACATATTGTGTTTTATTGTCAACCACAGGGCACAGAAATCAAAGTACAAAAATATTTCCTTTAAAATGTCAATTATGAAAAATTTCAAATAAATACGAAACAGTTGTTGAGTGTTATATAGTTAATACCTCTGGTTATACTAAATTTTAAACTTTCAAAAGCATAAAGCTATAAATTTATGAAAAAATTAAAAAAGCTTTTACAAAATTAAAACCTTGACATTTGCGCAAAGTTTTTTTTAAAACTTTTTACATTATTTTTGCCAAAGGTTTTTCTTTACTAAATATAGGTTTTTCCTGAGAATTGAAGAAATGTCTCCTTTTATTTTATGGTATTTTTTTTTTTTTTTTTGCTAAGGAAAAAATTAAATTAATTCAAAATTTTTGGATTTTTTTTGACCTTATATGACTTACTTTAGAATAACTTTACATTTTTCTTTACTTTATTTGTTCACGTAAAAAATTTAAATGAAATTTCTACAATTAATTTTAAGTGGCTAATACTGTAAATTTTCCCTAAAAAAAATATGTTAAAATAATTAAACCTATTGTGAAAATTAGTAAAAACATTTTTTCTTTTATTTTTGATCTGAGGATCAAATTTTACAAGGATCAGGATCAAAATATTAAATAAATAATACACTAAATTATTGGCTATACATATAACCCCAGATAAAAAAAACTAATACAGAAGTGACAAGAGTAATTCTTTTTAAAATTAATGCTGGCCATTAAAATCTTTTTTATATTATTATCTCAAAGTTTATCTTAAGTTTATTTAAATTTTTTTTTTTTTTATTGTACTGTGTAAAACTTTTTTCTTTCGGTTTTCTATTTTTTTTTTTTTTTTAAATTTTCTACACTTAAATGTTAATCAGTCTTGTATTGTAATATTATAGGTGCTTTTATATTATACTTTTAACATCCTTTGTAATTTTCACTTTAAATATACATGTTATATACACATATACATACATACTTATATATACTTATATTTGTATACAAGTTAAAATTAACATTAACATATTATTATATTTTATTCATATTGTTTTTTTTATATAATATACAAAAAAAAAAAAAGAAACATTCTGTAAAAAAAATATAACGGTATAATGAGTAAAACGTTTAAATGTTTTCTTTTTGTTTTTCTTCAAGAATAACATCAAACACGTGCTAAACTTTCTAGGTAAAAATAAAAATAACTCAAAAACAAAAAAAAAAAAAATAAAAAAAAACAAACAAAGAAAAAACATAAGTTTTTAAGCTGAAGTCCTGGAGATTTTTTTCTTATTTAATTCAAAACAACAAAAAAAAAAAAACAAAAAAAGCTTTTATTGTATACAGTTATATTATGACAAAATAAAAAGAAAAAATTAAAAAAAAAAAGAGAAGAAACAGAATGATTAAAAAGAAAGAAGTTAGAACAGGTATCATGTCACATAATATTTCTGTATACACATACAAGAAACATATTTCAAGCAACAAACATAATATATGTTATATACATACATACATAACATAATATAATATATAAATAAAAATTAAAAGCGTTTTATAAACTTTATCAAAAAAATATATTTTTTACCGTTATTAAGAAATGTATCTTTTGTAATATAAAAGCATCTTTTATACCTTTTAATTCAACTTTTCCATATACATATATTTTTTGTAAGACTTTCGATAATTATAAACAATTTTTTTTTTTTTTATAGTTTTTTCTCCAGCCGCAGAAAATAACTCAGGCAGGTTTTCATATTCAGGCGTAATTGTAAATGTCTAAAGAGCGAATTATTCTTACGAAATTTGTGGTATACGAAATTATACACTCTCTGTGTTTACAGTATATTTTATACGGTTTTACCCACTAGGTCACCGAGGTTCCATTTTTAAAAATCCTTTAAAATTAAAATATGCTTTAATCTAAGAAGTTGTTTATGTAACCTGAAAATAATTGATTTGTTGATGGTCTGTGCATTTAATTCAATAGAAAAATAAGTATCAATTCCTTCTTTACTTAATTCTGTTAACAAAAGTGTTAATTTTCTATCAATTAATTAAACCAATATGGTTACATGGAATTCAACTTTAGGAATGTGCCTAGCAAATACATATTAAAAAAATATCTAAAGTTTTACGCAACATCGCAAGTGATGGTAATTGTACGTAATGAGTGATTTCCATAGAAAAAGCAAATAAAGGGATCCATACCATAAAACATAAAGTTATTCTAAAACTGCATGCATAAAGGTAAAATCTGAACTACTTATAAAAAATCAGATTACTACAGAAAGATCAAAAAAAAGAGATAAGGTATAAAGTTTTACGCAAAATCGCAAGGGATGGTAATTGTACGTAATTAGTGATTTTCACAGAAATTTAGGAATCATATTAATCAAATAAAGGGATCCATACCATAAAACATAAAGTTATTCTAAAACTACATGCATAAAGGTAAAAGCTGAACTACTTATAACAAATCAGATTACTACAGGAAGGCTAAAAAAAGAGATCTTTAGATTTCACACAAAGTACAGATTTACTTAGAAAAAATACATATAAGATACCCTAAAAGAAAATTAGTAAAAAAACATTAATTAGGATGGGTGTGGTTTTAGTCAGTAAAAATTCGGTATACATTTTGCTACGGCGTACATTATATTTTATTAAGATTCTCACAATTCCACGTGGGGAAAAAACCAAATAAAAAGTAAATGTGAATAAATGGAAAGACGAATAATTTGTAATAATATAATAAAATTTAAATCGTGTCAAAATATAAATAAAAGTAAAAGCAAACTTAATATAAATTTATAAAAACAAAAAGAAAATTTCAAAATATGCTATACATATAGGATACATGATATATACATGTGAGTTGTATAGAAAATGTTAAAATAAGATTATAAATTTTTTTTTATTATTTCATGTTTCATACATAATATATATACATAAGGATTCATTATTATATGCTAAAATAATGGCAATTTTTACTATGATTAATAATTAATTAGTATTAATTAAGTTTTTGCTTTTTTTTGTTTTTTTTTTTTGTTTTTTATGCACAGGATTTCATTTATAATCGTAAACTTTGTGTACAATGTACAATACCTTTTAGAAAAGGACATTCGTTCAATGAATATTAAAAAAAAAAAAAAACAAAACACTATAAAATGATATTTTTAATTGAACAACTAACAAATATACATATATATTGTTGTTTATTTCTCTCTTTATAAGTTATAAGATCATTAATTATAAAAGTATTAAAGATAAAATTCATAATAGAAATGTTATAAACAACAATTATATATATATATGTATATATATATATAAATACAAAAATAATATAATTTATTACATATATTTTTTATACATGTTTTCATGTAATTTAGACTTGACATTCTAACATTATCCTGAACAGTATACTCTAATCTAAAACTTCATCTAAAGGTCATTATATCTATAACTATAAATTATAATAAATACAACAGAATGAATGCCATATTAATATGTTCTTTGTATATAGAAGAGGAAATATTGGGCAGATAAAACATAAACCAAAACTAAAATGTAAACGTTATAAACAAATAAAATTACGTATTGATTTAAAAAAAAAAAAAAAATATTTTTACAATAGATATACAGGATTATTTAAGAAAATAATAAACAAGGATGAAAATATTTCTTGTCAAATGGACATTCTCCTTCATTTGAAATAAGTGAACTATATATTATATCTGAAAATTTTTATATATGAAAGTATTGCATTTAGTTTAATGTATTTCAAAATATTAATAGAAAATTCAATTAAAATTCATTACCTGTTGTATAAATCGTTTTAAAGTTAATGTTTTTTTATATTAATTTTATATCAGAGCAACCCCAACTCCTGTTATTAGATTTGAAACAAAAATAAAGAAAGAAGTACGTTTTAAAAAAAATTTTTTAACTCTATTTTACATAGCATGAATCTGGGTAAAATGTATGTAACTTAAGTAACTAAACTGGATAAAACTATGTTCGAAAATTTATTTAAGTATAAATGAAGTAATAAATATTAATTAATTATAATTATAATTAATATTAATAATTAATTATAATTATAATTATTTATAATAATATTAAAACTAGAACCTGTATAATCTACTTCCTTATTTATTTACTTTTCTTTAGTTAAATTTTTATTTATTTTTAATTAAAGTATAGCTTTTAAGGTTTTGAAATTTAGCCTATAATCTTTTAATCGAAACCTGACCCAACCTATTATTATATAATTTACTTTAAAAGCAATTATAATACATAATTAATTCATTATACATACATTTTAATTTAAATTCTTATAATGTAAATAATTTATTTATTTATTTATTTATTTATATTAATATTACATACATAAATGTAATGCAATATTATTGAACCATCGGCTAATAAGGCCATTATTAAATTATATACTAATATTATTTATTTTGTTTATAATATATAATATATATTTACATTATATTAGGTCGTAAGTAATGAAAGTAATTAGGTCGTAAGTATGTAATGAAAAAAACTTACGACCTATGCAGGGACCGAACCCACACTCCTTCGGTTAATACGCCACACGCCTAACCACTAGGCTACTGAAGCTCCTGTAAATAAATTTATTAATTTTGTAAATAAAATTGCATATTTTTAGGAGAAAATTAAATTTTCCGTACTTATACGTGTATTTTTTTTATATATAAATTTGATAATAAACTTTTTCTAATTTTGATCTAAATTTATTAATTTATTTATTAACAAAAAAAGATATAATATATTCTTACCTCAATATATAGATCATAAGATTGTATCTCAACAAAGTATATATTATGTAAGTAAATTTAAGTAATTGACAATATGGTATTAATTATATTTTTTTTCTATATAAAAAAAAAAAAATAATGGTTAAAAATTTTTAATCTGTACTTTGTTACTTAAAACCTTGTAAAAATGTTACGTGTTTTTGTAGTTCAGTAATTAAATATTGTAAAAGATTCTTTAAACACAACATAAAAGAGATTTTTATTATAGTATATGTGTATTTTCATATATTATATATATATATATATATGTACTTATTTAATGATTAAAATTCTGTTATATTTACAAAAGATACATAATATTTGTATATATATTATAGTATAGAACATAAATGAAGCAACTAGTTTATGGAATAAATATATTCTTATTTAATTTTTTAAGACTATACTTTTATATATAAACATTTCAATTAATATTGGAACTGGTTGTAGTGTTCTATATTTATATTGGTAAACATATTTCCAAATATGGAAATCCTGGAGTATTTTATTTTGAAAATTACAAAATGAAATGCGAAAAAAAGTAAAGCAACCTTCAATTAAAAAAAAAAGAATATTTAATCGTAATTATTCTTATTATTTTTGCTTTTCAATGGAAAACATATAGGTAAAACTCTCAGCTGTTCATCCTTACGTTTTAAGTGTTGGATTAAATCATAATATACATAATATAATTAATATTAAATACTCGTAAAATTAGGGATGATTAGTTAGTTATAACTGAGAAAGATTTAAAAATTACTTCGTTCACGATTTTCCTAAAATGCTTAAATAAATTTTTACACTTTAATAGAATTTTCCTTTGTCCAAATAGTACAAAATAGTCTTAAAGATTCCTTAATATATTGTTTGTTCAAAAAGAGAAATGTAAGGTGTTTAGTAAGTTAATATAGAGAAACCATAAAAATAAAATTTTTTTGATTTTCTTGTTTTAAAGCAAGCAGAAATAGAATTCAGCTCAAGTTAAAAAAAAATTTGATTCAAAGGAAATCTGATTAAGTAATTGCTCTTAAATCTTAGTCCTTAGCCCATAAACTAAACTTTACATTTGTTACATTTTAAAGATGGTCCTAATCTAAACTTTGGTTTAAAACGTTTAAATTATTTTTAATTCCTCTCGAATACTTTTGAAGTTTCGGGGCTGTCTTAAAAAAAAAAAAAAATACATGTACACTTAAAACCCTTATACTATACAACAAAAAGATTTAGGAGTATTTTTTTGCAATGTGAACCTGAAAAATCTTGAAAATAATTATATTCTTGAACTAATTTTTAACAGATAATTCTAAAATGATTTGGTCTTCTTTTAATGTTCAAAGAGCTACCTAAATCCAAGAAAATATCCAACTAAATATCATATCATATATATTTATGGTATTTAATTAACTGCCTGTTAAGTTTTTTGCCTGATACTGTACTATTTTTTAATCTATTCTATATAAGATTGATATTTTTCGATGTGTGTTGAAGCATAATTTTGTAAAAGAAAATATTGTTAAGGAAGGAACAATGAATATAAAAATGGGAATAATTTAACGGGAGCTGTTCTGTATTTTTTTTTTTTTTAAATATTGTTAAAAGTACTTATAAAGGTAAACATTAACAAGACTGTGATGTAATTTTACTTTATTTAACAAAATAAAACTTTTTCTTGTCTTCCATTAATAATTAATTTATATTTTCTTATTGTTGTTGTTTTATATTAGGTATATATTGTTACAGTATATATATGTAAACATATATATGAGTAATTTTATTGTGTTGATATTTGTTTGATATTATGTGCTTTGTTATTTTTTTTTTGTATCATTATTTAAAATTATTTCAGCAGTTTCCTAAATACAATATAAGTAGACAATTATATTAGAATATTACAGAGGATTCATGAAAATTAATAAAAAAAAAAATTGAATTTTTCAAAAATTTAAGATTTTCTTTTGTTTTTAGTCATTGCTTACATAAGTATTAGGAGTATATGGAATTGAAAATTAAAAAAGAAAATATTTGGATCTAAATGAAACACTTGACTTTTAAAGATGAATTGTAAAATTACGACAAAATATATTTTTACTTTTGAGTTTTCTACAGTATAAATTGAGCGATCGATCTGAATGTTTCCTAAAAAATCTGTTCTTTAAAATAAATATGAACTTAAGGAGGCCTCGGTGACCTTGTGGATAAGAGAGTATAAAATACGAGCGTAAACACCGATGGAGTGTGGGTTCGAATCCAACACACGTCGTGAGAGTTATTTCCCCTTACGACATTTACAGCCACGCCTGAACAGGAAAGGCAGAGAAATGCTACAATTTATGTGGTAAAGAAATTCATTTTTTGCAAAGAGTGGTGGGAATCTTAAAATACACTAATGAGATCAACGCGCAAATTCTCTTTGGTATAGTGTTGCACTTGAACTAACCAAACCTCACCACTTTTTTGAAGCGAACATTAGGTTAAACCCATTATGGTTCAATGTATTGTTTGGTTTGGATATTAGGGAAAATAGGAATAAAGAAAACTGGGAAATATGAAAAATTACTCGATGTTGGGTGAAGTCTTTAGAACACAGATGATGTAGTTGTTTTTCTTGAATTTATCAATATTATGTTCGTTATGATTACCATTTTCTGGGAATACTTTCCGTGGCCAGCTATTCACGATGTATGCATTAGAAACGAATTTCCATATGAAGAGCTGTACCAATTCGGGATTTTTAAGGTATAGGGGTTAGTTTGTGCAGCTCTCGTGGTTGAAATTTTTAAGTGTAGACAATAAGGTTTAAATTTTTTCTGAACAGTTTCCTATGCTATGAACAGAATATCTAAAAAATAAAATGAGAGCTCTAATGATATATTGATGACATAGTGGAGTCAGAGTTCAGGTGGCAATGTCATTGTTTATTAAACAAATTATTTTGTTTTGCACTTCGTTTAGATCTAATTGTTATAAATATGTTTCATTTATATATATTTAATATAGTTTCTTTTTTAAAATATTTACAAAAAAGTAAAATTCTTAAGTGTTAAACAATATTCTAAAATTAATTTTAATTAAATGTCAAGGCAAGAGTGACCTTTAAAATTAAAAATATTAATATTTCTAGATTTTCCTTTTAAACAATATTGTCGAAATTTGGCAATTTGTAAATGATTTAATAAAAAGGTAAAAAAAAATTAATAAAAATTTCTTTCTTCTACTAATTTAAAAGCATCATCAAGATAAATTTATATGATATTTAATCTTTTTTTCATTATGGTTATGAATTAAGTTAATGTGAAAACTTCAAAAGATAGAAAATTTGTTAAACTTTTTAAATCAAACCAAAATACCTACATATTAAGTTTCGTTTTTTGGAAATTTGGAAAACCATTATGTAAAATGGAAAGTATAAAATATTTTATGCTACTGAAGATTGAGTTGTTTTAAAAGAAGTTATTTAAAAAAAAAGATTTTTTAGACTATGGACCTAGAATTAAAACATGCGGAAATATAAAGTTAAACATAGAAATATTTTTACAAATTGTATGAAAGATTTTTCTTTATTAAATAGAATTTTCATAAAATGGAAGAAAATGTGTATTAAAATTGATTACTCCTCCTTGTAACGCATCGAAAAAAGCATGATAGATAATAACTAAAGCTTATAAATTATTGTGGATAGATGGAGGTTATTTCACACGTATAATTTAATTTTTTTTGTTAAAATTAATTCTTAAATTTAGATGTTAAATATACTATTTAAGTGTTAATGATTAGATAAATTATAAACTGACAACTTTAGAATGAAAAATGAAGTAGATAATATCTTTATTGATCATTTTAAAAAATAAAATTTTTACCACTTAAATTTGTAGAAAACTTTACAAAAGTTTAACAATTTTTTTATGACGTTTCTTTATAAAACTTACGGGTAAGATTAAATAGCATCAACTTGCAATCGGAATTTTTATATTAATACAGATGTTAACAGTGAATGTTATGTCTTCAATATTGATGTTGAACTGAATATTGTCTAAACCCATTTTATTAAATAATTTAAGAATTTGAATTGCGTTCGTTTTGTTTTGCATCATTATAGAATCCAGAGTTACAATACCATAATATTGATATTTTTAGAATTAAGGAATGTAAGGAATTTCATAAGGAATTTCATCATTTCTCATCAAGGATCTTCTCATTTTTTTTTGAAAATTTTGAAAAATTTCGTAAAAACAAAAAGAACATTTAATTTAAAACAAAAAGAACATTTAATTTTAATGCATTTATTTTAAAAGTAAAGAATGTAAAACATATTTTTTAATTATATGTAATAATAAAATGATGTTTAAATTTTTTTTAAAAGTTAAAAATGTAAAAATATGATATTTATAGATTCTAATTAATTTTTATTTGTATAATTGTAATAAAAGGATATTTTTTACATGAATTTGTAAGCCAAATCTAAGAAATTTTTTTTCTATACTGCCTCAATTCTATCAATTTGTACCATATAAAATGGTAACTATACGGTGGCTTACATATTCTAAGTATCATCTTACAAGACAAGTATAAAACGATTTATGAACATAAAGGTTTAAAAATTCCTTGAACCAACATTTAACAAAACTTAAAATCGAATTAGCCTTTTATAATATTACATATAATTAATCAAAATAACACTCCTTTTGACTTTTATTGAGGTAATACTAGCTGGGTTACTATCATCTAAGATATAATAGAAAAAATCGAATTTAAAGGACTTATATATAAGATATGAGTGAACATTTAATTGCATATTATGCATTTCAAAATTTTATATCATTATATGTATATTATATATATATAAGTTTATTTCAGTTTTCTTGATTTCAATGAAACGTGATTTCAATAAAACTTATATTGTTTTATTTAATAATAATGTCAATAATTTTGCATTTTTCTTTTAATCACCTCTTTATTTTAATAAAATGTTACAAAAAATTAAATTTTAAGATTAATGTCAACAGAAAAACTCTTGAATTTCGAATTTTATATGAAATTAAGGAAATATAATAATATTTTTAATTAATTTACAAAATGCAAAAAAATAAAATAATTTTATTCCAAAATACTTTAATGATTTTTTTTTTCAAGAATTCTGTAATTTTTCTTGCTTTTTTTCAAAGGATAAAAAAATTTTTTTTTGATGCACGAACAGTTAAAATAATAACAATGACTTATTTTTGAAAAATTCATTTTATTCCTTTCACTAGAAACTTCAAATTAAATGGAAAGTCTTTTTTTTATAAAACAAAAAACAACATTTGTCAGATTCTTCCTAAGAATTTAATTTCTTTTTCTGAGACGTACATATTATGTATAATGTAAATTTATTTATTTTTTTGATATTTTTAACCTTCAGGACATTTCTTTTTGGCTTCAGAAAATAATAAGTAGATAAGAGTTTGTGGAAAATTAATTATGTGTGTTGTTTTTATATTTAAAAATTGCCGGATGCAAAAAATAAACTCTTTTACTTTTAAATTTTTATTTTTATTGCTAAAAAAAAGATGTTTTTATTATGGTTTAATATTTATATTTTAGCACAAGTATAATATTTGTGTTTTATAATCTTTTACAATAACAGTCATATAATATATAATGATTGAATAAATCAATCTTTATTCTAATATGAATAATGGATGTCACTTAGTTGATATGCATTCCCAAAA
This sequence comes from Poecilobothrus nobilitatus, assembly GCA_947095535.1. Classification (NCBI taxonomy): domain Eukaryota; kingdom Metazoa; phylum Arthropoda; class Insecta; order Diptera; family Dolichopodidae; genus Poecilobothrus; species Poecilobothrus nobilitatus. The sequence goes on along the minus strand of OX352773.1, from coordinate 245,257,879 downwards.
ATTCAAATTTTACATACTTTTAGGAGAGGAAAAGAAAAACAAAATATATTTGAAAATTTCTTTTAATAATAAAATTCTGTTATGGGTACACGTCTTAAAAATGTTGATTTTATGAGCATAAGCTTTAAAATTAAATTTTTTTTATTGAAATTAAAGAAATATTTTTTTGCATATCAATACACCTACTCCTACAATTATAATGTATATCACCTAATAAACTGCAGTACGGGGGATTTTCCACTTACTCTTTTTTTTTATAGTAAAAAAAATTACTTTTGCCAAAATTTGGATATACTTTACATTAGATCTCATGTTTGGCTTTTTTCAAACTTTATACAAACATTCTTTATACATACATTAAACAGTAATTAATGTACCGTTATTTACAAAAATTGTATTAAACATTTTTCTACTCTTTACCACTTTTTAATGTTAATAACATTACAATAATAAATAAAATTTAAAAGAAAAAAAAAAGGATAAGTGAAATGAAAATTTATTTTTAAATAGCTGAATAGGCGCACGTGTGTACTTATATGATTATAAATTTTTCATTTTAACATTTATTTTTAAAATAACTTGTTGTTCCTTTTTTTTCTTTTTGAAATAAAGTTAAAAAAAAAAAAACCCCTCAAAAATTAATCAATTCAATAAATTTCTAATTTCCAAAAAAAGAAAAAATAAATAAAAAAAAAAAACTAAATAAAATGAATATTACATGACCTAATTTTTATATAATCCATATGTATTTACAAATCAATTGAGCATATATTAATATAAATATCAAAATCTATCAAAATTCAACTGTTACCATATTTTTTATATTATGTAAGGTTATGTTTCTTATTTATTCTTTTTTTTTCCATTTTATATTCCATATATAAAAAAAAAAATTAAAAAAAAAAAAAATACAAAAAAAAAAAACAGAAATAAATTCACAAAAATATCCTGTCATTTATTTCAATATTCTCAGTAAATTTTCCAGTATTCCCAAAAACATTGACCTAATAATGAAAATTTATTTTATTTTTTTTTTATTGTTGTTATTGTTGTTGTTGTTTTTCTATATCTACTTTCACTTCCATTTAACTGTATTTTCTTCTTTATTCTTATTCTATACTATGTAAATGTAATATATGTTTTGCCAAACAAGAGTCTACAATATTTATGTATCTAATGTAATATTGCAATAACAATAATAACAACATAAAAAAAAAAAATTAAAGGTATATCTGTATTAAGTATACATATTTATAAACTTCAAGTGCGAAGTTGGTAGCGACAGTTACTTTTTTATTTTTTTTAAGTTATAAATGAAAAATGTAAAAAAAAAAAAACAAAACAGAAGAATAATCGACTTTTCCGACCAAAGAAAAATTAAAAAAAAAAAAACAAATAAATAAAATCATAATATGTATAAAAAAAAAATAAATTACAGAGAGGCAGAAAGGGGAAAGAAAAAGGTAATAAAAAATTGTTTCCGACATGTTTTTATGCTTTGGGGGCCTATTTACATCTTTTTAATTTGTCTTTTTTTTTTACTTTTGGTTTTAACATTTAAGTAAGTAACTTTGAAAATTTGTTTTTTACTTTGAGTTCTTTAAGCATCTAAAAACTAAAGTATTAATTATCAAAAATTTTGGAGTACATGACATTATAGTATCTTAAATATATGTATCTCTTTCTTTTCTTTGTTTTGTATACATATTTGTATTTATGAAATGTTCCTCGTGGAGCTATGAAGTGATGAAATATGTAATAAACATTGAGTCTGAAACAAAATAAAAAGAACTACTAAAAAACGTTTACTATTTTGTTTGCCTCTATTTTCACCATTCTAAATTTTCTATAAACGATCAGAAAAAAGAAAAAAAAAAAAAATTAAAAACTGATTTAAGCGCGAATAACATGAGCATAGAAGAATTAAGAAAATCAGAACAATGAAATATGTGCATAACTTGATATTGTAATGAACGAAATATTTTAATTATTTATTTAATTAAAATAATGTAGGTACAATTTATGAGATATGACAGAAACAGGATAAACAATTTCCGTAACCGTTTATATACGGTTGTATCTTAATAAAAATTTAATAATAGAAGAAAAGGGAAAGTTAATTTAAGATTAAATAAGATTTTGAATTGTGTATTATATGTATATATTGTGTATTATATGTATCTATATATGTATATGTATATAATATGTAAAATTTATAATTTACATTTATGAAACCTTTTGAAAATCAAATGAAATCTTTTACAAGCAAACAATAAAACAATGAAACCTTTTCAATTTCAAAAAAAAAAAAAAAAACTTTTTCATAAAGTTTAAATGAAAATTTTTTCAATATCAAATGAAACTTTTTCAATTTCAAATAAAACTTTTTCACTCTCAAATAAAATCTTAAATTAAAAAAAAAAAATTTAAATTAATATATTTTAAATTAATAAAATAAAGTTGTTTATATTTAAATATAATAACTTAAAAATGGTTTCATTTTTAAGATTCGAAAATATTAATACAAGTAAATATGTAATTCCGAAAGATTTGAGGAAAAATGAAATATTCTTCTAGAGAAAATACTTCACTTAAAAAAAAATTGTTGACCCTCGCTCAACATATAATTCTTAAAATTTTGTATCTTTCTCATAACACGTTATATAATGAAGGTAATAATAAAATTATCCAGAGCAGCTTCTGGTTTCCGTCTTTATTAAAATACAAGCAAAAAAAAATCATAAAATATCACCTACATTATATTAATTTAAAATGTCTATATTAATTGTTTTTTAATTTAAGTTATTATTGAACTAAAATCAGTTCAGTTGAAAGTGTAAAAAGTTTCATTTTATTTTAAAAAAGTTTTATTTAAATTTAAAAAAGTTTTATTTTAATTTGAAAAAGTCTGCTTTGGTTATAGAAAAGTTTAATTTGATATTGAAAAGGTTTCATTTATGGTTTTAAAAAGATTTTGTGTTGCTTTTGATATATAACTGGGGATGTATATATGAGATATCAGTCTATAATCTAAAATTTATTTTAAATATATTACAAGTGATATGAGAGTTTTTTGACACAACTAAAAAACCAACTATATATTTTCATATATAATCTCTTTATTTTTAAATTTTTAAAAAGTATGATGTTTCTCGTATAGGAAATGCTAATTTTTACCATTAACAGAAATTTAATACATTTTTTTTTTGTAATACAAAAAGGCCTTGATATTCTCAGTAGAATAATAACATGCTTATAATTGATTGTATTTTAGACTATAACAGTACACACAAAAAAAAAAAAACAGAAAGTTTTTTAACATTAACATGTACATGTAATATGGACATATATACATATATGCATATGTATATGAATATAAATATTTATACATAATATACATTACATGAGATAATAATATTTTGTAAAATATACTTGGTTTAGGAAAATTTAAATAAAATACGTATGCATTTTAAATAAATTTTTGGTTTTTTAAACAAAAATTTTATATAAATTTTTTATTATTTCTGAAAATTTTTACTTAAAAAATTTCTTCTTTAAATATAGGTAACAAAAAAAAAAAACAAAAATTTACATGTTATTTAAAAAGAAAGTTTTTGAGCTCTTTATAAATGTTATTGGTTTCATTTCATGCTAATATAATATAAAACAAGAATGTACTTTAAACATATTAAAGATATATAAATCTAATATAATAATTTACAGGGTATGCTAGAGAATTTGCTTCAGTTTTTTGTACCAGGGAATATTTTGCATGTTTGGATAAGAAAATAAGGAATAAAGGTTTGATCTAATCTAATCACAATTTTTTTTTTGTATTATTGACGTAGAATTCGAATTTGCATTGAAAATACCTCATTCCCATTTAAAAGTCAAGATTTAAATGAATTTTCGGTCTAATAATTTCATTTCCGGTTTTTTTCTAGAAGTTACAATATCGTCAATCGATTTAATAACCAAATTTTATTTAATAATTTCTTTTATATTTTAAAATAACGAGTCGTTACCTGCTTAAAACAAGTAAAAGTAACAGTAAGTCGATGCAACCGACTTATTTATACCCTACACCTAAAAAATTCAAATTAAATTAAAAATTCATAAGTTATTTTAGTTAGGTATTTAATATAACTAAGCTAAAAAAATAAATGCTTTTACAACCTTTGTACAAAATTTCAGATTTCTATCTTTATTAAATTCGAAAATATGCTTGTTAGGTCTTGGGAAGTGTGTGAAGGCACGCGGACCATCACCCCAATTCATCTCAAATTTTAGAGACATCAACAGGGTAGAACATTCTTATATCAAATTTCAAGTTTATATATTTATTAATTTCGAAGATATGCTTGTTTGGTCTTAGGAGTTGTGTGGCAGATACACGAACAACCATTCTAATTCATCTTAAATTTTGGACAAATCAGGGATTCAGGAAACAAAACCCTAGTACCAAATTTGAAGTTTCTATCTTTATTAATTTCAAAGATATGCTTGTTCGGTTTTGGGAGTTGTATGGGAGGTACCTGAACGACCACTCCAATTCATCTCAAATTTTAGGCAAATTAGGGATTTAAGAAACAACACCCTAGTACCAAATTTGAAGTTTCTATCTTTATTAATTTCGAAAATATGCTTGTTCGGTTTTGGAATTTGTATGGGAGGTACCCGAACAACCACTCCAATTCATCTCAAATTTTGGGGATATCAGGGATTCAGAAAAACACACCCTCGTACAAAATTTTAAGTTTCTATCTTTATTAATTTCGAAAATATGCGTATTAGGTTTTGGGAGTTGTATGGGAGGTACTCGAACGCATGGTCCGATTTCGCCCATTTACAATCCCCGCCTTACCTTAGTCATTGTTAACCTACAGTATAAATTTCATCAAGATAGCATCATTATTTTTTGAGTTATCGTGCGTACGGACGGATAACTCAGGCGGTGATCCTGATTCAGAATATATATACATGTCTATACCTAACTCGGTTCCTTTTGGTGGTTACAAACACCATACCAAAGTTAATATACCCTATACTTAATGTGTAGGGTATAAAAACTGATATGCATGTTCTAAAACACCATGTATATTAGTTGTAATGAATGGTGTAATAATCAATGAATGAATATTACTTGAAGATATAATTTAAAAATAAAGAATTATTTCCTTTCTTTGCATATTACACAATGTTATACATGAATTAAAATGAAGCTTTTGAAAATTTATTTCTTAAAACAATTTTAAAAATTTTCCAAAAAAAATTTATTTCTAAAGAAAATGTGAAAATTATTTATTTATATTAATATTAATTTGTTAAATATTTTAAAACTGTTGAAAAATTGGTTTTGGTTTTTAATTCTGTATTTTAATTAAAAATATTTTTTAACAATTATAACAAATCACCTTATGAACCTTTAGGCCCCTATGACTTCTAAGGCTATCGAGACTATTAAGGTTACACCTTTGGGTATCAGCAGCTTTCGAAGTAAAAATGTTGGGACTTTAAAAATAAACAACAAATGGTACAATTAAATATAAATCTATTATAATATATGTATATTTATTAGTACCTATACATAATACATATGTATATTGTATGTACTATCACATTGTTCTTTGTTTTCTTAAGTTTTTGTTTAACTTTTTGTTATTTTTAAATTTTAAATTTTAAAAGTTATACGTATATAATAGCTGGAAGTAGTAACTTCAGTGACGTATAGCAAAGACAACTTGCAAAGGCTAATAATTTACGAACGATTCCAAAAACATAATGCAATGATATCTTGAGATCTCATTTGTTCTATACGTATATTTGCTTATAATTATTTTTTTTTGAAATAATGAAAATATGTAGCGTAACTTCGAAGTACGATTTGTTATGAAGTACAGTATAAAAATACTTCAGTTTTAAACACATTTAGAGAATTGCTATAAATAATGAGATAAGTATAGTTCAGTATAGCGATAATTTTTTCTTGTTGTTGACATTTAAAATTAATATTTTGAATAGAACATATAAGTAAGTTTAAAATTCATAATATATGATAAGAACATTAATTTAAAATTAATTTAGCTTTAAATCAGGTAATCAAAAAACCAATTTATAGTTACAGTAAAAGCCGGTTAAGAGCTTTTCCAAAAATGCAAAATTCGGCTATTTAACCGTTACTTATAAAAATTCAGCTAAGTGCCGCAAGCAAATATTTTAGTTTAGGGAGAATAATATAGAATTTTATACAAACTATTTTTTTCATTGATTAAAAACATATAATTTTAATATTATCATATAATTTTAATATTAATTTTAACGCATTAATTAACGCATAAGTATATTATGTCAAACATAACTGGATTGTTTAGTTACAAATATCCCCGTCAGCGCGATTAATTGAAAAAAAGACATAAAAAATGTACTGAAGCTGTTCAATAATAGAAGGCAGTAAACCGAAATGGATAGTTAAAGTGGAGTTAATAAAAAGAGAAATTTAATATGAAAATTACCAAATATTTGTATTTTAAAGCACTTAAGCGGGTTGTCCACTTAACCGAAAAGCATCTAACTGGTAAAGTAAATTAACAATAAATCAGGGAACCCCCGTGATTATTTATAATTATTAACAATTTATATTTACAATATTTATAAAAAAAATTGTTTTGCATTTACAAATTGTTGACGCGACGTAAAAAACAACCGTTAAAATATTGCTATGTCAAAATTAACGCAACTCTAGAGTGGAATATTTTATTTCTGTTTTTATGTTGTTTTTCTTGTAAGATTGTAAGACAATTTTGTTAAAGTATATATGTATATGAATATGTGTATTTTGAAGCGACGATATTAGAAATTAATAAAAATATGTAATACAGAACAAGCAATGGAAATGTTTTTTTTTTTCTCTAGATATAGATCATAGGCTTTCATACTTGAATAATATTATTATCCTGCATGCATAAACATTATAACGATTTCATTCAAATGATGATGTATGCAGATCTTGTGTAAGTGTTTGACCATATTTATCAAATATTTTTATTTTTCGTCTTGTTTTTGATTCTCTTTTGTTTTTATATTCATAAATCATATTCATATTTTTTTTTTTTCAGCTAGTTATGTTTTATTTCTATGATGCTGTACGATTTGTTGTTGTTTTTATCCATTGAAGATTTTACTAATTGAGAATTATAGATTATAGAATAAAATTTTAAGAGGATTGCGTTGTATAATGAGAAAAACTGATTGAATTGAACCGTAGAACTTTTTATTTCCTATGATTTGAATTTCCTGTATATAGCAGACAACATTTATATCCTTTTATATGGTTTATAGAAATTTTTTATTAAAGTTTATAAAGTAGGTATTATATTATTTACTTTTACGTTTTTACTTTTAGTTCATTATCTGAGATTGACATTTAATTTATAAAAATATCATAAGATCTTCTATTTTAGATTGATGTGAAATTATGCATTTTTAACTGCGTAATATTTTGATAAATCAGTGATCTGTTGTTTAAATTTAATTTTATATTAATTTTTAATCGAAATTATTGTATTGTAATAATAAATTTTTATATACATAATATTTCAATGTTGAATATATTTAATTTTATATTATTAAATCAAGATCTTAAAACAATATAGTTTGTGTACGAACAAAACTTTAATGCTGAAATTATTCTATTTATTATATTTTATTTAAAGAAGATTTAAGAAAAATTCTTTTTTTGGCTTTATAATATATGTAAAAAAAAATTAAAAACTTAAATATATAATACGTAATCGTAAATAATATATCAAGAAGTAAGGCAGAACGGCTTTATTTTCTTTTTAAAAGGATATTAAAACAAAATGGTTTTTCCAAATATTATGCTTTTTACCGTTTTTCGTTATGTATTCAGAACATGTTGTTTGTTCCTTTTATTCTAGAAAGTTTCTTTGTCGTTTTTTGGAAGTTGTTAAAAGTTGACAGTTTTTGAAAGTTGTAATGTCTCTTGTTTCGTGTTGAATATGATGTTTGTATAGGTATAACTTTGTATGCTAAACTTTTTGGAAAAAGTCATATATATTTTCTTTTTCAGAAATTCTTAAAATAATTAAGAGAGTTAATTATAAATTCCTAATTATTTATATACATATTTATATGTAAGAAAGATAATTAACAAGGATTTTATGATTGGTTACAAAATCAGGATAATACGCTTTATTCAGAATTTTTATATATTATATATGTTAATGGAAGATTCTGACCATATATCAAGTATAATAACAAAAAACCACAAGTTCGGCATTGAAAAATCTTAAATTACAAACAAAAAAATTTTTTTTATGATAATGCCTTTTTTTACTTTTCGATTTCGGCATCGGTAATAAGGTTTTAAACTATTCAAAACTATTACACTTCAAGTTTTTCTTTACTATAATATATATACATACTAATAAAAATATAATCAGTTTCTGTAATTACAAAAAGACAGGTAAGTTAAATTGTTTGGTTTTACTTTGTTTTACATAAATATTTTATTTATTTTTATTTTAAGCTAGTGTATAACGATATAAATTTTAAAAATTTTAACTCTTTTTTAGGATAAATTTGGTTCAAAGTATTTATTTTTATTTAAAAACTAAATTTATTTAAAGTTTATTTAAACATATTAAGGTTTATTTTCATTAATTTGCATTATGGTTTAAATGTTTGTATATATAAACGGAATTCATGATATTTGTACGATTGTTTTGAAATTTGTGTATTTTTTCTTTTGTTATCCTTGAATAGTCTAGTATAAGTTTTCAAATAGTTTCTTTTTAACCCTGAATTTTTCAAATAAATTAATTAAAAATCCTTTCTTTGTTTATTATTTGCACCATTACATTTTTTTTAACGGTTTTAATTAAATTCATCCTTTTAAAAATCTTTTTTC